>CM053787.1:170084798-170819798 GCA_028749045.1 Cupressus sempervirens
TATCATAGGAGACATGAAGGGGGGGGGGGGGGGGGGGGGTTAAGTAGGAGAAAACATGCTGAGAGAAAGGTTGGGAGAGAGGAAAAGAGAGTAATTATGGGGGGAGATATATGTATGTGTATGTTTAGGAAAGATAGATGTGTGAGAGAGTGTAAGAGACATGATGTAAAGATATATAAGGTATTTATGGGGAAGCAATGGCTAGAGGGGAAGGGAGATGGAAGAAAGGTCCAAGGGGGAGTAGGGAGAGATAGAGCTAATTATAGAAAAAGGATAATTTAGGCCCAAAATATAGGGGGAGAAAGAGAGGGAGGAAGAGAGGGAGGGAGGCAGGGAGAGAGGGAGAGGGAGTGGGGGGGGGGGGGGGAGAGAGAGAGAGAGATATGATGTTGAGGTGTGAGGTAGACATAGTGTGAAGGATGAGAGATAAAGAAATGTGACAGAGTTGTTCAGACTTTAATTTAATGATTAATAAATAAACTATGTATTATAAAACTTGAAGCCTTAATAACACTCTAGCTCTCAATTTCATTAAAGAAGCCTCACTACGACCTTTGCTCTATTGCAAATAACTATCTAGCTTTAAGGATAAAACTTATGCTAACACTACTGCAAATGAAAACTCTAATTTCAATCCAAAGTTTAATTCTAATTACTTGAATAAAAAATATATATTTTGTTCATAGTAATTATTATATATGTGGTTATTTTTGTTTTATTTTAAATTTCAAAGGGAATCTATTACATTAAGCATATTTTGAATTGAACATATAAAATATATAATGTATTATAAAATATAATATATTTAATAATTATTATTTATAATGTCTTTCATTTTTCTGTCGCGAGTGCTACTAGCTTATATAAATAGTATATATATATATATAAAATAAGCCGAGAGATATCCTTCCCGAGGCGCCTATTTTCATAATTTGCCTCAGTGCAATAGGCGCCTCGAGAAGGATATCTCTCGGCTTATTTTATATATATATATATATATTATATATAAGCTAGTATATACTATTATTGAAAGAAACCTTATAATTTGTAATGTATATTTATTCCTATATGTACATATGAATATAACATTGGAAACCTATTAATCTCATTAATTATTTTAACTTAATTATTTGCATATTAATTTAATTTAAGTTATTATTATTATAAAACCAAAAAAAAATAATTATTAATATGATTGAAATTAATCTAACAAAGTTGATTTTAATATAATAATTTAATATAATTATTAAACTATAGAAATCTATATAAAGATGTAAAAATCTATTATAACATATGTATCAATAAAATTACGAAAAATATAAATAATAATATTTATATATTATTTATCATGTTATATAAACTATAAACTCATATATATATAATTTATTTTAAATATATAAACTTAAAAGATAATACAAATAATAAACAAAAATAAAATAAGTTAAAAATTGATTACAAATAAATAAATAAATAAATACATGACTATTAATCTTCTTAAAATTCTTAACCTTTACAACTTCTCTCAAAAAAAACTTTACAAATGAAAAATGTAACTTTTCACCCTTCCGTATAAACTCGGCGCGATTTTCAATTCTGACACGGTGCCAGTGGGCGTGCAGGGGGACGGACGCTCTAGCAGGGTACATTTGCACTGATGACAGGCAGAGTACAGGCTAGGCACAGTGGCAAGGGTAAACAAAATAGTTTACCCTTTAGCCGTTGCCCACCAAGAGACCTTATCTTCCACTACTCAAGGGAAGGGCATTGATTTTGAATGGAAGAGGTGGAGGGAGAGGATTTTAAGAAAGGTGTGGGAAACATTCTCCTTGTTCATCCACTCTTTCTCTTGAAGACAAGTTATGGAGTGGGGAGAATGGGGGGAGGATGGAGAAGGAGAAAAGGAAAATATGGTTTGTGGGTATGAAGGGCAAGGGGGGATTTATAAAGATAAGTATCTTTATCTTTTTGTATATTTCTAGTAACTGTTTGAAATAGGGAAATGTATGACAAAAAAATAGATAGAGAATATGATAAAAAAAATGTTTATTTAAAAGGAACTCATAAGATAACATCATAAGATCTTTGGCTACAATGAATTCTTTTGCTTAGGGGTATGGCTAGGATCCTTGGGATCTCATGATGTCATTATCTTAGAGTGCAAATGAGCAAGGATGTTTGCATTTTGGTTAGATTCTTATATACTTGTTAAAGAAACACACACACAAGGAGAGATGAATATTGTAAAAGATTCCATGCTTGTTCATTCATTTAAGGTGTAAGAATTGATCTTTTTGCCTTATAAGCATATTGTGAAAGGAAATCCTTTGAAGTTCCAAATTCTATTATTTTGAAAATTTTTCTTATATGAAAATAATAAATAATTTCTATTATGATCTCGATTTGCAGAACTCTATACTTGTAAATCTTGTTACAACACCATATATATTAGATCTGCACATGTTCATTGTGCTATGAACATAATCCTATAAATATTTTAATTCAATTAGTTGTAGAGGGAAAAAAAAACTTAGCGTGTTTGAGCTAGGAAAAAATTAGGCATGACAAACTTTATGTTGGAGTAAAGCTAGTTTGCCTAAGTCAGGATTTTTCTCCTAGATAGTTTTAAATTGGAAGGTCCTAGTTCTTGTTGTGTGTTATTATCCAATGTAGTGCCCTTATTAATGTATTAATATGAATCAAGAAGTAAACAGAAAAATATGATTTTATTCTACTTTAATAACCTCTCATTTCTTTTGGATTTATGCAAGCCTAAATCATTTTTATTAATATTATGTTTTTTTTTTAAATGAAGAGTTTACATGTGAATTATGTGATAAGCTCCCACTTTTAACATACTAAGATTCAAACTTGAAATTATTGTTATGACATTATTTATTTATATTTTTATATATTTATTAGCCTCTCTATTCTAATTTTCTATCTATTATATGTACATTAGATACCCATGATATATGTATGTCATACTAATTCAATTTCTAGATTGAGGCTACTTGTTCTCAAACTATTTAGGTTAAACATTTTTGTAGGGTGTCAACAATTTTGTAGAGTGTCTACTCCAATGAACACATCAAAAATAGTTTAATGGATGCCCTGTGCAACATTTCTTTTGTTGAGGTATTCCTGCTACCTTTCTTCCTATGTTATGTTGTAGGAATGACATGTACAATGGATATAGAGAGAGAGATAGAGACAAAGATAGAGATAGACATAGAGATAGAGATAGGAGGGAGATTGGGAAAGAAATATGAATGTGTAGATATTTAAAAGTATATAGAGGGGGAAGATTGGGGAAGAAATATAAAGAGATTTAAAAGTATACAAAGGGGGTGATGGAAAGAGTGGATGAATAGAGAGAGCTAGATGTGTCTAGATATGGAGGGGGGAGAAGAAGATAGATATGAATATAGAGTGTGAGGATGGGAGAAAAATGAATAGAGATATGGAGATGGATTAAGAGGTAAAGATAGAAAATGAGGATATAAAATGTACCATCCTGCTTTCAAACAGGAACAAAGGTCTTATATGTAAAAGCAGTATTCTCCTCAAATTGGTGGTGTAACTATCATTAAATATAAACAAGCAGTATATTATGTACCTTTAAACGAAGGTTTTATTGAAATAATTTTAATTATTAAAACAAAATTACACAGAGACTCGCTACCCTTGTAGGGCCGTGCATTTGTGTGTGGCACCGTCGCACTGTGATGAGCGGCCAAACAGACACGCAGCTTCCTTGCAAGACACTGCCCTCCACCCGCGCCCAGGTTCCTCATCGGCGCTAATGCAAAAGCAATCAGTGCCCCACCGTTGTGCGTCTCCCTGCCACATTTGCAGAAGTTCAATGCCACATTTGTACGTAAAGAAGCTCAGAATATTTTGGCTTAGCTTATTTTGATTTAATTAGATTTAGAATATAAGTATATTGTATGCCTCGTGAGTATATTGAATTAGATGGGATCTTATCCTAGTTAGATATAGGATTTTGATTGAGATATAATTATATTACTATGTAACGAAAGACTAGATGTCCTAGATAATTGGAGTATAACTCTTGCAATCAATGTTACAATGACTTATATTTTATCCAAAAGACATTACCGTGTTTAATAAATTATAAGGTCAAAGCTAAAAAAGTTGGCCTTCTCCTTGAGGGTTCTTATAGTGTAGTATTTCACTCTTTGTTGTGACATGACCTTATATGGCCCACCTAGGTTGACAAGGATTTAGATGCTTGATAGGTTTAATTGTAGTTGGTGACTTAAGATTGTTTAATGAGGATTGTATACCAAACAGTATCTTCTGGCATGGTACTGGTAGTGTTGGTGTAGAAATATTGAATTGATTTGATGTGGCCAAAGGATGTACCATTTCTTTTTGTTTGTTGTCACATTTATCTAGAACAATAGGAATATGTGTGTCATATATCTCTTGATGTGTGGTTACAATATGAAGATCACTAATGATTGTCCACCTATAGATGTGTTACAATTATTATTGTTGAGGATAAATCCAATAATAAATAATATGTTGAATAATGATATGATAGCAAGGTAATAAAGAAGTGGTGTACTAACCTATTTGTACTTATTTGTGGGCTACTATACTTTATTAATCGAATAATGATTCCAACCACCATATCTCTATTGACTATAAAAACATTGTATCTGGTTGTTATTGCTACTCTTGGACTATGGAAACCATCAGATACATATAACTTGTATCATCTATTGCTCTTATCCATGCCACCATTGTCGGAGATAGTGACGATTTGTATAATTGGTTCATTGATGATTTATCCCCTATGTATCTTGGTTATGGCATGTGGGCTCAATTGTAGAGATATGGTGTCCAACATTGGTGCATCATCTTGATTGCTAATTGTTTCATCATGACTTTGTTCTATGGTGGACATTGTGTTATTGTTTCTGTAAAACAAGTAGAAGAATTAAATTTTTAATTGTGGATCAACTATAAAATTTATTTTGGATGGAAGCATTAATAAGCTCTCTTTTATTCTAGTCAATGTTCTATAATAGCTTTAATTTTGAATGGATTGGTTCCCTCAAAGTCATCAGTTGAAATTTCTATAATAGTTGGTGAAGAGGGGTTAATTGGTTGATTGCCTGTCATTTTGTGAATAGAACTACATGTAAGATTTTATGTTATTTGCAACAACAATTATTATGAAACAGAGATAAGGACATACAAATTGAAAGAGAAAAAACTTACATTTTATCTTTTGTAATTAGACATCAATACAATATATATATATATATATATATATATATATATATATATATATATATATATATATATATATATATATATATATATATATATGACTTGAGAGGATAATATCCAAAGACCAACTCTTGCAATTATTATAGAAAACTATTGTTTAACAAATGTATTATTTTTCTTATCTAGTTTTGAACATATTAATCTTATTATTAGAGTTTTTGATATAAAATCTAGTAAATATCCTAGATTCCATCTTCTCACTTTTCAAACACCTGAATAAACCTATTGTGATAAACCCAAATTTTTAGTTTGCCATAGCATTCTCTTTTTGTTGCCACAAACATCCCATTTAATTCGATTCAATCTTCTTAAGGCTTCTCCATTATATTTTTAAAATAAAATTTCCATCAAATGTATTTTTCTATTAGAAATGTTGGGATATCCTAGGCCCAGATCTTTGGAAAGCCATCGAAGCTTCTAGAAATGGCGGCTTGTTACTAACTGAAATTAACCACACCTTTCTTATTTTGATTGCTAAGAAAGAGGATCCTAAAAATCAGGTGATTTTAGACCAATCGCCTTATGTAATACTATATATAAAATTTTAGCCAAAATCTTAGCAAACAGACTTAAACATATTCTCCCAAAAATTATTTCTGAAGAACAAACCGGGTTCGTGCCAAGAAGATCTATCCTAGATGGTATTGTTATTATACAAAAGACTATCCATTCTACTTACAAGAACAAAAGGGCAAGCATGTTCATGAAATTAGACATCCAAAAGGCATATGATATGGTGGATAATTAGTGAAGGCCAAATTCTCACGGATAACTAGTGAAGGCCACTGGAGGAGGAATTGGATACTGGCCTCCATATCAAAAACTAGTAACATCTCCTCAATTTTCTCCCAAGGGTTTCAATTTTTCTCTTCCTTTTTTCCTTTTTCAATCTTTCCTTATTTTCCTTTCTTTGGTTTTCCCTCCCCTTTAACACTTGGTAGTCTTGTTTTCTGGGGTTTAGAGTTGTAATTGCTAGGTCATATCTATAATTTTACCTTATTTATTGTTTAGTTCCCTTCAATTCTTCTTGCTTATATCTTGAGCCTAGTCGATGACCGTTTCTATGAATTTTGTGTGCTTTTTACTCTATCCTTTCATGATTACATTGTTGATATTATCCTGTGATCTTCATTATTTGTTGGCATTTGGCCTCCCTCATGTTCATGTCTTCATGGCGTCATCTTTGAATGATGTCACTGCTTCTAGGAGTTTCTAGGTCTTTCCACTTTTTCCTTTTCTATTTTATCCCAACTATCACTTTCTTTCCTTGGTTTTGCGAGCTTTTTCCTATTGAGTTGGATTCTAATATTTCTCTCTTCCATACCTCAGAGGTGAGGACAATGGCATTCAGCGGTAGTGTTAGGCCAAAAAGATGGAGTAGAGTGTTGAAGCTAGTTGATGACATGACCAGTATAGCTGTTAGTAGGGCCATCGATGAAGGATCATTTGATTATTCATATACTTGGTAGACCAACAATGACATCATTGGTTCATTTATCAGCTATTTGGCCAGAGCTAGGTTGGAGCCATGGGCCATGATAAGACTTTGCAATTTTATCTATGGTCTAGTATGGAGAAAGGGGCTAGAAGAAGCCATTCATGACATTGATAACAAATTCAGGATGCCCTTCCTGGAAAAGTACATGTCCCTTCCACCTAGTAGTCTAGAGCTAGAGGTTGCATTCTAGCAGCCTTCGCTAGTTATATGTGAGAATTTGGTCTTCTACAAGGAATGGCCACATATGGAGGCCAGTATCTAGTTCCTCCTCTGGTGATGAGGGATTGTCAGAGATGATAGTAAAGATTGGTTGAGGAACTACCTTAATATTTTCAATGCCTACATCAAACCAGGGGTGGCTTTGGATAACTTGGAGACTTTGAATTTTTGTACTCCAAACATGGAGAAATCCAACAAGGAGAAGAAAGAGTTTGAACTCCTGTCTTTCTTCCAGCCGGAGAAGCCTAACGACATCTCAGAAGTCATCATGGTTTATTGGAAGTAGATGGGTCTTTTAGGTTGTGTCATTCTTGCCAAGATGGATTTAGGTTCTCTATCTTGCTCTCTGTTCTTTCTTCATATGGGTGTACTATCGAGGTCTCCTTTTTGGTCTAGTTGATGGGGTTTTAGTCTTTGTCTTATTGTACTCCCGCTTGTCCTCTCATTTTCTTTCTATTTGTATCTAGCTTGTCATATAGCTTGGTGGTATGGTTTCACCTTTTGCTTGGTCCTTTTTGGTTTAATGGGATCTTAGGGTTTTGTCTTTTTATGCTACTTATTTGAATGTAATTAATCTCTCTTTAAATATATAGACAGTTTACTTATTATGGTTTCACACTCTTGGTTTTTTGGTTTCTTTCATTCTCTGCTATCGGGGAGACTCCACTCCATCTCTCTATTAAGCTTTGTTATTTTAGTATAATATAGACAATGAGTTTAGCTTTGGTAATTAATATAAGAATCAAAAGTTTTGAAATTTCATTTTTTGCCGTTAATTTGAAGCTAATCTTAGTCTCACAAATGGAGTAGAAGATCTATTATTCTCCTTAGCATAATTGATTCTCTATAGGTTGTAGCTTTGGTGTTAAGCTAGGATGCTCTTTTCTTAAGATAGTATTTAGACTCAATTTCTTTGGTCATCATTTATCTTGATGGGTTCCTTCCGGTTGGACTAGCTTTGATACTTTGTTATTTATGGTGATCTATTTCGTTCCTTGTGAGACCAGTGCTAATAAGAGGACTTTGGATATCGTATATAATTATGCTTTGTTTTCTCTACTAAGTGGCTTCCTGATAGATAAATTAATCCTAGTCATTGTAGGCTCTCAATTATATTTGATCTTATTAATGCCAGGGTTTAGAGGCTTTCAGTCAATTCCTTTCATTTATGGAATGATTTTTCTTGTAAATTTGATTGCAAATCTTTCTAGATCCATCCAGGGATATTGTAAGAAATGAATAATGTTGAGCAAGGAACGAGAAACAATCCAAGTAAGTTAAGTGTGAAACAATGTTACCATAAGATAAGCAACTCTAAGAGCATACACCAAGATGGTTCAACAATGGAGACAAGGATTTATAAGGGGAAAGCAAAGAAAACCCCTTGTGAGTTATTATGAATGAAGGAAAATGCCTAAAGAAGAGAGAGAGAGAGAGTGTTGGAGCAAAGGTAGCTCAATACAATAACATCAAGTGCTTAGGTTGGTGTGTAGTTGTGAAGAAAGAAGGAGGAGCATCTCTTATATAGAGATGAGAGAGGAGTTGCATTTGTAACTCCCATTTCTATGAATGCCACATTCATAATAGGTGTGTGCAAAGTGTCACAATCCTCTTAAGGAGGATAAACTAAATAAAGAAATAAACAAGAGTTGTCCTTACATGTGGAATAAAGGACAAACAATGACATGTCCTCCACATGTGTACAAGTGGACAAACTACATGTAGGGACCCTTGGAATATCCCAATTAAAATATATCCAAGGAAAGATTAATCTTTCTAACACCCCCCCTTAATCTTTACTTGGGGAGTTTACTTCAACGGGTTGTAAACCCAAATTTTTACAATGGAACTGAAATCTCTCTTTAGAAAGTGGTTTGGTTAAGATATCAGCCACTTGATCTTCTCCTTTACAATAAAGAAGAATAATTTGATTGTCTTCAACTTGTTCGCGAATGAAGTGATGTTGAAGTGAAATATGTTTGGTGCGGGCATGATACACTGGATTCTTTGCCAAGGCAATAGCACTTTGATTGTCACAATGTATAGGTGTAGGTGATTGTTGAGGTAGACCGAAATCATCAAGAATTCTTCGAATCCACAAAGCTTCCTTAGCTGCATTGGTACAACCTTTCTATTCAGCTTCCGTTGAGCATAGGGAAATAGAGTGTTCCTTTTTGCTTTTCCAAGAAATTGGACCTGAACCAACAAAGAAAACATAACCACAAGTGGATTTCCCATCATTGGGATCTCCACCTAGATCGGAATCAGTATAGCCATGTAAAATGAATTCAGAGTTTGGATCATAAAATAAGCCTATATTAATAGTTCCTTTAATATACCTTAAGATGCATTTAGCAACTTTAAAATGAGTTTGTTGAGGTTTAGACATAAAACGAGACACTAAACCAACACTATAAGCAATATCAGGTCTAGTAAGAGTTAAATAATTTAAACTTCCTACTAACTGTCTATACAAAGTTTCATCAACAAAAGGAGTATTCATATCATTCATTAATTTAGTTCCTAATTCACATGGAATTGAAACATGGTTAGAGTCATTCATCTTAAATTTTTCTAAAAGATCATAAGCATACTTGCTTTGAGAAACAAAGATACCATTAGGAGTTTGAAAAATTTGCATACCTAAGAAGTAATGTAAGATACCTAAGTCGGTCATTTGAAATTTCTGTTTAAGTTGGAATTTAATATCAGAAATCAAGATGTGTAAACTAGAAGTGAGAATTAAATCATCTACATAAACAATAACAATGATAATATCATCGGTAGTATGTTTAATAAACAGATTAGGATCATTTTTGCTTCTATTAAAACCTTGAGAAATGAAGAAAGAATTAATTTGAGAATACCATTCTCTAGGTGATTGTTTAAGACCATAAATAGATTTGTTCAATTTGCAAACTAGATTTTCACTACCTTTCTTAACAAATCCAGGAGGTTGAGCCATATAGATTTCTTCATGTAACTCACCATTTAAAAAGGCACTTTTAACATCCATTTGATGAATGGGCCAATTTATTTTAGATGCTAAAGCAAGAACTAATTTGATAGTAGGCATTTTAGCAACAGGTGCAAAGGTTTCATTATAGTCTAAGCCTTCAATTTGGAAAAAGCCTCTAGCAACTAGTCTAGCTTTAAATTTACTAATTTCATTATTAGTATTCAATTTTGTTTTATATAACCATTTACATGAAACTAGATTTTTGCCAGGAGGTAATGTGACTAAGTCCCAAGTGTGATTAGCAAGTAATGAATCATATTCCTCTTGCATGGCTTTCTGCCAATGAGGTTGAGAGTTAGCTTGATCAAAAGACTTAGGATCGTTAGAATTCATAATAGTAGTCATCAAAGCATAATTACAATAATTAATCCGTCTATGTTTAATTCCACCAGATTTAGAAATATAATCATCAGCTTCATTGATGAGATTTTGAGCCCATTTAGGTTTACGTTTAGTTGTAATGGAATTATGACTAGAGGAAGAATCATGAGTAAGAAAAGTATCATTAGTATCTATTTGAGTATCATGAGATGTAGGAGTAGAAATAACCGGTGGTACTTGATTAAGAGAAAGAGTAGGGTTAAGAGAAGGAGGTTGGTCCTCCACGAGCACAATTTTAGTGCCACTGAATTCTTCATCCGTTGTAGTAGAGCAATCATGAACTCCATTTTCTGCAATACAAACATCTCTAGCAACTTGAACTTTGTTAGTAGTGGAATCATAAACACGATAACCCTTAGTGTGTTCATCATAGCCAACAAACATATAAGGAGATGACTTAGCATCTAATTTATGCCTTTTTTGTTTAGGCGTATGGACATAAGCAATAGAACCAAATATCTGTAAATGATGTAAATTCGGTTTCCTACCAGACCAAGCCTCTTCTGGAGTGATAGCTTTGAGAGCTTTGGTAGGAGTCCGATTAAGAATATAAGTTGCACAAAACATGGCTTCAGCCCAAAATTTATAATGCAAATTCTTAGCATGCAACATGCTTCGAGCCATTTCAACAATGGTCCGATGCTTTCTTTCTGCTACACCATTTTGTTGTGGTGTATAAGGAATAGTAAGCTCGTGCTTAATTCCACACGATTTCAAATAAGAATGAAAGGCATTATTCACATATTCCTTCCCATTATCAGTTCTAAGAATTTTAAGTTTATTCCCAGATTGCCTTTCAACATATAACTGAAATTCAATAAATATATCAAGAACTTGATCCTTGCTATGCAAAAAATAGATCCAAGTTCGTCTAGAAAAATCATCAACAAAGGTAAGTGCATACCGAGAACCTTGGATGGAGGTATTCTCCATGGGACCCAAAAGATCACTATGGACAAGATGCAACTTATGAGTTGCTCGCCATGATTTTCCACTTGGAAAGGGCTCCCTATGCATCTTACCACTCATACAACCTGTACAGGTAATCTTGGAAGGAATAATGTTAGGCAAGCCATCAACCATATTATGCTTTTGCATGAAAGTAATATAATCTGAATTTAAATGACCAAGTCTTTCATGCCATATATTGAAATCAATAGAAGTATGTAAAGAATATCGTGAACTAGCAAATTCATGGAATTTAAACAAATTGTCGTTATCCATTTTAGCATAAGCAATCACTTTGAGAGTTTGAGGATCTATAATATAACATGTATCTTTGTAGAATTCAACTTTATAGTTCTGACATAGCTGTGAAACAGAAATTAGATTAGTTTTTAAGTCAGGTACATATAAAACATCATGCAATTTACCATTAGGAATAGTAACATCACCTAATCCTTCAACTTTACAAGTCTGATTATTAGCTAACTGAATAGGAATGTTAGCAATATCAGTTTGTAAGGAATCAAAAATTTCTTTATGAGAGGTGACATGTTGTGATGCACCACTATCAACAATCCATTCTAAAGGTTTACAAAGATTAAAGCTACAAGTAAAAGCATGACGAGGATTAGAACTAGTTGAATTACCTTTTCTATTGTTTGAGGTTTGATGATTGGTACTATGATTCATAGGTTTTTTATCATTTTGTTTTTTAAAACAGTTATTGACAAGGTGACCATCTTTGCCACAATAAGAACAATGAGGTTTGGAATTGGAATGGTTCCTTTGATTATTAGTATTACGAGTATTATTAGGATGATGGGTATTATTATATTTGGGATGAAATTTATTGTTGGTGTTATTTGAATTAGATTGCTTGTAATTATGATTATTGGAACGAAAATTATTAGTTGAATTTCTAGAGACAAATGCATGTTCAGTTGATTTGAGAGTACCAAACTGAATTAGCTTAGCTTCTTCCTGTCTCAATAAAGTTTGAAAAATAACATAAGTTAACTGAGAAGATAAAGTAGGAATAGCAAGTTGTGCATGAATATTGGTTATAAACTGTTGAAACTGTCTTGGAAGACATTTTTTAAGAATAAGATGGATTAAACGAATGTCCTCTAATTGAACACCTAAAGCCATAATTTGACTTTTAAGAGAATCAAATTTTAAGAGGAATTCATCCATACCTTTAAAATCTGCATACCTGAGATCTTCGAGTTGATCTTGCAATTGTATTTTGCGGTATTCATCGCTACTGTCATACTTGGTTTTCAAGATGGACCATGCATCATGAGCTTTAGAACAGTGAGCAATTAAGACATATAAATCTGGAATAATAGAAATACCAATTAACCCTAAAGCTTCTTCGTTTTTAGCTTTCCAAGTATCTTTCTCATCTTGAGTAGCTGCTGAACCGGGCTCAAGAGAAGGGTCAGTGGCTATTTCGAAGAGATGTTTAAAACGAAAAATAAATGAGATATGAGTTTTCCAAGAATGATAATTCGAATAATTAAGTTTGATTTCTGGAATTAATGTTGACATGATTAGGAAAAAAAATTCTTTGCTTTTTGGGAAAAAATAAAAAATGCCCTTAATTTGAGAATCAGATGAATTGGAAAAAAAATTAAAATTTTATGAATTGAACAAAATTTGTTTTTTTTAATTTTTTTATTTTATTGTTGTATTTTATTTTTTATAAGATTAAGAATATTTTGTTTTTAAGTTTAACTAATGGTGATAGAGAAAATTAAAAAGTAATTTAAACAATTAAAAAAAATGACTATAATACAAGTTGGATTAGTTTTAGTTAAAACAAAATTGGAAAAGAAAGAGGGGGAAACGTTTTTTTTTTAAAAAATTGGAAAATGGAGGGGAGCGGGCGGTGGCTGCCGCGTGGCGAAAGGAGGGCCGCGGTCGGTGGTCGCCGCGTGGTGGGAGCGGCGATCCGCGGGCGGTGGTTGCCGCGTGGCGGGAGCGGCCGAGGTCGGTGGTCGCCACGTGGTGGGAGTGGAGGAAGCGGTTGTGGGTTTTTAAAAAAGGCACACAGAGTGGCGGTTGCGCGTGACAAGGGTCGCAGAGGTGCAGAGCTGTACCGGCGGCGACGGCGGAAGTTTGAACCGGTGGCTGTTTGCGCAGCGGCGCGAATCTGCAACGGCGATGTTTGCGCAGCGGCGGGAATCGGGACCGGCGGTGCAGAGGGGTACGGTGGCGAGGTGCTTCGGCGGATTAAATGTTAAGCTGCCGAGGAAGGTCCCCGAGCCAAAATGCAGAGATATGGGAACAGTGCCTTCGACGGCGGTTGCTTCGCTGAGGCACGAGGTGGCGCGCGGGCGGCGCGACCGCCCTATTAAAAATAAAAGAATGTGTTTTTTTATTTTTTTTTTTTATTTTTTTATTTTTTAAAAAGCACAAAGTAGTAAAATATATTATTTTTTCTAAAGAATTTTTTTTTTTTTGATAAATGAAGTAAGAGAAAAAAAAATAGAGAGATAGAAAGCTTTACTATTGTGTTTTTATAAAAAGCTTTACCAATGTAATATGTTTTGTTTTGGCGGCATGCCGTCCAAAACAAACCAAAAAAAATTTAAAATTTACTAAGAAAACCCTTTGGCGGCAAGCCTTCCAAAGAGGGTTAGTGAAAAATATGAAGCTTTACAAGAAAACCCTTTGGCGGCAAGCCTTCCAAAGAGGGTTAGTAAAAAATATGAAGCTTTGCAAGAAAACCCTTTGGCGGCAAGCCTTCCAAAGAGGGTTAGTAAAAATATGAAGCTTGCATGCACAAGATTAGTTAAAAATCACAACACAATCTTCTTCTCTCAATAACGTCTCCAAATAAGGTGTGCTCCAATGAATGGCAACCTTCACCACAAAACTTAAAACAAGGATTAGATAACCAAGCTCTGATACCATGTAAGAAATGAATAATGTTGAGCAAGGAACGAGAAACAATCCAAGTAAGTTAAGTGTGAAACAATGTTACCATAAGATAAGCAACTCCAAGAGCATACACCAAGATGGTTCAACAATGGAGACAAGGATTTATAAGGGGAAAGCAAAGAAAACCCCTTGTGAGTTATTATGAATGAAGGCAAATGCCTAAAGAAGAGAGAGAGAGAGTGTTGGAGCAAAGGTAGCTCAATACAATAACATCAAGTGCTTAGGGTGGTGTGTAGTTGTGAAGAAAGAAGGAGGAGCATCTCTTATATAGAGATGAGAGAGGAGTTGCATTTGTAACTCCCATTTCTATGAATGCCACATTCATAATAGGTGTGTGCAAAGTGTCACAATCCTCTTAAGGAGGATAAACTAAATAAAGAAATAAACAAGAGTTGTCCTTACATGTGGAATAAAGGACAAACAATGACATGTCCTCCACATGTGTACAAGTGGACAAACTACATGTAGGGACCCTTGGAATATCCCAATTAAAATATATCCAAGGAAAGATTAATCTTTCTAACAGATATCAACCTCCTTTTATCTTTGTTAGTATTCTAACTATTCCCTCTTAGTTATCTTTTGTTTAAACAGATCTGTAAGGCATGTATGATACAAATAATTTAGGAAAGAAGACATGCTCACAGAAGGCTAATACTCTACATAGAGGGCACCTTTTGGATCAAGATCCCATTTGTGTTTGATTAAACAAATAGTTTTAATGTAGAATAGTTAGGAGGTTTGCTATTTTGTATTAAATTTCAAATATCAAACTAGGGTATGGCCCTTTTATTTTGTAATAATATAGGACTTCGGTCCTAGGCTAGATTGGAAGTTTTCTTCTCTGTTCTTTCCTACCAGTGCCTGCTTGAATGGAGATACTTATTTTGTATTATTTACTTTAATTAATCAAAGGCTTTAGCCGTTTATCAATTAAAAAAAGAAAAGAAAGAGTGGTGATAAATTTGAATTCTAAAATTGAACTAAGATTATAATAAGTTGGAATTTTTGTTTTGTTTGATGAGGACAAATATTCAAATAGAAATAAGATATCTATATAAAAGAGAAAGAACCCAAAGAATAGTTACAAAGGGACATGTATTGTTTGGGCCTATGGTTGTCAATGAGAGATAAATAGTTTAAAAGATACAATTAAGCCTGGTTCTCTTGTATATTAATTTCAGAGACAAGGAGCTTGAAAGACATACTCCAACATCATTTTTGTCTATGTCATTTTTTATAGCAAGAAGGAATTTTAACAATTATAGACATGGTTCTTTATAATATAAATGTGAATATTGACACATTTTAGTGCAATAATTTGTTTCTTTGCATTTAATTTATATAATCTAAGATTTATTTTTCAATACTTGTTAATATTTATAAGTATATATAATAGATAGAAGAGTTATGTAATGAAAGAAAGATACAAAATTTCTCATTGAAAAAACCCATGTAAAAAATAATTATTTTATATGCAATCAAAGTAAATAAATATCTTAATTGTGTAAATTAATTTATTTTTAGTTTGTAAGATTTTTTTTTGAAAAGTATTAAGTTAGTTTATATTTTGTTGTACAACATTTCAAAAGAGAATTTGTCTCAATGCTAGTCTCAATTGGAGAAGATTAAAGAGCTTGATATAGAATAGCCATCAGGAGGCCATAGAAAAATATGACACCTCCAAATTGTTGTGAGTGACATTTCTAACTAAAATTAATTCCTTTTCTTTGGTATCACCTCTTGCAATATCGAACACTTTTTCAAAGTCAAAATAAAAGAGTAGACAAAAGACATGACCACAGACATGTATAGTATCAAAATTTAAGTGAAATAGACTAAGAGTTGAGTTTCAAACAAAGGAGCCAATGATCCATTACTGGCAAGACATCTTGAATCCATAGTAATGGTTACTCTTCTCTTTTATTATAGACTGTCAAGAAAGACAGTCAAGGCGTTTACCATTCATCAAAAGGGTTTACCATGGTTCCCATTTTCATCCACCATTGACTCTGCCTCCTTCCGACAACTTTTTAAAAACTCAAAAAATATCATGCCCCTCTTGTGAAGCGCATCTTTTCCTCCTATGGCCACCAAAACTGACGGTAATTTCAAACTAGGATCAAGGGCCAACCTTAAACATCACACACTAAGGAAGAAATTAAGCTTGGAAAAGTAAGTCAAACTTTGACTATTTAACACTTTTGCACTAGGAATCAAGCCTTAGTGTGTGATGTTTAAGCCATTCGAGGATCAAGGGGCGAAAAAGTTGGATTGCAGAATATGTGGTCTCTGGTGGACCCCAAAGGAAGAGTGATTTCCCAAATGAAATTCCAAAGTTGTACAAGATTGATCAGCTTTGATCATTTCTTTGACTCCACCATTTCTTGGCTTCCAAAAAAGGATGCAACTATCCTCCATCAAAACTGTACAGTCAATCAATTTTCAAAAGACCAAAAATATCATGGATTCGATCTTTTGAAAATTTCAGCGTTTGATTTTCATGATTGCCTAGTTTGTAGTCCAAAACAACAAAAAATTTGGAAAAAAATCACTACCTTTTGGTGAATCTGAAAAATTATTTTGTCTTGAGTACTTTTTTGATGGAGATTAGCATACCTCCAAAAAAGGGGGTGAATGACGAGCACTCCCTTCACCACCACCAGCCTAATGTCTACATCAGGAACTCGTAGTGCCACGTGGTGGACAACGTTCAGTCTGACACTCTCTCTGACCAAACAGCACCAGGAAAAATTAACAACAGACGGTGACGGCCACTCCTCCGGCGACTTTGCCTTCCCAGTGGCATGCTTTGCGACCCATTCCATGGCATCCGTACATTCATCATAGGCCGTTGGTAGCCGGTGCTCCGACGCTAGTCTGTAATCCACTGGTACAATTATAACACCAGCGGTTTTACACAAAACGTGAAAATAGTTGTGGAAATCCGTCCAGGCGGAGGAACCAACCGCGAATCTGCCATTGTGAAAATGGATCAAGGTTGGTAGTTTTCTAGAAGCAGTTTCCTACCTGAATATGCAAGCCCAGACGACATTTTTCAGATTTATAATGACGTCCTTTGATGCAATGCCATCCATAAAATCTGAGGTCAGGCATGGTGCGATGTGGAAGGCGCAACACAGAGCCATCTGAATAGATCTTCAATTCCCCTTCTATTTTTGCCACTACTTCCATTTCTAGGGTTCCCGTAATAAGTTTTATGGATCACCTGATATATATCTAGGTATACAAATATGTTTGGAACCCTGCACTTAAAAAAATGAGTAAACCCTTTTCATGAAGCACAAGGCAGAATTCGAATAAAAGAATTTAACATCCTATTTAGAACAGTTGAATAAGGCGAGAAAAAAATCAATAAATGAAGATGATGAAATAGGGCATATAAATATAATAATGAAAATTGAATAAGCGATGAAAAAATTCATATTAATGAAGATGACGAAATAGGGTAAGCGTAAGGGTATATAGATATAATCAACACAAGAATTTTGTTGATTTATTGTGTGTTCTAAAGAGGATTTTGTACAGATTAGCAAGATACTGGGATAAAGTTCTGGAGAGAATTTTAAAAAATCAAATAAAATGGGTATTTCATTAAAAATATGCAAACCCCACAAAAATAAGAAAATTGGAGTTTCTGTTAATTTGCTAATTGGGTGTAGATTCCTTTGCGACAGGGGAGACAGAGAAATTGAAGATAGATGATGGGGATTCTGTCAAGGTATTCGACACAGGGCAGAGAAGATTTAAGAGAGGAAAACATGCTTTGGGTGTAGCCAAAGATCAACGCAAACCTGTCATAAACTAATATGTCCAATGAAAGAGTTGTTGCACCATAGAACTTTTCTAAATGGACATAAATCAATTGCCAAGGACACAAAGTGCCATGATTTGATCAATTTTGTTCGTTTGTTAACCTAACGATAGTTTATGGCAGTGCCAAAATTCTTGATTTGGAGCTGTGAATCTCCTGAATCAGCCGTGGCTTTGGATACAACATGCCTATATATGTCATTTATTGAAGCTCGTGCACCCAAAAAGCTGCAAAGACATCCACTGGAATAATGAGGCTGTGGGAATTTCTAAAGGTTTCTCAATGTCTGCAAAGTTTTTTGGGGGAAGTTTCTAGAAACTTTTTTTGCTGATTTTTGTGTCAACAAATCAATATTATCCCCACCAAAATTGATTTTGGCCAATTGAAAAAAAGAAATTAATGTTTGAAAATTAATTTAAAATAAACTTGTTTTCTAACTTTAATCATAGTCTAATTATAAGTAAAAAAATTAATTACAAGAGGCCATCGGGAACATTAGTTCCCTGCCTATATATAGGCAGAGACTAAAAATTTGAAAAAGATTTTAACTTGTACCCTATAATATAAAATGCCACACTTGTGTTCAGTTCTCTCGGGTAAGATAATACATACTAGCAATCACACCTTAGTGTGTAATAGGTACACTGTAGAGGTATGTAAGTTCAATTAACTATTTTTCCCTCTCTCTTTCTTCGACCCTCTATATTTAATTATCTCTAGAAATCTATTTCTCCTTCTATCTTTATCTCAAAATTTGTTGCATCTCTTTATCTTTTTTTACCATCATTCCTCTCTCTATTCATCTCTTCCTCTATCTTACACACCCCCTCCATATCTAGGCATATCTCCCCCTCTCTATCTATCAATCTCTCTCAATCAACCCCTTCCTATACCTCATTCATTTGTCCCTCTATCTCTATCTTGTTATCTATCCATCCCTATATACATCCCCTGCCCCCCCCCCCCCCCCCCCTCTCTCTCTCTCTCTCTCTCTCTCTCTCTCTCTCTCTAAGTATAGTTTTCTCTACCATCTATATCTATCATTTTCTCCTCTATCTCTTTTCATCCCTTATTCTTCTCTACACATCCTTTGTTACAAATCCATCTGAATCTATATCTGTCTTCCTCTCTGTCACTATCTCCTTACCTCGTTGTCTCACACTCTTTCCCTTCTCTATCTCAATCAATAGAACAAACCATAAATATTTTTAATGAGTTGTCACTACATATAAGGAAGGGCACTTGCAAACAACTAAAACAAGACCCACATCTTCTTTTGTGCCTACAAATGATGCATTTGTCAATGGTATTGTGACTAACTATATACACAAAAAAACATGCTCACTAATCTTGCAATCATATTTTTCTTTCAAAACCTTCAAAATAGGTGCCCAAACCTTCCCAATCTTGAGTATTTAGAAATTCAAAGATAAATGAAAATGAAATGAAGGAATTAAATATTCATAGAAGAAGAAACAATAAGGAGTAGGGGCAACAACATTTGAAGTAGTCCTTGAAGGAATGAATAGATAAAAGAGTCACCAATGTGATGATGAGAAGAGAGTCTCCTAAATATAGAGGATATTTTCCTAGAAAGTCAAACCCTTACATAAGAAGCTACATGTATCATTAAGTTCCATGGTGGGGAATTCGTCCTTCACATCTCTATCTCTACTTTGATTTGTTGATATTAGGTTGGAAAAATAAAAGAAGAGAGAAATATTTTCATATATTCCTAACCATAAAAAATACTTAATTTCTTAGAGGATTTCATATTAAATATGGTGTATAGGATAGGCTATAGATAGAGGAAATTTACTATTAGAAACATTGACAAAATAATATATGCACATGCACTTTGAGCTCATGTGATCCAAATATCTTATCACTCCACACTCCCCTTATTATTCTAGCACTTCAAGTCTCCTTATGTCTCCCACCATCTATCAAATTACCCCTAATCTTTTCAACTCTCCTTGTCGCTCTATAATACAACCTTTATCATTCCAAGAATTTCTTATTTCTCCAAATATCTTATCTTACCTCTCCTTACACCTAATCTCTCCAAGAGACCCCACTAATTTTTGTAATCTTTATTACAATTAAATATACCCAATTTATCTTATATCTTAGTTTAATCAATTTTATATTTCTAAGCAGTGTGAGTCAAGCTTTATACAATATATTTGTTTGTGATAATTTGGTAGTTATCCAACAAGATTATTAAAATTATTAAGAATGCCATAATAATTACTATTAACCATGAAATTTAGAATAAAAGGCCATTTTACATTGTACATTTCTAATATATATAATCAAATTAATTATTTTTTTATAAATATTTTGAGCCTATAATTATAATTTTTAACATTCTAATAATATATATCTTTTAGCAAATGATTATATAAATAATACCACGTCTTTCTTATAGGTCTCTTCTTATTTTGTTACAACTGCCACCTCACTAACTATTGGATGCGGCTATCCTCTCTACAAATGCATTGTTAACCAAATTTTAAAAAATTGAAAACACAGTGATTTTTTTTTTTGAAATTTTCAACATTTGATGTTCATGATCTACATATTTTGTAATCGAAAACAACAAAAATTTTGAAAAAAATTCACTATGTTTTTGTGAATCTGAAATAAAATATGTTTAACTTTTATTTTTTACCTAACTGCTTAACTCCTTTTTTCCATATAAATGTTGTCAGACTCTCTGTTACAAAGGGAAATTGTGATTGGGAAATTGTGATTAACGATCGAGAATGTGTACATATAGATTTTTATAATAAAAAAATCATGAAATTGTCTACTCAATATTGTATGTTTATATGATATAAACGTCATATTTTTCATCAACACCATTACAAAATATAAGTTTATTAGAAATAATAAAAAATTTAGGGAAGTTCTCTAATGAAAATACACATCAAAAACAAAAAAAAATTAAGATATGTACCTGTTTTAACTTATGAATCAAAGCTTAGTATATAATATTTAGAACTGCAAAATGGCTTTACCATTCTCTGTGAAGAAAATGAGTGGATTGTCATATTTACGTTTTATGTACTTCAACAGCTCTCCTATTCCTCGTGGATACACGTGAAGCCACTCGATCCTGCCTGTTAATCCCCATTGCTTTACAAGTTGTTTTAAAAAAATTTATCAGACTTACCACCGGGCCGATGAGCATTCCATTCCTCTCAGCTGATTTCATTTATATAGCAATCCAATATGTCAGAGATCAACTTCAGTTTTCATATAGCATTGCAAGAACAGCTCAAAAACGGCCTTTGGAAAACTAAATCATGAAAGTAGTGTACCTGTTAGATTTGCTTGAGAGTCCACTGTATAGCTTGTGTTCATGGGATTTGGTGGTGTTGAAACCTCAGCAACGTAGAGAGCGGTATAATAATTTAAGCCCACAAAATCAAATGAACCTTTCACCATTGCATATCCACGGCCACTGAATTCCGGTAGACGATTGCCAACAAGCTTTCCCGTCGAGGGGTATTTCCCTTTTGTTATTGGATCCATATAACTGAAATTTCACAAGGCCAATCAAATTCATATGAACTTTACCGATAGATGGAATTGTGCAAAATTGTATAATCGACTCTGCTGGGGATCGAACCCAGAATCTCTGGTTTCGTAGACCAGCGCCTTATCCATTGGGCCACAGAGTCTTATTTGAAAATTGATTAAAGTAAATTAAACTTGCCTGAGGAATCCCCATTTCCAGCCAACTCTGCTAACATTGTTATCTTCTCTACGCAGAAGCCTCTCATTGTCAACGGGAAATTAAATTAACTTTAATATAAGAGTACGACAACATTTAAATTACAATAAACCCACCTACCCAACTACAATGAGGGGACACTATCTAGCATGTGACATTTTGTTTGATTTATTAAATTAATTTAAAAGTCAGAGAGGCACGGTTCTGTGAGTTTTAAATTAATAAATCAAATAAAACGATTTATATTGGTGCATTTTTTCGGCTTTTAGCCATTAGCCAACGGAGTTAGTTTAACATGGCTAGATGTCATGTTCATACAAACACACCAATTTTGATGACTTAAGTTTTTGTTTTATCAAAATAAGATATTATAAATTAAATAAATGATAAAATATATTATTTTTTAAACAATTTAAATTATTTTTATGTGATTTATGTATAAAACTTTAGTCTTATAATATTTTTAAAGAAATACAACACAATAACTTTTTGATTCTAAAAACAAAAATATGATAATAATTGTAAAATTTTAAGATTATATTAAATTATTTTTAATATAATTAAATAAAAATAAAATATATATATATTCCTAAATAATTATAATTTATCTAAAGATGTATTTTTTAAAAATAATAATTTAATAATACAAAAATATAGCTATACAACTTAGAATAATTTATATATTATATAGCTAATAATTAAATCAACACAAAAAAACTAAAATATACATCTTACCAACACTTCATTTAAACTTTTCAAAAACACTTAATTTTTTAGACTCTTACAAAAAAATAATACTTAATTTTTAACTCTTTTAAACTCGTAAAAAAACTTAAATTTTTAATTCGTTATGTATTCTATATAGTTTACCTCTGCATGACAATGCTGGCTGGGTAAACGCTGCCGGATGAGGGCCCAATTATCCAATATGATAATCTTCTTCATAGTTTAATAACATGTTTAATAAATTAAATTATGTTTAGATAGATATAATGAAATGATATGAGAAAAGAGTATTAAATCTCAACTATAAAATTATATTCAATATGAGATTATCATACATTAATATTTAGAAGAAAATACTTGATGTTATTTTTCATGTAAAAATAATAATCTAGTATTTAGAAATATAGAACTACCAACTAATGGTAAACATTAAAAGGAACTTTCAGTTTTAGTTAAATTTGAAGCTAACAAAAGTCCTACAGAATTAGAAAATTTAACACTATTTAGGAGCAAAGTAATTGCCATATGGACCTTTGCAAAGTGTTTCGTCGTGTCTCAATGTAATGCCAGCTATTGGTTGTATTGTAGTGATTGGTTTTATATGATGTATCTCTCTTTCAACTACCTCATGTAGCTGTTATTCTTTGTAACCTAGCTTTGTTTCAATTAAAAAAAAAGTACTGGTGTCATTTGATCCCTATCTTCATTCGATGTTATATAATATTTGAAAGAGGTGTAGTGTTGATGCAACAATGTATATAATCACAATGTGATTTTTGATAAGTAATTTTTGGGGTTTTAGTTGGCTCTTCAACTATGGTGTCCATATTAGATATGCCAACTACATAAATACAATATTGAGAGTTGAAATCATAAAAGAAAAAGAAAAAATTATTGCATGAGAAAATACAATTATAGATGAATTTAAGAATATATTAGTTAATGAGGCAAAAGGAGGTGACCAACATTAAGCATAGAAATTCATTTTTTTTGAGAACCTACTACATTATCAATCAAATAAAACGCAAATCTATGATTATCATTGTCCCAATCATCACAAGTAATGGTAGAGGATACAACTTCTCTTTAACAAAACATGAAAATCTTGTCCATCCTAACTAAGTCTTTGCTCACATATACTCTACATTTGTTCAAAACATGTCCATTACATTTGTAACATCCACACTAGAGTTTCTATTAGTTGACCTACCACAATGATCATGTGCTTAAGCTTGGAGAGATTTGAAATCAATTAAGTGTATCTTTAATTTTATTAACCAAATATTTAATCAAGAAAATAATTAAAATAACTCTTTAATTTAAAAATCAATATAATTATGATTAAATCAATTTTTAACTCTATGAATAAATTAAAACATCAATCTCATTTTTATGAAAAAATTACTATATATTAATTATAGGGCAAGAGGAGCCCATAATGTATCATTGTGAGCCTCACATTAGAGAGGTCCTGAGTTTGAATCCACTCGAATTAACACATAATAATAATTAATCTCAATAAATAATAATATTAAATTCATTTTTAAGCCGATATGCTTTATGTGGGAACTCCCAAAAAGAATAATTTCGATGGAAAAGTTGTCAGCCCAATTGTTTTTCTATTTTACGATAGCTTTTTCAATAAACATCATTTTAAAGAATTTTTCTATTATAAACAATAGTTTTTATTATTTCTTTCAAATAAGTATCTTTTTTATATAAACTTTCTATTTTTTCGTTAAGTTGCTAATTCTTTGCTTTCTAATTTTATTTCAACTTGCTAATTCTCTGATATCTTTGGTGAATTTCTATAAATGTTTATAGATACCCTTAAATTTTGTTCTTCAATGTGTCGACTACAATCTTCATGCTCAAGCCAAATCGCTATCTAATCTTGGCAGCCATTTGTATAGATCGATCGCCTCTAGTTTTGAGCCTAAACATGGGGGCAAAACTAGTAGCTTATGTAAATATTCATTGTGTTGTTGAAGGGCCTAGATTCTTTGCAAGGGCTACACCACAACTATACAATCTTCTGCTTGAAGTTACAAAAAAGTAGTAGGTACATACAAATAACTGTTGTTGTGCAATTATTTGACTGTGACTTGGGTAAATTAAATACTAAAATTGTATGCCTTTCTTTGATACTTAGTAAGGGCTTTTAGAAACCATGTTTTTTTCCTTTGCAATGATAACATTTATGTTTTACAACACTGTATTCGTAGCTCGCTCATTCAGTAGTAGATGTCAAAGGATTTAGATCCTATTGCTGATTGGGTTAGATTCTTGACCACAATCTTCAGCTCAAGATTACATTTTTCTAAATAGACCCGAATCCTATGTATAGATTTAATTGACCTTTGTCCTGTTATGCATTTTCTAATAATTTATTGCTAAATTTGGTGACTAATTAGCCATTCATATGTCGGTTTGACAACGTACGGTTGGTCAGTCAGATCACCCAAATCAAGTGCGGGCATTTCTGCACCGTGGAAGTCATGTCTGTATTATCACGAAGAATATTTATGCCCTACATGCATGCATAACATGTAAACATTTTTAGTATGGATTTGTAAATCTTTTCCCTTTAAGAATACATATCTTCCGATGAAGACATGGTTCTTTATAAGGGATTTCCGGTTCCATTTTTGTGTGCTCTATTTAAAATAAAAGATTAAAGATATACCGATGTATTTGCTTCTGTGTTTGTGTAGGAATTTTAATCTTTCAATCAGGCTGAAAAAATATGAGGGGTGCCCTCCTTCCTTTTGTCTCTTGTGCAAGCTTTTGTGCCATTGTCTTGCTGCTCCTCTTATGTTAGCTCTTGCATAAGCTATCTCCAAGCTATATAGCGGCCCGACCCTCCATTTCACCTCTTGCTCAGCCGTCCCTCCCCCTTCCATGCATTTTTGCACTGCCTCCTTCCCTCCTCCTCCACCTACACTGCGCACTCGCCCTTTTTGTTTTCCTTCTACCTCGCTGCTCTCACTTTAATCTGTTGTTGCAAGCCTGTCACATCAAGTCACATCCATACTGCATTATCAAATATTTATTAAAGTAGGCAGTGTTTTAAATTGATTTTTTAGTTTAAATAAATATGTAAATGATATGATACAATAAAATATATAATATATGTACATATAGTTCTTAAAATAATAATCAAAGTAAAAAGTCATATAAACTTAAAATTCTTGATTGGCTATCAAAATTTCTTAAGTAAATGAAATTCAATATATATTCAATTAATGTAAAATATTCCATTATATTATTTTCTCTTACAACTTATTATGAAGTCATATTGGAATTACTTTTGTTTCTTATCAAAATTGGAAAATTTATCATTTTGTAACTTTATCATGTGTCCTTAAATGAGGACTCATTTTGTGTCTCTTATGTCTCATTGTAATAAGATGTAAATTAGAGTACAACGATGAAACTAATCCTAATCAAATAAAATTTAAACATAATATGTAGATTAAAACATAATATGAATCTCCTTCCAAATCCATTGAATAACATAGAGTTACAAATTTCTTCTAAATTTCTAAAAAAATTCATTTAACTTCTGCAAAGAATTATGACTAATTTATATTGATTTTTCAAGCTCTACTAGCATGTTGATCCTTATGCTCACCTGGTAGCCAAGCTACACTTTGTTTTTGCACATTTCATTTTGTCCATGTTGATTAAATTCCTTCTACATCTCAATTCTAAATAGAAATTCAATCTAGGATATTAAATATTATTTACTTTAACCAATTACACATCAATAAAATATAGAGTTCCATTGTTCATCAAGAATCGGTAAAGGAAATGAATTTGGAAAAAGAAAACTTTAATTAATCAATAATAATAAAATGAACTAAGTAGTTATGCTTGAAACTTTCTTTGTGTTGTACATACTTAAAAAAAGATGTAAGAAGAGAAATCACCTATCTCGTCCAACCAAATTACAAAATTTGGTATCCACTTACCTCACATGGAAGTTGAGCTACCTAAAAGTGTTATTCCTCTAAATGATTATTGGTGTAGGTACGAGTGCCAATAAAAAGCTTCCACTCATATGCATGGTTTTCTATGGCTTCCAAATGCACCAATGGACATGCTCAATTGGAACAACCAATACAAATTAGATTAGGCGAAAAAATCAAATCACATTTCCATGATCAATGGTTACACTTCCATTATTGGGTTGACCTTTTATTTGTTGATCTTATATGCTAACTCAACAATTTTCGGAGCACTCAATTGTAGCATTTCAGAGATTCAAAGATCTAGATTACAAAAATTATTTCAATTGAAATTGTAAGCTTATTTTCCATGAAATTTATACCATATTTTTGGTAGGATTGTAGTAAATATATACATTTTGATTTCAACTATTTCGTAAAACTTTTTAAAGATTTGAATGAAAGATTATTAAATTACTTTCACTTCAATAAATGTTTTTTTTTCATGTTCAATTTATCACATGAATGAATGCCATTTTCTATTGGTAACTTTATAATAAATGCATGGGGTTTGATTTTGACTATTTCTTAACTCTTTTTTAAGTTTACATAGAAAATTTATCTTAAATTTTAGTTTGTCTTTCTATCGGCTCATTGTTCCATGCACAAAAGCATGCAATTGCTAGTCTAGTAGAAGATTTTTCCCAAAATTACCTTATTTGTTGATGGTTCATTTTTTAATATCACAATCCCCAAAAGCGATTTACTTTACAACTTAAGTGTGTTCTAAACCGTTACTATTATAGACTATTTTAAAATAAATAAATTATATCTCCTTTCTATACCATGGGAGCTGACAACACAAAAATGTAAAACATCCTAATTTCAACTTGTTATATCCTAATATTCAAATTATATTTTATCATTATTTTTACCATCACCCATGTCATTATCTAATGGCCATGTCTATGTCGAAATCAAAACGACAATTTTAAAATAATTTTAAAATTAAAATACAGTTATAAAATATTTTTTAATTTAATTTTTAAAAAGAGTAAAATGTCATTTTGATGTTGGCATAGACATTGGCTTGTCTAACTAAGTGATTTTAATCTATATAGACACACATTCATTTTATTAATTTATATTATAATAATTATAAAATATGTTTAATTGTTAGTTTTTAAAGTAACCAATGTTGGAGCTCTCCATTCGTGGAAGCAAAAAGGGGCAAAATCAAAATCTCAAAATTCTACCTGTGTTCTTCCTAATTGCACATGATGCTAAAAAAAACCAGTAAGAAAAATAACATAAAATGCTAGTAGTTGGATATATGCAGAGAAAAGTGAGTCCAATGATAGGATTCTTTAGATTCCATTCAACCAATTAATGGGTTGATGTTTGTTGAAGTGGTGATGTAGTGAAGCTTAAAAATAAAATTGTGAAAACACTCATTGAGGTTTCATGTGCAAATCTAATGAAAAAGAAGTAATAAATGCAATTGTTGAATTGCATGTACTTTCTGATAGTGCAATTAATTGTTTTTTATCATTGCATATTTTTTCTCTTATTTTCTACATTAGAAATTAAATTAACCCAGCAAAAATGTCTCCAACCAATAAAAAAAATAATTATATTTCAAAATTTGATTTTTAAAATATTAGTACTGAAAACTTTAGAATTCTGAAATTTATTTACCATGCTAATTAATTAAAAGGATGATCTAATGAAAATATTAGCTCCTTGGCAGGATGAATAATCTAGACTTCCACCTATTACCTATCCAAGAAAAAAAGTAACCATATACAATAATGGAATATCTTCCAAAAGAGTAATATGTGTCTTCCTATAATAAATTAATCTAATACAAAATACAACAAATTATGTATACAAAAGAATAAAGCAAGTGAGAATAATATATTAAGATATCAAAATTGCATTGCATGCTATAAGCCTCCTTGAGGTGGAAACCTCACCCTCTTTTGAAAAAAGCTCAATAAAATGAAATTTATAGTACCTTTATAGCATTTTCTATATCATATATACATACTAATTTTGCTTAAGCTAACCATTATTTCATAAGCATGCTGAATTTTCTTTAGCTCAAGGAATAAATTAGAAAGCATACAAATCTAAATCCTTATCACACTAAAATTATAAAAAGCGAGGGAAAGATGGATGAGAGAGAAAGGTGTCACAAATTAACTAGCATAAAATGGTAGAAAAGGTTTTTTACATCTAATTGTATGTCTTATGTAAAGAGGTGTATATTGAACATTTTCACCTCTCAAATATGATATTGGAAAAGTAACTAAATGAAATCTAATATAAGCTCAATATTTAGTGAAGTTAGTAACAATATATACTCAAAAATTTATGGGGAATAACCATTAAAGAACTAATTAAAAGAAAGATAATAGAAACCGATAACAAGAACAACTATTATCACAATAAAAAAGTTATCCCAAGGCTTAAGTACCTAATAGAGCATTAATAAGACAATGGATTATAATGCAATGCATGTGCTCCAAGAACAAATATTAAAACTCTCATCAAACAAACAAGAAAATAAGGTTCTCCAAGAAGGGAGGACAATTTATAATGTAAGACTCAACAAACATGCAACAATGTCACATGAAAATGAATCTCAAAAGGTTGTCCCTATAATGAGGAAAATATGTTGTACAAAAGTTGCAACACGATGCGATAATGCCAATATCACATGTTCCAATTTTTTTAATCATTACCAAAATCATCAAATTGATACATTACATTTAGGAAATATCAAGCAAAGTGTCATCAAAGAGCTACAAAAGGATTCCTTGATCAATAAGACACTAAAGACCCTTATATTGATGTTCAAAACTTATGGAATTTGACAATCGTATATTACCAACAATAATACCATGGTTATTAAGTTGTTAAATGTACTAGGAGCTAATTGGTCGTGGAATTTCCCAAAAAATAAGAAAGAATGTCTCATTTTTAAAGAAAAGTCCTCGATATGTACTCACCATGAGCCATAGCTAGTTTCATCCAATTAAATTTCAAAAAAAAGTGTTATTTAAATACATTTTTTTATTGAAATGTTATTTAAATACAATTTACTAATGCATATGACATATTTTTTTTAATATTACATCCATAAAGAAAGACCATCAAAATGGTTCTATAGTAACAAAACTTATCATTATTGATTGTCATGCTTCAAAATAAGTATATAATTATATTGAGTCTATTTAAAATTTATATTATCTTCTAAGATTTTTTAATGTAAGAATCTCTAGAATTCAAAAGTTATTGTGATATTGCTATTAAGATCCAATTGTGTAATTTTTTAGTCAAATTCATTGACCCATATTTTATGAGTAGTGGTTTTGTTGTGGTTTCACAATGCACAAACCATTTCTCCTAGAAATGGAGACCCCCTAGTAAATGTTTTATCCCCCAAATCCCTAGTTTGGGGCCTGGGTAATTTTAGAACTCCCCCTGGAGTCTGGATCTAGCCTTTTTCTTTAACTAAGAAAATTCAATGGTGTCAGAGTAGGAGAAATTAGAAGATTTTAAGTGTTTTGTGCATCGATGTGCACTAGCGCACTTAGTGCACATGCACACCTATCCAAGGTGCGTAGGTGCACACTCATTTTCCTTTAGAGATGTGCACATGCACATGTGCACACCTCTAGAGGATGCGCACACTAGGTCTAGGTCTATATAAACCCGGGACCCCTCCTACTACTGCTCACTTGTCTTCACACTCCCTGATCTCTCACACCTTCACATCCTTCAAGGTGTGCTCAACCCTGCAAGACACAAAAACAATAAGTGTTAGATGCAAAACTCAAGGTGTGCATGTGTGCACCTTTGTTCAATTAAAAAAGTATAATAACCTAACAAAGAACCTAAGGCATTAAAAGTTAAGGACAGGTGCGCACATGCACACCGTTTCTTTTAAAATCTAAACTAAGGAACAAAAGGCCTAAGGAAAGGTGCACAAGTGCGCACCTCCTCAAGGTGTGCACTTGCACACCTTTTAAAAGAACTTAAGGCAAAACATAAGGGTGCGCACATGTGTACCCCACCCCATAAAGGTACACGTGTGTGCACCCTTTATGCACAAAACACAAGTAAAAGGATTTAAGTCCCCCCTGCACTTGCCAAATGCATGTATGTAGTTGCACACATGCACATGTGCACACCTCACCAGGGTGCACAACTATGCTAAAATGGTCTTGAAATGCCCATTTGGAAGGTGCGCTAGGTGCACTATTTTTCATTCCATGACTTATGGGGGGGATTGAATTAGTTTTATGCTATTTTGGAGCATTTGGGCTAGGTTTTTGTCAATTAGGGTTTGTTTTGGGTTAGATTTTTTAGCTCTCCAGACTAATATCTTCTTTTTGTGCAGGTAAAATGGCATCTTCATCATCCTCACTTATAGACAAGATTTCCCCCAAACCTATAGTGTTCAAATATCAAGGTACACAAGGAAATCCCACTTTCAAGATGGACACTCTAAAATTAAAGATACCAAGCTTGGACACATTGACTTGAACACCTTCCTCACCATCTGCAATAAGCCAAGAGAAAGATCTGCAATGGTGTCAACACTTATCTCACCAGGGTTAGTCAATGCAACATCACATCCTACTTTTGTGCAATCTTCAGAACTCATCATGGCTCTGACTGAAAACTATGTCGTCAACAAGAAGGTTGTCAAGAGTGTCACAGGCAAGATAGTCCTAGACCTTCGACCTCAACACATTGAGAAAGTCTTCCACTTGCCCAGAGTCGATCAATATGTACACATATCTTATGAAGGAGTAGAAAGATGGTATCGAGATCATGAGAAGAAAGCCAAAGAGACAATTCAATCATCATTTTTTATTGATAAGACACTAGTGGGCCACAAATTTGGCAAGGTAGACATGATCCAAGGATACATGAAGGATGCCATGAGATACACCATTATGCTTTTAAGTAGAGTCATGGGTCTACCAACAATTGAACATCTCAATATTTGGATGGTCCATTTCATAAAAACCATCCAAACGACCAAGATGCCAATTGACTAGGCCACAATGTTGAGCGATAACCTAGAAGAGTAGTTGATAGCTATTAAGACCTATCCCAAATTCAACATGAAATCATATTTGGTGTATTATTGGAGGCTAGAACAACTGACTACCGAGGACTTTACAAAAGAGGTACCATGCAAGATGCTAACGCATGGCCTTATGTGGTATATCCTTAGTTGGTGAAGAAGAAGCTTTCAAATTAGAGAAAGTAGTACATGATAGAGAATGAAAACTTTATATTTGCAATCATTTGATTCATAAAGGGTGATTATGCCAAATAGATGCCAGTAGAGGTAGCAACCAGAATCATAGAGATCGACACCTACTACATCCAATTCAAAACATTCACATACCTTAGGGTCGCAAGCACACAAGTGAACACAATGAAGATCCCAATATATACTTCAGATAGGCTCATTTTGTTGGAGATTACCAGGCAACTCATATCTGCATATGAAAGAGTGACAAAACAACACAAGAAGACATGGGTGTGGCCAATCTCCATAGATTCTTTTGAGGTCAAGTAGAAACAAGACATCATGAACTTTGATTTAGAATGGGATCAATATCCCGTAGAAGAGTACAACTCTGATAATATTGGGATGGTGCAACATGTGGTAGAGAAGCAGTTCGTACATAAAGATGCACTAGAAGATCATTGGATGAACGTAATAGATGACTATGATGTCCAAAAATGGATTATTGTAGAATGACTTTATATTTGGTAGAAAAGGCCTTGAAAATGAAGATCCCACTCAAGGCTATTGAGAAAGACACTGAAGATGTCTTGGATCCCTTATACAATTGGGAGAAAATTTATGACATGCCAATCATGAATGCAAAGATTGGTAGGGATGAGAACATGGATATCAACAATAGAGTCCGCCATATAATCCAACTAAGAGGGGAATAGATCAAGATGCCCTTCAAACTTAATCCAGTTCCACAGGTTGTCCCTCTACAAGCCACAAACTGGCCTATCAAAGGAAAAGGTGTAAAGGTCACAATACCAACTTACCTGACTCAATCATTAGTGAGGCCAAAAAGGGTTCATCAACATGAGCAGGATATTGAGTATTTTCACTAGTAAATTTGGACTCAATTTTCAACAAATTTTGGTCAAAATTTCAACCTAGGTTGGTCAAAATTTTGACCAAGTAGTTTGTTGCTATTTTTCTCATTGAAATTTTGACCAAGTTGCAGGTTGGTCAAAATTTTGATGAATACCTTCATCAAATTTTCTCTCTCTTTGCTAACTCTGATTTGCCATTTTTGGTCAAAATTTTGACCAAATACTGGTTGAAAAATTTCAAGAAATGGTCAAAATTTTGACCAATTCTTGGTGGAAAACTTTCAAGAATTGGTCAAAATTTCCACCAATGTTTGGTCAAAAACTTTCAAGAATTGGTGGAAATTTCGACCAATTCTTGGTAGAAAACTTTCAGGAATAGGTTGAAATTTCCACCAATGTTTGGTCAAAAACTTTCAAGAATTGGTGGAAATTTCAATCGACTCTTGGTAGAAAACTTTTAGGAATAGATCAAAATTTCCACCAATGTTTGGTCAAAAACTTTCAAGAATTGGTTAAAATTTCCACCAATTCTTGGTAGAAAACTATAAAGAATTGGTTGAAATTTCCACCAATTCTTGGTCAAAAACTTTCAAGAATTGGTCGAAAGTTCAACCAATTTTGGCCCATCCTTCGACCATGATGCCATGGTCATGACCAACAAGTTGGTCAAAACTTCCACCAATGTTTGGTCAAAAACATTCAAGAATTGGTGGAAATTTTGACCAATTCTTGGTAGAAAACTATCAATAATTGGTCAAAATTTCTACCAATTCTTGGTCAAAATTTCAACCAATTCTGGCCCTTCCCACAACCCAGATGCCATGATCACAACCAAAAGATTGGTCAAAATTTTGACCAATTGTTGGTAGAAAACCATGAGGAGATGGTCAAAATTTTGACCAAACTAAGTTTTACAAAAAAATACAATGGGTGAATCCCCCAATGAATGCCTACCTATGGACTCTCTCTCTTAGATCATCTTCTTTGAGTAGCACAATTTCAGAAGAGGCTTGGCAGTAGTTTCCATTCTATTGCGCATATGTTCAACAATTTTGAAGTTGATCTAATGGTGACCCTTATCTAGCATTAGGTGGCTAATTGGAGCTCTAGCAATTAGTTATGAACCTATCATGGCTAGTGGGAGATTTCATAAAAAAAGCTCCCAGCGACCCTCCAATGGAATCAGTGTTGGTGTTCAAGAAAGACACATTTTCCAAATTTTTAATATTGGCATTAACATCCTTTCTATTGGAGGGTCATGAAGCATCCTGATTGCTATGCAAGGGCTCCCCAAAGTCATCTCTATACAACTTCATTAGCACAATTTATGGAATGGTTTGATAGTTGTTGTTGTTGTGGTTGCCTGGAAAGTGATCTGAAGGGTGAGCCATCATCTAGCAGTTGTGTTGCTTATCATGAGTGACAAGGGAGCCATTTCCAAGAATGCGCAAAGGATGAATGTAGTACTAGATTCCAAATGAAATCAATGACATTGGATCTATAAGAATGGAATGAAGTAGCAACCTATTTGCTATGCACAACTCCCTAAAGATGCTTTTCTTTCTCACTCCATTGGCATAAATTTGGGAGTGTGGTTCAACAACAGTTTTTGTTCCAGTGTGTTATTGCAGTGATCTAGAAAGTGATGGTAAGGATGGAGCTTACATCTAGCACTTGGGATGTTTGTGCAAGCGAGTAAGGGAGCTTCTATTGTTCAAGCCTATTCAGACAGAGTAGAGCTATTGGCACCATCACCAACCACAAACGAATCGTTAAGAGCAAAGTCTGAATCCATGAACCATTAGGGGAGTAAAGTTTGATATTCTCAAGGAGGTCCTTTAAAGAATTAACCACCACGAGGATTCACATGAAGATCTTCCATGACAACAAGGTTTCAGCATAAATGGAATCATTATTGTGACAATCACCAAAATTCAAACTCTCATTGGATCACTGCATCCATAGGTCAAGTGTCTTCATTGGGATGACGTATCTAATGTATCTTCATCCAGTGCTAGAGAATTTTGTTTTCAAGTAGCTGAAATCCATTTTATTAGATATGGAAGTAGATTTGGTAAGGATGTTGTTCTCAGATACATATCTGATTCCCCTATTTTGATATTTTGAATGGATTTGGGCTTGTGTTTGCTAATGTTGCAAATTTTTAGTTTTTGAACAATTTGAGACAATGGCCTTGTAATATATTTTTATCATGTAGGCTTTACTTTTGATGGTTTAGAATTGATTCCATGAAAATGTGGGTTTTCATAGTTTCCTATATAACCTTTGCAATAAAATTAATGCTAAGCTAATTTTTTCAAGTATACAGTGGATTCTGACCATGGGTGAACTATTTATGGATTGGTTATACTTCTTTCTACTTGGTCAAGAAGTGTTAGCCCTATGATACCTTCTTGATGTAATCCTTTTTTTCTTATTTGATATAAGTCTAAAAGCTAAAGGCTCTTGCAGTTTGAGTTTTCAATGACAAAAGAAATTTACTTCTACTCTTTGGAAATGTGTAGGAATTGACATGCCATATAAGCCAGTCATGTTGGGTGAAGCTACAGGAGAGGTGGTAGACCTCAATTACATTTCCTTGACATTAGGAGGCATTAGGTGCCTTTTCTATATGTACATGCAATGGTCATCCATATGTCAAAAGTTTAAACCTTTTTTGATTTAGCGATTCAAGTACTAACATCATTTTAGCATACTTGATGGCCAAGTACACATAACATTCTTGGTTTGAACTTTACACTAGCACATGAAGTATTATTTAAAAAAATGATTTTATTACCTTTGAAAACAAGTGTAGCTGAAGACACGTATGTTTCCTTCGACTGGCACTATTCAAGCCTTGTGCAAAAGCCTAAATGAGTATCCAGTACAAGGTAAGTTGTATTATAAGTAACAAATAGTCATAGTTCGCAATTTTCTTATCCTACATCAAGTAAAGCGTTTACAATAAAATGAAGTTTTGAAATTGTTTGCCATAATGAGGCTAAGTGATCAGATATGCCCAAATAGTACTCATACATTTATATGATTAGAAGCTGAAGACTTGAAGAAAATAATCTTGATATATTGGCCCCTAAACAACAAATGATATTGGAAAATAAGGATATTCAACAAGAATAGTTTCTTACATACATATTAAACATGATAAGGATCCAACTATTCTTTTATTAATGTCTTTATTGTTCAAAGCATGGTGTTAGTGAAAAATCTATACTTAAGCTTATCCAAATTATGATCTGGGTTCAATGATCTTATTAGTTGCCAACCTCATGAACATGAAGATCATGATATTGCCCTTGATTAAATCAAACTAGTAAGGTTCACATAATAAACAGAGATTTCATGTTCTAACATGTCCATTATATGGCATTCCACATATTGATTGTAAAGTTCCTTTCATTAATATTGTAAAGTCAAATATGGTATCAAAAGAAGTATGATATAGATTTAAAATATTACTTTAGCAATGATCAACAAACATAATTTTGAATAGTATCAGATATTATTAATGATTACTTTAAGCAATGAGAATACTTGGTGGACTATATATTAAGGTATAGTGATCATCATAATTACTATAATATCCATTTATTATCATCGCTTTTAAAATAATGATTATTTGGTTTCAATCAACAAGAGAACTAATCACAAATCACTTTGTAAAGAATGGTTAATTAATTGATTAAGTCTAAAGTGGATTAGTTATTTGATCAATCAATAGGTGCAATGAAGAGCTTCACATTAAGGCTACGATGAAGAGATGCCACTCATCCATTCCCATCATATGATATTAAAAGTGGATTGAAGATCATTCCAATCATCATCAAACATCTTTTCTTATTTCTAGTTGACATCCATTTGTGGATCATTCAAGTTGAGCTTTTGAAGGTTAGAGACTTAAGGAAATCCTATATATGCCTTACAGTTCAAGAACTAAGTTTTGTATTTTTGAGACTATATATTTTTTCCACTAGAATGTGCAATGCCATCAATACCATATATTGCATGTGATGCAGATTGTCTACCAAAACCCTTCGATCTTTTAGGATCTATCTGATCCAAGTTTCATTTCATCACATTGACAATACATTAGAGGCATCTTCCATCAACAATAAATCCACTTCCTAATCATCTTTTCCTAGGATTCAATAATCAAACAACAATTAATCAACATCTATCAAAATATAATAGCAGTTTTCCTTTCTTTCTACTTTTATCTTCCCTCAAATAAATTACACAAGCCATGTCTTGGTATCAACAAAGTCATTGAACATTGTTCGTGCAATTGCTAATTTTATTCTCTTCCCCATCAAATGGGTATAATTGTCATGGATGCACTTGTTAGAAATGTGAAGAGAAAAAATACTTTACATATAAGCAATCAAAATAACAATCAATAGTAGTTTTTAAGATAACACTTTCAACTCTGTAATCCTTCTTTTTGCCATTGGATTCTGATTGAGTTTCAAATTGAAATGCCAACTTTACTTTTCTTTCTCTAAAATATGCACCGTATGTTCGATGTATAGGATAGATGGCTCAGGAAGACATTTTTACTTGTGGTAGCCAATACAATACATCAATTGAGTCGTGGTTTAAAAAAGTGAGCAACACAATTGATGACTTAGAAAAAAATGTGGGAAGTGTTTGAAAATTTGTGCATTTATAGAGTGCCTGAAGCTATAAAGATATCCAAACCAAAAGATTACGTGCCTAGTGTTGTAACTCTTGGGCCTTATTATCACAATATTAATCCTCAATTGTCAAAGATGGACCAACATAAATTTGAAGTGGTCCATAGAGTTTCATCTAGGCTTGCCATAGATGTGCCCACTTTGATTGCAAAGTCTAAGAAGCTAGAACCTCAAATCAAAGAATGCTATGATGAACCAATACATTTGGATGGGAAATACTTGTCATTGATTTTAACAATGGATGATTGTTTTATTCTTGAATTCTGTAGAAGCTCTATTGTAGAAAGATCTAAGACCAATCCAAATCCATTTAGCCTTATTTTACAAATAGATCTTTGAAAAACTCCATGTTTTATGCTATACTAGATGCTGTTATAAAGTTGGAAAATCAAATTTTGCTCTTTGTTATCTTAAAATTACTGGAGTTGGAAGAAGAATGAATGATCTATATTATTTTCCTTTGTTATATGGTATCTCTCTTATTACAAGAAAGAATGATCTATATTATATTTTTTGAACATCACATAGCCACCAACTAGAGACAATATTCCAAATGTATTTTTTTGTTATGATTACCTCTATTTTGGAAAGCAACAAATAAACCAAATTTAAACCTTGTGTTTTAAACCATTAAATAAGAGGAAGACTGTGATAGTAGAGAATAACATAGTAAATTGTTGTGCCTCATAGTCATTATAAGAGTCCATAAAATGGAGTGAGAAACATTAATGGAATGACATGACAGCAGAGGGAAATCCAGAAATAAACTTTTCTTACATGTATTTGCCTATGAAGCAAACAATGTAGCTATAACTTTTGTGGTCACCATGCCAACCGAGAGGAAGGGCCCACTCTTTGGAAGGTTGGTGACATGTATGAGATTTCATTCATATCTACAAGATTGAAAATATTTCATTAGTATAAAAATTGAAAAATATTTCATCCATACAAAATATATTTATAACTAATCTTTTTGAGCTACTTACTTTTATAAAAAAAAATTATAAATAGATAGTATTCATTTATTGATGATAAATAAACAAGAGAGGTGGTATGCATTGGAGGTAAATATTTTGACCACTGACCTTCCAATGGAAATAGTCATGCAATTGAGTAACTCATTCTAGTTCAAGCCAATAGGCCTATATTGATAGATGCCCCTAAAATCATAGTACTCAGTTATGAGTTCCATACTTCTTAAATCATCCTTGAATAGTTTAATATAGGGAAAATACTCTTAAAAAAAAATCCAATTCAAAATTTAGTGTCTTACCATAGAAATTGGATGTGCATTCCACACACACAATGTTGGAGAAGTTGTGACAATTCCTCGTACCATTTTCTTGACATTAGGATCTAATGCTGCCTTCCAATATGTATTATATGAAAGTCAAGGTGAGTATGTGCTAGAAACATTTAATAATCATATTCATAGTAAATAACTAACAAGAGGTAGAAAATTAATGTGTTTAATTACTTCAGGATTGAAGACTAGAATTAGTAAATCCAACTTGATGGAGCCTGGATTTTCATCAAATTTAGAGTCTTCATTTGTGAAGACATGTTGGAGATCAATGTCCTGTCTTTAGATCACTACTCAAACAAGAGCTTTTTTATGGATTCCTATTTGAACACTACATAGATGTGAAATTTTCATGCATCATTGACATATATAGAGAATTAATATGTTGAAAGGACATAAACAACCATATAGAGATGAGAGTATGAATTCTCATGGCAAACTTTATGAGATATTATCTTCCTCTTAATCTAATAGGTCTGATCTATCACAAAGGATATCTTGAAGAATGATATCAATTATAAAAGACATGATGGTCTCAAGAAGGCATGAATTCAGAGATGAGTGCATTTAGAGACACAACCATATAAGAAGAGCCTTTAGCAGCAAAAGACACAATTGAACAATAGTGATAGTTTTTTTGGTAGGTATCAGTTAGGATTAGTCACATGGAGCATAAAAAAGATGAAGTATATATATAGTTCCATAAATATATCAACTAAAATCTAATAAGCATCAGGTATGTTCAAAGTATTCAGATGCAAATATAATTGACATACTGCCTGATCCTCACCAAACCAAATCATTGAACTTTTGTATGAAGATGCCTTCTATAGAAATTAATTCCTTATTAGTATATAGCCAATTATCTCTTTGAGGAAATGTGAAAAAGTGTGAAATTTTTTTTTACCCTATAGAAGGAGCCTTCTTTTTTTCTTATGGATAGTGAACATGTGTCACCTTTTTCCTCCTTTCTAGTGCATGACAACCAACCATAGTAGCTTCTTAGAAAATAGATTAGAAATGCAATTGGAAATAACATTTGACTCATAATTAATAGATCAAGAAAGATTACAATTGAGGAAAGAAAGTGTTTGAGTTCCTTTACTCCCTTGACCCCCCTTAACCTCTTGCAATCTTAATATGTTTATTTTTTATTTTAGACATTTGCCCAAAAAAAGTAATCTACTGATAGCTATCAAAGGCTCCATCCATAATCCCACAAGGAATAGCAAACGAAGTAAACATATTTCATGGGTAACTGCTAGTTAGACCCACAGACAACAAAGCCTAGCTTCTCGCTTGAAATACACAAGATAAAAAAGAAGAAAGGCTAGTCATGTGGGCCCCAACTAATATTATAACAATATTTGAAATCTCCATGTGAATGGGTAAGCTAGTCTAGCATGTAATGAACAAAAGATCCATGATGCAGGCCTTAGGGATATCTAAGGACATGACAAATTAAATGTCATATCGTTAGTGGTGGCTCCACACAAGACAACACTATTTAAAGCAAAAAATGACAACTTAAGAGAAGGGAAAGGGCCCCAATCTAACACATGAAGCACCAATTGTTGTCCAGAGTGAACTTCCACAGGAATTCTAATGGTCAAGTCAACATGTGATCCATAACAAGGAAACTGTCACAACCAGTAACCTAGAAACTAGAAATGGACAAAATACAACCTGAAAACATATACTAAATTAGAGTAAAAACATGAAAATTTGAATGGTCACTATTTTTGGGCTATGTAAGATTGCTTGGGTACCTAGATGCTTTTTTATGACTTTGGGTTCACCAAGATCCTAGGAACTTAACCTACAGTTATAAGGCCCTGACCCTTCCTTATCTTCCTTACTAGGAACACTTATATGCTCTTTATAGTGCCTCAAAAAGGACATAAAGTTGATCCCATTTTACACTTTTATATGCTTGTATTTATTTGAGACATGGGTTACAATGTTATATCTGAATGAACAACTATGTTCCTAATCACAAAACATGTAGTTGACTAGTCACCAATAGGGTTTTCAAGAATAAATATGGAAGTGATTTAGAACACAAGTGAAATTTGAGGATCCCCTTATCTCCTCACCATTAGTTTGTTGTACTTGTAATATACAAATTCATTGTACCCAGTAGTACGTCCAAGCATGTAATGTTCCCTTTTATGCTTAGGCATGTTATAACTAGAATCAAGCCCTATCTAATATAATTGTGGCCTAAACTAAATGGACTAATTTCCCTTGAATCAAATATATGTTATTTGATTATTCAAAGTAAGGAGAGTTATACACTCAGCAAACATATTAAGCAAACTTACTATTTATAATCCTTAGTGTCGATACTACTTCTAACACCATTTCAGTTCAAGAAGAAGAAGATTAGGTTGTAACCAAGTTTCTTAGATATCAATCATAATAGGTGAATATGCTCATTGTTCAAATTAAAAGTAACTTAAAATGTTACTAAATGTAGACTACCTTTAAACATCGCATACTCACATGCTGCTTTCTCTACTACCATCTTTGAATAGCAATACCAATTTTGAGCACCAAAAGAGAAAGAGGAGAAATTAGTTTAATAAAGTTGGAATATGGATATAAGTTTACAATTATTTCCATGGTACAAAAATAAAAAGTAAATGGGTTACCTTGGTGTGGATGTAGTAATGAAGGTCGCTTCAACAGTCCTCATCGACTATGCTTTGCAGATTTCTTATGGGGTCGAGGTTGTTTAGAGCAACTGTCAAATGACTACTGGAAACTAGAACACTAATGAGGTCTATAATTACCTAATTAGAAAATAGCCAAGACCAAAGATACACATCTATTCAAAATAAGGACTATTTTTATGTTGGCTTGTAGACTGCAACACCATTTATTGTCATATGGGAGTTATGGTACGAGAGAAATAGACACATTTTTAAAAATAAAAGGATAGGATAGGAATAAATTATTGACAAGATGGAGGCTGCCATTATCAAGATTGTGAATAATAGAATATTGGATATGAAAAAAGTGGTGAAAAAGATGACTTACTGGGATGAGAAGATGAGAGGTAGAAAATCATAACCTATCACACTATACCAAGAGGAATGTAGAAATTTGAATTTCAAAAATAGCATGATTGAGAAGATTGAAAGTATTGTGCTTAAATGGAAACCAAGAATCATAATCTATCACATTATACCAAGAGGAAAGTAGAATTTTGAATTTCAAAAATGGCATTTAGCTAGCCAAGGGAAGATTGGAAATATTGTGTTTCAAATGTAAACCAAGGCCAACATTTTGTGTTTCAAAATAAATTCATAATCTACATAAGGTTCTTAGTCCTTTAAATAATTGACATTTCTATATATTGCAAGGGATTTTTGTAGAACGATCAATTTATATTATTCAAATTATAAATTCCAAACAAAAAATTGAAGTCCACTTCATTCATCATTCATAATGAAATTCTCATCCTATATATGTCAGTTTAGTACACTATGTCACCTATTACCTATCCAACAAATCAAATATTTTTGATGGACACTATTCAGCATAGAGTACTACTAATGGCAATTCACACCTAATAAACAATTGATTGGCATGCCCTTCAAACTCAAAAACTTATTGTTAGTCTTCATAAAATATGGACCACTTTATAAGGTAGTTATTACACTGTCCAGATACATTGGTAGATGGAAGTAGTTAGATACTTGGTAAGTTTAATACCTAGAGTGTTTATGTTTCATGAAGCTGGAAGAAGTTGGATGCATCGTTGGTTAATTACATAGAGTATTTATATTTCTACTATGAAATTGTCCAGAATATTCAAACCAATCCCTTTTGGAGATACAAATTTGTTAAGCATCACAACTAGAGATTGATGAGATAGAGCTTTCTAGTAATCTCTTAAGAGGATCTAAATGTTATTTGAGGTCCTATCACACTGGTGAAATACATATGGTCCCATGTTGTGCCAAAATTTTTAAGAAAAGTTCATAAAGAGAATTGAAAGTTGTTACAAAATGGGAGAATTATCCCTAAATTTGTTAGACTCTAAAGATATTTACTTTGCAGATAGACTATTGTAGAGAGCTTGCTATTTTAAGAAAAATTACTATCAATTTCTTTGTGAAAAGAAGGGTGGAGTTCAAACGATGTAGCAAAATTTTTCAACATTGATTACAATCCTATTTGGAGTCCCAACGAGAGTTCTTTTTTCCCTTAGTGTGTTGAAAGCTCTCCACCCTACCTCATTTTTGTATAACTTATTTTGAACTATCAGAGGTGTGGAATGTATCCTATATTAAGCATCTATCTTAGTTCTAAATGAGATGCGTCAATAATAAGTTCACTACTAGAAAAATATAGGATATATTAGAATCATCTAAAGAATGTAGGAAATATGTAAGCCACAATGCCTTGCACCCTTGAGGCCCCACATCATTCATGAGAATGGTGTTAGCACCTTTTGAATGTAAGTCCTAAATAAAAAAAAATTCAAATGCTCATAGATTTAGCTTTAGTTTGTTAGTAATGAATGCTAATTAGTAATTAATTAACTAACCTATTAAGAATGACATATTTATATTGTCAATTTTGAAATCAAATGGTAATGTTATATGAATGCTTTACCTTTATATTGCAGTATGGTTATTAATTTGTTAAACTAAACAGAGAGAATTAGCACAACTTGTTACCTATCTAAAAAGGTCTATCCTATAGGTCAACATGTGTGTCATTGATAGTATAATGTAGATAGTGAAATTGACCAAAAGAGGATAGCAACATTAATAATGACTTGCATATCCAATGACTTAATTATCTGGATCAACTATTTTTAGCTTAAAAAGCATTTTCACAAATCATATTTAAAAGGATCTATTTTCTAAGGTAACAAAAATATTCCAAAGATGCATACATTTAATCACAACTCAATACTTTCAACCAATCCCCACACAAATATAAATTATAATAGTATGATCCATGACAAATGATTGTCAAAGAATCATTTTTCTACTAGCCTTGTGATGACATTACATTTTTAAACCCTGATAGATATGACCCCATAATAATGCAACATAATAGTGAATGTGGTGGAGATTATTTTCAATTAATTTTTGATACCAAGGAAGTGTGGCAAGGTTGATGGACTATCAAAAATAGAGATGCATCACAAAATGACAGGGATTGTAAGAAAAAGAAAACCTGTTCTATAGCAAAGATTTTGAAGTGGCCAAGAAGTTCCTTTAAAAGAGTGTAACTATGAGGAAGATTTGAAGGTGGACACTCAACGAGATAATAACATAGTAGCAAAACAGAGAGTGCAAAGTAGCAGAAAAGTTGGCTTTCATAGGCATAAACCATTAGGAATATTTTGAAGCAACCTTCCATATGAACCAATTGAAGCAATTTCTCAACCAAAAGAGAAACATTGTAACAACTAAGATATGAGATGGCTTCCTAGTTAGCTACAAAAGAAATCAAAAGGTAATAAAAACTGATGACATAGATTTGAGTCATGACTTCTCTCTTCTCTCATGACTACAACTGATCATGACTATATTACTATTGATAAAAGAACATCCAACAATGTGTTCATTCAATAATGCATAACTTGAGTATCTTTGAAGTGAGTGGATAGTGATATGAAAAAGGCTTCATACGTTACACTTAGTTGGATTTTATGTAATTTTTGTGCAATTATTAATAAGACAACCAATTATAAATGGCATAATATCATTTTGATGAAACCCTTACCAAATATACGCTTTGAAAAAAATTACTTATTGATTTGATGAAACCCTTGGTAAATACATTATGTGATAAGAAAAGTTGTATATTTCTACCACTTAGTGATGGCAACTCAAAACCTTTCAATCGTCTGCAATGGCAACTCGAAACCTATCAAATATTTGCAATGAAAACTAAATCTTATCAAACATTTGCAATGGCAACTCAATCGACCTTCAAACCATATGAGAAATGAAAACATATATAGCAAAGGCACCTATGGCAACTCAAAATACAATAAAAAGCACAAAGGCATGAAAGCCGACTCGAGGGAAAATGGTTGCTTCTTACCTAAAATGGCAGTCGTGCTCAATGTAACCTTGTCACATGTTAGTTCACTGATTGATCCCTCCCAATGATCAACTATTTATTAGCTTCAAGAAAAAAAAGGAATCATTAAATAAGAGACCTTCCAAAACAATGCAACGCTTAAAATAAAATGCATAGCATAGCTTGGAAAATATGATTCAAAAGTAATAAAGGGGTCTGTTATCTTGCATAACCTAAATAATAAAATAGAGTAAAGGATAAAGGATTATAAAAAAATTGTACTTACCTAGCAGAGATCCAATGCAACATGAACCATGACAAATAGGCCCTAAAGACCAAAGAGGGATTTTGCAACAATAGAAAGAAATCATAAGCAGTGAGAGCAAAAATTAAATTAAGGGTTTTTTTTAAAATCTCGCATAACCTAGAACATAGAAAAGGATAAAGTATTGTTGAAAATTTGTACTTAGCCACATTATAAAATCAAATTATATGATATCAACACAATAATATTTAGATTAGGAAAATATTACCTATTTGCAGTGCATATACCCTATAGAAAATCTAAAATCTAATGTGTTTGGTGCATATACCTTGTAAAAAATCCAAAATCTAGAATGTAATGTTAGAATTTGCTATCTTAAAATAGCTTTAGCTTTAGCTATCCTAAAATGGAAGAATTAGATTCCTTTTAAACATGGAAGAACTAGATTCATATTCATCAAGAGTGGACTAGTCTGACTAGATGTTTTTTAATTGGGATTTGTAGACCTTGATGGTTTCCTTAGTCCAAAAAAAGTAATTCATGTCAACATAACTAATTAATGTCGTCACTAATTCAATCAAGAAACCCATCAAGGGGATAATCAGAAATAAGTATAATCATCTGAAGATTAATTGGTAACTTAGGCCCAGATAGTGTAGGGGTCATGTTACATTCCCATTCAGGTTCGTTTGTTAAAGGTAGTCCTTTCTACCTGGGATCAGGTCTGAAATTAGCCAAATGTAACACTCACCCATGTACAACCTTGTTGATAGCATCAATGTTTAATTAGGAGGATATACTTAGCCTATTGATTGAAACATGTGCACTTTATGTTCCTTATTTTGAAGGATTAATATATTATGTAATTCTTGGATGGATTGGTAGTAAAGTTGGAATTATTAATGGATTACATATATGGAATGCAATGTAAGTAACTATGAAATTGTGTTTGATGTGTCTACAACATCTGCATGATGACAAGTTGCATTTTCATGTTGCTTCAGCTATATAAGTTACTGTGGTTGTATTTGAAGTTTATTTGAGTGAGAAAATGACAAGTTAAATCATATTGGAATCAAGCGACTTATCTCATTGTAAAAGTATATGTTACTATTCATGCACCAAAGAACAAATTGAGCCTTGTAATGTCTACCATATTTGGTGCAGGGCACTCTGACCATCCCCCATAGAATCTTGAGTTTTATTTAGTATATTTTGAGTCTTGATAGATTAGGAATTAGTTGTTTCATATCATGTTATTAGGTGTTCAAATTAAGGTCATGTTGACCAATTTTGTGTTTTAAGTATTATGAGTCATAGTGAGTAAAAGGTGGAAAAATGCCATGCAAAGGCATAAATCGAATATATGATAGTTTCAAGAAATCATAAGATGGTGATAAACCTTTTAAGGTACCTAGGAAAGTATATTAGAAGAAGAAATGAAAAATGTGAAAATATGTAAAAATTGCCAAGAAATGTTGTCAGCATTTTCTTTGCAAAATTAACAAAGTCTAGAAGGTGAACAATCATTCATTTTGTTCAAACTTCTTAGGGAGGTGAAAGGTATTATTTGTTGATATAAAGAAATTTAATTTCATTTGGGAAAAGGGTATAGAGAAGAAGAAGAGATGTGGAATAGAAACATGCAGATTATGCCGAATAACTTTGTATAATACAAGTCTATTTTTTTTGGAAATTTGCATATTCTGATACGTGTTTATAGCATTATGTTCTTCCTTATTTTTTCATGGTTTTAGTGATTATTAAATTTCCTTTTGAAGGTTATTGAAGGCATGGATCAATATGAATTCAACATATCATGAGTTACTAATATGGTTCTTTGTATTCATGGGTTAAGCAACATATTATTTGTAGTTTTTAGAATTGTTAATCACAATAGTTGCATACTTTTATTATATAAAATTTGGGAGAACTTAAAAGGCATGTGGATGTTTTATATTTCCATCTCATTAAGTAGACATCTTATACTGATTCCTTAAGCCGTGAATCTGTTAGAAACAATAGTCCACCAAGATAACTTGGGGGGGGGGGGGGGGGGGTTGAATTAGTTATCCAACAATTAAAACACTTATCATCTTTAAACAAACTTAACCATTCAACCAAAGTAAATGGCAACCATACAAAGATCTACATAAACAATTACACCAGATATGTTGACTAGGGAAACCCTTGCTCAGAGGGAAAACCATAGTGGGAATGATGCCCACAAGATGATGTACTAACATAAATATTCCTTGTTAGAGGATGGACCTTGTTAGGATTCTATTAAAACATTTAGTACAATGAGTCCTTGTTAGAAGAATTTGAGTCCCTGTTAGGAGATTCCAACCCTATTAGGAGTTGTGCCAACCCTGTTAGGAGTTTTAGTACAATGTATGCAAGAAGAGCCCTCTACCCGCCTCAAATCAAGAAAGAAATTTTGATTCCCATTAGTGGATTTATCTTGGGATGCATGTCCTTTATGGGCATGTCAAGGATTCAAAATCTCTAGAAGAATAAGACCACACACTTGACAGCAAAAACCTCTCTCAAACAGCTTATTGAAAGTAAGGAAAACTACTCCTAAACTGTACAAATGATGACCCCGGGCCACCAAACTTCAACAAAAACTTTTACCTCTATCATAGACCTAATTTTTGTTTTTATTTTCATGAGGTAAGCTAGAAATGTCAATTCTATTAATTTCACCAATCATATTAGAATTCTGAATCAACCCACTTAGCAAAACAAAATATACATCTTCACTTTCATAAGGCATATAAAAACTATGACCATTCTCTACAACTTGCTCATTATGAAAGTATGGATCAGCATGTTCCAATGTATTAGAATCAAATTGAAACTCCTCTTCATCAAATTAATTATGCATGCCATCAACTTTGAATGTGAAACTTTCATATTCAACTTGGGGAAAAAGATCACACATACCTTGAAATTGTGTGGCTTTGTGTATAAGCGGATGATATTCAAATGAGCAATCATATTTATACTCAAAAATTTCATCCATGTAAATTTCTAAAACTAATCTAGAGTCCTCTAATGATTCTTTGTAATCAGAAAACATATTAGCCATCACATTAGAGTATTCACCATAAAACTCATTGTAAGGTGTATGCTGATTTTCAATCATAATTTCATCTAACACCTTGTTATCGACATCATGAGATGCAACATCGTTATCACTTTCATTGTCACATCTAGAAGAATAATAATCTTATCTCTTATAGTAGTAGGATAGCATATCATCATCAAGATCAACATTAACCAAATCTAAACATTCCATGTGCTCTTCATAAAGTGGGTTGATAACTCCATGCAAAGATTCCTTGTAGATGTTATAACAAGTGATGTGTTGATCAACATCAAACTCTTCACCATATAACAGATTAGTAATAACTTTAAAACCATTTTTAACATCATTGTCATGAACACTTTTAGCATATGAAGAAGAAAAATCAGAATCATCACATGAAGACACACCACCCACTCCATCAATGAAGTATGTGGAATATAAATCAATGTTACTTTCATTGTCTTCTTGAAAATAATTCATATGTCTTGACCACCAATCATCTTTCATTTTATCAATAGGTGTTAATGCATTAATCTAGGAATCACTTGCATATTGTTGATTACTACTACATGCAACCTCATGACATTCTTCTATGCAACTAGGTAGTTCATCTTTGTAGATAATCTCTTTATCCTCATACTGTGTAGACAACTCTTCTTTGAAATTTTCAACCTCGACCTAATTCATACATTTCAAAGATGGAGTTTTATTTTTAGATTTAGAAGAAAGAGCCATACCTTCACTTGAATAAGAACACTCACTATCCTCATTGCTCTGTTCTTCCCAATTTGCATTAGACTCATATGAAGTTGAACATATACTATCATTATCCTCACCTTGATTTGAATAACCACTCTCATCATCTTCATCATAATATATCAGATCAGCAATCTCATTTGCATCACTTGCAACATAACTTTTAGCCTCTTCATCCTTATAAGACTGAGATGAATGCCTTTCAACTTTATGATTAGTAACATTCTCAACACAAGGAAAATCATCAATAGGAGAAGCAACGAATGAAATCATGTATTGCATATACAACTGATCAAGTGAATTAATTTTGTCATCTACTACTGTAACACTACAAACATGTGCACTATGTTCAACAAGAAAAGGATCAGCTCTTCTTTGCAACAATGGGGATTCATCTTCACATGTTTTTGAATTTGAATTTTCAACAAGATTGTTTACAACGATAGGGGTATCTACATGCTGATCTGAATTTGAACACTCTACATGAAATTGGTTTCCCTTTTCAACTTCATCTTGTTGGTAATCTTTTCTAGATAAATGACTCTTGGTTAAGCCATATTTTATATTGTTCTCAATCTCTATTGCTATCAAGAATTCTTGATGCAAAATCTTAGGTTCTTTATCCCTCAATTGATAACTCATTTTTTCATCAAATGCACCAAGATAAACTACTAAACACAATTGATCATCTAGTCTACATTTCTTAGGAATCTCATTCAATGTCCTTGCAAGATCAATGCAAGAATAAGTTCACCATTCCTGATTTGGATCTTCAAGAACTTGTGAAAAGAATCAAAAATACTTATTCTTTCCTTGAATTGCTTCACAAAGGCTAAATGTAATACATTCTAAGATAAAATAGAAGATGTTGGCAAAAAAGAAAATGAATCTCTAACATTGCCTTCTAAAGTTTGAACAAACAACTTCATATGCATGTCTTCATGAGTCATTTCAAAATCACCAATCAAATCACTCAACATCTGAACATGATAACTAGCTAAATCCAAATGGTTCCCATCAAACTTGGGCAAATGTTTTCTAAGATCATACGACACAGTATTTGGGAAACCATGAATTCCTTGAAAAAGTAATGGCAAGTACCTCTTGACAAAAATAGATCTACAATTTTTATACATGGACTACATACTAGGTGAAAAGAAATTTGTCATTTCTTCCAAACTTAGAACTCATTCACCAAAATTACTTTCAAAATTTGTAACTTGCAACAAAATCTTAAAATACTTTCTACCAATTCAATTTCTAACACACTTCAATATGTAAACACATTCATTGAATCTTTCCTTCATAAAATATATTGAGATGCATCAAATAAATCTCCTACTTAGTGTTGAAAACTGTTGGCATTATGATACATTTTTGTCATTAGTTACAACACTTATTGGATTCTGAATGCTTACCGAGCTCTCACCGGACATTCCTTTGTAAGCCAAGCTTTACCTAGTTCTCAGTGTTTACCGAGTGATCGAGGTGAACAAAGAAGTCAGTGTTTACCGAGTGATCGAGGTGAACAAAGCAGTCAGTGTTTACCGAGTGTTCGAGATAAAGAAAGGAATCAGTTTTGACCGAGTGAAGATGTACTTAGTATTGACCGAGAACTTCGTGATAACCGAGCTCCTCAGGTTATCAAGGAAATTAATTTTACCGAGCTCAGACGGTTATCAAGGAAACTAACTATCACCGAGTCACAAGGTTCTATCGAGTGTTTCCTTTGATCACCGAGCTATAGTTCAGATAGAAGTGTTCACCGAGTGACATCTCTTCTACTGAGTCTCCAGTGGTTACCGAGTTCAGAACTACTTGAAGTGTTTAGTATGGACCATGCCTTCACTTCTACCGAGTGCATGACGATGCCGAGTAACGCAGTGGACACCGAGTATCAAAAGGACACCGAGTCAGTTCAGTGAACCCAAGTTTTTACCTTGGGCTGACTTTGTATAGAGATTTGCACTTGTTATTTTGGCCGACCTTGCATGTATTGTTTATTTGGATGGTATATATATGCAATGTATTGTATCATTCAAATATGATGGTAATAGTAATGGTAATGAATGAAAATGCGAAAGTGTGAAAGAAATACATGCGTGCGAAAGTATGTGTGCTAAGTTGCGAAGGTATTCAGCAAGGTCAAGTTTTGGAACAGAAAAGTTTTATCTATCACATCAAGGTGAATCAGAGCATAGCGGATCTTATTAGCAATCAGTTGTAATCAGATCCACTGTATCATTCTAATAGGTGAATCAGTTTTTGTAAATCCTTTAACAAGGTAGACTTAACAGTCTTTTGTAAATCTCCTAACAGAGTGCATACTTTATTGTATGTTTGTAAATCCTCTAACAAGGTTGATCTAGCAATCCTTTGTGCTCCTAACAGGGCAGATCACCAGAAGTGGTCATTGTAAGCCTTAACCGGCCAACTTCATACTGCAGTAACGAAGCTTTGTGGGTTTCATCCCCACCCCAGTTTTACTTTCTATTTGGAAGGTTTCTGGGTCACCAAATTTGTGTGTTCAAGTGTTGCAAATGATTTTGTTTCATGCTTACAGTAGGTTACTTGGATGAATGGTGAATATATCAGTATGCAGTTTTATTGTTTGAAATTTTAAAGTTACTGATTCACCCCTCCCCTCTCAGTAACTTGTCATATCTTGAATATTTCCAACAATTGGTATCAGAGCAATAAGGTTCTCAAGATAAAAGTTTCACAGCTTGAGCAAAGATCAAGGACAATGGAGATATTCAGACTTGACAAAACTATTGAGAATGAAAAGCTAGATCTGAAAATGGCCATGGCTCAACTAAATGAAGCAAAAGAGCATCTTTCACAATCCTTGAAAAGAAGAAAAGAACTTGCAAGGCAAATGAATGACCATTAGTATGTTGAAGAAAATATTGAAGATCTCTCACCATCAAGTAGTTCAGATGAAGCTGACAAAGCAATCAAAGAACTTTTAGAAAAGAATGGATCTCTGCAGGAAGAATTAAGAAAGGTCAAAAGGGAACAAGAAATCCAATCCATCAGGCTATGCGAAATCTTGGAGCAAAGGAACAAGGCAGCTGAAGACTTAGAGGTAAGGAATAATCAATCCTCTTAGCTTGAAAATCTTGTAACTCAATTATCTAATGCAAATGAAGAAATTATGAATCTAAGATCTGAGAATGAGAATTTGAGAAATGACTTAATTACTGAAAGGCAAATCAATGCAAGCTTACAAAGTGATCTAATCTCTGAAAAAAAAGTCAATGAGAGAATGGTAAAATCTCAAAAGGACATGGATCAATTGAATCTGCAAAATAAAGAAAACGTTCATAAACAAAATGGTAAAGCAGGACTTGGATACAAGGAAGAAGGTGAATCCTCCAAACAGGGTACTCAAAAGAATCAAAGACCTACTTGCAGCCACTGTGGTAAGTTAGGTCATACATCTAACAGATGTTGGAGCAATGGAAAAGGAAAATTTAATGGAAAGTGCTACAATTGCAATCAGCATGGACACAAAGCCAATGAATGTAAAGAGAAACCAAAATTTGAAGGTAAATGTCACAAATGCCAAAAGCAAGGTCATAAGGCATCACAATGCAAATCCAAATCATTTAATCCAGCAGAACAACTTGTCAAAGCAATATTTGGTTGGGACTACAACACTTGGTGCAGATGTCATTATTGTGGAGAATATGGTCATACTGGCATAAACTGTGCAAGGCATCACCTAAGAAAAAGGGATACCACTGTAAGATGTTATACATGTACAGAACTTGGTCATATATCTAAAAACTGCATGAACATAAAGAAAGTCGAGGATGAGAAGAAAATCAAAGTAGACAATATTCGGAAGCAAATGAAACAGCAATGGATTCCTAAGTCTACCGAGCCAGATAATTCAAGTGATGGAATGGTCACTCAAGAAGTGAGTGACTCTACCATTTCCAATTAAGACTCATCAGGAGACCAGGACTGTATCTACAAAGCAATATCCTAAGCAGTCCTAGAATGAAAATATGATCAAATCAGTATTTCAGATACATCAGGATCATGGTCGGTACATGAGCTTACCGAGCTCAGTCGGGTGCAATAAGGCTTCTTTCACCAAGTTGCACTTACCGAGCATGGTTGGTTCTTCTCTTACCGAGTTAAGGTCGGTTTAACCTATTTTCTTTTTGTCACCGAGTTGCAAAGTTTAAGCCGAGCTAGTGGATGACAGTCTGTCGATCGCAGCTACCTCCGTACTGAACATTAATGGCAAATTTTTCATCAAAAGGGCAGATTTTGACCTCATTTTTCACCGCGAATTCGAGATTTACACAAAAAAAAAAGGGCTTTCAAGTGAGTTCAAGCGATTTGAAAAGATTTTCCAGCGAAGTATTCTTACGAAACCTTTTCACTCACCGAGCAGCAATGGCATCCGCAAGCACCAGCAGCAGCAAGGCGAAGAAGGGTTCTGAAATGCTTGTGAAGGGAACGGAATGGAAGGCACCTACGTTTAAGCTCGTTCCTGCCATCGCTGAATCGCTCGCTCCCAATGGAGCTCAATCACAGATTCCACCCAAGGTACTCCTCGTGAATGACATTCGCACTCATTTTAAGTGTGCTATTCAAGAAATAGGGACATTGGACATGGATAATTCCCTAGTGGAGTTATGTGTAAATGGTTCTCTCAAAATCGAACACAAGCATTTGGAAACTAAAGGTTTGACTCACATCGCGCATATGCCTAGAAACTTCCAAACCAAATGGATTAGGTATATCTTGAGTCGAGTGCATAATGGTCAGTTGTGGTTGGAACAACCCGTTTTGATAACCAAGAAGATGATTCACAAAATCACGGGTCTCCCGATGCTCAGCAAAGACAAAACCACCAAAACCCTAGGACGGGATGAGTTACAGAGGAAAACCCTAGCTGAGTGGGATGGTAGAGGTTTGAAGGTTAACACTGTAATAGATCCGGAACTAAGATTTGGCATACATATTATTGCATATAAGTTATATAGTTCCAGCACGTTAAATAGTGTACCATGTGAAGTTGTGGATTTGGCCCTGAAAATTGTAAAGAAGAAACTTGAGTTTGATCTGTCAGAAGTAATGTTGAAGCAGTTAAACAAGAACATGGATAGTATAAGGACATTGAAGAATAACCCCTGTAAATTTGGATCTCTGTTAATATGTTTACTATTTTATGTACAAAAATTCTTTCCATCAAAGGGAACCGTAGAATAGAGAAAAGATGTCCCAATTTTGTATCAGATTAATGAGTTTATAGCAGAGATGGGAGAAAATTTTGATAGTATCATGGATAACTATTTTGAAGACTTTAAGGAGAGGATGAATAACCGATTCAGAATTCCTCCTAGGCTTGTTGAAGAATATAAAGATGACGTATGTTTTATGGTGACTGTGACAAGGTGTACATACAGGCAGTTAGACCCCGAGTTGCATGGGTGAAACCTCTTCCATATGAGGTAAATATTGATGAAACAAGGGATATCATTGAAGCACTAGTAAATGAGCCAGTAGACCCAAGGCAATGGATTTTTGGTACTTATGATGAAGCAAAGGCCAGAATTGAACTGGAAATTAAAATTCCACAGGCCATCAGCAAAGGTAAGAGGAAAGTGGCCAAACTGAAAACTGCAATGGGTCCTCTTATGCTCACCAAGGGAAAAGGTGAAGATAAAGAAATTGAAGAAGAAGGAGAAGGAGAAGAAGAATCAGAAGAAGAGCAACCAGCAAAGAAGAAAGGCAAGGTAATCATTACCAAGCCCAAGAAGCAGCCTACTGCAGTATTTACTCAGAGGACAAGAAAAGGTATTCAGGAACCTGTATTGGTCAAGCCTGCACCTACATTCGAGAAAAGGCTCAAATCATTGGAAGAAGGAACTAGCATCACAAATTTCAAGGCATTGAAATTTGAGACAAGGACTGATGCAGAGAAATTGCAGATTGAGGAACTGGTACTTAACAAAATGGGAAAATGGAAATACTCCCCAGACCAGATTGCTCCTCATATCTCTAAAGAACTACTGGAGAGAGTACAGTCAAGATGGGAGTTAGCCACCAAGACGGTAAAAGATATATATGAGCAATCCCTGAAGAAACTTCGGCCTAGTCTCACTGGAGCAGAGGTAAAATCTGAATTGAAAACCTATGAAGGTAAAATGATGATCAGATTCCACACTTGTTTGATTTTGATCAAAGATATAGAGCATGTTGTAAATGATGCTACAAACATGTGGAAAAACATCTATCATCTACATAAGCCCAGTGTAGACCCAGTAGAAATAAAGGATAATGACAGCAGCAGTAGCAGTGATGAATCAGATAGCGCTCCATCCATCACAATTACACCAGGAGAGTTGCATGCAATGATGAAAGACAAAGAGGAAGAAGACAAAGAGGAAGAAGCTGAAGAGGAAGATAAGGAGGATGATCCGGTAAAAATTGCAGCAACAGTTATTGCATCCCTTCCTCACTCCCCAGCTAAACCTGTGACATCATCAAGGTTAGAGTCAGCTTCAGCAGGTTCATCTACACCAGATTTACCATCTACACCTGCCATATCTCAGCTCCAGTTATCATCAGTGGAAGTGACTACCACTTCATCTACCGAACTGCACCCCTCTTCATCTACCGAGTTGGCCTCCTCGACTCCATCATCATCAGTTGGTATTGCTGTGAGTTCTCCAATTTTGACTACTCCAATTTGTTCTACAATTTTGTCGCCATCTACTTCAGGCACAGTGAGCTTAGATACTATATTACCGAGTGTATCACCATTTTTGGCCAGTACTCAAATTTTTGACCCTGTACATACTCCTATTGGCACTCAACCCTCAAGCATCCCAATTTTTACTGCTAGTCCTTCTGTCTCTACTGTTGTGTCTATTCCAAAGGTCAAACCAGTCATCTCAGAAGCCAAACAAAAGCAACCATTAAGACTTATGATCACTGGAAAGGAAATTCCTGAAGACATTGACTTGGACACAGAGATAGTAATTCCAAAGATTGATTTTGATAATGCTACCATTGAAGAAATGAGGTATGCTAGTCAACTTATTGAGAAAAAGGCTACTCAGATGTAGTTAAGATCGAAAAGGGATAAGGAATACAGGATAATTGAGGATGCCCGGAACATAATTACTAAGGCTATAGGTGTTGATGTTGATACTTCTCAACACATTTTGATTCAATTAGAAGAGGCAGTTAATAAATTCAATGAAGATGCCTCCGGACAAGAAAAGCTAATTGAGCGTGCAGCAAAGAAATTTGATAATAAGGTGTTGGGGCACATTGCCCAGAACATTGCAATAAATTAGGTTGCATTAACCTCAGTTTTGGCAGATATGGAAAATTCTTTTAATAATGTAACATCTCTTTTTGCTAAGCTTTGTGATGTTACCGAGTACACTAAGGGAATAAGAGAGAAACTAAATAAAATTAATGAGGATCTGAAGGTGAGCGCACAGAACTTGAAGCTTGACCCCAGTTCAAGCTCATCTCATCACCTCAGGATCAAATTTTTGTCAGAGAAGCAGGCAGAGCTATTGAGAGAAGAGGCAAGGATCCGATCTACATTGATAGATATCCAAAACATGATCTTTCCCATCATGGATTCAATGCAAAAGCACATTGCACATTCAAAGACATTAATCCATGATAATAACTTCTCCATTGCAGACCATGTGATTGAACTTTCGGCTGAAGTTCAAGTAGCTCTTTCCACCTGCAAAATTTTGCAAGAGAATTGGGATAAGACTCTCCAGCTTATTCTTTAGGTACATTCAGAGTTCATCTCTCATTTTGGTGTTTCTATATAAGTATATATATTCTTTTATTCTTTGGCATTATTGTCAAAAAGGGGGAGATTATTGTTGGATATGTATACTATGGGTGAATAAGTGTTCTCGGAGAAATTGTACAAAGGAAGAGATATACAGCTCATGTAAATACTATATGTACATTCTATGGGGGATTTGTATATAACGAAGCTATGTATATTCAGAATCAGTCATCACCATGTCAGATAAATTTTGTCTCATAAGTGTTTTTGTCACTAATGCCAAAGGGGGAGATTGTTGGCATTATGATACATTTTTGTCATTAGTTACAACACTTATTGGATTCTGAATGCTTACCGAGCTCTCATCGGACATTCCTTTGTAAGCCAAGCTTTACCTAGTTCTTAGTGTTTATCGAGTGATCGAGGTGAACATAGAAGTCAGTGTTTACCGAGTGATCGAGGTGAACAAAGCAGTCAGTGTTTACCGAGTGTTCGAGATAAAGAAAGGAATCAGTTTTGATCGAGTGAAGATGTACTTAGTATTGACCGAGAACTTCATGATAACCGAGCTCCTGAGGTTATCAAGGAAATTAATTTTATCGAGCTTAGACGGTTATCAAGGAAACTAACTATCACCGAGTCACAAGGTTCTATCGAGTGTTTCCTTTGATCATCAAGCTACAGTTCAGATAGAAGTGTTCACCGAGTGACATCTCTTCTACCGAGTCTCCAGTGGTTACCGAGTTTAGAACTACTCGAAGTGTTTAGTATGGACCGTGCCTTCACTTCTACCGAGTGCATGACGATGCCGAGTAACGCAGTGGATGCCGAGTATCAGAAGGACACCGAGTCAGTTCAGTGAACCCGAGTTTTTACCTTGGGCCGACTTTGTATAGAGATTTGCACTTGTTGTTTTGGCCGACCTTGCATGTATTGTTTATTTGGATGGTATATATATGCAATGTATTGTATCATTCAAATATGATGGTAATAGTAATGGTAATGAATGAAAATGCGAAAGTGTGAAAGAAATACATGCGTGCGAAAGTATGTGTGCTGAGTTGCGAAGGTATTCAGCAAGGTCAAGTTTTGGAACAGAAAAGTTTTATCTATCACATCAAGGTGAATCAGAGCATAGCGGATCTTATCAGCAATCAGTTGTAATCAGATCCACTGTTTCATTCTAACAGGTGAATCAGTTTTTGTAAATCCTTTAACAAGGTAGACTTAACAGTCTTTTGTAAATCTCCTAACAGAGTGCATACTTTATTGTATGTTTGTAAATCCTCTAACAAGGTCGATCTAGCAATCCTTTGTGCTCCTAATAGGGCAGATCACCAGAAGTGGTCATTGTAAGCCTTAACCGGCCAACTTCATACTGCAGTAACGAAGCTTTGTGAGTTTCATCCCCACCCCAATTTTACTTTCTATTTGGAAGGTTTCTGGGTCACCAAATCTGTGTGTTCAAGTGTTGCAAATGATTTTTTTTCATGCTTACAGTAGGTTACTTGGATGAATGGTGAATATATCAATATGCAGTTTTATTGTTTGAAATTTTAAAGTTACTGATTCACCCCTCCCCTCTCAGTAACTTGTCATATCTTGAATATTTCCAACAGAAAACATCACTTGATGGAGAAACTTTTGGAGAACTTACTTTCATGGAAAATAAATCTCATTAAAGTGGAAAATACCTTGAGTGTTGATGCCTGCAAACTCAATCTGTTGATTCAGCATGGGTGCAAACTTCACTTCTTCACACCATTGATCAAAATTGTGTAGAGCCACCACCTCCTTGAAAAGGACAAATGAAATCACTATTGTGATTCATTCTTTAACATTCCAATTCCTTATAACAACAAATTGCATACAACACTAAATCTTAGATCAAGAACTGATACTTATCTTTTCTTGCCAAGATCTTACTATAAAACTTTTAGGTCTACACAACTAAGTTGAAAACCCTTGAAAAATATTTATATAGAACCAATTTGCACTGGTACAGAGATATTTTAGAGAATTGCCACTCATTTAGTGAGAAAGATTTAAAACACAATTTATCACTTGACAAATCTCTAAACTTTCAACTTCTGGAATTTGTAAATCATTAAACACTTAGAAAAGAGAGTCAAATTTGATCAATTTTGACTCTAATTTTACAATAGCACTTCGAAAACAATACCTAGCTAAATTGATTGAAGATAATTTCACTATAACAATATAATTTGGATTCAGATTTCAATGCTACTATTGTCCTAAATAAAGCATCACTAGGGCGCATGATATTTGAGTAAGAAATTGGAAAACACATTAGAAAAATTACTACTACAAATTGTTTCATCCACTTCTCCTATTGTATTGAATCTCCTTGTTCAAATTCTCAAGGTTTGTCTACCATACTAATTCAATACATTCCCCGATAGAGTTGCCATTTTGCTAGTGTTTTAAAATGTCACATTTCAAATATCCCAATGAGAACATACTACATCTAAGGGAAACTACTTCCCATCTACAACATACCCTTTCAAACATTGGGCCAACTATAAGGCTAGACCCTTCTTTTACTTTAGGCTCTGCAAAACCTAGGTGGGTGGACCTATAGATTCTTCATATGGTACTAGTGTTAAAAGCATACAATTGAATCTAAAAAAAATAGATAAAACCTTTATTTCTCCTATACCTATGCAATAACATAGATGTGGAGTAGAAAATTGAAAATCCTATGAAATCCATAAGATGAGTGAGGGTATCCTTTCAACTCTTAAATAGAAAGGGAAATGGATGATTATAAATTTGATTTCACCAAATCCTAAATATGCAACATCAAGAAACATGTTGATCCTGTAGCTGATTAGTGCATTTTCCATTGGACAGTTCCATAAATCACACACATACATCTATGATACCAGTAATATATTCCATACATCAAGATATCAGATCTATCCTATCACTTTACGAATCAAACATCAATGTTCCTAAAGACCTCATTCTCATGAAATATCCTTCTCAAATAACTAGAAACCCTATCAAATATATCAAGCATTTACTTGGCTCTTTATTCCAACAACAAAACACACAAGACATTCAACCTTAAGGGACTACTAATGGGTTCAAGTTCTTTGTCCCTAAACCACTAAACATTACAAATTATAGAGCTAGGAGACAAGAATCAAAATGAAACTAAGAAGTTTTTTGTTCATTGTATTCATTTCTTTGAAACTATACATTCAAGATGCATGTAAATAACTCCTAAAACCACTAAATAGACCAAAACTATCTATATTTGCTTCATTACTATTGTTCATACAAGAGTGAAAGCTGAAGAAATGGTGGAATCATAGTCATCATAGAAATTTTAACCTATCTAGAACCATCCCTGTGGTATCACAGTAGTAAAAAATGTCCAAGAACTGGAACCAAACCCTACAATGAGAGAGAAAGAGAAAGATATAGAAGAGGAATGAAATCTCGGATCTGATCTAGAAGTAACACATGTCCACTTGTATCTTTATTCCCTATTGCTACAAAGCTTCTCTCTTCTCTCTACAACTAAAATTAGAAAGGAATCTCATCATTGTATCTCAACAAACTCAAAATATGTCTTCCCAATGATGAAAAAACCTTGTTCTAATAAAATATCAGGTATACATCTAAAATTCCAATAAAATATTCTACTAAACTGATTTGAGAGTAAAAACATGATTGCTAACTACATCCCTACTGCCTCTAGCATTCACCCAGTTCACCGTTTTGCCAAAAATCAGACTTGATCTACTATAATAGAATGTGGTTGAAAAATAAGCACCTAGTACAAAACCTTGAATAAATTGAATACATGGCTTCCTGTACAAAAAAAAACCTCAAAATAAAAAAAAAATTATCTCCAAGTTCCAATGGTATATGATAGTCCCATATCTGCTTATTAGGAAAGCCCAAAATATCAATTTGAAAATTAGGGCCCTAGAAAGGATCTCATGTCTACATCTTATTGAAAGTATTTAATTTTTCCTAAAGTAAAAACTTTATTATAAGACTAATTTTATCTAAAACTACCTACACATAGTTTTAGAGGAAAATAAATAATTTTCCCTCTATTTAATCATCTGGGTCAAATAGCTTTGGCTTTCCTAGTGACAGTAAAAATGGGTCTCAGTACAAATACCATAACTTGTAAGATACCTATTGGATTTGAATAAGATTTGGATATTTTTTAATATGCCTAGCTTTCTCAAATTCCTCAAAATTTTTTTTGAAGAAAATATTAGAAACAAAAGTTATGAATGCTATACTCTCAAATAGAAATTAGACTATGTAAATAATGAAGTATTGGTCAACTTGTATTGGAAAGTGTTTTGTTTTGCCTCATGAGATTTCTCTAAGAATAGAATTTATTTCATGGATTTTGATGGGATCAGCTTTTATCCCATTCATTGGTTTCTCTATAAGTTTTGTTGTAGCAAGGTACTATTCCAAGATAGACCTAAAAAGTGATTATCACCAAATAAGGATTAGGGATGGTGATGAATGGAAGACTATCTTTAAAACCAATGAAGGCTTGTATGAATGGAGAGTGATGCTTTTTGGCCTATCTAATGCTCCAAGAACATTCATGAGACTAATGAATGATGTGCTAAAGCCATTCCTTGGAAGGTTTTTCATAATATACATTGATGACATCCTTATTTTCAATAGGATTAAGGAGGAACATAGAGAACATCTTAACTTGGTGTTGAAGAGATTGCATGAAGAAAAGCTTTTTATAAACTTAGAAAAGTGTGCTTTTATGCAGGGAGAACTTGTTTATTTGGGATTTATGATCTCTGAAGATAACATAAAAATGGATCCTAAGAAGGTGGAAGCCATCTTGAGTTGGCCTTCCTCTAGGACCATGATGGAAGTCAGAAGCTTTCATGGACTCGCTTCTTTCTATAGAAGGTTCATCAAAGGTTTTAGTCAATTGTGTGCTCCTATCCTTGAGACAATCAAGGGTGGGAAAAAATATAAGTTTGTGTGGAACAAGGATGAAGAGGAGGCCTTCCAAATGTTGAAGAAGAAGGTAATGGAGAAACCTATCCTAGTGTTCCCTAATGTGATGCTTCCAACTTGGCTATTGTTGGAAATAGAGATGGAGTAACTGAGAGGGGAGGGGTGAATTAGTTACCACAAAAATAAATCCACAGATCCTTAGATGTCTTAAAATATAGCTGCTGATAATCTCACAAATAAATCTAAAACCTGATAGATGTTCTGATAACTTATTTAGCATTTAAAGTGATTACATGCATGCATAAATAAATAACATGAACACAAGAGACACCAAATTTAATGCGGAAACCCAATTTGGGAAAAACCACCAAGTAACTAGTTACCAATTTTAACTCTTCTGAAGTGAGCCCTGTTAGGATCCAACCCTGTTAAAGGTTACAAAACACACTATTAGGTGTGACCCTGTTAGAGGATTTGATCACCTTGTTAGAAGTGGCCTTGTTAGAGGTCTTTAAAACAATTCAACTAAATTGTCATCTTGTTAGAGGATTTACAAAATGGCTGTCAAACCAACTCTGTTAAGAGATTTTGAATCACTATTTTAATGATTAGAAAGCAACAATGAAGTGATCTGAAATATATGCAACTTATCTTTTCTGAATACAGATCTCTATTCTACTTCACTAGATCCTCACTGATCGAATGCAACTTTGCAGCTTCATAGGGATATCTAATCCTTCCTCAACATTCGCTCATATATTTTCTTATTCATACATTCGCACTTTTATGCAGCCACACACTTCTTTTTTTGAATTCACAACTTGACCTTTCATATATACCTTACAGATTATCAAGTCGGCTCAATCAACTGAAAAACATAAATCAGTCGATTGCATAAAACAATTAAACTTAATTCTTTAGAACAATAAAATTCTTCATTACCGGACCCAACTCGATGACCACTGCTTAGAATGGTTTCCCCAGTGTCAACCAAATGGAGCTTGGTAAACACTGCAAACCTTGCAACTTCCTTTGGAGACTAAGTTAACTCGATAAATACTGACCTTCCTTTGTTTACCAAGTGAGCTCGGTAAAAGCTAATTTTTCTTCGCTTACCGAGTGAGCTCGGTAAAAGCTAACTTTCCTTTGCTTACCGAGTGAGCTCAGTAAAAGCTAACTTTCCTTTTCTTACCGAGTGAGCTCGATAAAAGCTAACTTTTCTTCACTTACCAAGTTAGCTTGGTAAAAGCTAACTTATTATGTAATGTTCAGGAATGCTCGGTAGTCACTATAAATTGCTTTGCTAACCATCTAAGCTTGGTAGACTCTGTCTGATGGCTAATATGACATTTGTGTAACATCAAAGACAATACACAATTAACAATTGTATCCAACACCTATAGGGGTTGTCTTGAGTCAATAAAGGAGGCCAATAGCCTTTTTCAATTAGAAACTGAATCAAGCCAAGATGAAATACTCCTCTTATGACTTGGAACTATATGCCTTAGTTGATTCATTGAAGAAATGGAGACACTAACTCCTTCCAAAAGAATTTGTTATTTTCACAAACAACTAGGCCTTATGTTTCTTGAATAGCTAGGAGAAACTAAGCCACAAACACATGAAATGGGTAGAATCCATTCAAGCCTACACCTTTTCAATAAAACACAAGAAAGGAGTTGCCAATTAGGTGGTAGATGCACTAAGCTGGAGGAATCTGGTTGTGCAAGAAATCCAACTCCAAAGTGTAGGGATCAATGCCTTGAAAGGCATGTATAAATATGATAATGACTTTAAAGACATCTATAAGGTGTGCTTTGACTTCTTTGAGGCTTATCACACTAAATATGATGACTAATTGATTCAAAATGGGCTACTATTTAAGGGGCATCAAATTTGCATTCCCCAATGTTCTATGAGGGAGAACATCATTAGAGAAAAGCATGCAAGCAACATGGGAGGACATTTTGGATTGGACATGACCTTCAAATGGGTGAGAAGGTTCTACTATTAGCCAAAACTTCAAACTCAAGTGAGGGAGATTATGGAAACATGTACAATCTGTCAGAGGGCCAAGGGTACATCCACTAATGTAGGACTATACCAACCTTTGCCTATTCCTACAAGGCCTTGGAAGAGTTGCAGCATGGACTTTGTGATGGGATTGCCTAGATCATAGAAGAGAAAGGATAGCATATATGTTGTAGTGGTCAAATTTAGTAAAATGGGCCACTTCATCCCTTGTAAAAGCACCAATGATACATCAGCAATTGCAAATTTGTTCATCAAGGAGATTGTCAGAATTCATGGTTTACCTTTAACCAAACTATCAAACAGAGACATAAAATTTATTGGTCACTTTTGGAGGACCTTTTGGAAGAAATTGGCAACTAATATAAGTTTTAGATCTTCCTACCATCCACAAATAGATGGGTAGATAGAATCAGTTAACAAGTCTCTTGGAAACCTACTTAGATGCTTGACAAAGCAGTATGGAGACAAATGGGAGTCAGTCCTACCACAAGCAGAGTTTGCATTTAATGAATCTATCAATAGAAGCATAGGGAAGAGCCCTTTTCAAATAGTGTATGGGAAGAATCCAAGAGGTATCTTAGAACTCAAGGAACTACCTTCCAACACTCTAGTTAGTGCTCATAGAGAGAAGTTTGTAGAAAGCATGAAGGAGATTCATTACTCAATAAGGTTGGCACTTGAGAAGAGTTTAGAGAAATATAAGTAGGCTAAGGGAAAACATAGAAGGGATGTTTAGTTGTAGGTTGGAGACCTAGTTAGGGCACACTTGAAGAAGGAGAGGTTACCAAAGGGAAAGCATACCACACTACTCATAAAGAAAGTAGGACCTTGTCAGATATTGAAGAAGCATGATATGAATGCTTATGAGATAGAGTTTCCCTCACACCTTGGTATCTCTCCCATATTTAATATTTGTGATCTAACCCCATAGAAAGGTGATGTAAATGTAGGTTTATAAGTTCATCTTGAAGAATTGGAAGAAGATTTTGTAGGGATACCAGCCCATGAACCAAGAAAACTTGACAAGATCTTGGACACCAAGGTCACAAAACAAACTACGGAAAATGCATACACAAAGTATTTGGTTTAGTGGAAGGGATTTCTAGAGGAAGAGTCTATATGGATGGATGAGCAAGAGATCCAGAAGCATGGCCTAAGTTTGCAAGAGCTTATCTCAAGAGGACTTGAGATCAGTCACCCTAGGGGTATGGTGCAAGAGTACATCCAATGCCTAACATTACAAGCACATTAAAAGGATCAAATGCAAAGGGTTAGGATAGGATCTGGATCTAGAATCTAATGCTAGAAATAATGTCCAAGTTGTAAAGCAAGGAGACATTAGGTGTGTTATAAACCTAATTGTCTACCTTAGTCATTTTATGGGAAATTTCTAGGTACAATAAGGATAAGATAGTCTAGAATGTTAAATCATGGTTGTTTATTGATTAAAACCTTCTTAGAATCCTAGGTAGGGTCTAGGATTGAAGTTAGTAAAACTCGGAGGCAATTGATAACTGTTTCCACAAGTTATCAAAGCTGTAAATGTTGCATAAAATATTTTTTGTGCAAAAATGCAACTTTTGAATCCCAACATTCACGACTACCTTTATCAGTTGGAACTATTTGGGAATGGCATAAATAAGGTTGAAAAAAATTTCTCAACATAGAAGAGAAGAATCTATTGTAATCATTATTTTGAATCAATAAAATTATGTTGTTTTCCTATTAAAACTATTTGAGAAACTACTCATATAGAGTTGTACAGATTCATATGCAGTTCTAAAAGATTGGAAAAGTTGAAGAATGTTCTCATGAAGGATTTTCAAGTGGTTTGAGACTCTGAAAACATACCGATTAAGAGAAATCAAATTTTGATTGCTTGCTGGTTGCAGGGAGTCCTGAAGTAGGGTTTGAAGAGAAAAATTCTCTTTCCTAGAGATTCCACCATGTGAAAAAGATAAGCCTCAATGGAAAGAAGGGGGAGAGGATGTACATTAAGATTTTTTGGGTCTTAGAATAGGAATCAAAAGATGTTGGGAGAAAACACTAAACCCTCTAGACAGGCATCTAAATGTGATTGTCCAGATTTGGATTTTTGAGGCACAACTTGGCGTAGGGGTGGAATAGGACCACATGAACTTGGAATTATATGTTTTGACATGTCCTTAAAGTGTTCCAATAGAATTTGTTGGAAGATGTTTTGAATTTCTTATACTTTCTTTGGAAAAGAGACCTAATTAGCCCTATTAGGCCTAGGAGAGTTTTGCAAATGACTTGAGTTGGGAGATCGGTCAAGATGTTTGAACTTGGTAGGGGTTGTTGATTGAAGAATTAGAGAGTTTGAAGGTTTTTAAGACTTTCTATGGTGGAATTCAAAGAAGGTTGCCTTCAAAAATCATTAGTTTCTCCTTGTAGCCCTATTTGGAGTTTTAGGTGAGTAAATTGATTTCTGAAGTACATGGTTGATATCTGAAGTTCATAGTTGATTTTCTAAAGTACATATTGGGAGGACTTGTGTATAAAAACATTTGGAGGCTAAATATAAGGTTGGAAGAAGCCCTATTTCATCCCTAAAAACCTCATCTTGAGGTTTGTGTCTTGTTAGGCCTCAAGGAGGTGTCTTAGACTTTGAATTTGATCTAGTCTAAGGAGTGTGGGTATTGGGAATCACATAGTGGAGTCTAGTCTTGTATGGTTGTTTAAAATTTGTGAAACTATAAGGGACATGCCTTGGGTATATAGAAGGGGACTCTACTCTAGGTGATATGAGAGAAACTTATTAGATCTTTGGAGAAAGAAAAGTTGCAACCATGTCAGATGGTGGAGAAGAAAATGAAAATGAGCTTCCTAACAGAATGCAAATTTTTTAACTATTGAGGATGGTGAAAGAGCATGATGTTGAGAGGAAGCAAATGAAGAGAGAGATGGAAAAATAAAAAGAACAAGTCAAGAAAGAATTCAGTGGTAACTCTAAGAATGAGGAGGGGAGTGATGAAGAAACAACTTGGCAGGAGGAAAAAGAAGAGATCCCTATAGAATAGAGGTTGTTCCTTAAGAATTTTAAATCCATGGAGAGAAGGACCATGGATACTAAACTTGATCTTCCTATCTATAGTGGGAAGATGGATCCAGAAGAAGTGATGGATTGGATTGATGCACTCACTAGTTTCTTTTATTGTGAGGAGATAATAGAGCATCAAAAGGTGAAAATAGAAAAATCCAAGATATTGGATGCCCTAGGCAGGGTTACAAGTTTTCTTATTGGTTTATGATAGTAAAAACGAATCTCAATACAAGGACCATAACTTGTAACATATCTATTGTATTTGAATAATATTTGGATATCTTTTAACATGCCTAGTTTTTTAAAATTTCTCCAAATGGATTTTCAAAAAAATATTAGAAACAAAAGCTATGAATGATATACTTTCAAATAGAAATCCGACTATGTAAATGGTGAAGTATTGGCCAACTTGTATTGGAAAGTGTTTTGCTTTCTCTTAACTTTTCCTCCACCTTCAATGAAGTTTGAAAGAATTCTTGGACTATTTTAGGAGAGCACAAACTCATTTCATCTTGGTCTTCATCCTCAACCCTTGCATATATCTAGCAAGTTTGAGGCACTCTAGTTCCACCAATTTAAACTTCATAGTAACTTTGTTGAACTCTTCAGTGTAACTAGAGACATAATCTCCTTTTGTCTTAGACTCTACCTCTTTTTGTGAAGTATAATCTTGTAGTCCTTAGGCACATAGGCTTCCTTTATCAAGGTCACCATCTTCTTCCATGTGTTGATCTAGTTTTTTTCTATTTTCAAAACCAATAAGAAAACTTGTAACCCTTCCTAGGGCATCCAATATCTTTCACATTAGAAAACCAATTGATCTTAAACAAATTTCATAATAAGAAATATTTAGTATAGTTTCCAAATATGTAATCCAATGAATCTTCCAACCCATAAATCATTACATGTATGAAAATCTATGCCTACAACTCCATTGGAGATCTTTAAAAACTAGTTTTCACTAAGAAATGTATAAATTCCACAAATCTCAATGAAATGACTCACACAAAAATGAAATAAAACTAGATTCACATATTGGTGTAGGAGCACCTCTCCAAACACCTAAGTCCACCTTGGAATTAAATGGAGGTAGTAGATCTAAAGAATTCCTACAAGTAAATTGGGATATATTTAGACCAATAATGGCAATATCTAATAAACAATTTAATTTAAATATTAGAAGTCTTAGAAGTCCTGGCAAAGGACTTAGGACCAAAACAATGTAAGGGTGGCCAATATTGTCAAATGGGATCTAAAGTTGTTTAGGGAAGTCAATTAGGTCCTAGAAGAAATAATAAATTAATTGGGATAGAATTTAATAGGTTTTTAATATTAATATGCAATCAAATGTAAGTTGGAATTTCAAATATTTGAATCCCAATGGTTATGAGCATTTAGGAGGGAAAATGGTGTTTTAATGTTTTTAGACTTAACTAAGCCTTCCAACCAACCTAGATTGGTTGAGGAATTTTATAGGAATTTTATTTAATGCTTGGAAGAGAGAATGGTATGGACTTGAGATGAAATGTACAGATGTCTACTCAAGATGGCAATAGAATTCAGAATTTCATAACTTTCCATTGCATGTTTTGATCTCTATTTCATTCCACTCATTATGTTGATGCTTGGAAGATATATTAGGGTTTTATAAGACATTTTTTTGATGCTTTGAATTATTATTGTTTCTATTTCTATCAATTAGGATTGACTATAATCACTAAATCTCTGTTTTTCTTAGTAGTTTTGATAAATTCTTCAATGTGAAACCATCATTCCATGAATGTGATTTTTGTTTCTCATGGAATGATGAATATTTAACATGTAAAACATTCTATTAACATTATATGTTGCAGAATAGTTGATTTGATGTGGTGATCACCAAAAATAGTGAAGAAAACCTCATGAAAAATGCATGGGATTTGATGCCATAAGTGTAGCAGAGCGAGATTGGAATTAAGGAGGGCATGTTTTTGTTTGAAACAGAAAAATTACATGTCAAATAAGTGGTGGATACTAAAGGAGGGGCTCTAGAAGTGAGTTTTGGGTCATTTTCTAGAAGGCCCTAGTTTTTGGAGCCATTTGGTGAGGGATTTTGAGTTTGACCATATGGGAAGTATTTGGGTGAAAAAAATACCATAATCTTTTGTTTTGGGGTATAAATAGGGAGTTCTGAAAGTTATAGTGTCTGGGGAAGAGTATTTTTTGTAGTTCCTTTGTAAAGTGGCCCAATTAGGCTTAGTGGCAATAGTGGAATTAGAAATTTTATGCATAGTTGGTCCAAAAGAGTAATACCTCATTTTCACATATGTTGTGTAAATTCCAAATGGGTATCTGAATCCATAATTTAATTTTCAATCATTTTATAAATTCTGGTCCAAAAGTCCAAAAATCAAGAAACATAAGGCTACTAGGCAGGATTACTTGGGGTTAGTAACTCATTTTGAGATATCTGATCAAGAGGCTTAAAGGGAACTTGTAACCAGTCAAGAAAAGTTTTTTAGGGTTTTTTGGGACCCTAGGAAGTCTTGTGGTTGGATTTGTGCCATTTGGAAGTCATTTGACCTCTTGGAGCAAGTGGATTCCCTTGAGTACATGGTGAGACCTTGGAATTGTTTTACAAGGTGTAGAGTCTTGTTGTCCAATTTGTGGAGTCATAAATCCTTTACATCAATTGGTATGAGAGCCTAGGATCATCCTAGGTGAAGGTTTGAGGAGTTTCTTTTGAGATCTTTGCTTTAGAGATGTCAGAAGGAGGAGAGGAGATCCCACAAAGGGTCACTAATGCTAAACTTGCTAAGTTGGTAAGAGAGCAAATGGTAGACAATAGAATGTTAAGAGTAGAAATCAAGAGGTTGACAGATCTTGTGGACAAACAAGGAAATGAAGAATACCATGACTGTGAGGAAATATTTTCAGCAACAAGAGAGGAACCTGTTGATCCCGAGGATGCAAGATTGGAAAGAATCTCAAAAGCAATAAAGCTTGGAGACTCAAAGGTAAAAGTTGAAGTTCCAATGTAAGATGGAAGGATGGATGATGGAATTTTATTGGATTGGTTCAATGCTCTTGAAAATTTCTTTGATTGTGATGATATTGAAGATAGAATGAAAGTTAAGATTGCTAAGTCTAGAATGAAAGGACATGCATTATTATGGTGGAATAACTTGCAGGTTGACATGATGAAGAAGGATTGTTCTAAGATCTCATCATGGCCAAGAATGATGGAGAAGATGAAGGAGAAGTTCCTTCCTGAAGACTACAAAGTTTAGTTATATAAGAGGATGCAAGGAATGAGACAAAAGGACATGGATGTCTCAAAGTATATAGAACAATTCCACAAGCTTGACATTAGGGCATCTCATGATGAAGATGTGGAAGAGAAGGTGGTTAGATATCTTGGAGGATTGAAATACAATATCTAGGATGAGATGAACATGGCTACACCTAGAACCTTGGAGGAGTTCTTCAAATTGACTATGAAAGCTGAGGATAAGCTTAGGAGAAGGCAAGAGAGGTAAGGTAATCCAAGAGGACAAGAAATTAAGGTCAAGGGAGTGAATCCAAGCCAAGGGTAGAATGAGAAAGGAAAAGAGAATTTCTCATATCAGAGAGGAGAACAAAAGGATGGTAGAGGAAAGAATATTTTTGGGAAGTGCTACAAGTGTGGTGAACGAGGGCATCCATTCTACAAATGTCTTGAAAGAGAGGCTAGGAAGAATGAAAGGAGAGTCAATATAGCTCAAGAAGAGGAAGATACCAAAGAAAAAGAAGAAAATTTTGTTCTATAACCTTGAACAGAGGGATATTTTCTCATGGTAAAGAAAGGAGCATACATGCAACAACAAAAGAAATTAGAGGTATCAATTTTCAGAACTAGTTGCCAAAGTTATGGTAAGATTTGCAAGATGATAGTTGATTCTGGTTCTTTTGATAATTTTGTGTCTTATGAGATGGTGAATAAATTTGCACACATTTCCAATTGATAGACCATATAGAGCATCATGGGTCAGCAATGATCAAAACATTGTCATAAAGGAACAAGCATATGTTGATTTCTCTATTGGGATATCTAATGATAGGGTCTTGCATGATGTGGTCCCTATGACTTGCTATCATGTCATTTTGGGAAGACCATAGCAAGCCTCAAGGCATACCATTCATTATGGATTGGAAAATGTTTATGTTGTGCATAAGGATGGAAAGACTTATACCCTTACACCCCTATCCAACTATATTGTTGATGAAAGTAGGAACATAATTGTGTTTGGTTCTAGGACTTATGTCATTTTGTAGAGTAAAGAAGTGTAGCTATTTTTAGCATTAGATCATAAGACAAGGAACACTTTGTTGGTAATGAAATTAGAAATTTGTGACAGTCACAATGCATTGACTGTTAAACAACAAATAGAGAAGAATAAAAGAGTTATGGTGAGGACTATGTGGTTTCCTATGGCATCACCAAGGAAGGGTGGTAGTGCCATTACCATTGAGAAGAATAGTAGGGGTCTAATTGATCCTGAGATAAAGATGAAGGGGTAGTTTGTGCAACCACAAGTTAACTATCCTCAATCAGCAACAAACAAAGTTTCCTTGGTTGGTGACGAGAAAAAAGGATTTTTATTTTGTTTCTAATGCTTTTAATGCAGGTACTACTCATATGAAGGGTGATAGGTTGTAGAAGAAGAGTTGTAGGCATCCATCTAGGAGATTGGGTGGCAAAAAGACATCTTTCCTTCACTCTTGGGACAAGAGTCATTTTGGAGGTGGGGTATATGGTGTAGGAGAACCTCTCCAAACACCTAAGTCCACCTTGGAATCAAATGGAGTTAGTGGATCTAAAGAATTCCTACAAGTAAATTGGGATATATTGAGGCCAATAATGGAAAAATCTAATAAACAATTTAATTTAAATATTAGAAGTCCTAGAAGTCCTGGCAAAGGACTTAGGACCAAAACAATGTAAGGGTCGCCAATACTGCCAAATGGGATCTAAAGTTGTTTAGGGGAGTCAATTAGGTCCTAGAAGAAATAATAAATTAATTGGGATAGAATTTAATAGGTTTTTAATATTAATATGTAATCAAATGTAAGTTGGAAATTCAAATATTTGAATCCCAACAGCTATGAGCATTTAGGAGGGACAATGGTGTTTTAATGTTTTTAGACTTAACTAATCCCTCCAACCAACCTATATTGGTTGAGGAAGTTGATAGGAATTTTATTTAATGCTTGGAAGAGAGAATGGTATGGACTTGAGATGAAATGTATAGATTTCTACTCAAGATGGCAATAGAATTCAGAATTTCATAACTTTCCATTGCATGTTTTGATCTTTATTTCATTCCATTCACTTTGTTGATGCTTGGAAGATATATTAGGGTTTTATAAGACATTTTTTTGATGCTTTGAAGTATTATTATTTCTATTTCTATCAATTTGGATTGACTATAATCACTAAATCTCTTTTTTTCTTAGTAGTTTTGATAAAATCTTCAATGTGAAAGCATCATTCCATGAATGTGATTTTTTTTTCTCATGGAATGATGCATATTTAAAATTTAAAACATTTTATTAACATTATATGTTGCAGAATAGTTGATTTGATATGGTGATCACCAAGAATAGTGAAGAAAACCTCATGAAAATGCATGGAATTTGATGCCATAAGTGTAGCAGCATGAGATTAGACTTAAGGAGGGCTTTTTTTGTTTAAAAAAACAAAATTACATGTCAAATAAGTTTTGAATCCTTAAGGAAAGGCTCTAGAAGTGAGTTTTGGGTCATTTTCTAGAAGGCCATAGTTTTTGGAGCCATTTGGGGAGGATTTTGAGTTTGACCATATGGGAAGTTTTTGGGTGAAAAAAAATACCATAATACTTTGTTTTGGGGTATAAATAGGGATTTATGAAAGTTATAGTGTCCATGGATAAGTATTTTTTGTAGTTCCTTTGTAAAGTGGCACAATTATGCCTAGTGGCAATACTGGAATCAGCAATTTTATGCACAGTTGGTCCAAAAGAGTAATACTCAATTTTCACATATGTTATGTAACTTCTAAATGGGTATCTGAATCCATAATTTAATTTTCAATTGTTTTATAAATTCTGGCCCAAAAGTCCAAAAATCAAGAAACATAGGACTACTAGGCAAGATTTTGGGGTTAGTAACTCATTCTGAGATATCTGATCAAGAGGTTTAAAGTGAACTTGTAACCAGTCAAGAAATTTTTTTTAGGGTTTATTGGGACCCTATGAAGTCTTTTTATTGGCTTTGTGTCATTTGGAAGTCATTTGACCTCTTGGAGCAAGTGGATTCCCTTGAGTACATGGTGAGACCTTGGAATTGTTTTACAAGGTGTAGAGTCTTGTTGTCCAATTTGTGGATTCATCAAGCCTTTGCATCACATATATTCCCAATGAATAAATTTAGAGTTAGCAAATCTTCCATACATTTCAGTACCAAGTGTTGCAACATGACTGTTGCCAATGAATCTGAAATTTGCAAATGACTACTTTCATAGAAATGTTCATAACTTATTCATTTCTCCGTATAAATATTCCAAACCAAAACAAAAAGGAATTTTATTCATCCTAATATACATATTTTACATGGTTTCCAAGTTAGACATGTCTATACAAGACCTATAACCAACACAAAAACTGAAAAAAAAAATTAGAACAACAACTTAGAATCACTCCAAATTTGTTTCAAATGTGAATGTTTCCTTCAATTCTGATTTTATTTGACCATAAATAAGTTTTTATAGGTTCATTTGTGGTTTAAAACTTCCCAACCAAATTTTGAACCAACTCCTTACAATATTTTAATCATGATGCATTTTCATGACAATATTTTATGCATTTTGCATTATAACTTTATAGTTTTGCACTTTCTTGACAACTTTACATTTATTGCCTTTAGGAATTACCATTGATTCCATTATATGGAATATCACATTAAAACATTTGGAATTACATTAAATAATTAAAATTTTCTTGGGATCATTTCCAATATCATTATGACTAAGTGCTCCTACACCATACTCCCAAGCTTGAAAATTTTCCATGTCCCATGGAAATGCTTTGGTGAGAATCTGGTATTTTGCCTCTTCATCATCATTGGATCAATACCTTCTCTTATTTCTATATCTTTTTCAATAATGACTCCTATCCATGGAGTTATGCTAGTCACCTTCAATGGTACTTTAGCTATTTCATAGTCCACTCATCCATGTCGCATCTATCCCTCACCTAGGATTTCTATCATGCAACTCTTCCCAAGAATGTTGGTAACACAATAGACTAATCTCTAGCCTTGGATCATTTTTCATGACCCTTTTCGTAGAAATTTGTGTCCAACCACTATAGCTAAGAAAACTAGCACCAATCTGCAACCAAAACTTCATAAAAATAATCTAAAATAAACCCAACATAAATTTAGTTCCTGGGGTGAATCCTCACACTCTCAAGAGCTTCTATATCTAATACCACATGATGTAGAGAAGCCTAAAAAGAAACCAATGAATGGGATAAATTCTTATCCCATAAAAATCCATGAAATAAATCCCATTCTTAGAGACATCGCATGAGGCAAACCAAAATGCTTTCCAATACAAGTTGACCAATACTTCACCATTTACATAGTTAGATTTCTATTTGAGATTATATCATTCATAACTTTTGTTTCTGATATTTTATTTAAAAACCATTTGGAGGAATTTAACAAAACTAGTCATTTTAAAACTTATCCAAATCTCATTCAAACCCAATAGATATGTTACAAGTTATGGTCTTTGTACTGAGACCCATTTTTACTATCATAAACTAGTAACAAAACTTGAAACTCTGCCTAGGGGATCCAATATCTTTCACAATACAAAACCAATTAATCCCAAACCAATTGCATAATAAAAAATATTGAGTATAGTTTCCAAATATTTAAGCCACTGAATCTTCCAACCCATAAATCATTACATGTATGTAAATTTATGCCTACAACTCCATTGGAGATCTTAATAAACCAGTTTTCACTAAGAAATGTATAAATTCCACAAATCTCAATGAAAATGACTCACACAAAAAGGAAATAAAACCATATTTAGATATCTTCCAAATGAATCCTTTTAAATTTTGTAACTTTTCCATACATGTCAGTACCAAGTGCTGCAACATGATTGCTATCAAGGAATCTAAAATCTACAAACAACTACTTTTACAAAAATGCTCATAGCTTATTCATTTCTCCATATAATTATTCCAAACCAAAACCAAAAGAAATTTTATTGTTACTATTATCTTAATATATAGATTTTACATGGTTTTTAGGCTGTACATATTTGTAAAAGACCTAGAACCAACACAAAAACTAAAAAAACAATCAAAACAATAACTTAGAATCACTCCAAATTTATTTCAAATGTGAATGTTTCCTTCCATTTTGATTTGGTTCGACCATACATAAGTTTTTATAGGCTCATTGGTGGTTTACAACTTCCCAATCAACTTTTGAACCAATTCCTTACAATCTTTTAGTCATGATGCATTTTCATGACAATATTTTATGCATTTTGCATTATAACTTTATAGTGTTGTACTTTCTTGACAAATTTACATTTATTTCCTTTAGGCATTACCATTGATTCCATTACATTGAATAATTACAATATTTCTTGGAATCATTTCCAATATCGTTATGACTAAGTGCTCCTGCACCATTTGGAGTATGCACCTTCGAACCTCCGAGGGTCCGCACATATGTGTGCATACATCCATAGAGTATAGGTAAAGTTTTCATGTGCTCACTTGGAACACATTCACATTGTCACAAGTGCACATGTGCACACTTTAAGCACATGAAATCCTTAAACTTACTTTTTTCACATGTCTGACTATTCGACCCTTCTTGATCATAGACCAATGTTTGACCTAGACTAAAGGGAGAGTCCAAAAATGACTGAGGCTTCAAACTAGATGCCTCATAGTAAATTTGTAAACTAGGAAGTCCCCATTTTGTGACTCAAAATGGGGCGTGTTGTGAGGCAACAATAGTTCTCTACAAGTTCATGATCTTTGCATTAGGTTTTCTTTTCTTTCTTTGTAACATTCTTATGCTCCCACTTTGGGTATACTTAACTATTCAACTACATCATACAACATAAACTCCATCTTTATACACATCTTCTCTAGTAACTATTGTGTTTCCCTTTGACAGCAATAAACATATTCCTTTCTCTCTGTTTAGTACTCTCACATCTCCCTTATTGATCCCCATCTTTGACAAAAATTCCAAATGTTGGTATAAGATTCAATAGGAATTTATATAAAATTTTAGTTATACTTTAAACCTTTCATGTATAGAATACATCTACTACATTACAAATATTTTTCACAACTCTAGGAACTTTCCCTAAAGAGTGAACTCCTCCATCAACTCTAGAAAGATAATGTGTTGATCCATGAATTGATGCAACATGCATCCACGCTTATTGAATCTTGGATAAAGGAAGGAACCCTAAATTTCCTCTCAAATGCTCAAAATAATCCTTAGGCATTGGCTTTGTGAATATATATGAAATCTTCTTGTTGGACTTCACATATTCCAAATTAACTTGTTTTTCTTGAACTTCCTCTCTCAAGCAATAATACTTGATAGATATGTGTTTTGTTTTTGAATTCATCACAAGGTTATTTGATATGTTCATATCACTTGTATTATCACAATAGATAGTAACAAGTTTGGTGACTTCCTCTTGCATACCTTCCAACAATTGCTTGATCCATGCATATTTTAATAGTTAATGATAGCAACAACATACTCAAATTTAGTAGTAGATTGGGAGATTTAACTTTGCTTCTTTCTTATCCATGTAAACAACATTTCTCCTAAAAATATGCTCCACCACTTGTACTCTTTCTGTCACCAATATTTCCGACCCAATCAATATTAGTATAAACTCTTGGCTCAAAATCACCTTCTTTCATATATCATAAACCATAACCTTCTCTCCCTTTCAAATATCTGAATATTCTCTTTACTGCAGTGATATGTGTCTCCTTAGGATTGGCTAAGAATCTTGCAACTATATCAAATTGCATTCAAAATATTAGGTATATTATGTACTACATACTGAAACTTTCCAATCATTGATCTATATTGTGTCACATTCACTTCAATAGTGTTATCTTCCTTAGACAATTTACTATTGGAACTTTGGCTAAGATGTGATTATGGAAATAGATTGAGGTTTTCATTTATGGAAACATATCATCTGTATTAAGACATCACATTATGGAGATACAATTTTGGTTTGAAGACTTAGAAAATTATCTAAGTATCACAAAGGTTAACTATCAGCACAAACATAGTTTTTGCTTGCAAAGATGATAGACAATAAATTAGCATGTGTGCATTTCATGGAAGCAAGAAAATTTATAAGATCTTGTATGCAAGAGCACGAGTCTTTATGAGTAGTATGGATAGAGATATGTATGATTTAGTAATTGCAAGTATGCATAGGCAAAATAGGATAGAGATAAGGAAAGAGGTATTTTAAGTGAAAAAATTATTTTGTTTACCAAAATAATTACTTAACCATTTAGGGACGACAACCTAGATGTTAACCATAAGTGAGAAAAGTATAGTTTTGCATTTTGGGACATGTATGAAGATATGAAGGTTGGAAAAATAGAATAAGTTGGTATAAAGGAGAGGCTTGGATATGAAAAGTTGTGTGTTAGTATTGTGATTATTATGCTATCTTTTTGTGATGTGAATTTGATATTAAGAGCAGAGAGAGGTAACATATGTGAAGAGTGTAAGATGAGCTACAAAGGTCAAATTAGATATTGAAGATATTGACATTAGCAAAAGGTTTTTGTATCTATTCCTTTTGTGTACATAATATCATTTTATATTGCATGTTTGGGTAGTGGAATCTTCTTGCATACATCTTTTAATTATAATATAACTACTCCTAATAGGGTTGAGGCCTCTAACAAGGCCTAGTCCTCTAACAAGGACCAAGACACTATACGGATGTAGTAGACTCCTAACACAATTAATATCTTTCACAAGATACTTTTGATTAGTGGATCATTTTTTGGGTACCATCCCCACCAAGGTTTCCCTAGTTAACAAGTAATGGTGTTATGAGTTGCATTATGTTATTGCTATGTTTACTTTTCAGTTTATTCACATGTGCATGTTATAAGATTGTTAATAATATCCATAGTTGGGAAACATGTTATGGAATAGTGATTCGTTGCCTCCCCTCCCCAGTTATTCACATGTGCATGTTAATTGGAAGGTGAATCATCTAAGAGATTATAATTTATTAAGAACCCAAATCTTGTAATTCAGTCACCTAAACAACAACAAGAATATATGAACAAGGTTGAGTCTAATCAATCTAAAGATGTGCTTAAGCAATCTAAACTACCTAAAGAAGTAAGGAGGCAATTCACTAGAAAATGTTTCATGTGCAATGAAATTGGTCATATAAATAAGGACTATACAAGGAAGTATACTAACCCTATTTATGGTTATTATTATAATTGTTATGCTTATGGACATAGAGCTAGTGAATATAGAAGACCTAGATTTAATAATAATATGTATCAAGGTACTAACCCTGCAGCCAATAGACCTATTGGTCTAAGTAATATCATAAGGAATGGAATCATGTGTTATAAATGTAACAAATTTGGATATATTTCTAGAGATTATAGATTATATATCAATCAGTTAGGACCTAGATATGGAAACAATGTGATAGCATGTCAATTTTGTAGCAATATGGGACATACAACAATATTTTGTAGGATGAATTTTATGAGAATGTCAAATAACACGAGGAACAACATGAAAATGCCTAATTTTAAAAGGAATGAGATACAATGATAGACATAAAGAGAATGTGAAAGAGCATGTAGAAAACTTTGATGAGACATTTGTTAAAGCTAAGACACCAACAAGCACAAAAATTTTGGTAGAAAAGAAGATAAGTGACACACCTAGAAATAAGTTGAAATTAGTGGTAGTTGCTAACCAACCTCTATCTATTTGAGCAATTTATTCCATAAAAGATAAAGGGGAATTAACATCTAAAAATTATGTGACCCGTGTATGATTCAATCAAGGTTTTTGCAGTTAAGAGGAGATAGATATAGATCTAAGGAAGCTAACCTAAGTGCACATAAAATTCAAGATTCATATGTGAGTGCACAAACAAAAAGGAATTCTACTGGTTAATGGGAATGAATTCTTAAGCCTACATACTTGCAAAATTAATGCAAAATTAAATTAGAAACTATTAAAAGGTTAGAATTAAATTTTTTAGTACCATTTGATCATGCAAACAGTTACGGAGCATAAAGAAGAGAATTTGAGCAATATTGAAGTGTCTTGAAGAAAATTTGAAAGAAAATTCAACAAGCCCTAATTTCATGACTTTTAAAGGTATTTATCATCTTTATAGTTGTAATTTAAAGGTTTAGGTTTGCAAGAATGGAAACCCCCATAGTATGTGATGTAAATGAGAGTCCAATGTATAATTTTAAGAAGTGTGCATATATTTCTCTTGAGGATGATCTATCTGGTGCATTTTCACAAGTACCTAGTAGAGTTTTACACATAGAGGACATTTGTGCTTATATTCAGTACAAGTTTGGGATAATTGGAGACAATGACATTCACCATGACATGAACCTAGTGTACAAAAATGACCTAACATTTAAATAAGGATTTGAGAATTTAGAAAACCTAAAAATTACCAAACATATGTTCTTTGAGGAATTTGATCAACATGAGTGGACACAAATAATTCTAAGAAAAATTCATGAGGATATGTTTTGGGTAGGTGATATTATAGTAATGATTGATAACAACATGATTCATAAGATGATTAGATTAAGAAATGAGAATAGTAATCTTGTTAATAAAAATAATACTAAGAAATTGGTTGAAACCAACACTGGATCAATATTTGTTCGAAGAAACATGAAGGTAGATAAAAAAACAAGTTGATGTGAAACTAATCAGTAAGATATTTGGATATAAGATGAACTACATCACTACTATAAATTATGTACCTACTAAATTCATCCATACAACTTACACAATGACTATATAAGGAGAAAAGTTTAACCTGTGTGAGATCCTTAAGCAACAATTAGTTGATAACATTGACAAGATTAAGAAAACAAAAAAAGTAGCATTTAGAATTGAATATTTGTTGATAGATTTTTTCTTTCAAGTACTAGGGACATTTTGTGGAATGCCTAATTATGAATGGAACTCTAACAAGTGCACAATGGAATTAATTACACACTACTATAGAAAGAAACCTAAAGATAGAATTACAAAAGACATCTCTAGTATGGTGAAAACTTTCCAAGGTATGATGAAACAAAGATATAGAGTTCCACCTTCCATTGTAGAGAAATATAAGGATGAGGTTTGTTTTATGGTTGAGAAAAATATGATTTGTATGGAAGCAATAGAGACAAGAGTTAAATTCATTGACCCTATGGGATATAGCATGACAAAAGAATTAATTAAGGGTTGTGCGAAGATAATTCTTGAATTAGAAAAGGATAAATTTAGAGAAGTGAATAGTTAACTATATAGTAAGGATATTAAGAAGAAAGTAGACAAAAAGATAAGGGAAAATCTTGAAGAAACTAGTATGAGTAAAGAGGAATTCAAATAAGTTGTGGACATAGCCAAAGAAATGAGAGAAAGTGGACAATACGATATTTTAGTTGCAAATATATTGACAATTGAAAGTGGATCTTCTATGGGAGTTACAATTGTAGAACCATTAGCCAAGACATATATTATGCCATATGCAGTAGTTTCTCTAGTACAATAGTTTATTCCATCACCACTAGTTTAACCTTTGGAAGGAGAAGATGTTAGCATAGTGAAAGTTCAACCATCTACACCTAAGTAGAGGTTAAACAAGAGAAAGTAGAGCCACCAAAGCCAAAGATGGTAAAAGAACTTATGACAGGTCTAGGGAAGAGGTAGAAAACCTTAGTGACTTATATTGGGAAGAAAAAATTACAAGAAAGTAGAGGAAGAGATGGTGGTGCAGGAGAACCTAGGTAAGGCATTAAAAACCCTAGGTCTCCAAGTCAATTTTGGCTTGTAGTGACCCTAGCCAAGCCACTAGCAAATAATAGGACACTTTGGGTCCTAAGAGTGTGTGTAGGTCATAGGAAGATCCAACAAGGTGATGAGTTGCACTTTGTCAACCTAGAATGCACAATGATAAAATGTGGAAGAATGTGGTATTTTTTAGAGAGCAAAAAGGGATTGCCACCAATGAAGGGTTATAAAAACTACCTATTTATTACCAAATAGGCCATGGGAATGCATCATCATGGACTTTATAGTTGGATTACCTAGAACTAACTCTAGTTTTTATAGTGTGTTTGTGGTTGTAGATAGGTTTAGAAAGATGGGTCACTTCCCTTACAAGATAACTCATGATGCCAATCACATTTATCAACTCTTCTTCAAGGAGGTGGTGAGAATGCATGGGTTAGCACTAAATATTATCTCAGATAAAGATGTCAAATTCATGGGACATTTTTGGAAGACCCTATTGAAGAAATTGGATACCAATCTTTCCTTTGGATCAACTTACCACCTACAAATAGATGGCCAAATAGAGGTCATAAACAAAGTCCTAGGAAACTTTCTAAGGTGACTGACCAATGAGTAATGGACAAGTATGTGACCAATTCTTAGCTCAAGTAGAGCTTTCTTATAATGATAGTGTCAATAGGACCATAAGGAAGATCCCAATTTGAAGTATTCTATGGGATATATCCAAGGGATGTATGTGAGCCAATAGATCTAGGAGACATGGTAGGAAAAAGTGGTCATGTAGAGAAGTTTTCTCGGTCCATGAAAGTATTCCATGAACAAGCTAAGAAAACATTGATGGAGCCCAATAAAAAAATAAAGTCCAAGGAAGATGAAGATACGGACTTATAGTTTGTAGTGGGAGACTTGGTGATGGTACATCTGAACATTACTAGGTTGCAGAAAGGAGTTCCAAGAAAGCTACAAATAAGGAGGATAGGTCTATGGAAAATCTTAGCCAGCTATGGCCAAAATTCCTACAAAGTGGAATTACCCACAAAAATATCCATATCACCAGTATTCAATGTGCAAGACCTTGTTATATACAAGGTCCTAGATGTAGGAAATAAATATCATATTGTATAGGTAGATAAGTACCTGATTATGGTACCTATACCATAGAAGAAACAACCCAAGGCAAAAAAAAGTGTTGGATTCCATAATGAAAAGGAAGAAATTGCATGGGGTATACATAGAGAACCTAATCAAGTGGAGAAACTTCTAGATTCATAAGGCACTTGGGATTCAACCAATGAATTAAAGAAATTAGGCATTGGAGAAGACCTATTACCCGACAAGGTAACTTGATTTCCTTTATGGGGGAGAGTGGTGCAGGAGCACCTAGGTAAGGCATTGAAAACCTTAGGTCTCCTAGTAAATTTTGGCTTTTAGTGGACCTAGCCAAGCTACTAGTGAATAATGGGATACTTAGGGTTCTAAAATTTTGATTAAGTGATAGGAAGATCCAACAAGGTGACAAGTTGTACTTTGTCAACCTAGAATGCACAATGGTTCAAAGTTATAAAAAAGTTGCCCTAGTGCAATTAGGGGGTCAATTTGGTCTTAGAACCCAAATTAATGAGGGAATTTTTTGAAATAATCTATAATTTTTTTCCATAGGTATAATATAGGCATGATACAAGGTTAGAAGAGAAACTGGACAGGTGAAATTGAAAATGGCAAAAAGTTGTCAAAGTTGTCAATGACAACATTACGACTTTGTAATGTTGTCATGACACCATTTCTTACACAATTGTATTTTTGAGCATGGTTAGTTATGGAAATTACACAACTATTATATCATGAGTATTTGGATATAAGACCATCCATGTCCTCTTGCAAAGGTTGGTTGGTGTTTTGAAGAATTTTCCATAGCAAGTTATTGGCTTTGTTTTGCACTTTTTTGTCATAGTCCACTTACAACATAAGAAACTTGTGTTTAATGGATTGATCTTAGTATATTTGCATGTATTTTAGTTAGGTTTGTGCTTTTAATCATTTTTTATAGGATCTTAAGTGTTGAAGCTTTCATTTTTATTAGTTTTGTAAATCTTTTGCAAAGAACCAATTTGTTGGTCTAGTTTTGACTAAACATGGAAAACAGGCTTCTCCCGTAAAATTCCATCTTGGAATCATCATGGAATATTGAAAAATGGGAGGGAAATAAATGTACATTTTAAATAGGGAATTTTAAGGCCACAAGATTTGGTTAACTATTTTTAACTTCTTGCCCATGGTGACATGCCAAGGTTTTGGCGAGATATAGGAAGCATCACAATTGGCTATTGTGAGTATGGATGGATTAGAGAGATTGAAAATGGAGTTAGGGTGTGATATAGAGGGGTTTTAGAAGTATTTATAATAATTTAATTAATTGTGTGTGGTCAAACTCATGAAATCTATAGCCAAATCCACTAAGTTATTATTTTCCTTTGCAATTTGAGCCAGTTAGGGTTTAGGGGTGTACGAATAGGTTGGGAAACCTAGACCAAGAAAATATGTAAGAATGGCCAAAAGTGTATCAAGAATTACTATTTTTGGGGGGTGTTGTTAAGGTAATTTTAAAACTAAAGGCAAAACCCTAGCTTTGGAGGCCTAATTGCTAGTAAGTGTAGGCCTATTTTATAGGGATTGAATAGATCATATTGAAGCGAAGGATTTTAATAGATAGAACTTTGAAAGAATGAAATATTAATAAATTATAACACCCATCCATCCATGGTTGAATCCAAGTTATAGTTTTGAGCCTTGGAATGCATTGTGCCCTGATTAGCTAGAGTTGAGACCTTTGAATTGGTGGAGAGCTTTTAGGTGGAGAGAAGATAGTAAAAGATCTCCTACAAGAAAGGGAAGTCTAGAGGACCCCTAGACACCAAAGAAGAGGTCTTGAAGAAGGCCTAGTGGAAGGGCTTAAGATAAACCCTAGTGATTAGGGCTATCTTTGAAAGCTCCCCATCAGATGGTGGAAAAATAAAAACCTAAGGCTACAACAAAGAGAAGAAAGAAATGGAAGCCAAATATAGAAAATATGAATTGTATGATCATTAGTGAAGGAAATTTAACCAAGTTGAAATTATTTTACGATTTATATGATAATTTTGAGAAATTCAAGTTAGAGAATGTTATCAGTAGATATATGATTTTGTTCAATCGAAGGTTCATCAATATTCATGGACAAATTCCAAATGATTTTTATGAAAGATTGAAAAATAAAAAGTAGAAAATTGAGAAGGAAGACAAAGAAATTAGAGAAAAATGATTAGAAAATTATGTGAAATTAAGAATGAGGAAAACTTTGCGATGATCATGAAAAGCCTAGAGCCATTGCCAAGGAACAAGACAAGAGCATTATTTATCATGGGAGGCAATTATGAACAATTGAATAAAGAAACTAAGGAGAGAGTTGTAAAAGTTATGACAAAGTTAAATGACACATTGATCAAGGCACAAAAGACTTCAAAAGACAAAGTAATGTCTAATATACCTAAGCCTCATCAAGAAGAAGAAAGAATAAAGTTAGGGGGAGCTACTTCCACTACTATAACAATAGCAACAAAGGTAAAGATAGACACAAAAATGAAAGGTGCAGAAGGCAATAGAACTTCAAATATGACTACATTAGAGACACCACATATCACAATTTGTATTGATACAACAAACATTGATAGTACTCATATTATTGTTGATGAATGCGAAGTTCCTTTTAAGGATTATGGCCCTATTGTTGACAATTTGGTAGGTTATACAAGCTTTGATGATGAATTAAAGGAAGAAAAGGAAAAGGAGAATGAAGAAGAGAAAAAGAAAGAAAAATATAAAAATAAGGAATGAGAAGATAAGAAGGATAAATATTTTCTTGCATTAGCAAATGAAATTAAGAAGGTTAATAAGAGGTTGTAAATTTACTGGAAGATAATTACACATGAAAATTCCCATTTCATACCATAAGTAAGACCTACAAGAATAGAGAAAGAGGAAGAAATCAATTGAGACATTGATAGAAGGTGGTAGAAGAGGAAAAGGGGTATAAAAAAAGATAGTGATAGAAAAGGAAAGATAGAACAAAGAACACAAGAATAGTGAAATTTTGCAGATTTAGTCAATTACTCCAACAAAGATACAAGGTAAAAAGACTCCCAACACAAGCATGCCAAAGACACAAATGGAGTTACTCTTAGCTAACATGATGGGTAATGCACCATTGACATCTACTAGAGATCCTGAGATTGACATGTTTAGCCAAATAAAAATGTTTGCCACCAATAGAAATGAGGAAAAGACTAAAAGCATAAAGAGAACCCAAGAAATTCTTAAGAAGGTAACAAATAAATTTCAAGATATCATTCAAGTGATGGTCACCAAATCATATCCAGAGAGGAAAGATGAAGAGGTAATAAAATATTTTTACAATTAGTTCAACACCCTTAAAAAATTTGCATCCACCAAGGTACAAGTAAAGCATGATGCACAGTTATTAAAAACTATGTGCATGAATATCAAAGGAGATGTAGTGACTCTTGACTCATGCATTAAGGATTTAAGAAGATGTTTAACTAAGAGAAATACTTTTTATGGACAATGTGCCCTGTCATGCAATTTCATAACTAATATCACTGAAGAGCTCAAAATAAAAAGAGTAGAACTACAAAGTATTGTAAGTGAGTTTTAGTCACCCAATGAGAAGATTGAAGATTTAGAGAGCATGATTGGGAAGGCAAATGATGACATCACTTTTCTAGAGCTGAGAAGAGGGAGAAAAATTAAGAGATTTTCATTGCTGAGAGAGCATCTCACTCTGAAAAATTAGTCATATTCAAAAGAAGTTGTATGACGGTCTTAAAGCTAAGACATCTTATGAGAAATTTGTTTATTTTTTTTTTGAATGAAATTGAAGTTTCATCTAATGGACTATGTTCTCTCATCAGTGTATCAAAAGTAGTCCAAGACTTATGGCACTAATACATTTGGTACCAAATTGCAACGGCACTGCCATTACAATTTGGTACCAAATGTATTAGTGTGGGATAAAGAATTCAAGAGCCTGAAGATAAACTTTGTTGATTGCATCATACATATATCAAACTATCTAGCATGAAGCCAAGAAGGTAGATCAAAAAATTTGACTTGTATGTAGTTTTTTTTTTCATATCTTTGTCATTGGTGTCAAAGGGGGAGTATTTGTATGAAAAATTGTATATGTTATATGTAAAAGGAGGTATAAAGAAAAGAATAGTCAAAATGAGTAATATACATATTATAATAAGGAGATATAAGTATGTAAACATAGTAAATAATAAAATTGTAAGAAATGATAAACTAGATCAAGGGAAAGAAAATAATCCAAGTGATTTAAGCGAGAAATAATGTTACCGTGAGATAAAAAATATCCAAGAGCATACACCAAAGTAGATCAACAATGGAGACAATGATTTGAAATGGAAAAGAAAATAAAACCACTTGTGAGTATTATGAATGAAGGAAAATGCCTAGAGAGAGAGAGAGAGTAGTGGAGAAAATAACTCAATACAATAACATCAAGGTGATGGGTGTTGAAGAAAGAGAAAAAAACATCTCTTATAAAGATATGAGAAAGGATTTACATGTGTTCACATGTGTAACTCCCATTTCTATGAATGCCATATTCATAATAAGTGCATGCAAAGTGTCAAGATCCTCTTAAGGAGGATAAACTAAATTCCTTAATAAACGAAATCATAAATTAAGCTGTATTCACATGTGGACTAAAGGAAAAGTAAATGACATGTCCTCCACATGTGTACAATAGGAAAAAATACATGTAGGGATCCTTGGAATATCCAAAATTAAATACATCCAAGGAAAGATTAATATTTCTAATACCCACCCTTAATCTTGATTTGGGGAGCTTACATCAAAGAGAGTTAAACCCAATTTACAATAGTACAACTTGATTTTTTTTGAAACATCTTCAATCATGCAAGAGGTCTTGTATTAGCATGGGTACAACGTTGGAGATCCAAGAGAACTGGATAGTCCTTCAAGTGTGATACATCTTCAAGAGGTCTTGTATGTGCCACAATATATTACTTGAAACATGGAAACAAGAAACAAGCCAACTATCCATGAGGAGAATTTTATCTTATAGTCAAGTTAGAAAATTTCTAAGTATAAGTAAACTCTCATGGAGTAAATTGGAATAGAGTGATAAATATAAATGTAAAGTAATCAAGATAAATCGTATTCTTCAAAGAACAAATATTTTATCAAAGCTCTCAAGAAAGGAATATACAAGGAAAAAATGACCATAGAAAAGGTCAACTAATGAACCTAACATCAACAATGCATCAATCATGTGGATATAGACAGTCCACTAATAAGTCATTTCACTGCAAGTTAATGGGTGATCAATCCATAACTTGAATGACTCATGATTTAAGCAATGAAGTATACATAAAATTATATGACATGTTTTCAAAGATACCAAAGGGAAGAAGTATGAGTATTAACAATAGATTTCCTTGAAATAAGAGTAAAAATGCCTTCAAGATGTGGTGCAAGTAGGGACAGAATAACTAGCACCAAAGGCACACCTAGCTATTGAAACCACCCTGCAAGAGTTAACACAGTGGAAAACACAAAAAAAAACAACACCAAGGAGGGAGAGAACAAAATGTTTATTGATTCATCAGATAATCAGCATACATTCCTAGTTGTAAGGGCTTCTAGGTTATGACCAATTATAACATACAACTTTTAGATTCACAAACCAACTTCAATTTCGTACTTCCAAACTTATAATGCCTTATTCTTATCCTCTATGTTCCTTAAGCTTAATCCTAGACCTCCTTAAATACTTGTATAGCCACAAGTCAGCCTATCACAAAATTAAATATTAAATTAAATGCATGCACAGCCACAAGTTGGCTTACAACAAATATTAACTACCTATAATGGAATTAAATATGAGCAAGGTTGGCCCAAAATGGAACCAGACATAGACCACTCAGCAAATGAAGACTTCACAAAATATTGGTGCTTGACAATCACACGAGCTCAACATCCAAAGAGTCACTCGACATTAATTATGAACTTAGCATCCTCCAATGCTCAAAAACCACAAAGGACTTGGCAACAAAAAGGCCACTTGGCAACCAAAGGAATCACTCAGAAATCATAGGATCACTTAAAAACAACTAGTAATGAACAAAAGAGTAGGATTAAAAGGCAACCCAAGATGCTCCTGCATTAGACAACCAGGGCTCGAGAAATGATTCCCTTGAATCATGCAAGTGTCACAACCTAAGCTAAATCCAACTCAGACTGAGAAATCCATGTAGCATCTTAAATTGGTCTATTCTTTCACTTCACTATATACACATAGTAATATCTTCCTCTTGTGCTCTTACCAACTCTTTGATCCAACATCTGTTCAACTTCTTCAATCTGTTTCTTAGGATAATCTTTTGATACAAAAACTTCTTCATCCAACTCATGATACTTATATAAATCAACAACATTGAATATAGGAGATATATCCATGTCATTAGGTAACTCAACTTCATAAAATCATTTCACTGTCAAACTTCTTCAAGATCTTACAAGGTCCAAACTTCTTCATCTTCATCTTATTGTATGTTCTAATAGAAAATCTTCCTTTCTTCAAATGAACCATCACCTCATCACTAACTTGAAAATCATGATGTCTTCTAGACTTATCAGCATTCTCCTTATACTTTTGATACCTCAACTTTACTTCCTTATGCAAAGACTCCATAAAATCACCAAATTCTTCTCCTGCAACACTTCTCTTTTCTTCATGAGCAATGTCTCTCAAATCCAATACTCCTCTAGGTTGCATTCCTATAACAATCTCAAAACGTGTTTTCCCTATACTCCTATTCATAGAATTATTATATGCAAACTTAGCTTGTGCCACTACCATCTCCCAATTACTTGGCTTATCTCCAACTAAACATCTCAACAAATTACACAAGCTTATATTCACAACCTCTATCTGTCCATCTATCTATCGATGGAATGTAGAAATAAACCTTAATTTAGTACCCATCTTCTTCCACAAAGTCTTCCAAAAATAACCAACAAACTTACTATCTTTGTCAGAAATAATACTTCTTGGTAGTCTATGCAATCTCACAATCTCTTTAAAGAAAAGTTCAATAACATGCTCAGCATCTAATGTCTTCTTACAAGGTATGAAATGAACCATCTTAGAAAATCTATCCACAACAACAAATATAGAATCATACCCCTTCACTATTTTAGGCAATTCAAGAACAAAATCCATAGTAATGTCACTCTAAGGTTTCTGAGGAACAACAATAGGTGTATACAAACCAATATTCTGACTTACTCCTTTTGCAACTTGACAAACTCCACAACTCTTCACAAATTTTTTAACATCCTTATACATTGTGGCCAATAATACTTATCCTTCATCAAACTCAATGTATTATCAATTCTAAAATGTCTAGCCAATCCACCACTATGTTTTTCCTTAATCAAATTAACTCTCATAGAACTTCTAGGAATACACAACCAAATACCTTTGAACAACATACCTTCTTGAATGAAATATTCATCATACTTACTCATGTGATCTATCAGATTTGGTGCTGTAAATTCTCTCCACGCCTTAGAATAATCAGGGTCAGTATCATACAACTCTTTCATTTCATCAAAAGAAAGAACTTCAACCTTCATCTCAATCAATAAAGAATGTCTTCTACTAAATGCATCAACAACTCTGTTAGTAATTCTACTCTTATGCTTAGTGAAAAATGTGAAGCTCTGCAAGTGCTCAACCCACTTCATGTGTTTCTAATTCAATTTATATTGACTTCCCAAGTATTATAAAGCTTTATGATCAGTATACAACACAAACTCCTTAGGAATCAAATAATGTCTCCACTTCTTCAAGGCTTGAACAATAGCATAAAACTCTTGATCATACATAGAATACTTCCTTTTAGCATTATTCAACTTTTCACTAAATAAAGCAATAGGTTTACCTTCTTGAATCAGTACAGATCCTATTGCACTACCACTAACATCACGTTCAACTTGAAATACCTTATTGAAATCAAGCAAAGCCAATATAGGTAACTGAGCAAGCTTTTGTTTCAAAGTCTCAAAAATCTAATTAGCTCTACGTGTCCATTTGAATTCATTTTTATCTCCTCTCATTATCTCATTCATGGCATTACAAACAGAATTGGAATTTCTTATGAACTTCCTGTAAAAAACTAGCCAAACCATGAAATGATCTTACCACACCCACATTCTTAGGTGTAGGCCATTCCAAAATAGCTTTAACCTTCTTAGGATCCATCTTCAAACCATTGGCTGAAATCCCAAATCCCAAATACATAATCTCCTCTTGCATAAAAGAACACTTCTTCAAATTAATCATCAACTTCTCCTCTTTCAATATCTATAATACTTGTTTAATATGCTCAAGATGTTCTTCCTTAGTCTTACAAAATATCAAAATACCATCCAAATAAAAAATCACAAGCTTACTCAAAAATATTTTCAGAACTTCATTCATCAACCTCATGAAGGTACTAGGTGCATTAGTCAAACCAAAAGGCATAACCAACCATTCATACAAACCATCTTTTGTCTTGAAAGAAAAATTCTATTCATCACCTTCTCTGATTCTAATCTGATGATAGCCACTCTTTAAGTCAATATTGGTAAAATACTTTGCTCCACTCAAACAATCCATTATGTCATCCATCCTTGGCATAGGAAACCTATATTTCACTGTGATCTTGTTAATAGCTCTGTAATCAGCACACATTCTCTATTCTCCATTCTTTTTAGGTGCCAATAGAGTAGGTAAAACACATGGGCTCATACTTTCTCTGATCAAACCTTTCTCCAACAACTCATGTACTTGATTATTAATTTATTCATTCTTTGTAGGTTTTAATCTATATGGTGCTTTATTTGGAAAATTAGCATGAGGAATCAGATCCATACAATGACTTTACTCCTTACTAGTGGTAAAGCATCAAGAATATCCTCAGCAACAATCTCTTTATGCTCATTCAGCAATTCTACAATTTATTTTGGTACTCAACTACCACTGTCTATTGTCACTTGGTCATTACCAACTTCTCTTGCTCAATCATTACTACCAACACTCGGTCCTCTAGGAACTATAGAAAAACAAAATTGATTCTTCTTTACTTCCTTTTCAAATTTCTTTCCATTAACCAAGCAAACAATTATTGTAGTACAACTAACCTCATCTAGACTTACAATCAAAGGCAACAATATTTGTTTCTTCCCATTCACCCAAAGAGTATATTGATTCAATCTTCCATCATGTATAGCATATCTATCATATTTCCAAGGTCTACCCCAACAAAATATGACAACAGTCCATAGGCATAATATCACACAACACTTCATCAAAGTAATGTCCAATCTTGGACTTCACAATACATTGTTCACTTACCAATATCTTATACTCATCTTTGATCCATGAAACATAATAAGGTTTGGGATGTTTTAGCCTCTACAACTGCAACTTTGTAACCAGCTCTTCTGATGGCAAATTTATAGAACTTCTATTGTCAATGATTACCTTGCAACATTTTCCAACCATCTTGCATCTAGTCTTGAAAAGACTTCTTCTAAGAATGGGTTCTTCATCACTTCCCTTATTACATAGGGTTCTTCTCACCATTAGATTTTTATCAGCCTTAGGTCCACTTGGTGAACCCTCATCATCTCCTTGAATCATAGAATTTCTATTACCTTGTCTACTTTCAAAAGATCTATGTCTCTCTTTACCACATCTAAAATAATTACCATGAAAACTACCTCTAGAATAAGAATTACCTCTTCGTTGGTAAGAACTTGTACCTCCTTGGTAGGGATCATCACCTTTCCACTTAGTCAAAATTGTTAGATTTACTAACTTCTCTATAAGATCTACCTCTACCTCTCTAGAATCTACCACCTCTACCTCTTTGTCTTTGTTCATGCTTCTTTGTCAAGATCTCCTCAGCTTTCAAGGAATATTGATATGCTTCTTCCACACTTTCCAACTTCACAAAACTTATTTCATCTTTAATTCCAGATCTCAACCAATTTATGTATCTTGCAATTTTCTCAACATCATCATCCACATGTCCAGATTTGATGTCCAATCTATAGAATTCTTCAATGTACTCCTTCACACTCATGTCTCTTTGTCTCAAATTTTGCATCTTTCTAAACAAGCTAACTTGGTAATCAACAAGACGAAATTTTTTCTTTACCTTGTTCACCATCTTCAGCCAAGTTTTGATCTTCTCCTTTCCTCTCCTTTGTCTATTAGTTTGCAAATGCTCCCACCATAGTGAAGCATGACCCTTTAACCTAGTAACTACAATTTTCACCTTCCTATTATCAGGAGTATTTTCATACTCAAAGAACTACTCTATTTTAGAGATCCAATCCAACACAACACTAGTGTCCAATTGTCCATCATAAGGAACAACCTCTATTGTAGGCTTTGAATTTTCCCTAGATAATACTCTCAACAACCTTGCTTCATCTTGGTCTTCTTTAGGTTCTAGATTAGGGTTTGGTGCTATTGCTTCATCGTCACTTACATTATCAAGATGTGCTCCTCTCCTCTAGGCTATCTCCATAGCATCTAATCTAGCTACATTTGTCTCAATGTATCCAATATTGCATTATCAACATTTCCTCTACCTCAAACCATCTTTATCAATCAAGTTCCTACAACATCCTAATCCTCCACAAGTTATAGGTCAAATTCAAAAATATGCTACCCCACAACCAAGTTCACTTAGGGTTCTACATGATCCAATCACCACAAGGATGAACCTCGAGCTCTGATACCACCTGGTGCAAGGAGGGATAGAATAACTAGGGCTAAAGGCACACCTAGCTATCCAAAACCATCCCGCAAGAGTTAACACAGCAAAAAACACAAACAAAAATAACACCAAGGAGGGAAAGAACAAAATGTTTCTTGATTCATTGAATAATTAACATACATGCCCAGTTGTAACGCCTTCTAGGTTATGGCCAATTACAATATACAACTTTTAGATTCACAAACTAACTTCAAGTTTGCACTTCCAAACTTATAACATCTTATTATCATCCTCTCTATTCCCTAAGCTCAATCCCAGACCTCCTTAAATACTTGTGTAGCCATAGGTCGACCTATCACAAAACTAAATCTTACATTAGATGCATGCACAACCACAAGTCAGCTTACATAAAATATTAACTACCTATAATGGAATTAATTATGAGCAAGGTCAGCCCAAATTGGAATTAGACACAGACCACTTAGAAAATGAGGACTTCACAAAACACTAGTACTTGGCAATCACATGAGCTTGGTAACCAAAGGGTAACTTGGCAACCAAAAGAATCACTCGGCAATCTCAAGATCACTCAGCAACCAAAGGAATCACTCAGAAACCAAAGGATTACTCAGCAACAACTAGAAAAATGAACAAAAATGCAAGATTACAAGGCAACCCAGGATGCTCCTACATCAAGATGGGTCAAATTAATTGAAATTGGAGGGAAACTCCAAGAATAAATGATATAAACCATAAAGTGCCAATATGGCAATAAAATGATGCTAGAAAAAGCATAAACTACACTTATGTGCTAATCAGTAGAACAAAATAAATGTTGAAGGCAATAGTTTATAATAACTCATAATCCCAAGGAATATGAAAGAGTGAAAAAAAAACATTTACATATGTGAAATATAAAGAATGCACTCATATTTGACAAGTCACAAAAGACACAAAAATTTGTATATTTATCAAGATATATATGTGAGCCCCTATATATATACACAAATAAGTATACCTAAAATATCATGGTATGAAATCATGCAACAAGATAATTTTTAGGCTTTACAACATACTAAAGAGAAATGTGAAAGCTGAAGAATTAGAATTCGTAAGATAAAACATCAAAATATATTTGTAGTAATTAATCCTCCTAGGTTGAAGTCCACCCATTCTAGAAATTGATCTCATTTACTAATTAATTTTTGAAACCATTTAGTTTTTCTTGTAACAAATTTATCACTAGGAGAAGAGTCATGATGTAGGAATGCATCATTTATATCAACATTAGCATTATTACCATTATCTATAATTGCATCAGTACTATTACCACTGTAAGAAAGAATAGGAGAAATAAAGGTAGATATATGAGGAGTGGGGTTTAGAGAAGGAGGTTGGTCCTCCACTAACACAATTCTACTTTCATGAAATCATTCAGTTTGAGCATTAGAAGAATCATGTGCATCATTTTTTACAATACAAACAATTTGTGCTATTTGCACTTTGTTGGTAATAGGGTTATAAACTTGAAAACCTTTGGTATTTTGCATATTTTCACTCATGCACCTAGTACTTGCAATCTTAGATGGAGCGATAGGAGGTAAATTTTCAACCATATTAGATGAGATACTATTTGTATTCAAATGAGAAAGTTTTTCATGCTCCATATTAAAAGCAATATTTTCCTGCAAAGAGAGTCTTAAAGAGGTAAACCCAAAAAATTTAAATAAATTATCATGATCTAACTTAGTGTTAGCAACAACTTCATTACTGTTAGGATAAATAACAAAGCACATGTCCTTATAAAATTCAACTTTATAATCTTGACATAATTTAGCAACATAAATAAGATTTTATTTCAAATTAGGAACATAAAGAACATCATGTAACTTTCCATTTGGAACACTAACATTACCAAATCCTTCAACTTTGCAACTATGACCATTAGCTAATTGAATTGGAATATTAGAAGGATCGGGTTGCAAAGAATCAAACACTTCTTTATAAGATGTAACATGTTGAGAAGCACCAATGTCAATAATCCATTCTAATTGTTTAGAAATATTGTAACTATTAGTATAAGCATGACAAGATGGATGAGAGTTTTTCGATTGTTGTTATTGATAGGTTGCTTATCTTTTTTCTTTTTAAAACAATTATTAACAGCATGATCATGTTTTCCATAATAAGTATAATGAGGTTTGGAATTTGAATGATTCCTTTGATTATTATTATTATAGTTGGAATTATTATGATTTTTATTATGATTATTGTTATGTCTAACATTAGATTTATTATTTGAATGATTAGAGTTGTTATTATTATAATTATGATTATTATGATGATGATTATTTTTATTTGAACAAAAGTCATTATTATTTGAATTCCTAGACAGAAACACATGTTCACTTGATTTAAGAGTGCCAAACTGAATTAACTTAACTTCTTCCTGTCTCAATAAGTTTTGAAAAATAGCATACGTCAATTGAGCAGTTAAAGTAGTAATTGCAAGCTGAGCATGTATATTAGTTATAAATTGCTAAAACTATCTAGGAAGACATTTTTTTAGAATAATATGAATCAATCAAATGTCAACTAATTGAAAACCTAAACCAACTAAATGACTTTTAATAACATCATATTTTAACAGAAATTCATCCATGGTTTTGAAGTCTATATACCTGAGATCTTCAAGTTGATCATGCAACTGTATTTTGCAAGATTCATCTGTACTATCATAAGTTGTTTGCAGAATTGTCCAAGCTTCGTGAGCTTTGGAACAATTCGTAGTTAAAACATATAAATCTAGAATGATAGAAATACCAATTAAACCTAATGCTTCTTTGTTTTTAATTTTCCAAGCATCTTTTTCATCTTGAGTAGCTTGTAACGCCCTGCCAAGGGATCCAAAAGAATTAACCTAAAGTTTCACTAAGTTTGCTAAACATTTTTTTTTTTTTTAAAGTAAGAATGTATAACATACACATCAAACACATAGTAGCGGAAGCAATAACATGTAATCATCAATAACCATACATAGCAAGTTACATTTCTTAAAGATCCCAAGACGTTGAGTCACGTTTAAATTTAATTAATTCTAAGTCTAACAATTATCACATACATATGAAAGAATAATCAGAAGTCTCATGTCCATATAATACATTTGTTCCGAATGCCTCTTGGAAAATTAATTCAGAATGCTCAATCATCCACTGTACAAGTCACAGGGTATGAAAGGCTTAAAAGAATATACATATGTAAAGATAAAGATACAACATCCTCAAATCCTTGATACAAAGTACAGTAAAAATATATGAAACTATACACTATACTTGATACATCCATACATCCATAATGATAAAACATCTATCATAAAATCTAACCATCCATCATAATAATCCAAGAACATAGTGAAGATAAAGGCCAATCACGAAAACTCTAGCCACGGTGACCACAGAACGGATCTCAATGGTAAGAGTAAAAAGCACTACCACCCGACCGCGTGGAACCTAAATTGTCCACTCCCACCGCACTGAGGAGATAGTCTCAAGTCCCAAATAGGATAACAAAACCTATAATCATAAATACTCTCTAAGTCCAGGAAATCCTATAAGTATGCTAACTCAAGGGTTCCTAAAAAGATCGACATCTAAACCCAGAGGTACCACAAGACATGTAGGAAACCTAATATGCAAGCGGGAAAGTGTCATCGCAAAAGTCACATAGAAGTTACCCGAGCAATCCCTTAGGAATCTCGGGTCCCTACTGATCCCTGCGGCCACTAGTATCCTCTCGTACTGATGAGGCATACTATGGAATGCAAGGTCGTAACCAAGCATTCTCTCTACCCCATCCTAGTCTATACTAGCACTCAAGGCATGGGAGAGAACATACAATTATCTTATTAGGTTCATTTTCCCTTATTTAGTGTAAATGTTTTCACTTATTAAAACAACTTACAATGGGTTACTCCAGGCAGCATCTTAGGGCCCCAATCCCCATTACAAGCCACTTCCTAACACTACACATAGATAACCTACCCTAGGCTCATGAAATCATAAATCAAAGAATCATAATAAAATCACCTCAGTCCTATACAAGCAACTGAAAAACATCACAAGTATAATCCATAATAATCACATCAGTTCTCTACGAGTATTTGGAAAGCATCAAATAATAATCATAATGATCACAACAGTTCTCTATCAGCAACTGAAGGAATCAATGATAAATCACAATATCCAGTGGTTCTCTAACGAGCAACCAGAAAGTATCCCAATAATAAATCACAGTATTGATCGAAGACTCCAAAATGGTCAAATCAAAACATGTCACACAATGACATCATCAAGAACAAATCATACACTTCAGTCCTCTCAAAGCGACTGGAAGGTAACTCAAGCATAACTGATCGAGACTCAAAAATGGTTAAGTCAGGTATCTCATAAACATACACCTCAGCTTCACACAAGAAGACTAGAAAGCAATAACAATCAGTAAATTAATCCATCATAGAGCATATCACACATCACCATGGTTGGGTTTAGAAAGATCAAGAACAAATCATCATAATATCACAATCACATAACCCTCGAGCCTCTAGTAACCTAAACTGGTCAACACTAGAACAAACCCCAAAACATAGACAATAGAATAGTCACATAGAAAACAGAATCATCATATAGTTAGGTATGAATGATAATACATTATTAAGTTAATGTAAGGTTTGAAGTTCCAATTTTAGGTATGTCTCAAGTAATAAGTTTCCGCAATTAGCCCATTGCTATATTTAAATGATTGCACAATTACCCTATAAACAATCTAAGGATAATCTTTTATTTATTAAGTTATAAAAATGACCCTTAATGATTTTAAATAAAACAATTACGAATTTATTAAAATCATTATTTACAAATTTTTAACATCATTAATTAAACTCTCGTTAATAACTTCCATCAAATTCTATAATTTTATCAAATAATACCCATTTATTAATTAACTTTAATACAATTAATTAAATTAATTAATAATCATTGATCTAAATTCTTATATTAATATCTTCCTTAATTATTAATTTATTAATATTTAACCAAAAATTATTAATAAATTTAATATTTACAACAACTATATTAAAATGCATTAATATTTAAACTATTAAATATTAATAAAGATCATTAATAAAACATTATTAAATGACATTTATTAAATAAGTATTCATAAATTAATTAATTAATATTAATAAACTATTAATAACTTTATTAATAAAAATTATAAATTAAAATAATAATTAAAATATATATATATAAAACTTTTAACAAATTACTTTAATTAAAATATTAATAAAAGTTTATAAGAAACTTTAACGTGTCTTACTTTAATTCCAAATATTAATAAAAGTTTCTAAGTTTGTAAGAAACTTTAATATGAATAAGAGTTTACAAATAACTCTAACGTGTCTTGTATTTAGTTTAAACATTAAGAAAAGTTTTATCAACAAAAAACTTTATTAAAACTACCTTTTTTGATAATAGGCCGTCAGCGATTTACATAGCCATGCATTTAAAAAGGACCACAGCATTTAAATGATGTCGCTGCAGGTACAGGCATGTATTTAATTTTTATATATTTTATTTTTTTTTAATTTAAATTTTCAAACACAAAACCCCTCTTAAAAAAAATATATATATATATATATATATATATATATATATATATATATATACTTTTTTTTTAAAAAATCGATTTAACTTAAATTTATGTTATTAAATTTTATGAATTATAAAATTTAGATAAAACAATTTCCAATAATATGTTTATATATATATATATATATATATAGTTTTCAATCATTACTCTAATAGAGAAACTATTGTTAACCGTTCAAATTTTTAATATAGAATTCTCATTTTTAGATTCGAACCTTTCTCAAATTAAATCTTTTGTGGTTTTTTTTTAAATCTAGAAAACTAGGATTTTCTAATTTCTTTTCTAATCTCTATGTGAGCAGAATATATTGACAAGCATCTAATAATCTACAATATTGAAATATTTTAAGCTTTCATCACAGAAAAATTCGAACTCACAATCCACAGGCACGAAGAAGACGGAGAAGGAAATTGTGTAATTCAATCAGTGATCAAAACACAAGACCCTACCTGAACCTGATGCTAACACGCAACCACCTGAGAATTGTGAGAAGATTCGCTTCCAAAATTTACATCCAAATTCTCCTCTAAAATTTGTCCCCAAAATTCGTTTTCCCAAAATTCGTTCCCAAAATTCCTGTCTCCAAAACTTTGTGTCCTCTTTGAAAATGAACCCCCAAAGTTGTAATAAGGAGTTTTCTCCTCAAATCGGGGAACTAATTGTGCATTCACCCGAGAGGACTCTTTGCTCAACTGAGTTAACTCTAAAATTAACTTTTCTTATCTTTTCTTTTAATTTGCATTCATCTTTTATGCACATTAAGTTGATTTATTAAATAACTTTATTTAATATTCCACTTGACTTCTATTTTAAATTAATTTATTACTTTAATCTCATGTGCACTTTATGAAATTAAAATAACGTTATTAATTTCTATTATTTAATCTTTTAATTTAATTCTCAAATTTAAACTCATGCTTAGATCATGCGATCTAGAATTCTTAATAATTTTATATCTTTCAACTTTTTAAAAAAAAATAATTTTAGAAACTTAATTGATAACATATTTAATTAATTTAATTAACAATAATATTTAGCATTTATTTAAAAATGAACTCTAAATATATTATTATTAAATTAAATAAATATTATCATGTTCTAAATTTATCTTTGAACTTTAATCTCCAAATTTAATTCTTTTATTTAATCAATTTCCCAATTAATTAAATATTAAAGATATCATAATAATTCTCTATTAAATTAAATCATTAATTAATCTTTTTAATTAGACTTAATTAATAGAAAACACATCAAGGACTCATATAACAACATACGAAAACCCTACATAGAAAAGCATATACTAAATCCAAACAAAAAGGTTATAATCCCGAAATTACATCATTTGATGCATTCAGAGGGTACTTAACTCAGATACTTGTCCTAATTATCAATTAGGACAATTGGCTAAAGGGTTTAGGATTTGGACTTAAGAGTTTATCTCCCCTCTCTTACCATTGAGACAATGCGATAGGGTACGCTCATCCTAGCAATTCAGGGAAGTCGATACCCGGTACCTGCAACCTGCATAAAATCCACGCATGTACAAACACAATATTCTAAGCTAAACAGACAATGGCAGGAAGTGGTGCATCGTGTAGATCCCGACTAGCAGGTGACTACGACTCCCTTCCTTAACCACATCAGAAACACCATACATAAATAAAACAAACACGCACACCATACACATGCAGTATGGGGTAAGTATCCATAAGAAAGCACATGTGATAATAAACCATCTAACTAATCATCATCGATAACTGAAAGCATTGAATAATCATCATACATGCATGAAATATAGAGTACCAAGTAATCTCATCATATAATAAACTGAGTGTAAAATAGCATCTGATAATCTCTAAAATAATAATACTAATCATCAAACATAAGTTGGCCTAAAAGAGTTTGGCAATGAAGACTGAAATGCGACTTAGGGGCAGGCACTACATAGCTGTTGAACCGGGTTCAACAGAAGGATTATTGGCTATGTCCAACATGTGCTTAAAATGAAAAATCAATAAAATATGAGTTTTCCATGAATGGAAATTAGAACTATTAAGTTTAATTTATAGAATTAAGGTCGACATAATTATAGAATTAATATATCAAAAAAAAATTATTCTTCTTAATTTAGTTAATTTAAAAATTATTTGAGAAAAAAAATATAAACACTTTCTTCTAATGTTAAAAAAATTAAAGAAAGTATTTAAAATAGATTATCCCCTTTTTAAAAACTTAAAACAAAACTAAGAGTTTATTTAAAAACTTATAAATGAAATTTTTAGTTTTCAAAATAAGTTTTATGGGGAAAAAAAAAGTAAAGGTTTCCAAACACTAAAAATGCTTTGAATTTTAAAGAACACTTTCCTCAATGTGGCTGAAATTTGAAGGGAAGTCAAACTTTTACTAAAAATGATATTTTCATCAAAGTAACTAGAAAAAGAAACCTTAATTACTTTAAAATTTTGATTGAAACAATTCTTTTTTTCGTAATAAATCAATCGTGTGCCTCTTTTAAAAAAACTGACTTATTTAGTTTATAGTTACTAAACTAAACCATGTGCTTCCAAAATTTGAAAGGATTCTCACGTTATTTAAATGTTGAAGTTTGAAAAGATATAGCAGTAGAGTCTTTTATTTTAAAAACTAAGAAGGAAAATCATGATAGAGAAATATGTGAGCTCAAACAAAAAGAGTAGTGATAGAACCAAATATGATAATAAAATATGTTTGATGATTAAATGTTTCGAAAGATGAAAGTGAGAGACATTACAAAATGATAGTCCTTGCAAAAAGAAGACAATAAGAATGATTTTTTTAAATATTACTTAAAAATATGCCAATCAGATAGGATGGCTGGCAGAGATGATGGGAGAGTTGTTAGATAGAAGGTAATGGTTGAGGTAGCAAGGTAATGCACACAGCCAGGAGAGCACAAGCTATAAGAGGGGCCAGGACACGAATTTTAGAAGGGAGACAGAAAGAGGAGGGATGGTGGGTGGTACAAATAAGGAGTAGACCAAGTCATGGGCTAAGAGGAGAGAAAGGAGGTGGCTTGAGGGAGTGACAGAGGAGAAGTATAGGAGTGGAGACAATGTACAAACAACTCATGATTGAGAGAGAGAAACCATCGAGAGTAGATGTGGGAATAGGAGACCAACAAGGAGAATGAGAGATGTAAGCAAGGAGACCAGACAACAACGTCAAACAACAAGGCTATAGAGATCACTCACATAGGTAGCAATGAAGGCAGGCAATGAGGGTGAGAGCATAGATTCACGCAAGAGGAAGAGGTATGATATGCAAAGGAATTGAAGAGGGGCTAAAATGAAAAGCAATACCACAAAGGTGTAGCTCAAGCACACACAGAAGTAAAAATAACAAAGGGATGGCAGGAACCAAGGTTGAGAGAAAACATAGAACCAACAAGGCTTAGAATAGGAATGGGGCTTAAATAGCCGATAAGAGAAAAAAGTAAAAGCAGGAGGCAAAAAGGGAAAGAACTAACAAAAGACAAGAAAGGTAAAGATATGATTTAGATTAGTTTAGAAATAAAAAATGCTAACACGGAGATACTATTAAAATTGAATATTTAAAAAATATATAGATTAGGATTTATTTTAATTTTTCAAAATAAATATATGAATTGGTTTTAACCAACAAATATGAGTTGAATAATAAATATTAATCTTCAAATAAGATTATTGAAGAGTCTCCTACAAGGGAAATATTAAAAAAATAAAAAAAATTGTTTTAAATAATGAAAAAAAAATTGCACACATTTAATAATGAAAAGACATGCTATGAGAATATGAATGATAAATGCTTCTTATTTTGGCAACATACCTTCCAAAACAAGAGCCAAAAAAAATTATCTTTTTTAAAGAAATGCCCTTTGGTAGCAAGCCTTCCAAAGAGGCTTAGAAAAATAATTTTAAAAAAATTGCACACAAGATGTTAGTATGAGCTAAAAACCATAACCAAAATTTCTTCTCTCAAGAACATCTCCAAATAAGGTGTGCTCCAATGAATGGCAACCTTCAATGCTAAAACTCAAAATAAGGATTAGTTACCAAGCTCTTATACCATGTAAGAAATAATAAACTAGAGCAAGGGAAAGAAAACAATCCAAGTGAGTTAAGTGAGAAATAATGTTACCATGAGATAAACAAGATCCAAGAGCATACATCGAAGTACATCAACAATGGAGACAAGGATTTGAAAGGGGAAAGAAAAGAAAACCCCTTGTGAGTATTATAAATTAAAGAAAATGCTAAGAGAGAGAGAGAGAGAGAGGAAAATAGCTCAATACAATAACATCAAGGTGACGTGTGTTGAAGAAAGAGAAAGAAGCATCTCTTATAAAGAGATTGGAAAGGAGTTGCATGTGTTCGCATGTGTAACTCCCATTTCTATGAATGCCACATTCATAATAAGTGTGTGCAAAGTGTCAAGATCCTCTTAAGGAGGATAAACTAAATTTGCTTAATAAATGGAATTATATAATGATTTGTCCTCAAATGTGGACTAAAGGACAAGTAAATGACATGTCCTCCACATGTGTACAATAGGATAAACTACATATATAGATCCTTGGAATATCCCAAATTAAATACATCCAAGAAAAGATTAATATTTCTAACAAAAATGATCCATATTTTTACAAAATTTTTATGGCCATGTGAAGAACTTGACAATTTTAAAATTATATTTTTTGGGACTTAACCAATTTTCCCATATGTTGCCATCAATGCCAAACAGGGAGATAATTGGAAATTTGGCTATGAGGTAGTTATGGAAATGCATTGACGTTTTCATTTATGGAAACATATCATCTGTATAAAGATAGGACATCATGGAGATATAGTTTTGGTTTGAAGACTTCAAAATTGTCCAAGTATTATAGAGTTTAACTGTCAGCACATACATAGTTTTTTCTTGTGAAGATGATAGTGAATTAGTATGTGGGCAGTTGAGAGAAGAAAGAAAAATTTATAGTGATCTTGTATGCAAGAGTGTGAGCCTTTATGAGCAAGAAAAACAAAGATATGGATGATTTAGTGATTGCAGGTATGCATAGGCAAAACATGATAGCGATAAGGAAAGAGGTATTTAAAGTTAAGAAATTGTTTTTTTTTTAGAAAAATAATTACTTAACCATTTAGGGATGACATCCTAGATGTTACCCCTAAGTGGGAAAAGTATATTTTTGCATTTTGGGACACATGTAAAGATATGAAGGTCAACATAACATAACAACTTGATAGAAAGGATAGCCTTGTATATGTGAAGTTGTGTGTTAGTATTGTGACTATTGTGCTATCATTTTGTGATGTAAATTTTGTCTTAAGAGAAGAGAGAGATAGTATATGCAAAGAATGTATGGTGAGCTACAAAGGTCAAATCATATATTGAAGATGTCAGCATTAGCAAAAGGTTTTTGTATCTATTCTTTTTTTGTACATAATATCATTGTATATTGCATGTTTGGGAAGTGGAATTTGTTGGAATTACAAGGGGAAAGAGTAGACTTCTAAGAGTTGGGGGGGGGGGGGGGGGGGGGGGGGTTGGGGGGGCGGTGGGGGGGGGTGGTTTGAATCAATAGTTTAAACTTAGACCCATAAAACTTTCACCATTCATTAATTACATGCATAAGTAAACTGAAATAGCATGTAAAGCGTATGCACCTAAATCACATAACCATGTAAACATTCACACACATAACACCGGATATGATTACCAAGAAACCCTCCAAGTGAGAAGGTAAAATTGGGGTGGGAATGAAACCCACAAATCTTCACTACTGCAGCAATAAAGTGTATCCAATTAAGGTTACAATGATTTAACCATGAAACATGATCTACCCTATGAAAGGTCTGCCCTATTAAAGGCTTACAAAGATTGTTAGGTCTCACCTTGTTAGAGGATTTCAACACCCTATTAGAAGTGTGTCTTGTTAGAGGACTTCAACTTACAATTAAGTAAGCACCCTATTAAAGGATTTCATTCAACCTATTAGGACTACTCTATTAAGAGATTTAACTAAAATTACTTGTTAAAATGTCTCAGCATAGATCCTGTAGTTGGTACTTGCTTGCCTAATAACATATCACCTCTACACAGTGTCTAATTGATCCTTCATGATCAGATGTCTCAATGTTGTATCCTTTTCTCTATCCTTTGTTCTTCTCTAATTGATTCTATAATTCACTCTCACTTCTAAGTCACCTTGAATGCTCTACAAGCTATCTTGTTTGCTCCTTCAATTTCTTCTATATTCACTCTCCTCTATCAGCATAAAGAGTTTAGGGCTTCATCCTCGTTAAGAAGACTTAGGTGGCTTAGGGTTAGGTATGAATCTATAGCTGAGATTAATCAATTGTTCCACTTAAACATTTCCTTTTTCTTATTGGTTGCATGTAATTGCATAGGAAATCCAAATATAGATTCGTCCTTATCTCCATAATATCAAAATATAATCTTAAGTCGGCTCAAAAATGGTTTACATAGTTGTTTGTGCCTTTACAAACAAATGTCTCAAAATTGTGTCACTCAGCATATGAAGTTTATGTTGCTTAGCATGCGTTGTTCTGTATATTGTGACTCAGCACCTACATTTCTCAACATCCACTATTTACTTAGCTCCTGAATCACTTGGCATGGTCTATCTGCTTAGCACCTAAGTGACTTGGTGCATGAGTGACTTGACACTCATTGTAACTCGACATGGTCTAATATTTACATGTTGTGCTTGACATGTATTACTAGTTCAACATGAACTAAGTAAATGGCTTAACCAATCTGAGATCAACAATCTCCCCCTTTGACATAAGTGTCAAAAACACTTGAATATTCATGATCAACCTTAATCCCTCGAGCATAATGTATCCATGACTCGACATATTTACAAAACTTCAAATTTTCAAATTTTTGCTTTAACTTATAACTCCCCTTAAGTTAATGTGTCTAATTTTTATCCATAATCTATGCTTCCTTTGACTTCAATGCACTGCATTTGATACTCTTTCATCTGATATGCTCTCTCTTAGCTAATATCTATCCCTGTTTGCTTGGTTTCTCTCAAAAAAGTATATCACCTCAAAGATATAACTCTACTACTATGCTCCCCCTTTCTTATTTATTTATGTTTTCTTCATGCATATCATCTCCATATTCTCTATCTACCCCTTTTGTCTTTATCTCCCCCTTTATTATATCTCCCCCTTTTTGACACTTATGTCAAATTGGTTATACACCTATAATGTGTTTGTCCAAAAAAGATTTATGGACATCCATTATTATCCTTAGAGCTACATCTCAGTTATCACATGCAACATTCAATTATTTAATTTGGATTGCAAGCTCGATTGCAAGGTGCACTAGACCATCTAAAGTCAAAAGACTGGTGTCTTTCTTCAATAAGTTTTGATCATAGCCTAGCTCCTTGTGCATTATCTCTATATGTGGGGTGAGGGTAGCCTGAATATTTGTCAATTTGGCTCAATATTAGACTCATCTACTATTAAGATAGCTAACTAAATTTGTATCTGAAGCAATGTTCTAAAATGCTTCTCACTCTGAGCTAGATTTGATGGCAAGTTTGTACTTGATGTAGATATTTTTCTCTCTAGACTCAGAATGTGACTTTTGGTCTCTTGGGTGAAGAGTGTAGGATTGCATAATTTTTTGTATAGTGAGAATATATTCTCAAGTACCTTTTTCACATCCTCATCCTTTGCTTCCAATGTAACTTGTTGCAGTGCTATCTCACACTTCTCATTTACCTTGCCTTGAAACTTCTTTTCAGACCATTCTAAGTGTTTTGCATTTGTATCAAGGTCTTCATTAGTGACCTTTTCCACTATATCAATTAGTTTTTCTATGAGTGGCTTGGTCTCTTTAGATTTGGTAGGCTAAATGCATCTAAAAAGATGTCCTTTATATCTCGAAGTGCTTGCTTCTGCTTGTGTTCTCTCCTAAGCATTTCTTGATGCTTTTTCCTCTCTAAGGCTTGTTGCAAAATGCCTATTTGCTCCAATGTCATAGTATCATAGTCATACTTTGGAATAACTATTTATTCATCAAGGCATATGTCTCGATAATGGATTACCTTTTCTACCTTTGATGGCTTGGGCTTGGCACTAAAATTTGCAATGGAATGGCTTCTGTGCTTGGCTTTTGAAGAGTTTGATTAGAAGGAGTAATAAATGTTGGTAAAGCTACTCATGCTTATGTTGGCTCTTGATTTAATAGTTTTGAAAATGACCAAGAAACTAGATGAATGCATCTAAGGCTAGAAACTTCCTATGATGAATGCACCTAACTGCAGTCTTGGGCCAAGTATAAGGCATAACTCCTTCACTTTAGGCTCTGCAAAACCTAGGTGGGTGAACCTCAGCTCCAATTAATATGGTACCAGTGCAAAACATATAATTCCTAAATCTATTCAAAGTAGATAAAAGCCCTTATTTCTCCTAATAAATCATGGAATAACAAAGACGTGCAGTAGCAAATTACAACTCTATTGAATGCACAAGCTGAGTGAGGGCATCACATTTTAGTTCTTCAACATAAAAGGGAAAGAATGTTTGATTAATAATGTTGAATTCAGCAAACCCTCAAATATGTAGCAGTAAGGCTTTAATGATCCTATGGCTAACTAATGCCTAATCCATTGGGCAAATCCATGAATCAAATGCATACATATGGATATTTGATACTTATGTATATATTCAAATATATGATCTATCTATTTACCTTGCAAATAAACATTTGTGCTCAATCCAAACCTCATTCTTACATGATATGCTTCTCAATAAACCTACAACCCTATTGATTCAATGAAGCATTTACATAACCCCTTGAGTTACAAGAAACAATAAGAAAACATGCAGCCTTAAGGGACTGCAACTACAATCTAGGCTCTTTGTTCAAAGATCATAAAACATTGAAGCTCACTGAGATAGGAGACAAGATTCAAGATGAAACTCAACCTATTGTTCTTTGTATTAATTTCTTTGAAACAATACAACCATATGCATGAAATGAAAACATGAAAACACCTAACAGATCTGAACTATCTATATTATCCTTCCTAATGTTGTTCATACAAGAGAATTATGTTGAAAGAAATGGTGTCACAGTCATGAGAACACATCAAAACCTGGTATCACAGCAGTAAGTGGTTTTTTCTCCAAAAAAATTGAACCCTTTTAATGAAAGAAAAACAGAAAGATATAGGAAAGAAAGATGAATTCCCAGATCTAATCTATGCCTGACATGTGTTCACTTGGAATTCAATCCCCTGCAACTAAAAACCTCTTTCATCTTTCTACCATTTTGATCTAATATAGTTTTCATTATTACTTTGTAACTAATTTGAAAATATCTCTATTCAAATGATGAAAACCTTTTGATTCACCCAAATATCTGATCTGTCTTATGAAATGCTGGTGAAATTTTGAGTTTTTACTGATTTGAAAGTGGTTAAATTTGCCTCAAACTACATTTTCACTACCTTTTAACCATATTCAAGTCATTACCCTACTAAAAATCAAAATTGAACTTTGATACCTAAATTCGGTTGCAATATAGGAATCTGAGAGAAAATTGCTTATAGCTGAACCAGTGGCATTTTGTACAAAAACTAACTCCATAATCAAAAAATTCAATTTCTCTCAGTTCTAATGATATATAACATCACGTATTTTGCATACTAGGAACCTCCAGAAAGCCATTTCAAAAAATACTCCCTTGGCATATGACTCTAATTTGCAACTAAATTTTTCAAAGATTTTAAATATTCTAAAGTAAAGACTTTAGAATAAAAAATTCTCAAATTTTAAAAAATTTAACGTGTAAACCTTTTGAGAAAATAATTAAAAATAATTTCCTTTTTACCACTTTCAAATTTTCCCTCTTCCTCACGAGGACCACTAGGCACCACCCGAGCTACCATGTAGCAGCCCTTGGTTGGCTGCTTGGTTGCTCCATCATCGCCCAGTCACTACTTGGTCAGCTCTTGCTTTGTCATCGCCACATGGTGGCCTTTCATTCATTGCCCAACCACCACCTTAGCATGCTAACAGAGCCTGCCACATCATCTCTTGACCCAGGCCAGTTGCCACTTGTCAATCACCTACATGCCCGCATTATCTAACTAGTGTGCATCTTTATCAAGTGGGGATGCGCGGGCTATTGATCTATCCACATGTCACGATCTTAAGCCTCAAATCTTGATCTGCTCTTGTGATGCCACCTCACCTCGACTGAGACCCACTACCATGTGGCACTTGCTCGCTTTCCTATATGCACAGTCAGCAGCTGCTGACTGTGCAAGTGGGGAAGTGCCATCATGACACATGTCCCCATGCCACATGGCATCTCCAAAATTTGTGCCACTTATCATTGTTTGGTTTGTTCATAGGTCTAGTCAGCATGATGTCATCAATCTTTGTCAGCATGTTTGGGCGTTCAAAATTTAACTCCAGTGTCCACCAGCTGGTCGAGTCGGACCCACCTATGCATGGGCTTGACCTTTCAAAAATTGGTGTCTTTTAAGACACCAAACACTATGTATGGAATAGATTCTAAAGACATAAAATACTCCTCCCACAATGAATGTGGGATAAAGCTTTATACCATTGCTCTTCTCTTTCAACGCTATCTCCTTTGCTCATGTTCCTTTCTTAATGTGTAGTCTTCTGTGTTTTGACTAGCGGATTCCCTACCTCAACATGGCAGCTTCTACCTTTAATCTGCATGTTCTTCTTTAATATAGTGCCTCTATATTGGCATGTTACGCCCGCTACTTTGACTATATGAGGTCTTTTTGACTGCTATTGCCCAAGTGGATGCTCTTTGTTTTGGATTCAGGCTTTTAAGCTCTTCACATGCCTTGGCTCTATATGCCACCTTCTACCTTTCCTTATCCATCGTGGGGCCTCTTTTTTTTGTAAGACTAGCCAGCTCCTGCAACCTTTGATCATGGATCCTCTTGACTTGGCGCTTGTTGGCTGCTCATGTCATGCATGGTGGGCATCTTCTTTCATAGTGCTATGCTCTGTATTTTATTCACAACCCTACATCTGGCATGGGTCTTCCATTCTCTAGTTGCAACTTCATTCCAGCGGCTCATTAGAACATTAGAGGCTCCCTTTTTGGCTTACAACTTCCTTGCATTATGCTTCTCTATTTTAATGTGCTTCTATTCTTGGACTGCAAAATTCCTCGCCTTTGACTTGATCAAGAACTAATGTAAGACAAGAAATTTCAGTATTCAAACCATGAGCACTAGTGATAGTTTCAAAATTTTAATTAAATAAAATTTTAAAACTAAGATAGATAATCAATGATGGATTTCCAACCAGTGGCCATGGAGAATCATCTGCCATAGAGTAACTAACTATATTTTTATTACCATGAGCACTGTTAGGTTTCGTTGCTTTCACTACCAACTCCACTAGAGGCACTTTCCTTTTTCATTCACTTTCTTCTTCATGGGTATTAAACCTACCTTTGGCTGTATGACTTTCCTTTTGTAAGGGCTCTTGAATTCCTTAAGTACTGAAACCCACGTCTGTAGTTAGTTCTAGGGAGATTTATCGACAAAGAGAGTGTTCCTTCCACTAGTTCATGAAATCCTGGTAACAATGCCTTCCATCATTAACAAATCTTAAACAATGAATAATATATTCTAATAGTCGATGTAAAGCCCTTCCAAATCATTTTATCCAAAACTCTGCAATTTCCTCTTCATTAATGTGCCTTGCTTATTTAAGACATACATCATTGACTTCCTTTATGTTTGTCAATTTAAAAGCTATTAATAAGAGGTCAACCTCGTATTAAATGCCTATGAAGTGTCCTTTGTCATAGTTCAGATGCATTGTAGTCTTATATTTACCTATACATCTATAGCAATGCCCTTTGTGAGATTGGTAGATACATTACGAGAAATATATTTAATAATGAAAATAGCGTGTCTTTCAGCAAAACAAAAATTCCAACCTAGCCTGGCCATCAATCATAGATATGAGTTCAGAATATTGAAACATCTGGACCAGGACCATAAACAGATTTCCATGGCAATGGAATGACTCATTCTATATTTTTATTGCTCACAGAAGTTCTTGTACATAGGCCAAGAAAATTATATAATGCCTCGGTCAACACAAAAGCATCTCCCATATTGTATCAGTCTAATGCACTTAGTTGGGCCCCAAAGCGGGTCCGACTAAAAAAAAAAAAAAAAATTGAACAACTGAACTACAAAACTGACTCATAAGTCATCTAGTGTTGATTTGAAACAAATTTGACCAATGATCTGTCATTAAAAACTCATTTTATCACTTTCTTGCATACTGCCAATTTAATGCCAGAGGGTCCTTTGACCAACCTTAAAAACTAATCCAAACACCTAATCAAGCTCTAAAAATTGGTACATTGACTCTCTGTTCAACATACTTGAATTCTGCCAAATCTTGTCTCATGAAGAATTTGAGGTCAAAAGATATTGACCATCAAAGTTGCCTTCTCAAAATTACCTACAAGTAAACATGTTAGAAAACAACAAACTGGGTTCGGATTTGGCTTTGAAAACTAGGCAAATGAGCACATGGGGAGATGAAAACTGGGACACTCATTCTCTGTCATGAGGACATTATGGATTTGTGATTTGAGCTCATGACAAATAACTGGGCACAAATGGGAAGCAGTCAAATTGGGCTACTCAGAATTTGGAGACTGGAAACACTGTCCAAAAGGTGATTTTTGCAAATGGAATTGACCTAGAAAAGTGTACAAATGGATTCATCATGACTTGAAAATTGGCACACTTAAAGTATTTTTAGAGGATAACATAGTGGTACAATCCATTTGATCTGACCTATCATGGATCTCAAGTTATAATGTCACAAATAGGGGTACCAAACAATCTGCACTTGCTGACACCAGTAAAACTTTAGAAATTGCATTTGGAATCGCATTTGAAAACTGATCAAACGGATTTGTCATAAGCTAAAACTTGAAACATAACAAGTCTCTGATCTTTTCAATGCAACATAAAAATAATTTTAACATTTTGATCAACTGGGTCAAAATTATAATACATCAAACAGGGCTTCCCAGAATTATGTGCAATGTGCATCAGCATGAAAAATAGCAAATGACCAACTTTGAGGAATTCAAAACCTAGTCAAACAGACTTGAAATGACTCAAAATCTAAAACATAGGTTCTCAAGTATGGACACTAGACACTCCCAAATTGGTAAGTCATGAAACATTTCTGGGTGCGAGATATTCAATCGCAAACATAGCCTCCTGTCATTGTTTGACACAGGTGAAAAATGCAGAATTAACAAATGCTCAAAATGGAACTTCACGAACTGGCTCAGAATGACAACTTAGCTTCATGGAACACTTAGACGCACTGAATGGAAGGTGTTAGAAACATTAAACACCTCTTAGGCCTCATAGGTACAGCTAAGTACATGTGCACTTAAAAGCGTTTATAGGGCTCAATTTTCTCAATGGCACTCAAAATTGACCATGCAATTTTTAGTCCCAACAGCTTAGATGGCCACTTGTTCCTTCACCTTTGGTGTTTTCTCACTCTCTTTAGACTTTCCCTAGTCTATCACTATAGCTTGGCTAGCACCTTGTTTCTGTGTTGTAGGTATAGATGAATCTATCTATCTTGTTTCCTTTTGTTGACCTGTAGTAATTTCTCTTCTGCCTTCTTCTCAATTATATCAATTTTAATATTTGTATCAACCTTGGTGGATGTGTCTACTATTTTTTAAATTAAAGGTTGTACATTGATGATTGAAGGGATGATTGAAGGTGCTTCTCGTGGATTCAGCTTTTCCCTTGTGACTTTAGTCACTGCCTTCTGCAATTCCTCTACACTAACCAAAACTAGATTTTCACGAAGTTTAGCTTGAAGTGTAGACTCATCCAATATCTAATTTAGATCTTCTATGGTAAGTGAATTGATGTTCTAAGATGATGCATCAGAAACATCCTTAACAATTATAATTTCAATGGTTTTGGATGTGTCATGGGGAGGACTGATGCTCGACACTTGTGTGTCCTGCACACTCTATTCATCTTATTGCTACTTAGCTATTGCTTTAACATCCTTTTGGTTCTCTATCTCTTCTCCAACTATATTCTTTTTATCATCATCTCCCTTGTCATCATCATTATCATCATCCTTATCATCATGTTTACCCTCTAAAGGGTTAGCTTCTCCTTGCTTCATGGTGGTCAGCCCATAGATAGGTTTCCATACTTGAGTTGATTTCTTGACCATATCTTCAATGTTATTTTGAAGAATGTTAAATGCTTTATTTTTAGATGTGAACCTAACTACATATTTCTTAATTGCCTTAGCAATTTTTTTCCCTTTGTCAACTCTGGCACTACTTGTGCTAATGTTGTTTCCCTGATCTGTCTTTTCACATTCAGACAATGATGCCATTTTTTCTCAATAATATCATACAAGCCTTTTGGTATTGAGTTGGAAAATTCTAGTGGAGTGTTCTTAAACTTTGACATCATGGCATAGAATGCCTCTTCCACTTCGTTTTTCTCTTCTTTCCCCAATTTATCAAAATCAATATGTCTAAAACTAGATAAATCAGCATTACTCTTGACATTTTCACACAATTTCTCAAGATCAAAGAGAGGATTGTGACTTACCATCTTGAATTGACTGTTATCATATAATTCTTTCTTCTCTTCATCAGAATCTGGTTGAGCCACATATTTCCTTCTCTGTCTTTTTTGCTATTGTCCACCTTGCTCTTTTTGCTTTGACTTTTCCTTGGTCTTTTGAGCATTTGCATGTGTGTTGGCTTTATTAGTAGGTGCAATGGGCTTGGCTTGGCTAGGTTTGATAATCATCTTTTCCTTTGTCACAGGTTGTGCCTTAGCCTTCCTTTTCTTTGACTTGGTAGTAGTAGGTGCTTCCTCGGCTTCTTCTCCCTTGGCACCTGTAGTCTCTTCTTCTTCCTTATCTTCTCCCATGCCTTGAGTTAGAGCTAGAGGTTCTTGTGCTTTTTTTGGTTCTTCCTCTTCATCCTCTTCTTCTTCTTCTTCCTCTTCCTCCTCAACAACATCTCCAAATTTAGCTTTCAATTTCTTTACCAATTTGTCCTTTTTCTTGATTGTGGAGGTAGTCTTTAATTCCATGGAAATCTTTGATCTCGCCATCTCATAGTTTCTAAAGACTTTAGTGATCTTATCTACTTCCTCTACTAGTAGAACTATGATGCCTACTGAGGCTTCATCAAAATTTATCTCATACCCTAAGGGTCTCAACCATCTTACCCTTGGTGTGGAAACTTGTAAAAATGTGAAGTTAGCATCAACAAGAAAACATACATCATTATAATGTTTCTCCACTAAGTAAATTGGTATCCTCATCATTTCCTTCATTGACTTCTTGAAATCTTCAAAGTAACTTGTCATTATAGATTCACAGTTTTCTCCTAGTTGTTCAATGTACTCAATAATATATACTACAATTGATCTATTTGTCTTCCATCCTACTGAACCAAATGAGGGAAATGTATTCTATACATAAAAGAATATACAAACTAGCATGGAACCAAATTTGCACTGTGCACTCTTGGTTTTCCTGATTGCTCCAAGGTTCTCCATTAGTTTTTGTAATTGTACCTCTGGTAGATCATATGTATGATCTTTCTTAACAATTTTATAACCAACATCCATAGCTATGTAGGGTACACTATTCATTATGCTAGATTGATAGAATTTGTGTGAGATTGCCCTTACAAAAAAGTTTAACAATGGATCAACAATTGTATCTATTTTCATGCCTCTCTTATTTTCTTTTTCTCTAGTGTTATTTTCAATGAATTCCTTGGAATCACTCTTGAGTGTCTTTGGTCAATCTAGGGTTGGGTAGCTAGTAACCCTATGGATTATTCTCTTGGATATTTTGATAGGTCCTTCCTCTATCCATAAATAACCATCATGAATTTAACTTAGCACAATTCGAATCCATTCTATTTTGAATACATTAGGAAAATCTAAGGCTCATGTTAAACCCTTTCTCTCTATGATTTTGTATTCTTCCTTCAAAACACCATTTTCACACAATCTATTGTATGCATCCCTTATTTCCATGTCTCCAATGCTACCCATTTTTCAGTTATTGCATCTCCTCACATCTTGCACCATTATTATATTTAGCAAGATCATGGATAATGCGCTAGAAGGGTCTTGTTTATAGGCTATGTCAGGAATGGCTTTAAATATAGGCTATTTAATTTCATTACTAACAAGCTGAACATTTAAAACTTCATTCCCTTCAACATTTTTTGAACTAGATGGCATCTTGTAAAACTAGGGTTTATAAAAATTGAAACTATGTAGCTCAGCTACTAATAAATACCTTGTGAAATTTTATGAACTAGTGTAAAATCACTGCTAGAATCTTTGCAAATGCTTTGAATGGGTTATTGAATCATCTTCTACTCTACTCAATCTTTCCCAAATTTGAAATTATGAAAAAATGAGCTCAAATTGATCATATATCCTTTGAAAACCTTGCATTTAATGTTGAGTGCTTACATAGCTATAAAGTCAACATGAAACAATTTTGGGTTCACTCGGCATCCATTGATGTTTCCATTACTCAGTAGCTACTATGAGATCGACATCCACTAGCTAGAATGATAGCTCAACATCTTCTTGCATTCCACTCAGCACATATATATAGGAAACTTTTTCATACTCGGCAACAAAATGAAAAACTTAAAGATTTTTCTTGAATTTCTAACATCTTGCATCTTCATTTATGCTAATTTTGTATTTTTAGTACCGTATCCTTTTGGAACTGATGCATTATATAACCTTTAAATGTCAATCTCACATACCCTTTGTTTGTCTAGGTTGACAAGGTGTGATCACCTAACCCATTGGGTGAAGTGATCCCTTCTCCATTTGAAGTACTACAAACATCTTTATTTTTCCATGATTTGTTCATCTCATCTCTAAAGTATTCAACATCTTCCTTGCCTTTACATTTATCAAATTCACAACTTGGTGCCTTTGACCTAGTTACATAGTATTTAGTGATGTGACCAATCCTCAAATAGCTAAAACATGTAGTTTGACTCAACCACCTTTTTTAGTTACCAATAAAGTGTGTCCTAATACAATTATTAGGAACATTTCCATATTCTTGACAATAATGATAGCTATCTCTTGTATTATAATCCCAATTGTAGGAATTCCCATTGCTTCTTACCTTTGTTGGCTTGTTTGATGACCACATGGATTTAGATCTGCATTCAAAAGCTCTATGTCCATACTTCTAACAGTAACCTTCAAATCTTTGTTTATGCATGGCCCCAGTTCTGCATTCATGTGCTTGATGACCTTGCTTGTTATACTTATGAAAATAAGTCATATTCTTAGGCTTGACATTCTAATTTTTACTTTTTCTCCTACACACATTAGCAGTATGTCCTTTCTTATCACAATTATAACAAGTAGGTTTGGAGTTCTTACCTTTGATATTCCTTTCTTCTACAACTTTGAATTATTCTCCTTCTTTAGTTCTTGTGTAGCCCAATCCTGATGTATCATTATTAGGTCTAGGGGATCTCAATAATTGCTCAAAGTATTTGATGGCTTCATTTGGCTTGTTGAAACTTCCATTGAATTCCTTTTCTCTCTTTTGATCACTTTGCAATTGTTCATTTTGCAACTTCAATGTAGTTATCTCAATGTCCTTGACATTCAATTCATAGTTGTCATTCATCATTTGACTTATAGTATCCAATTGCATGTTTAAAATCTTGGATAACTCTGTTGACTTCCCTTCCAATTTGTTGACCAAAATTATTTTGTCTTCTTCAATCATGACTTTGTCTTCCATAGCCTTCTTCTTTTGTTCAGTCACCTCATATAGCAATATAGCTTGTGATTATTGTTCTAGCTTGAGATTTATGATTTCCTCAGCTTGGATTTTGTTCTTTTCTATTAGATCTACAACTGCTACATCAAATTCATTAGAGTCACCATCTTCAAATAGCTTGGTAATGTTTATCTCTTTATATACTATGTCATTCTTTGCAATAGCAATATGTTTCCTTCTCTTCAAGGATTTCTTTAGTTCCTTTCTTGCCTCATTCAGTTGATGTGGTATGAGATGTATTCCAATCTCCTAATTTTCAATTTTTTTCCCAACTTGTAGACTTCCATTTCAAGATCTTTCCTCAAAGCTATAAAGCTTCTTTTTTAGAGAACAAGGTTCTGATACCAATTATTGGAATTACAAGGCGAAAGAGTAAGCTTCTAGAGTGGGGGTGAATCGGTAGTTTAAACTTGGACCCATAAAACTTTAACCATTCATTCATTACATATATAAGTAAACTAAAATAACATGTAAAGCATATGCATCTAAATCACATAACCATGTAAGCACTCACACACATAACACTAGATATGATTACCTAGAAACCCTCCAAGTGAGAAGGTAAAACTAGGGTAGGGATGACACCCACAAATCGTCACTACTATAGTAATAAAGTGTATCCAATGAAGGTTACAATGATTTGACCATGAGTAGACACCTAAAATTGTCCAAATGCCCATTTCATGACCAATTAAATAGATATTTATTATTTATTTAATTATCCTACCTTTAATTAAATAAATTTACATTTATTTAATTATATTCTTCTTTCCTTGATTTAAATAAACTAAGGTTTATTTAAATCCTAGCCCACTTCTTCTCATTCCACTTGCATCTTAACCCATTCACTTTAATTAAGTAAACTACTTCATTTACTTAATTAATCCCTTTTAAGCCCACTTGGAATTAAATATTAAATCTAATCCTATTTGAGCATATGGCTCCTAACTTTAACCCTCACCCAACCTCACTTTCCTAACCTAACTCATCCTTCTAAACCTACCCACCACTTAATCCTAGTTACTTTTTCCTAATCACCTTGCTAATAATCTTTTAATCCTAAGTGTGTGCTCACAAATGTGTGAGGAAACACTCACACTTCCCACACCCCTCATGCTTTTCACACCTCTTACACATTTTCCCCTTCACATGAGAATCAAGTTGTCTCACACATGTGTGAGAAACCATGCTTCTCACACCTCTTACACCTGTCATTGACCTATCACATCAAAGGTTGCTCACACATGAGTGAGTATCTTTCCCCCTTTGAATGGTCAAAAACCCTAATCCACTTGGCCTCCACCTCATGGACACCTCATTGATCTTAAGAGATCCTAGCCCTTCATCTTGCATTGAATCTCAACCGTCTATTTCATCTCATTTCCTATAAAAGGAGAGCCCTCTCCTCACCTCAATGAAGCACTATCTAGCCCATTGTTATGTTGCAGGATTTGTGAGCAACCACATCCCACAACAATGAAATCATCAACAACTTGGTGATTTTATGAGGTTTGCATTAGTGTTATTTTGAATGGGTTAAGCTCTTTTAATTTCATGTCATCATAACTTACATGTTGTCTTTGATATTTGAGGTTTGCATGAATATGTAGGAATCGGCATTAGTTTCTTAGTGTTTATTCTGTTGTTACATTTTTATGCAACACATTTTGGCATGCTCGGTGGGATCCACATCCCTATTTTCCCTTCAAAATATCGTCAAAATTTTATAACTCACTGCCAAAATTTGTGCATTTTCATCTACGCTAAATGCAGTGTCATCTGTAATTCGTTGACTCCGCAGATTGGCATCTACATAGAATAGTGTCTCTACACTTGTTGTTTCAACCCACCTATTTTAGCATTAAACCTGAGTTTTAGCATCTACATTGTAAGTTTTATCATCTGCATTGTAGGCAAATTTAAAACTTGTTGTAAAAATTATCGTCTGCACCTACTAAATTGTCGTCTCTAATATTTTGTCGTCTGTGCTAACCTGTTTTGTCATCTGCATTGTAGGTCACCAAAAACCAATATTTTTTATAAATTGTTGTCTGCATTTTCGCAGTGATCCATTGTTTTGGCATTTTTTATTTTCTGGTGACTCTTAGTTTTGTCGTCTACAAAATTTTTCATCTTCGAGTTCTGTCATCTCCACACTTTGTCGTCTCTACCAGTATTCTGTCATCTGCGATTTACATATAGATTGGGGTCATTCTAAGCTTATTTACATATAGAAAAAATAAAAATAAAAGTTAAAATAAATTTTCCCATAGTAAAGCCTTCATTTTGGAGTTTTTCTTGTGAGACTAATCAAGTTTGTTTTTTTCTTGCAGATTAGAGCATTTTAGAAACACTTAACCGTGTTTTCTTGTAGGTTTTTCTTAATGTTTTATTTCTCTTGGGAATGAACTTGAATGCTTAACCATTTTTCTTTGAATGAATGTTGTACTTAATGGGATAAATCAAACACACTCTTGAATGGCTAAACATAAAACAAATAAATCCAATCTTGAATGCATAATCAATTGAACAAAACTTTTCATTTGGATGAATGTTGTTAAAATAAAATCTTGAATTCCTTAAGAAAAATTTATTTACATTCAATTGGAATGGATGTTTAGGTAGAAAACACACTCTTGAATTCCATTAAAGGAATGAACAATCTTTTCATTGGAATGTATGGTTAGGATAGCCAAACATTTGGAATTGGTGCTTAAATTGAACTCACACAATCTTGAATGACTTAAAGAAATTAATTTCATTTTTAGCAATTTTCTTATGTTCACAAGCAATTTAATTTCTTATTGACAAATTTATGCTTTTTATTTATGTTGACGATGATTTCAAATTGGAAAGAACAATGTATGCTTAAACACGTGTGTCTTCAAAGTAGATTACAAAACCTAAAGCTTCATTGGGAAAGAATAAGTGTCTATTGAACCTTAAGGCCACTTATGTATTCTCTCCCCTCGCACCTTCAGGTGATCTTGGGTGCACAAGAAATAAGTGGTCTTGTTTTTATTTATTTTTAGAAGGCATGTTAGGGGATTTCATCACCCCTTGGGACGACCTCAACTCCAGTGTTCTGGCAGAGTATAAAAATTGAAGGGTGAATCGAAAGACACCTCTCTTGAAACTAAAATCTTGTCACTCTTGGCTAAGCCCCAAAGAACTTTATACCTTTGGGAAGTGAAGGAGGGGATTTGGGTTACCATCTCCCCCTGGCTGTATGGCATTATTTTCTTTCATCTGCAGATTTGGGCCTCACGTACCTTGCATATATTGAGGACACTCTCTAGTTGATTCTTGTACATCCTAGTTGAAACCTTATAGGATTGTTGGTGTGTTTGACATTACTAAGTGTTTGAAACCCTCCCTAGTTGAAAGAGACACACCATCTACACTTGTCTTGTATATATTTCATTGTTTGATTTTGCATCTCAAATTTGAAAAAGAAAAAACATCATATAACATAAAAATCCAAAAAACATCGTAAAAATTCAAAAAAATCCAAAAAAATCCAAAAATTTCAAAAACAACAAAAACAAGTCTTGGTTCAAGTCCTCTTAGTCAAGTTGTCCACATCAATTCCACATCACTTCTTCTTTCCATCAAATTCATCACCCTCAGACATCTCTTATCTTCATCATTCAAACCATTCCTTGAAGTCTTAATCATCTCTATTCGCCCAAGTCATTTCCTTGTCTTCCTAATCATTCAATCTATTTCCTAATCTCCATCCTAGTCATGGTTCATACTCCACATCACACTTTAATTCCCTCCTCCAATGCTTCAGCATCATCCTTCTAATCCAATTCCTTGTCAAATTCAATCATTTCTAATCAATTCTTAATTCAATCCATTTACATCTTCATCTACAATCAATCTTTCTAATTTCATTCATTCAATTCAACTTTGCATCACATCTTCTACTTTGGACATAGGAGCATTGTCATAAACATCATACTTTAATTCAAATCCCACATTCACTTGTTTGTAATATCATAAGGTTTTTTATCAAAGCTATATCAAACCTTCATCCAATATCAAATCAAATTAAATCAAATCCAATCAATATCAATTCAACTCCGATTCAAAAAAAATTGACACAAAGTCCAAAATTGCTCCTAGTCCCAAGTTCATATTTCATTCATCATCAAATCTTTCATCACTCTTCATCTAAGATCCATGGATAAGAAATGGCTTAATCAAATGGTTGAAGATCTTCAAAGGCAATCTAGAGTTATACCTCCCTTTCAACCTATGTATCAAATCAATCCTCAAAACTTCATATCCAATTCTAATCCCTCTCATGTTCATTATTCTTCTACCTTTGACAAGGGAAATCCACCTCATTATCCTTCAACCACATATGATTCTATTCATATCCCACACAATGCCTCAAGCAGAAATTCCATGGCCAAAGAAATTGAGGAACTAAATAATTCTATCTTGAGCCTAGAAAATCAATATAAAAATTCCACCTTCCATGCCATATGTTTTGAAGACCATAGTCATCATGTCCCATCTCGCCCAAATCCTCCATGCAATTCCCCATACTTTGAGCTTAATGTCAAAAACCATCATCCCAATCCCCCACCCATACCTCCACCTTCACACAATCCTAATCCTCCAAAAACATCATCCCCACCTCGTAATAGGTTTTTCTCACCCAAATTCTTGTCTAAGTACAAAATTCAAACTAAAGTAATCTAGTCACCCAAAGTCATACACCCAATTCCATCTCAAAACCTTCCTCCAAAGCATGACATTATAGATTCCTCTTCTCCCCTAGATCTGAGCATTTCTCCATCCCATTTTTCACTTATCCCTCACAATCCATTTATCCCTCTTAGTCCATCTTATGATTCCCTTTCTAATCAAGATCAAGACATTACATGTACTGTACACCTTACCAATTCCACTCCATGTCAAGAGTTTTCATCCATAGATCCTCCCCTCCATGAAGAAATTCCTTCCACTCCATCCACTAGTATTCCTAATGTCAAGATCAAATCACTCTATCTCATGGTTTAATTCCCTCCACTCCATTATATGATCCTATTCCATCTCCTGATCCACTCATTCCTCTACATGATCCTCTTTTAAGTCAAGATCAAAGCTCCCCGTCATTTGCCTTTCATGACCCCACTCCATCTCAAGATACTATTATCCCTCATAATCCCCCTTGTGAGCCTAATACTCCACATGATCCTATCACACCTATCCAATCTGCTCATGAACCCCTTATACATGAAAATGATAAGTATCCCATTGAAGAAATATTGTCTCAAGATGTTGGTATACCTTCCACTCCTTCCAAACCTAAAATTCCTCCATCCAAACCCAAATTTTCCCATCATCCATATTCCAAGTCCATTTTGGGACCTTATACCCATCATTTTCTTCCTTCCTCACTTCCATCTATTTTGGGTCCTTATGTTCCAAAGCCAAACACTTCATCCCTTCCATCCATTTTGGGTCCTTACATACATCCATACACCATATCCAATTCATCCACATCATCCCATCATGCTCCTAATAAAGATCAACAAAGGCACACATCCTTGAAATCATTCCCATGTTCACCATCCATAAGTTCACCCATAAGCTCTCCATACCATTTATCCTCATAAACCCCTACCATGGCCGATGGAAGCAAATTGGATGCCAAAGAAAAAGAGAATAAAGCCAAAAATCCACAAAAGCCCAACGATCAATGTTTCCCCTCTAAAATACATGTACAAGAAAAGAAAAATATGATCCAAAACAAAACTAAAAGGCCACAAAGGCTAAACATCAAAAATGCAAAAATTTTGTGGATCCCAAAGCTACTTAATGTAGCAATGAATCTCAAAGAAAGATTCAAAATGGCATCCAATTTTGCTAATCCAAAGGCTTCCCTCATTCATAAATCATCCAAGCTTCCATTTTCCAAATCCATTTTGGGTCCTTATATACCCAAATCCACCATCCTACATCCATTGTCTCCTTCATCCATTTTGGGTCACTATATCCCAAAATCAAAACTTTCTCCTACATATCCTCCACAATTTCCTCCTTTCCATCACCCTTCAAGGTGTGTGCCAATGACAATCTTTCCACCTCCTTCATCCACCCATTCACAAGTCTTCCAACCTAGCATCCAGTAACCATGTCTTCCTCCCACCCACTCCACCCCCTTAATCCAAACTTTTTCATAAGTCATTGTCCTCCATCCACTATCCTACTAACGTCTATGAGAGAATACCTTGAAAATAACAAAGAAAAAAAGACATAAATATCAAGGGATACCATCCATGAAAATAGATTCTTGAGTCCTCCCTTCATTTTCCTATCATGTATCCAATGTCTTCCACTTCCACTTATCCATCCATTCACTTTTCCTCTTCCACTTGCACTCTACACTAGGGCCAAGCTCTAGCCAGACCAAACTTCCATACATATCTTCCATACTTCCATCTACCATTCATCATCCTCTTCCATATTTGATCTTGACTTTCACTTTCCTTTCATCCATCCATATGCACTTTCCATGTCCTTTCTCATTATCCATACATTTTCCTACATACTTCCATAGTCCTTTCATATGTTTGATCTTGACATGCTATCCATATCTTGCATCTCATAGTCCTTGTCATTTTCATTTCATCCATTTTTCAACCATACTCCTACAAACTTCGATCCCCCTTTCATATATCCTTGGTCTTGGTTATCCCATCCATCTCATCCACTTCATATCCCACATTTTATCCGTATCATTACCCCTTTTCCATACCCTTCCTCCCATATCCCTTCTTCATTCCACTTTCATACCCATGCTTGTGATCAATATTAGAGGCATAATACCAAATTATTCATACATGCTTTGGAAGAGCACATGCCTTCTCTTCCTCCATACGCTAGCCTTCATACCATTTTCATGCATCCTTTTCCACCATATTTCCTTCCATTTTCCTATCCTTGGTATGGGGCATTTGGACTCCTTCGAAACATGGTCCTTGGCTCCACATTTTCTGATACCATATCATTTGGCCCCCCATAGCCTTTCACCATTCCTTTCATCCACCGACTCACGTTGTTTTTCCTCCATTTACCATGCCTTGGCTCTCCCTTATCATTGTTCCTAATCCATTCTATCCCACATTCATTCATATCTAATTCATCCACTCAATTCAATCACATTTATTTTCCCTTCTTCTAATCCTACCACATCAAATTAACTTATATTCTACTCTAATCATTCTTTGTCCTATCAACATCATTCTTCCAATCTCATCCAAGTTCATTCTTCCACTTGCATTTCAATTCAATCTATCCATCCAACTCTCCATAAAATCAAAAAAATCTCAATCAATGTGCAATAAATACTAATCCAATCAACCTAACCTTGTAATCTTGTACATCAATCCTTAATCAATTCATCAATTTGACCCAATCAGTTGATCATCCATTGACCATATTCAAACATTATCATGGGATGTATCCTTCCCAATCCTTGATGTGCATTGTGCTTATCGTTAACATTGCCATCCTTAATCAATCATCATCAATCAATCCATTAATGGGTTTTCAGCTTGACTAGGGGCAAATGTTGGTTTGCATTTGGTTTATTGTGCATGATTGCTTGTTACTTGTATGCATTAGTATTTTCTGCATTTATCATGGTCTTTTCATCCTATTGTCCCAAGGAATCATGGTCTTCTGTATCATGGTTTCATATGGCATATGGTTGTATTAGACCCCTTTTATCATGTACTTGACATATTGTCATCTTGGTTCCTCATACCTTGGTGCATAGTGTTGAATACAATATCAAACTTAGGTTGTTCACACCATTGCGGCATAACTTTATCAATCTTATCTTTTCCCACTCCCATCCATTTCAAGAGAAAATTTGTGCCCTCCTAACCTGCATGTCCTCTTGAGGGGGCATACCATTCCACCCTCATCATCCTTCCATGACTGGGGCATCATGCTACTAGTCTTATCCTTCCATCTACTATATTTTATTCTTCTTTGATATAACATTACTAATGCTATATCAAAGAGGGGCAAAATGTAGACACCTAAAATTGTCCAAATACCCATTTCATGACCAATTAAATAGATATTTATTATTTAATTAATTATCCTATCTTTAATTAAATAAATTTACATTTATTTAATTACATTCATCTTTCCTTGATTTAAATAAACCAAGGTTTATTTAAATCCTATCCTACTTCCTCTCATTCCACTTGCATCTTAACCCGTTCACTTTAATTAAGTAAATTACTTCATTTACTTAATTAATCCCTTTTAAGCCCACTTGGAATTAAATATTAAATTTAATCCTATTTGAGAACATGGCTCCTAACTTTAACCCTCACCCAACCTCATTTTCCTAACCTAACTCATCCTTCTAAACCTACCCACCACTTAATCCTACTTACATTTTCCTAATCACCTTGCTAATCATCTTTTAATCCTAAGTGTGTGCTCACACATGTGTGAGGAAACACTCACACTTCCCACACTCCTCATGCTTCTCACACCTTTTACACATTTGTCCCCTTCACATGAGAATCAAGGTGTCTCACACATGTGTGAGAAACCATGCTTCTCACACCTCTTACACCTATCATTGACCTATCACATCAAAGGTTGCTCACACATGTGTGAGTATCCTTCCCCTTTTGAATGGTCAAAAACCCTAATCCACATGAAATCCACTTGGCCTCCACCTCATGGACACCTCATTGATCCTGAGAGATCCTGGCCCTTCATCTTGGATTGAATCTCAACCATTCGTTTCATCTCATTTCCTATAAAAGGAGAGCCCTCTCCTCACCTCCATCAAGCACTATCTAGCCCATTATTATGTTGCAGGATTTGTGAGCAACCACATCCCACAACAATGAAACCATCAACAACTTGATGATTTTATGAGGTTTGCATTAGTGCTATTTTGAATGGGTTAAGCTCTTTCAATTTCATGTCATCATTACTTACATGTTGTCTTTCATATTTGAGGTTTGCATGAATATGTAAGAATAGGTGTTAGTTGCTTAGTCTTTATTCTGTTGTTACATTTTTATGCAATACACCATGAAACATGATCTACCCTATTAAAGGCTTACAAAGACCGTTAGGTCTCACCTTGTTAGAGGATTTCAACACTATATTAGAAGTGTGCCTTGTTAGAGGACTACAACTTATAATTAAGTAAGCACCCTATTAAAGGATTTCATACAGCATGTTAGGACTACTCTGTTAAGAGATTTAACTGAAATTACTTGTTAAAATGTCTCAGCATAGATCTTGTGGTTTGCACTTTCTTGCCTAATAACAGATCACCTCTATGCAATGTCTAATTGATCCTTCAAAATGAGATGTCTCAATGTTGTATCCTTTTCTCTATCATCTATTCTTCTCTAACTGATTCTGCAATTCACTCTCACTTCTAAGTCACCTTGAATGCTCTACAAACTATCTTGTTCACTCCTTCAATTTCTTCCACATTCACTCTCCTCTATCAACATAAAGATTTTAGGGTTTTATCATCCTTAAGAAGACTTAGGTGGCTTAGGGTTAGGTATGAATCTACGGCTAAGATTCATCCATTTTTCTGCTTAAACCTTCAATTTTTCTAATTGATTGCATGTAATTACATAGGGAATCCAAATATAGATTTGTCCTTATCTCTATAATATCAAAATATAATCTTAAGTTAGCTCAAAAATGATTTACATAGTTGGTTGTGCCATTACAAAAAAAATGTCAAAACTATGTCACTCGACATATGAAGTCTCTGTTGCTCAACATGCATTATTCTGTATGTTGTGACTTGACACCTGCATTACTCAGAATCCACTATTTACTTGGCTCCTAAATCACTCGGCATGCTCTATCTACTTGGCATGTGAGTGAGTTGGCACATGAGTAACTCGACACTCATTGTAACTCGACATGGTCTAATATTTACATGTTGTGCTTGGTGTGTATTACTACTTTTGCATGAACTAAGTAAATGGCTTAAGTGTGTTGATACTCACTTGTCAAAACCAATCTGAGATCAACAGGTTCATATTGTATATATTTTTAAAATTATAATATAAAAAATCCTAACATGGTTGAGGCTTCTAACAAGGCTTGGTCCTCTGACAAGGACCAAGAGACTATACGGATGTAATAAACTCCTAATAGGGTCAATATATTTCACAAGATACTTTTGATTAGTGGATCATTTTTTGGGTACCATTCCCACCAAGGTTTTCTCTTGGTCAGGGTTTCCCTAGTTAACAAATAATGGTGATGTTCACTATTTTATTTGTATGTTTACTTTTTACTTTATTCATATGTACATGTTATAATATTGTTAATGATATCCATATTTGAGAAAAAAAATAGTGGAATGTTGATTCACCCCTCCCTCATAGTATTTCCTATTTCTAACATTTACATCTAGTGACCATATGGGTGTCAAGTGTTTTTTGTTCATCTATGCCAAAAAAAATCAACATCTCCTTTATATATTTATACTGAGTCACATATTTTCCTCATTTTGTTTGATAAACTTGCAAGCCAATGAAGAACTTAATCTCACCAAAAGTAGACCTTTCAAATTATTTTCTCATATGATCAATAAATTAATTATACAATAAATCATTACCAAAAAATATTAATTCATCAAAAAATATTTCTACAATTAGGACCTCATCTTCAACTTCACTTTTCAAGTACATGGTACCATTATCACTTGTTCTAACAAATATCATAATGATAAAATATGAATACAATCTTTCATACAATACTCTTGGTTCTTGCTTAATTCCATATAGGGATTTCTTCAATTTAAGTATCAGGTGCTTCTAATTTGGCTCCACAAATGCTTCATGTTGTTCAATGTAGACCTCTATTAGAATATATAGTCCACCAATGAATCAGCTATCCAATTATTATCACACTTATCAACCTTAAATAAAATTAACCATGTGAGCAATATAATCAAAAACCATAACAAGATACTCATACACAATAACACCAGATATATTAACTAGGGAAACCCTTGATCAGAGGGAAATCCTTAGTGGGGATGGTACCCACAAAATGATGTACTAATAAAAATATTCTTTGTTAGAGGATGGACCTTGTTAGGAATCTATAACAAAATTCAGTACATATCAGTCCATGTTAGGAGACTTTAAATCCTTGTTAGGAGATTCTAATCCTGTTGGGAGTTATGGAAGGAAGATGGGCCCACTATCCAAACAGCTTCAAGGGAAATACCAATGAACCCACTATCTAAATGATCTATGTATTATTCCTTATAGAATAATAGAATTGAATTTTAATTCCTTCCTCTTTCTCTGTCCTATCAATTGGACTTCTACTCCTTTTGATATTGTAATCAATTCACAAATCTCACATCGAATAATCCCTTGGATTGCTTACTCATATTCACCAAACACTCTGCTCTTTTTCATACTTTGCATAGAACATATATTTCACAGCACACCTAAAAACAAGGAAAATGTCTTTCCTTTATACCCTATCTTCAAAATAATTCCTTGAGTTGGCCTTGAGGCTTTCCCTATTGATTATAATAAGTTAATTAATTAACTCATAATTACAATAGCATTATCGGCTCACAGTATATACAAAAACTTCACACGTGCGACTTCAGGACCTATGCACTTGCTAAGATCACCATCAAACTCTCTTCTGTAACTGGTTGACTACGCATCACCAAACTATATCTCTTCTAGAAGATATAATAAGATCATTAGAAACTTCTTTCCATGTACTCTGTCTCTACATTATTCTCTATAAATAACTTATAACTTTTGAACATCTTTGACTTAGACTCTATGCATTTAACCTCATCATCAAGACAAAAGGTACAACATGTCCTTGACCCCATGTCACTTGTACATCAAAACTCTGTCTGTACAAGTATGATCTTTGTTTTCTACTCTACCAATCTTTATAGACTTAATGCTATGTTGACATCAATGAAAAACATAGTCGTAAATGCAACATGTCAATACTCTCCAATGCTTAGGATACTCCCCCAAAGGAATACCATCAGCATTCATGCTAACAACCTCTTCCTCTAGAATTTCATTCAGAAAGGAAAACTTGACATCCTTTTGATAAACTTTGAATTCCTTGTAAGCTACACATTCCAATAGTGTTTGGACTCTTTCCACTCTAGCAATAGGTGCAAAGATATTTCCATAGTCTATTCCTTCTTCTTACGCATAACCTTTACAAAAAAGTCTAGACTTCTTCCTCACAACTTTTCCGTTCTCATTCAATTTTTTTCTTGAATATCCACATAGTTCCAATCAAATTCTTTTCTCTAGGTCTTGGTACCAATGTCCATGTATTCTTCTTTTCAATATGATATATCTCTCAATTCATAGTATTGATCCAATAATCATTCTCAAGTACATCTCTTACAATTATAGGCTCAAATTTAGCAACTAAACATGTATAATCCTTCAACTTTCTTTGTGTCCTGACTCTAGCACTCTTTTCTCCAATAATATGATCTTGTGAATGACACCTTCTAACAATAAGACTAACTCAGTTCTACATTCACTTGATTGGGGCTCAACATTCTACTAAGAGTGTCCTATCTATGGCTTGAGTAATGTAGGAAGTTTCTTGGTAGTGTTTGGTTGTCACTCAGTTGCTCTTTACAGTCGCTTGTTGTACCATTACAATGAATTGGTTAGGTTCATATGTATAGTATCAAGTGCATCATCTTGAACATAAACAATTTTTTTGTAATCTCTAGGCTATTTCTTTCTCTCCTCATCATTATTATCTATAAACTCATCAATTCTTATATTTTCACTTTCAATCATTGTGTGAATCAAAATTTTCAAATATTTATACATATTTCTTCCAGTAGAGTAACCTCAAAATATACCTTCATTCTCCTTTTGAATCAAACTTTTCATTTCTCTCATCTTTATGACTATAACATCTACTTCCAAAGATTTTGAAATAACTTACATTTAGTATATGACCATACTAGATTTCATATGGTGTCTTATTTGTTCCTTTCTTGAATTCAACTCAGTTGTGAGTGTAAACAACATTGCTTATAGCTTCTCTCCAAAATATCTGTGCAACTCCTTTTTCAATCAACAATGTTCTAGCACAATCAACAATATATTTGTTTCTCCTCTCTACAATACCATTCTGATGTGTGTTTAAGATACAAAAAATTGCCTTTTAATTCCATGCTCAATATAATAGTTAGTAAATTCATTAGACATAACTCACCAACTCTATCAGATCTCAATTTTTTAACTATTTACCAATTTCCTTCTCAACTCTAGCTTTATACCACTTGAAAAATTGCAATGCATCAGATTTAACTTTTAGATACATCATTGTCATTATCCTTACCTAATTATCAACAAACATTATAAAATATATGCCACCATAATAACTCTCAACTTTCATATGACCATACAAGTTAGTGAACCAACTCCAAAATATCATTAGATGAATGTGACTTACTTGAGAAACTAGACTTAGTCAACTTATCAAGTTGAGATTATTTAAACATAGTATTATCAAGTTTATGCAAGCTCAATAAAGCTCTCACTTTCTTCTTTCTACTCATTTTAATCATATTATCAAAGTTCATGTGACAAAGTATTTTATGCCATGACCATACATCTTCAACTTTAGAAAATAGGCATGTACTTATAGTAGGATCTAGGTGAAATAAGTTACCTCTTGTTTATTCTCTAACTCCAATATATTTTCCATTAGCATTTTAGATTTTCGCCTTTCTGTTCATAAACTCCATTTGGTGACCTATATTATTCAACTATGCAACACTCAACAAAATGTATTTCAAGCCATGAACCTAATAAGTATCATTACATTTGATCTCATCATTCAACAATAGTGATCCTCTGCCTTTCACTGAACATGGAACATCATTTCCAAGGTTAATAGTTCCACCATCATATTCTTCTAACTCATCAAATTTATCAATATCACCAATCATGTGATGTAAACAACCACTATCAATAACCCATGTATAATGTTTGCTAACATGAGCAATAAGATATTTTTCATCTTTGTGTATTTATGTTGGAAGTCCTAATTGGGATAAAAGATACTAAGAGGGGGGAGGGGGGCAGGAGGGGGGGTTGAATCAAGATTTGTAAACTTTTATCCCTTAAAATAACTTTACTGTATTCACCACATTTCTATCTCATATCTAATTCATGCATAACATAACTTGTAAAATTAAATCCGGATTTGTAAATTTTTATCCCTTAAAACAACTTTACTATATTCACCACATTTCCATCTCATATCTAATTCATGAATAACATAACTTGTAAAATCAAATGTTGTAACATATAGATCTTGTTACATTATATAGTCCACCAATATAGTTATCCAAATAATATCACAATTATGAACCTTATTAAACTTTAACCATATGATCAATATAATTAGAAAACACAACAAGATACTCATGCATAATAACACTAGATAGGTTAACTAGGGAACCCCTTGATTAGAGGGAAAACCCCAGCAAGGATGGTACCCACAAGATGATGCACTAATATAAACATTCCTTGTTAGAGGATGGACCCTGTTAGTATTCTATAACATCATTCAATACATATCAATCCATGTTAGGAGACTTTGAATCCCTGTTAGGAGATTTCAACCCTAGTAGGAGTTGTGCCAACCCTATTAGGAGTTGTGGAAGACACATGGACCCACTGTCCAAATAGCTTTAGGGAAGGAGCAATGAACCCACTGTCCAAATGACCTATGTATTATTCCTTTTAGAATAATAAAAATGCATAATACTCCCTTCCTCTTTCTATGTCCTATCAATCAAACCTCTGCTCCTTCAGATCTTGTAACTAAATCAACAATCTTGCATCTAATAATCCCTTCGATCACTTATTCTCATTCACCAAACACTTTGCTTCTTTTTGCACTTCATATTCAATATGATAATTACTTCTACCACATTACAAACAAGGAAAACATCTTTCCTTTATATTGTATCTTCAAAATAATTCCTTGAGGCTTTGCCAATTACTTATAATAAGATAATTAATTAATTAATAATTACAATAGCACTATTGGCTCATAGTATATACAAATTTTCACACATACAACACTAGGACTTGTACATTCTCTGACATCATCATCAAACTATCTTATGTCACTGGTTAACCACACATCTCTAGATTATATCTTTGCTAGAAGATATAATACAAACATCATAAATCACTTCTCAAGTACTTTGTCTCTCTACTACTCTTTATAAATCAAGCATATCTTCTGCAAATCTTTGACTCAGGTAGTTGTGCATTGAACGTTAACCTTAGGATATTTTATCGAACATGTCCATGAATGCATATCACCAGACAATCAAAACATTTTTCATACAACTAAGATCTTTATCTATTATTTTGTCAGTCTTCACAAACTTAGTGCTATGTTGACATCAATGAAAAATAAAGTCATTAATACAACATATTAGTACTTGCTAATGCTTAGGATACTCTCCCAAAGGAATACCGTAAACATTCATGCTAACAATCTCCCCATTTGGCATTGATGGCAACATAGATGAAAATCATCTAAGTTCCAAGAATACCAAGTAGTATTGTGGTGATGTTGTTGCTAAACTAATCTATTCAAATCCTCTTCATCAATCAAATCTGAAATCATCTAGAGCACTACTCTATTATGCATCTTTTTAAGGATTGGCAAAAGTTGTTCACATTAAACAACTTACCATTCATCAAAATTCTTCATGCTGCATATCTCCCCAATATCTATATAGTCCTCCTTCTTTCTTACATGAATCTTTCTAAATCTCCCTAATAAAGTAGATATTTTCACTCTTCTCCCCATACACACTTAGGAGATGTTATGTTTTTAATACACTCTTCTCCCCCGTTGATATGAATGATAAAGGCCTCATTATGTCAATTTACTGCTCCATGTCTTCAACTAGCTCAAGTGTCCAAAGACAATGTTCAAGACCTAATATCATGAGTCCTCAAAGGCTCAGCTCATAAAAGATACTCCCCCATACAAGAAACATCAACATTCAGTCCAGTTTAAAAATAGTGCTCTTTACCACTAGACTAATGCAATATCTACACCATCTACTCTAAAGTAGGTAGGTGCATAACCCCAATCATACCTCTCAAGTACTCAAATGTATCTTTAGGTAAGGGCTCTATAAAGATATCTGCAATCTGATCTTTAGTACTCACATATTCCAATCTAATCTCTTTTTTTGTTGCCTTCTCTCTTAAGACATGATACTTAATAGATATATGCTTAGTCTTAGAATGTAACATAGGATTCTTAGACATACTTACTATACTTGTGTTATCATTGTATATGATAATAGGTTCTATAAACTCAATCCCAATATCCTTCAGCATATGTTTCATCCACATAACTTGATTACAATTATTTACTGCTACTACATACCTTGCCTCAACTGTACTTTGTAAAATATAATCATGTTTTTTACTCAACCAAGAAATCAATCTTCCTCCAAGAAAATGCTCCACCACTACTAATCTTTTTATCATCCATGCTACCTGCCCAATCTGTATCAGTATATGCACATAGAGATCTGTCATACCATATTACATAATCAAATGTTCCTTTCAAATATCTAAATATCCTATTTACTGTTTCATAATGATACTCCTTGATATCAGCTTGAAATCTAGCTACAATCCCAACTGTGTTTGTTATAGTTGGTCTTTGAGTCAAATATTGCAAACCTCTAATCACAGAGTTGTACTTCTTCTGCTCAATTGTAGGTGTCTCATCCTTGTTAGATAACTTGTGACCAATTATCATAGGTGAACCAATAGGTTTAAAACTTTCCAATCCAAATATCTTCAACAAATCTTACAAGTAATTAGCTTGTGAAATGAAAATACCATCATTGTTATGTATGATTTGCAAACTTAGGAAAAACTTCATTTCTCCTATCATACTAATGTCAAACTCATTCTTCATTTCTTGAACAAACTTATTAATTGCTTCATCATTGCCTCCAAATATTATGTCATCAAAAAATATATTATTATCAACAAATCATTCTCAATTTTTTTCAAATACAAGTTACTATCTATCATACCTTTAGCAAATCCAATTTTTGCCAAATAGTTGTGCAACTTTTCATACCAGGTTCCAAGTACTTTCGTCAGACCATATAGAGATTTCTTTAGTTTTCATACCATATCTTTGTCTTCCTTTAGAGGGAAACCATCAAACTACTCAATGTATACCTATTCTTCAAGTTCTCCATTCAGGAAATTTGATTTGGCATCCATCTGATATACTTTGAACTTTTTATTTGTTGCATAAGCTGAGAACATTCTTACTGCTTCCATTTTGGCTACAAGGGAATATGTCTCCTCATAGTCTATTCCTTCTTGATGTGAATATCCTTTGCATAAAAGTGTAGCCTTGTTCCTTACAACTTCACCTTGCTCATTCATCTTGTTTCCAAATACCCATTTAGTTCCAATAGCATTCTGATCTTTAGGTCTAGAAACTAATTCCCATGTTTCATTCTTCGCAATATGATCTAGTTCTCCCTTCATTGCTTGAATCCAATGATCATATTTACAAGTTTCATTTTCACTCTTAGGTTCAACATGAGAAATCAAACATAATTTCTCATTAACTATGTTTCTTGTCATCACACCTTTGTCTTTCCTTCCAATTATCTTCTTAGGAGGGTGATTCTTTGTCATGTTTTTGTTAGACGTAGGAGTTTCTAACTCAACTCTTATCATATCTCTTGGTTTAGATATTTGTTCTCCTCTTTTCTCAATAGTGTGTACATCATTCTACAGATCATTGTTAGTCTCAAAGAAAAATTCTAGATTTTGTCTAACAATTCTAGTATTATCTTCTTCTACATCTGAATTGTAATCTAACATCTTTCCTTAGTTCCAAAATTTTCATCGATCTTTACATTTGGGCATTCAACTATTGTATTAGTTCTATGATTAAAACATGTGTATGCCTTTCTTTTCAATGAATAGCCAAGAAACATACCTTCATCACTTATTGGATCAAACTTACCAATATCATCATCTCTCTTAATGTAACACTTACTCCCAAATATTCTAAAATACTTAACTGATGGTGAATGACCACACCATAATTCATAAGGCATCTTGTTCATATCTTCTCTAATATATATGATGTTCATAGTGTATACTATTGTATTGATTGATTCTCTCCAAAATTTCTTGGAAACATCATTCTCAAACAACATCGCTCTTGTTTCTTTTGCTACTGATATGTTTCTTCTTTCTGCAATTCCATTATGTTCAAGTATCCTAGGTGAAGATAATTATCTCTTGATTTTGTTCTCTTTATAAAACATGTTAAACTCTCTAGAAGTGAATTCTCCTTGTCTATATGATGTCAAACATTTTATCTTAACACCAGATTCATTCTCAACTCTATTCTTAAATATCTTAAAATTCTCATGTTTTATTGCTCAAGTAAAAGAAAGTTGGTTATGGCACAAAATGTTATGTCATGTAAAATTTGATAATCTAGTCAAGATAAGAAAACATAAAAGAGTAAGGGGCTTTCCTAGTGTAAAGAAACCTGACATGGGTTTATGCAAGAATTGCCAACTTGGTAAGATGGGAAAGACTAGTTTCAAAAGCAAAAACTATCAGTCAAAAGAAGTCTTAGAAATTGTTCATACAGACCTATGTAGACCCATTGGAATAGAGAGTTATAGTGGAGAAAATTTTATCATTCTTTTTGTTGATGACTATTCTAAAATGATGACTGTAATGTATCTAAAAAAAAATCAGAAGCCTTTCAAAAGTTGATGGGGACACAATAGAAAAATAGAATGGACACAACAGAAAAGGGAAATTGTATTAACTAAAAAATAAGCTAGTACATTCAGTACAGAGAAAATGAACTTCAAATCATGCCCTAAGGGCTTACAATAGAATAAATGTGGAGATAATTTCTCCTTTCAGTACTCTAAACTGCCTTTTACAATGCCAGAAATCTCCTTAAATAGACCCCGGAGGGTTAAGGACCAGGAATACATTCTAGAAAGTGCTAGTAGGCATCCACTGACCAAATAGAAGGCTCTAGAAGCTGCATTAGAAGTTGGCGCAAATCTAGAAGAATCCAAAAATGGTAATTGAACTTCCAGGAGGCATAACTTTTGAACCATAGCTCCGATTGACAAACCGTTTACATTTTTGGAAAGCTTTCGAAGCGCTTTATAGCCCCATGGACCAGCTTCACTCTTCCCCCATTTTTTGGCCCTTTTCAAGGTCATTTAATGCCCCTAACCTGACTTTGAAGCATTCTTAGGAGGTCTCCAAAACTCGAAAAACTGCAATAACTTTCAAACCGTGGGGCCTTTTGACCTGATTCTTTTTTTGGAATGCTCTAAATTAAAATTACATTCATCTAGCCAATTTACACCTCCTAGTTCATCAAAATGATGGCTCAATTACATACTCCTATTTTTTCGAGATTTACACGAACACTAATAATGGAACTATGAGAGTTGGAACCTTTATTTGACCCAAATGGGTATCAAAAAATGAAAACAAATGAAACAAAAACTAAGTCTAAGTATATTTTTTTGGGTGACACAGGATTGCCCTTATACCTCTGGATGCTCCTCCATCAAAAGTTCAAGTGGTATCTAGCAAGAGTATAAAAACAAACTGGAAAGATGTTGAAATGTTTAAGATCAGATAAAGGTGGTGAATTTATCTGGAATGAATTCAATAATTTCTGCATTGAAAGAGGAATTAAAGACAAGTATCAACCCTTGGTACGCCATAGCAAAATGGTATAGCTGAAAGAAGAAATAGATCTATCATGGATTGTGCAATAACCCTAATGATTGAAAAGAATGTTGCTTTCAAATACTAGAAGGAAGCTATTAGCACTGCAGTTCATACCTTGAATAGAGTATAGTTGAAGAAAGACTCAAACAAAACTCCTTATCAACTATGGTATGGCTACAAAAATAATGTAAGTTACTTAAAAGTATTTGGCAGCAAATGATATATCTTGAAAGAGTCTAGAAAATGAAATTTTGATGCAAAAGGTGATGAAGGCATATTTCTAGGATACTCCTACAAAAGTAAAGCATACAAATGTTTTAATTTGTCTACTCATAAAATAATAGAAACTGCACATGTTAGAATTGATGAGTTTGCAGAAAAGAGTGAAGAAGAAAGTAACAAAGAGCTAGAGGATTACAAAAAAAAAATTTACTATGAACCTGATACCCTGCCAAACCAATCTGAAAGAGAGGAAGCTTCATCTCTTGAGTCTCCAAAATCTCCAATGGTTACTAAGTTGTAGACAGTTCAACGTAATTCACAGTCAGAGGCTATCGTGCTAGTTCAAACTAAATTTGAAGGACCTGAGTCATAGACAAAAGGACCCAAGCTTGAAACTAAAATTCATGATGAACACAGTGGAACTCATTCAAAACCAAAAGAGCCTATGTTAGCAAGATATGTCAAAAGGCATCATGCACCTAATTAGATCATTAGAGACAAATCAGATGGAACAATGACAAGAAGCAAATTAAAAGGTACATGTTTACTTGCTGAATTTGAACCTAGAAATGTTAAATAGTCTCTAGAAAATAAAAGTTAGATAGAAGAAATGAATGAAGAGGTAGAATAGATAGAAAAGAACAAAACTTGGACTCTTGTTCCTAGACCCAAGGATAAGAATGTAATTGGCACAAAGTGGGTATTCATAAATAAGCTGAATGAAGATGGAAAAGTTTCAAGAAACAAGGCAAGACTAGTATGTAAAGGTTATTCTCAAGAAGAAGGTATTGATTATGGTGAGACTTTTGCTCTTGTAGCAAGATTAGAAGGTGTTAGAACTTTACTGGCATATGTAGCATATAGAGGATTTAAGGTATACCAAATGGATGTTAAATCTCCATTCTTGAATGGAATTCTTGATGAGGAAGTCTACATTGAACAACCAGAAGGTTTTGTAGATCCTAGCAAAAAAGACATGGTCTACAAGTTACACAAAGCATTATATGGTCTCAAGCAAGCTCCTAGAGCTTGGTATGAAAGACTTCATAATTACTTTGTATAGATTGGCTTTCAAAGAACAAATGACAATAGTAGTCTGTATATCAAGAAAGGACTAGACAAGAAGATTGTGTTGTAAAAATATTTGTTAATGATATTCTATTTACAGAAAATGATGACTTGTGCAAAGCATTTTTAGAAGAAATGAGTAAAGAATTTGAGATGTCCATGTTTGGTGAAATAGAATTCTTTTTTGGCTTGCAGATATAGTAGAACAAAAATTGTATCTACATCACTCAATCTAAGTATATCAAGGAGATACTAAAAATTTTTGGAATGGAAGATTCAAGACTAGTTGGAACCCCTATGTCTACTGGACATAAGCTCTCCAAAAATGATGATTCCAAAAAAGTAGATCGGACCACATACCGATCAATTATTGTAAAATTGTAGTATGTAGTACATACAAGGCCTGATATTGCTCTAGTAGTTGGAATGGTGGCAAGATTCTCAGCAAATCCTAAAGAAAATCACATGATGGTAATCAAAAGAATCATGAGATATCTGAAAGGTACTAAAAACTATGGCTTATGGTATAAACTTGGAGGCAAATTGGACTTGAAGATATTTACTATTGCCGATTGGGCAAGAAGTATTGATGATAGAAAAAGCACTAGTGGTGGAGCATTCTTTCTTGATAAAAGACTAGTGTCATGGACAAGTAAGAAGAAAATTGTACATCTCAATCCATGGAAGAGGCAGAATATGTGGTAGTAGTAGTTAATTATTTTAACATTGTTTGGTTCAAACAACTATTGGAAAGAATGAAGATAGAGATCAAGGATCCAATAGTCATATATTGTGATAACACGAGTGCAATCAATATATCAAATAATCTAGTGATGCATACAAAAACAAAGCACATTGCTATAAAATATCATTTCTTAAGAGAGTTGGTGTAGAATAAAGAAGTCAGGTTGGAATATGTAAATACAAAAGAACATATTGTAGACATATTTACCAAGTCATTACCTAAGGATGCATTTCTGTATCTAAGAGGTAAGCTAGGGGTCATTCCCCTATTTGAAGTTCACTAAATAAAGCTTAATGATCCATCAACAAGAGCTAAGTTGAAGATCAATCAGTTGGTGCAGAATTGACTAGGGCATATTACAAATGAATCAATACTTAAGGCACATTGATATTAACAAAGTTATTTTCTTTGGCATGTGTTGTCAAAGACGGAGAAGTTTACTATCATATCTTAGAAATTTTTGTCATTCTAAAGAAGGAGAAGTTTTTTGTAAGAGGGAGAAATTTCTATGAAAGAACTTGACAGAAGTTGTTGTAGGTAGAGGAAGAATCTAGTAAAAGGAAGATCTCATACTAACAAAGGGAGTTCTCAAGAATAAATCCAAAATGTCATTGAGTTGTGACATGTTGTGTTTCCATCAATGCCAAAGAGGGAGATTGTTGGATACGATTGATTAATTGTGTATTGTCTTTGATGTTAGAAAAATGTCATATCATTATTAGTTAGTATATACCGAGCTCACTCAGGTAGTGAAGATAGCTTTCTGTGTCTACCGAGCATTCCTATGGTTGCCTAGTTTAGGAGGCAGTGTCTACCGAGTTCACTCAGGCATCAAAGGAAAGTATGTAGAAAATGAGTGTTGATCGAGCTCACCAAGTTAATGAAGAAAAGTTGGATGGAACCAATGCTAACTGAGCTCACTCAGTTGCAAAAGGATTTTCATGAGTTTGTACTATTAATCAAGATTTTGCTAGTTAACAAAGGAAATCACTTTTGAGTTAGTTTCTACCAAGTTGGGTCGGCTAATGAAGGATTTTCTTATTTTTGGAATACTAAGCTTAATTGATTTATCTATTGGTTCCAACTAACTTAGGTGATGAATATTAATTACTCGAAGTTGTATTTGAGCCAACTTGATAATATGAAAGATATAAGTATAAGGTCAAGTTGTGGTTTCAAAGTGTGTAAGTATGAAGAAGTTATGAATGTATTGTAGATGAAGAGAGGAAGTGAATTTGAAGGATAAGTAGAATATTCTTATGGAGAAGAAAAGCTATATTGGATTAGGAAGGATCAAGTACAAGCCAGAATGGAGATCTATAATCAGCAATTCAGTTGCATTCAAATCAGGTCATCTCATAGTTACTCTCTAACCATTGTAGCAGTGATCTAAATCTCTTAATAGAGTTGGCTTAAAAGCTATTTGCAAATCCTCTAACAAGGTGGCAGTTCTATCGAATTGTCTAAAGACCTCTAACAAGGCCACTCCTAACAGGGTGATTAAATCCTTTAACATGGTCACACCTAACAGTGTGTTTTTTAACCTTTATCAAGGATGACTCCTAATAGGGCTCACTTCAGAAGAGTAAAAATAGTAACTAGTTGTAGTTGGTGGTTTTTCCCAAATTAGGTTTCCACATTAAATCTTGGTGTCGAATGTGTTCATGCTATTTGTCTTTATGTGTTTCCAATTAAGTTAAAGTAAGGGTAATCACAATTAACATCTAAAGTTTGCATGTTAAGCATTTACTAAGAACTTTGAGTAATTATCGAGTTACAGCAGTTTATGTATGTTTACTGAGCATTAGCAATATTCAAATTTTAGATTGTATTTTTGTACTAACATCTAAGGGATCTGGGATTTATTTTAGTATTAATTGATTCACCTCTCCCCTCTCAATTACTCCTCTTATATTTCCAACAATATGACACCAGGATTTAATGTGGAAACCCAAGTTGGGAAAAACCACCAAGTAACATGCTACCACTTTTCACTCTTTTGAAGTGAGCTCAGTTAAGAGCCAACCCTATTAAGGTTACAAAGCATATTGTTAGGGGTGATAATGTTAAAGGATTTAATCACCCTGTTAGGAGTGGCCTAGTTAGAAGACTTTGAATAGTTCCATTAGAATGTCACCCTAATTAAAGGATTTATAGAATGAACAGGTCAACCTTGATTAAAGAATTTTGACTACCACAATGATTAGAAAGTAACAAAAGGTTTGATCTATAAAGATACAAATCACTTTGTAAATTTATAGATCTCCATTCAACCATTTATTGGTTCATTGACTAGATTTCATTAACATCTCCATCACTTATCTACTTGGAATCCCTTCAAGAAATCATACTTCACCAGTCTCTTCACTTCTCCTTTATTACTTTGTTCTTCACAAGTTCTCTCCTTAAGATTGCCAATCAAAAATGAATGAACCTTAGAAAAAATTTCTTATGCCTTCTTAAATAGTTATTTTGATTTTTTCCACTTAAGCATCATCATAGATCTTAGGATTAGATAAGATCCATTGAATATATCCATCTTTTTGACCTTTTACTCCTTTCTTGATACTTCTAGAAACTTTTCTTTAAATCCTTGGCTTTGCTTGCATAAAAAACTTAGTTCATGCATTAAATATGCCAACTCATCAATCCTTATCATCTATGCATTTTGACTAATCTAAAAATTCAACTATGTCGACTTCAAACTTTATGTTTTCACAAACTGCAACTTTTGTTGACACTTGACCATTACTATGTAGCTTAGTCGCTATTGTTCTATCTCGCTTGGCCTCCACTAGCTCACTCAATCTTCACTACATTTGGTTGCTACTATACTTTTCTTTTTCAACTTTCTCGACCATAACTATCACTCAACTAATAGTATTTTCTCAGCTAACCTTTAAGTTCATGAATCTTCTATTTTAGTTCCTTCATTGACTGACCATATTTTACTAGACTTTTCTTGTGTTTAAATCAATACTTTTATACTCCATAGGATAATTGAACAATACATCATCTTGTCAAAGACTAACTAATCAATTTCCAATCGTAATTCCATCATACTTGTTCCTCTTCACTCAACAACTTCACTGGTCCATCTAGTTATCTTCTTTTCAAATCCTCTTCATCAATCAACTAATATGACACTCTACACTATTAATTAATGTCTCTCTAGTGGGTTTGACATCAATGACAACAGAAATATCATTCCAATTATAGTTTCCAACAATAATTGGGAGTGTAAATGAAGGAGTTACAACAAGAAACAAGGTTAGTGAAAAATTATGTTTGATATCTCAAGTTGAGCCTAAGAGTGTTGATGAAGATTATAAAGATGAATTTTGGATAAAGGTTATGAAAGAATAACTTAAGAAGATAGAAAAGAACAAGACTCGGGATTTAGTTCCTAGACTTAAAGACAAGAACAAAACTGGAACAAAGTGGGTATTTAGAAATAAGGTGAATGATAAAGGTGAAGTAGTGAGAAACAAAGAAAGGCTAGTATGCAAAGGTTATTGAAAATAAGAAGGAATTGATTTTGAGAAAAGTTTTGCACTTGTTGCTAGATTGGAGGCAATCAGAATATTTTTGGCATATGCAGCTAACAAGAATTATAAGGTTTACCAGATGGATGTTAAGTCAACTTTTCTTAATGGAGATTTGAAGAAGAGGTATACATTAAACAACTTGATGGCTTTCCTTTGACAAAGGAAAGGGACATGGTTTATAGATTGAAGAAAGAATTATATGGGCTAAAGAAAGCACCTAGAGCTTGGTATGCAAGGTTGGACAAACATTTTGATTAGTTTGGGATTTGTGAAAGGTAATGCAAATAGAAATTTATACTTAAGTAATAATGAAGACAAATTATTGTAATATTTTTGGATGACATAATCTTTTAAGGTAATGATGAAGCTAGCAAGACATTTTCATAAGAGACGAAGAATGAATTTGAGATGAGTATGATTGGTGAGATGAAATATTACTTGGAATTATAGATTCTTCTTAATAATAATGGCATTTTCATATCACAAACTAAGTATCTTAAGGACTTATTGACAAGATTTAGATTGGAAATTTGTAAACTTGTTTGAATACCTATGGTGATAGGATGTAAGTTATCAAGAACAGATGAATCTCCTAGTACATTGCAAATGAGGTACATATTCCTGATTGTAGGATAGCAATATTTGGCAAATACTAGACCTGATATAGCTAATACAATTGGAATTGTGACAAGATTTCAAGAAGATCCTAATGAGATACATATTTCAATAGTAAAAAGAATTTCAGATATCTGAAAGGAAATTAAGATTATGGGCTATGCTATGAGAGATCATATGATTTTACATTATGTGCATAGACTAATGCAGATTGGGTAAGAAGTGTAGATGATAGAAAAAGTACATGTGGTGGATTTTTTTTATTGGGAGGTAGATTAGTTTATTGGCTAAGAAAGAAACATGATTGTATTTCAAAAAGTACAATAGAGGTAGAATATGTAGCGGCAACAAATATTGTAATCAAATAATTTTGATGAAGAAAATGTTGAGGGATACTAGAATAAAGTTTACTGAGCCTGTTATCATACATTTTGATAATATAAATACAATTATCATGTCAAATAATCTAGTATTACATTCAAAGATAAAGTACATTTCAATTAACTATCACTTTTTGAGAGAAAGGGTAATAGAGAAAGCAATCATAGTGAAGTATATTAGCACAAATGAGTAGATAGGAGACATATTCATAAAACCTTTGGCTAAAAACATATTTCAATATTTGAGAGGTATGCTTGGGGTTATACCCCAACCTTCTTTATATTATTTGATGTAGAGATTGTGCCATTCCAGTATGAATCATCACACTATTCATTTGGACTGATGGTTGATACTTCTCCTATGGGTGAGTATCTATGTTCAAGATGAGTCATTATGGACTATTGATAATGGTGTTCAAACAATTTTTTTGGACACTTTGAGAGCTTTTATAGATTGTTTTGGAAATGACTAACTTGGCATAATGACACCTTTGTCATTGATATCAATGGGGGGTAAGTATACATGAAAAATATTGAGTATTTATCAATGGGGGAGATTAGAACATGAAAATATCTTTACAACTTGTTTGTAAGAGAGAGATATGTTTATACATTCATGAGTAGCATAAATGGGGGAGTAAAAGAAGATGAAGAAATATATTTTGGTATTCATGGTACTTTGATGGTTTTTATCATATGTTGTCATCAATGCCAAAAGAGGAGATTGTTAGCATGAATGTTTGATGTTTCTAGAGGTATGATTGTATGGGTGTGATTTTCCAGTATGTCAAAGAGATGATTAAGTGCTTATGTGTTGCATTCATGACTATGTGTGTCATTAATGTCAACATATCCATTTTGTAGATAGTTTAGTCAAAGTTGCAGATTAAGATTCATTCGACGAGCTTCATGGTTAGATAGTTATGTTTTGCACACTTAGAGGAGAGTTCAAGAACATGTTTTGATATTGTGTCTATGTTTATAGAAAGAGATATTCAGATTTTTGTAAGTTAGAGAAGATTTTGTGGAGTCTTCTCCAAGAGTGAGTTTGTGGAAAGTGAGTATTGGTAATTATGTTGTATCTTTTTAGTGAGGTTGAAGACATGTTCAGGATGCTATGGTCAATATGGTGGAATCATATGTTCATTCTATCAATATTTGTAAAGAATTTTCAATGTGTTGTTCCCAAGAAGACAACTATTATTTTAGATTAAGGTAAAAATGGGTTTTGAAGAGATTCAAAACCCTTAAACAAAAGAAAAAAATTAGCATTAAGTACTACCAAGTTTTACAATGACCTAAAATCTAGAGTACACCAAAAAACACAAAAAATCAAGTTTTACAAGGACCTAAAACCACAAGTTTAAACCAAACACACCCAAGGTTTACAAGGACCTAGAACCTAAAGTTTAAACAAAAGTTGGCATATAAAAAATAGAACCAACAACACCACATAGACCAACAACCACAACTAGCACCTATAGTAGCTCTTTAATGATCTTCTCCACCTCCTTGCATTCTTTTGTAGTACTCTAGATAATATCAACTGTGGAAAAATCAAGAACCTTAGGAGCTTCAGTAATCTGTTTCCTCATAATTTGCCTTGTTCTCTTACTTGGCCCTCCTAGACTCCTCACCCCAATTGTATCTAGAGACATAATCTCCTCATTGTTTTTCTTGCCCAAACTGGCCACCACAATGCAAAAACTAGAAGTAACTTGCTCCATTCTCTACCTACTATCCTTTATTAATTGACAGAGTTCCAACTCATACTCCTTAAGTTTGTTAGGGATGTTTCCAACTTGTCTTTCTAGATGGGCTCTCATAGCATGTTCATGATCTAGCTCTTTCTGAATAACCCCAATTTTTTTCTTGAGCACCATTATTTCATTATAGAGCCATGAGTCACCTTGAAGGGATGCCTTCACTTTTAGCTTAATAGTATCTCATCCTTGCACCCTTCATCATTCCTAATCGCAATATCAATGGTAGTATCCTTATTTTCAATATTGACCTGGATGTTGGTGTTTGTGTCCTACTTCTCATTAAGTACCTCTTTATTCTCCTTGCTCAAGCTATGCTCTTTCATGACAAGGACTCTACCCTCATTATTCTTTTTTGTTTCCATGTCCATTTTCTCCTCACTAGAATTCCTTTTAGGAGGGGAAAGGTGAACATTCTATTTCCCCTCATCATCCCCTAAAGCTTTAGACCCTGCATTAGATTCAATTTTCCTATCTTTACTACCATCCACATGATCCTTACCAATTAACATGCCCTTACTCCCAAAATTATTGGAATTAAAAAGTGGGAAGTATACTTCTAAAAGGGGGGGGGTGAATTAGAATTACTAAACTTTAACCAATAAAACTTTTAACTTTAAAACATTACATGCATAAACATATAGAAATAACATGTAAAGAAAATGCATCCACATAAATACTTTGACACTAGATATGATTACCTAGAAACCCTCCAATGAGAAGGTAAAACTGGTGTGGGGATGATGCCCACAACTCTTCAGTACTGTAGCAATCAGTTAACCTGTTTAGGTTACATATTTTGACCATTTTCATGATCTACCCTATGAAAGGCCTGCCTTGTTAAAGGCTTACAAGGATTGTTAGATCCTACCCTGTTAAAAAAATTTAACACTCTATTAAAAGTGCACCTAGCTGAAGGGATTTAGAACACTCACTTGGAATGTCACCTTGTTAAAGGTTTTATACAATGGCTATTAAACCAACCTAAATCTATAGGATTTCATTCTATTATAACAATAGCTAGAGAGTACAATAGAATGTTTGATCTGATACACTTATAATCTGATATTGCTGATTTAAGATCCTTGTTCTGTCTAATCTAATCCTCATTCATCTGATATGAAAATGTTGTAACATTGATCCTTTGTTCAGATAACTAATTTTGCAATTCAGTCCTTCTTCTAAGTCAATTCACCCTTTTCACTTCCTTCAAATCTTCACTGGCATTATCTCCTCACATGCATTCTTTCTCACACACTCTGTAAATTATGGGGCTTCGTCTCCTTAAAAGGATTTCATGACTTAGAGTTAGGTATGAATCTACAATTGAGATTCGTCCAAATTTCCTGCTCAAATCCTTCCATTTTTCTCATTGGTTGCATGTTGATTGCATAGAGAATCTAAATAGATTTGATCTTATCTCTAAGCTTTGAGATCTATCCATATGTTAGCTCAAAAATGGTTTATATCTTAGTTTGTGAAGGCACAAACTCTTATGTTGATTCTATGTTGCTCGAAACTTACTAATTACTAGTGCTCGACACACACTAAAATTTTGTCTTGCTTAGCACTTGAACTTGCTTTGTATCTATTGTTCACTCGGCACATATACTTTCTCAGCACTATCTATCTGCTCGGCATTTGAATGACTCGACGCTTATTGAATTTCTAGCTCGGCACATATTGCAACTTGGCATCTATATTATACTTGGCACAAACTTACAAAATTTCTTAAGCGTGTTTACACTCAATTGTCAAAACCAATTTGAGATCAACAATCTCCCCCTTTGACATGAGTGTCAAAAACACTTAACTGTACATGATGAATCTAATCTCCTCGAGTATAATATACATTTTTTTCAGCATATATACAAAACTTTAAAACTATTCAAAATTTTGTGAAGGACTATATGCCTCAAAATTTTGTGTCTCCCCTTGAGTTGATATGTCATTTTCTTTTATCCAAAAATCTATCTAAGTAGATTGATTTTCCTCTGTTGATACTCCTTGTCTTTATTTTGAATTCTAAATTCTGATACTCTTTACCTAATGTGTTCTATTATGCCCTGTTTCCTATTGTTTTCTCTCCTCCTTTCTTCTCTCTATACTCCCTCTTTAATTTCGGATCCCCCTTTTCACATGTCTCTACTCTTCTAGCCTTATTTATCTATTTATCTCCCCATTTTTAATACTTCTGTCAAAGGGTCTATACATTGACTAAATATTTGGCCAAGAAGGTCTTGATGACTTCAATTACAATTCTCAGAGTAGCATCCTAGTTTTGTATTGCAACTTCTAGGGATTTTATTTGTATTGTGATCTCTGTTGCAAGGTGAACTAAGCCATCTAATGTTGAAAGATTGGGATCTTTCTTCAATACATTTTTTGCATAGGCTAGTTCCTTTTATAGAATCTCCATGTGAGGGGTTAGGGAGGCTTGTATTTGAACTAATGTGGCTCTTGTATTAGCCTCTTCTACTATCAATGCAGCTAGTTCCTTTTGTGTGTGAAGCGTTGTATGAAAGTTCTTTCTCACTTTGAGCTAGATCTTTAGGTAGTTGTGTGCTTGATATTTTTAAATTTCTTTCCAAGCTCATTATTCTCTAGCTAGTTTCTTGTGTGAATATTGATGGATCACACAATTTTGTGTAAATGAGAATATATTCTCAAGTATTATCTTCACCTTTTCAGTTTTCTTGGCCAGCTCTACTTGTGATAGTTCCATTTCACTAGATATTCTCTCATTCACCTTTCCTTGGAACATTTTCTCAGACCATTCCATGAGTTTTACATTTATCTCCTGGTCTTCATTGGTCACTTCCTCAACTATTTCTGATAGTTGTTCCAATATTGGCTTTGTTTCATCAGGTGCCTACAAGCTAAATGCATCTAGAAAGATGTCCTTTATTTCAATTATTGATTGCCTTTATTTATACTCATTTTTGAGTCTCCTACTTCTTCTTCCTTTCTAGTGCCTCTTGCACTTATTTGATCTGATCAATGTTCATGGTTGCATAGTCATACTTTGGAATGACTATTTCTTCATCTAATGTAGGGTCTCCATAGTGAAGTACCCTTGCAACCTTTGTAGAGCTCAAGCCTAGTGCTGAGATTTGGAGTGGTATTGCTTCAATGCTTGTCTTTTGAGGCATTCTTGTAGGAGCTCCAGTAGTTGGCAGATTTACCAAGGCTTGAATTGATTCTTGCTCCTTTTCCTTTGGGGTCTCCTTCTCCTCCTCTATTCTTACTTGGTTAATTACTATTATTTGAGGTTATGCATGTTGTACTTGTGTAGTAGGAATAGAAGTATCTATCTATCATGTTTGTTCCTTTGCTGAATCCTCGACAGTTGTAGCCATTTTAACTGTGGAATCAACCTTAGCTGATGTATCTCGTGAAGCTTTCTCTTTAGATTGTCCACTTGTAGCTATAGGAATGATAGAAGATGTTTCTTGTGTTTCCATCTTGTCCATAGTTAGGTCAGCTACTACTTTCTATAACTCATCTACGCTAACCAATATTGGATTACTATATAATTGAGCTTGTAGAGTTGATTGGTCAAAAATCTTATTAAGATCCTCTGCAGTCAATGGATTTATGTTCTAACTAGAGTTGTTTGGAACATCCTTCACTTTTATTGTGTCTACAAGTGTAGAGGTGTCATGTGGGGGACTTGGAAGTGGTAATTGTGTGTCTTGCACACTCTATTATGTTTTTTGCTCTTTAGCAGTAGCCATATCATCTTCCTTTTGTGTTCCCTCCTCCATAGTATTTTTCTCTTCAGCAATAGCCATATCATCTTCCTTTTGTGTTCCCTCCTCCATAGTATCATCTGTCTTTTCTTTTTCACCTACAACTTCCTTATCATTGGCATCCTCTTCTCCATTATTTCTTCCCTCAAAGGGATCTTCTTCTTCTTTGACAGTTGTTAGGCCATAAATCAATTTCCACATTTGAGTGGACTTCTTAACAACATCTTCAATCTTATTTTGAAGAATGTTGAAGGTTTTATATTTGGGTGCAAATTTTCTCCCATGCTTCTTATTGGCCTTAGTTATTTTCCCTTTTGTGAGCTCAGGCATTACTCAAGCCAATTTAGACTCTCTTATTTCCTTTTCCATATTAAGGCAAGAATGCCATTTATTTTCAACAATAGAATATAAATCTTTGGGTATTGAATTGTCAAGTTCAAGTGGAGTGTTCTTGAATTTGGCCATCATGGTATAGACTGATTCTTCAACCATGTTTTGTTCTTCCCTATTCAATTTATTAAAAGCAATGCTCTTTAAGCTAGTTAAGTTTGCATTATCTTTAATATTATTACAAATATTTTCTAAATAAAACTTGGTGGTGTGACTTACCACTCTAAATTGGCTATTGTCATCTGATTCATTCCTTTCTTCATCAAATTTAGGAGATGCAACATATTTTCTTCTCAATTTCTTCTTGGTTAGACCTTGTTGCTCAGTAGCCTTCTTCTTCTCTTGATCCTTAGCCTCTTTAGTTGTGGCTCTTGTACTTGACCTTGTAGTAGGCTTAGTTGGGCTTGGCTTGGTAGTCTTTTTGCCCTTTGGTTGTGTTGTAGGCTATTTCTAAGATTTTCTCTTTTTGGGCTCCGGTTTGGTTGGTGCTTCCTTGGCTTTCTCTTCCTCCTCGCCACCTTCTTCTTCTTCAACATCTTCTCTCATGCCTTGTGTCCAGGCAAGTGGCTCTTGGCCCTATTCTTCTTCTTCTTCACCTTCTACTGTCCCTTCACCAAATTTGGCCTTAAGTTTCTTGACCAATTTATCCTTTTTCTTTAGAGTTGAAGAAATTTTCAACTCCATTTCCACTTTAGATTTTACAACATCAAAAGTACCAAAAGGTTGTGCACTTTTATCAATCTTTTTGGCAAGCAATGTTGTAATTGCTATTGATGCCTCATCAATGTTAATTTCATATGCTAATGGCATTATCCATCTCACCCTTGGTATTGCTTCTTGGATATGTGCATAATCAATGTCAACTGAGAAACAAATATCATTAATGTGTTGTTCTACTAGGGAGAATGGAATCCTTAGTCTTTGCTTCATGGACTGCTTAAAGTCCTCAAAATAGCTTGTCATTATGGTTTCAAAATTAGCTCTCATATACTCTATGTATTCATTTACTTGTACTACTATAGACCTATTGGTTTCCAACTTATCTTACCAAAAGAGGGAAATTCATTCTGAATATAGAAAAATATACATATCAGAATTTATCCAAACTTGCACTGAGCACTCTTGGGTCTCCTTATTGCTCACAAATTTTTCATAATCTACTATAGTTGTAGTTCCACTAGATCATATGTATGATCCTTCTTAACAAGTTTGTATCCCACATCAACTGCAGTGCATGGTACACTATTCAATCAGCTTGACTGATAGAATTTGTGAGATATAACTCTAACAACAAATTCTACAAGTGGATCTTTGATTGTGTCAATAGTCATGCCCCTTTCATTCCATTTTGCCCCAGTATTCTTCTTAATGGCTTCTTTTGAATCACTTCCTAAGGTCTTCGGCCATTCTAGGGTTGGGTATCCTATCACCCTATGTATGATTCTCTTTGACAACTTAATACATCCACCTTCCAACCATAGGCTTCCATCATGAATCCTACTCAAAACTACTCTTATCCACTATCTTGAAGACTGCATGGAAATCTAGGGCACAAGTTAAGCCCTTCTTTTCAACAATCTAAAATTCCTCCTTCAATACCCTGTTCTCACATAGTTTGTCATAGGCTTGCCAAATCTCCAAGTCTCCAATTGCTCCAACCTTACAATTGTATCATTTTCTAACATCTTGTACCATTACGACCTTAGCTAAAATAATGGATAAAATGCCAGCAGGGTTGTTCTTGTATGCGACTTCAAGAATTGGCCTAAAATCTGATTGTTTAACTTCATTGCTAACCAACTGAACCTCAAATGGTTCCTTGTCCTTGGGATTCCTAGAGATAGAGGCCATTTCTACAAACTAGGGTTTTAAACTGTAAAAATTGTGTAACTGCATAGCTTAGCACTTGAGAAATACCTTTAAATTGATGAAATGATGCTTGATTTCTATTGAAAACTATGCAAATGCTTCAATCTCTGGTTGCCAATCGCTTATGTTCCCTTATTTCTCCTGCTCTATGTTTGCAATGATGAAAAATATTGAAAACTCAACTTTATACCCTTCATTACATAGCATTTAATGCTTAGTACATATATAGTTGTACACTCAGCTCCTTATGCAATTCTACTTTACTCAGCTTCCATTGGTTTTCCAACACTCAGCATCCATTGGATTTTTCTTTACTCCACTTCAATAAGAATTTCTTATTACTTGGTAACCACTACTAACTCAGCTTCAATTGACTTTGGCAAACAATTTGGCATATGCTAGGATTTTACTCAACATCTGAAAGCAACTTTCCTTACTTGAAAATAATGTCAAAAGTTTGAAGATTTAATCTTGCATTTTTATTCATGTTGATCTATCCTTTTTAGTACTAACTTATTCTAGGGACTGATGTATGATAAAGCATTTAAATATCAGTCCCACATGCCTCTTTTTTACTTAGTTTGATGAAGTATGACCACTTGACCCTTTAGGTGAAGTGATCTCTCCTTTTGATGTGTTGCAACCATCTTTCTTCTTCCATTTCTTATTCATCTCTCCTCTAATGTGCTCAACATCTACCTTTCCTTTTTCGTTGTTTGACTCTGAGTTAGGTGCCTTTGTCCTTGTTGGGCAATGCTTGCTGATATGACCAATCTTTAAACAACTAAAGCATGTAGTTTGACTTAACCATCTTCTATAGCTTCCACTGAAATGTGTTCTTATGTAATTCTTAGGGATGTGTACATACTCTTGATAGTATTGATAGCTATGTCTTGTATTGTAGTCCTAATTGTAGGAATTTTCATGACTTCTTCCCTTATTTGATGACCATGTGGTCTTGGATCTGCATTCAGAGGCTTTATGTCCATACTTCTGACAATTATAGTAGCATCCTTCAAATTTTGGTGCAAGCATGGTCCTAGTTCCAAGAATAACTTTAAGAAACCCCTCTCAAAAAAAAAGCCTAAAATGCTAGCAAATCCAACATCTTGGGGGCAGGAAAAATTTTAATATCAAGGGCAATTTTTTTGTTTCATATAGGGAAATAAAATATTATATGTTGGTAATTTTTTTCTTGCCCTAGCAAAAATCATTTTAAATGTGGCAAATTAATGTTTTTTTTCACTGACAGATATATAAATGATGGCTATTTTTCCCTTGCCAAAAATGAATTAATAATGTTAGAGGAAAATTACTTATTTTCTAGGAAAATGAATAATAATGGTCTTGGCTAATCTTCAGTGGTAAACTGAAAAATTGTTTAATCTGAAAGCAAAATTTGCACATGTAATGGTTAGTGACTGTACTAACGGTTGAGTAGTCACTTTCAAGTTTCAACTTGTGTATTGTCTTAGGTGTGTTATTAATAATGTCATAACATCATTACATCAGTGTCACAATTACCAAGTCAACTATCATCACTTTTGTTATGTTAATAGTAAATATAATAGTTTTATTGACCATTGATTAGTTAGAGATCAATGATAGTAGATGCATCTCAGGGCCACTCACTTGAAAAGACTTGGAGTCACACGTAATTTTTCGGAATAGAGACACGTGGAAAAGTTTGCATAGAAATCATTAATCATGTCAGGCACTATTGACTGTCTAACATTAATGTCAGCACATTTCGGTGTTTCACACACTTAAAAATTAATAGGAATATGAAAAAATAAGATATGGAAGATCGTGAATGCCAAAGAATTAGATGCAACCACAGTCTAACATTAAATAGGCTCTTCAATTTCTCTTTCAATATCATTTCTCATATTTTAATTTCTTCAATCTAAATTTGGTTTGTAGTTGCACTTTGTAGAGTTTTCAATTTCTTGAATTTTAGTCATGGATACGCCAATTTGCCTGAAATGCACTAATATGGCTTTGCAAAAGCCCTTTCTGGGAAAAATTCCTGATGATGTCCTTGCCATGGTTTGCAAGGTAGATGGCCGAAGTCTTTTTATCCGCCATGCTATATACATGGTACTCGGCCATGAATTCTTGAGAAATGATAAGAGGTACTGTGTGTCTACGGATATTACCTCCCGCTTTCTCGCATCTCTTCTCAACCTTGGAGGCAAGCAAATAGACATGTTGATGCTTCTGCATAACATTTTTAAGGAAACTTTTTAAGAAGATGATGTCAAAATTATTGTATTGGTCGAGCAGGTACCAGGGCCAAGTATTGGCATCCCTTTTGCAGATGTAACAGGCAAGTGCTGGGAGGAAGGCACAGGGTGCATTATACATAAGCATTCTTTCTTGCTTGGCATGAACAAACGACAACTAACTCGCCATCGGAAGTGGGCGTGGCTTGAAAGGGATTTTTTGCGAAAATGGTTCTTGTTGGATGATGACATCAGCGAGATAGACTTCACATGGTTGGACGAGTTCAGTGAAATCATCTTCTCCAATAGATTCCTCACGGACGGAATTGAAGACCTTTCTGATTAAAGGCTTCAATCCCTCGGTCCCTCAACCCACTCATGCTTCTAGCCTCCCTAGTTCCCTATTTAGTGTTCCCTATTCCCTTGGCCCTTTAGGGCAAAAAAATGTTTTGATTAGCGCAAAAGTTTGCCAAAAAAATGTTCTCAAGATATCTGTATTTTTCTTTGGATTGGGCCTTGCCCTTTTTTGTAAATTACAAAATAGTAAAACTAGGTTGATTAGTGATTTAATCAGCTATTTTGAATATGTAAGCTATGAATTAGTATTATATACATTGTACAATCTAAAATATTATCAATGAAAATAATAATTTTTGGCTTCTCAAATCATTTTTCCTCTTAATCTACGACTTCGTAAGTTTGTTTTTGGCATCTTGTTTCTCAAATTATGCATTGTTGAAATGTTGTTGTTAGTCTGCGACTTAGTTAAAAATAGTGAACTGTTAATAATTAACTTTTTTCCTTTAATTTGATTGGTTAAAAGTTAACAAATGGAGCTTCAAGGAAAACTAAAGATTAATAAATTATAACCTTAACAAAGTTAAATATAATTTTGATAATTTATGTGTCAAATTTTTATTTCATACCTATCTTGTCACCTATTCTTAACTTTTTTTTCATTATGAAATCTTTTAAATGATGAAGAATAGTTTATAAACAGTTATCACAATTTTTAATATATGTTAAATTTTAATAATTTATAGATATTATAACTATAATATATTTTAATTTTGAAACTAAATAATAAATATGAATAAAAATTGAGCATTTGCAATTATATTTTTTAATTGTAATTATAACCATATCATATACATATAATATAATTATTTATACTATGATATAATATAATATAATTATAATTTATAACCATGCATATAATATTTATATTATTTAATAATAATAATGAGTATGACCATCTCAATCTGATAGATCGACGGCCCGGGATGAATTTCGGGCCAATTTCAAGAATCTTTTCCTATCTACTCAGATTCATTCAGAATCGTGACACGTCATTGAATCTTTTCCCATCTGCCCAGATTTGTGATGGTCATTATATATTTTATTAAATTTATTATTATTATTATATTATATTACATGGTTATATTTATATTTTATTATATGGTTATGATTATATCATATGGCTATAATTATATTATATTATATTATAGTATAAATAATTATATTATATGTTCCATTATATAATAAATAATTATAATTAAAAATAATATTATTTTTATAATAATAATAAATCTTAAATGATTACAGAATATAAGTAATATTATTTTTAATTGAATGTCAAAAAATATATTATAATTTATTAAAAAATACATTATTAAAATATAAAATATAAACCAATGCACTTACATTAAAAAAATTAAAAATATTTAACAACAATAATAATTTAATAATTTAAGGGCGAGGGCCCTAGCTCGGTTGGCTAAATCTTCCCTATTGCAGGGGGTTGATCACGGGTTCTAGTCTCCCCCATCCTCGTGGTACCGGTGGGCATGTCGCGCCAGCGCTATCGGTCATGTTAAAAAGTTTACCAAGCACACTGCAGTTTATAGGGGGGCCGTGCTGCACCGATTCCTGCAGTCTAAAAATAATAATAATAATAATAATTTAATAATTTAATTAAAAATAATAGAACATGTGATATAATTATTTATACTATAATATAATATAATATAATTACAACCATATGATATAATCATAACCATATAATATAATATAATTATAACCATATAATATTTATATAATAAATTAATAATAATAATAATGACCATCAAGTCATCAACGGCTCGGGAGGAATTTCAAGCCGATTTGGAGAATCTTTTCCCATTTACCTAGATTCATCCAAAATCATGACACGTGTCACGATTCCGGATGAATCTGGGCAAATGGAAAAAGATTCCCCAAATCGGCCCAAAATTCCTCCTGGGCTGTCGATCTATCAAATTGAATATGAGATGGTCATTATATATTTTATTTAATTATTTTTTATTATTATATTATATTATATTAAATATATTATATGACATGGTTATATTTATATTTTATTATATGGTTATGATAATATCATATGGCTATAATTATATTATATTATAGTATAAATAATTATACTATATGTTCTATTATATAATAAATAATTATAAATAAAAATAATATTATTTTTAATAATAATAATAAATCTTAAATGATTACATAATATAAGTAATATTATTTTTAATTGAATGCCAAAAAAATATTATAATTTATAAAAAAATACATTATTAAAATATAAAATATAAACCAATGCACTTACATTAAAATATATATATATATTTAACAACAATAATAATTTAATAATTTAATTAAAAATAATAGAACGTATGATATAATTATTTATACTATAATATAATATAATATAATTACAACCATATGATTTGATATAATCATAACCATATAATATAATATAATATAATTATAACCATATAATATTTATATAATATAATAATAATAATAATAATGACCATCGAGTCATCGATGGCCTGGGATGAATTTGGGGCCGATATGGGGAATCTTTTCCCATCTGCCCAAATTCATCTAGAATCGTGACATGTGTCACAATTCTGGATGAATTTGGGCAGATCGGAAAAGATTCCCCATATCGGCCCGAAATTCATCCTGAGTCATCGATCTATCAAATTGAGATGATCATTATATATTTTATTAAATTTATTATTATTATTATATTATATTATATTAGATGGTTATATTTATATTTTATTATATGGTTATAATTATATCATATGGCTATAATTATATTATATTATATTATAGTATAAATAATTATATTATATGTTCTATTATAAAATAAATAATTATAAATAAAAATAATATTATTTTTATAATAATAATAAATCTTAAATGATTACATAATATAAGTAATATTATTTTTAATTGAATGCCAAAAATATATTATAATTTATTTTTAAAAATGCATTATTAAAATATAAAATATAAACCAATGCACTTACATTAAAAAAAATTAAAAATATTTAACAACAATAATAATTTAATAATTTAATTAAAAATAATAGAACATATGATATAATTACTTTATTATAATATAATATAATATAATTACAACCATATGATATAATCATAACCATTTAATATAATATAATTATAGCCATATAATATTTATATAGTATAATAATAATAATGACCATCGAGTCATCGACGGCCCGGGATGAATCTTGATCAATTAGATTGAGATGGTCATTATTATTATCATTATATTATTTTATTTTATATAATATTATATATAATATAATAACAATAATAAATTTAACAACCATTTGATAGTCTATAGATCGATGGCCTGAGATGAATTTCGGGCCGATTTGGGGAATGCTTTCCCATCTGCCAAGATTCATCCAAAACCATGACATGTGTAACTTATGTACATCACTACATTATTTAATATTGACTTTGAGTCTTGACAATTTATTATGGTTAGATGTACATTGTACATAAAAGTTAAAACCATTAATTACTTATTACTTTCGTTTTAACTATTAAACTTCAAGTAGAGTATGAAATTGAGAGTTTTGGAACTATAAGACTAGAGTTTGATACAATAGCCATAAGGTTTTCAAATTTTAAATTCTTAAAGACTAGCAAAATTCTATTTTGTGTTCTGATTTCTGAAGACTAAAACTGTGAAACTTGGGTATCAAATGACAACACCAATTATCCAATCTCAATTCTAGGTATTTAATTTTTTTCAAAAAAATTCCATTGCAATTTGTAGCAATAGAAATCTTGATTTTAATTGTCTTAGGTTTACACTTTACAATTATTTTGAATAGTGCCTGAAGTCTAATAACCAGTAGCAACTAAGCATGGGCAAAACAAAGTCAAAAACCTCCCAAACGAGTGCACCCATAAAGGAAAAGAACACCATTATACAACTCAGACAAGTGCTACAAACCCCAGGTTTCACCGATGAATGTCATGATATTTTTTATCCTATTATCCATGGAGATTCTGGAATCTTAGCAATTAGACATTCATTGTTTAGTAAGTGAAAAGATCCCCAGAAGGGGAGAATTTATTACAAATATAACAGCAGTATCGGTGCATATACAAATAAACTAGCTACTCTGGTTACTGGATTAGCAAACCTCATTGTACTCGAAATATTCCTTTGCCCTGAAATTGTAATGCTATGCACTCAGAATTATGATGAAAATAGAAAGGCAATTGTAAACCAAAACACTCAGGAGGAAATTTTATCAATAATTGAGAGTGAATTTTTCACTTTGTTAAACCTAGGGTTAGGGTTTAGAACAGAAAGCTCTAAGGAGCACATTGACTTGGATAAACTAGCTCAGGCTTATGACAAGCTAGAAAGAAGTTTTCAAGATTCATATATTAAGGGTTTAATACCCTCAAAGTCCACTACTAGTGTTACTATTACACTGGACAAAGACTATAAGCCTCCTTGTTAGTATGATATTTTTGTGCCATGGGTTTAGATTACTATTTCTTTGTTATCATTTTGCCTAGGATTGGACAACAACAAGGAAGTGGGGGCCAATGTTCTTGAAATGATTTATAATATCCATTGTCAAGGTCAATCAGTTGACAATGTAGCAGTAAGATATGATTTTGTTCGGTACATTGTTGAATCTATGCAACAACAATTACTAATGATTAAACAAAGTACAACTACAGGCAAGATGAAGACATTTAGGTTCACAAGTTACTTGTGCTACCTTCTTTTAGCAAAGCATCACCCAATATTTGAGATAGAGAACAACAAGCTTAATATTGAGGTCTATAAGTTTGATGAGAAAACCCAGAAGAAATCAAAGACACCAAGTCCAGCATATGAGTGGACACATATGATGAGGATGACTGCTTACAATAAAAACTACAACCATTTTGTAGACTTCTTTTTGGCACCCATTTACCAAAAAATCACAAGCACTACAATGCCTAGATTGCATGTGTCTTGTAAAGATTGCATTCAATTGGGAAGTCGGATTCAATTGGCTGACTAGTTCTTCATGGAAGAGTACACTATCTCAAGGTTTTACGGTTCAATGGTTGAACCCTGCAAACTTTCAATGCATGTTACAGAAAGGGTTTTTGCACTGGAATATGTAAGATAGATGGAGAGTGTAGATGAACTTTTCAGTGGACAACAAAAGAAAATGATATTTCCTTCCTTGCCTTTCACAATTGGAGGCCTCGCATTTGAGAGAAAGGCTTTCAAAGTGGCAAATGAATTGGTAACTTTTTTTGGCTTTCATTTTGTTAGTCAAAGGAATTATGATCCACTAAACATAATAAAAACAAGATTTATTGCCAATAAGAACTCTACGAGAAAATTTCAACACCAGGAGATGCCATTGATAGAAAAGTTAAAAAATAAGGATTCATGGGATAAGGTTAAGAAAGAGATGGAGAAACATGTAGTAGAGAATAATATTTCAATGCAACAACTATCATCCCAAATTACGAAATTGCACATATCAGAGTCACACAAATCAAAGCCTCTAACATACTTAAATTTCTACGAGAAAGCATATGAACCTTCTAAGAAGTCTATGCCGAAAGCAATTAAAGAGGCATGCATATCTGAAATGTGGTGTCAAACCAAGATAACTGAGTTTTGGAAAATGAGGCAAAATTTGGGTGAACCAAAGACATCAGAAAATTTTGAGAAAATTGATGAGGATGACCTTTTCAGCACTTATTGGGATAAAGAGCATCCAACTGTACTATATCAACTTGATAGTTGCAGTGACAGTGATATTCAAAGACAAGAGGACCTCCAATCTGATGTTGGCATTCAAGGTATTGAGGATTCTAAGTCAACCAGGGGTAGAGATATTATTAAACTTCAAATGAGTGATTCTACTAAACAAATGTATGGTAAAGGAGCAACTATGATACAAAAAATGGGTTATGCAGGTATAGGGCCCATTGGTGCAAGTGGTGATGGGATTTGGAATCCAGTTCCACTACCAGACCCACCCAAAAGAGGAAGTAAACCAATCATTGGAAGCTCTGAGATTGAAGATGATTCATTTAAAAAGGGCAAAAAATATTATACTTCTTCTTTTGAAGGTCATCCCAACACATTATTTGTTAAATCTTCAAATACAGTTGTAGTTGATCCCACTAGCACTGGCACTGACACTGGCACTAGCATGGATGAACCTTGTGCAAAAAAGATTATGACAATTACACTGCAAGAAATGTCAGCGGTTGCTTCAGCAATGTATGCACCAGTGGCTTCTGTCCAAAACCTTGAAAATAGTCCTAAAACGCTGGGATTTGGAATGGGCCATCTTCAGTGTGTTGGCAATCCTCAAAATAAAATTGTAGGTGGAGTAAGTTTAGCTGGAGATGGAGGAGCATCAGCATTCAACGATACAATTGATAATTCACCTTTCAAACACTTAATTGTGTCAGAAAACCCAGATTTTAGTTTGAACAAGTTTGCATCAAAGTTTGAATAGACAAGCGAAAGAAATAGGCAAATTATGAAGACTTTGAAAAGTGATGCAGTTATCGAATGTCAGGGATCTACTAACAGAATATTTCTAACATATGATCCAAATAAAGAAATGATGAACTTCATGGCTTTTATGCCCCTGGGTAGAGATAATAATCCACCACAAAATGTAATAAATCAGAATGATATACAAGTTACCAGTCTTCAAATGGATTTGTCAAAAGTGAAAAATATTGACAAAATCAATATATCAAAAGAGAGCAACAAAATGGTCTACTCTACACTTATGAAAGCGAAGAGGGAAAACAAAAGGCTTACAAAGAAAATAGAAAAATTATAGGCAGACCTTGATAATGTGAAGGCAAAGGAGAAAGCAACAGACAAGAGGTTCAAAGAATTGCAAAACTAGATAAAGAAATCTTCTCCTACAGAGGCAATTGTCTAGCAAGAAAAGATGAATGAACAAGTGCAACATTTGACTAAAGAATTGGATGAGTGCCAAAAAAGACTTAAGAATGAACAAGTGTCTACTGCACAGTTGTTCAATTCTATAGAGAGTAGAGCATAGGTCATCAATCAATTGAAAATTGAGCTGGAATCTGTTGCCAAGGAAAATAAAATTTTGAAGGATGAATGGGAGAAGGAAAAGAAAAAAGTGGAGTCTAGGGCAAGTATGATTTTTAATTTGCAAAAGGAATTGGGGAATGAGAAGAAAAAAGAGGAGTCTACTGCAAACACAATCCATAATTTGAATAACCAATTGGAGAATATGAAACAAAAAGATTTGTCAACAGCAAAAACTATCAGTGATTTGAAGGAGGAATTGGAGAATGCAAAGAAAACGGAGTCTAGTGTTACTGCAAACACTAACACAATCCACAAATTGAGGAGGGAATTGGAGAATGCAAAGAAAAAAGAGGAGTTAGTTGCAAAGAAAAACCTCAATTTGAGAAAGGAATTGGAGAACGCGAAGAAAGAGGAGTCTACTCAAAGTCTTCATGATTTGAAGAAGGAATTGGATAGTGTGAAGAAAAAGGAGGAGTCCACTTCAAAGACAATCCATGATTTGAAAAGGGAACTCGAGGAAAAGAAGAAAAAAGAGGTAACTACTACAAATAAAATCCAAGATTTGAAGAAGAAATTGGAGGATGAGAGGAAGAGAGAAACTGATTGGCAAAGGCTACTAGAGGAAATGCAAAAAAAGAGTGAAAAAGAGATGTCTGAAATGAAGAAAAAGGTGGAGAATGTAATGGCAGAAAATAGAACAACCTCTTCCGAAGACCATCATTTGAAGGATACTATAATAAACACAGTTAAGCTTATCAAACAAGAAATTTGGGACAAAATAATGATGATCAGTGATGGTTTGGTTGAATGGCTTGATTTAAATAGCAATCTCAGAGTTGTCTTTGAAAATGTAAAAATTGATTTTCAGGCTAAAAGACAAATCTTCACCAGTTCCTTAAAAGATCTTTCTGACCAAGTTCTCAATAAACTAAAGAGATCTAGTGATAGGGATTTGGAAAACCATGGAATAAACAACCACTTGGATTCCTATGTAATGGCCATTAATATCTCTCAACATTGTGAAGAAGTAACGTGAATTGGTGAATCGCTCAATTATGCTTCCAAAGAGTTGATGAAGATGAATAACACCATAGTGAACTTGTTGAATGTTGGATTACCAAATCCAGCTAACTCAGAAAGCACATTCATTGGAAATGAAAATTACATGAAAAATTTGCAGGGTAGGATGAATTTTGATATAGGGAAATTGCTTGAGGAATTCACTCCAGAGGGAATTGCATGTTCCATCAAACCACTGTTAATAATGAGTGATGCTATAGATAGATTCCTCCTAACATATGATTCTATCTCTCAGAAGTATTTTTTGTTGATGAGACTACAACTAATTAGCTACAACCTCAAAAAAATGGGGCTTCCAAATGATGCAGAATGGAACACCCTAAAGAAATTTAGCGAAGTTGGGTCATCTTCTCAAACTATTACTGTTGCTATCAGTGGCAGCCATAGCTGATAGCACTAAGTAGTAACACTGTAACAACTTAGTAAGTGATAGAACTATAATCATTTTGTTACTTTTTACTCTTTAATTTCAAATTTTGGATTTAATTTCAACTTTTTTTAATGTTAATTGTTACATGAATTAAGAGCCAGCATATCAGGATAGTTGGGCAGCCAAGCACTAGCATACTATGGCATATCAAGAATCAAGAGCCAGCATATCTGATCATATATACAATTATAAACTGACCTACATCTATTGTTGCTCCCTTGTATCTGCAAAAGGGAATTCACAGTCATTGCAATTTGACATTGACTCATTTGCAAAGAGTTGTAATTGTTTGTAATTGATAATCGTTAAATGTATTATGTTACAGGCTGATTTGTAATTATAAATTATAATACAATTTTTTTTTAATGGAGCTTATTCTATTAAATGCATTATGTTACAATTTCTTAAAGAAACTAGAATGAATGAAAATCTCAACATGTTAAAAAAATACAATCAATGAAAATCTCCACATGTAAGTACTAAGTTTGTAACATCAACATGTTCAAAAATAAATTTAAAAAATTAAGCATCTATAAAAGGACAGTGAATGAAGGCTATAAATTAACTTCTACAAACATGTTACATAATTAATTAGTAGGTAGAGTCTTAGATCAGAGCTACTAGCCTACTACTTGACTCACGCAGAAGGTTGAGAAGCTTCTATAGTTGCCATTCTGCCTGGACTGGCTCAGCATCACTATCATCAGAATCCTCCTCATTTATTGCATATAATATTTCATTGTTTGTTGTGTTTTCTTCAAATTCATTGTCAGTGTCAGACTCACTATGCATGTCAAATTCAATATCATCTTCATTGCTTTAACTTCCAATATCACAATATGAACCACTGCCACCACCACTACCACTGCCACTTGTGTTTGAAATGTTGGCAATCCCTCTTCTTTGACATTGCTTTCTCCAAATCTTGACAGCCCTGTCATAAGGAAAACTTTCTACCTCATACCTAGAATTATAGAGCCTCAGACAATTATCCATTTTTTTGTCTAATTTGTTTCTAACCTTTGACTTAAGGAAGCCCAAAGTACTAAAAACTCTCTCATCCTCCACTGAACCCAATATCATTGTCAAACATAAATTGGTAAGCTTGAAATATTCTGGTATTGCCTCTCTCAACTGATTGCTCTCACCAAGGTTTTTCCAAAGCTTTGTTACCGCTCCCTCTTCATTTGGGTTCTCCATAACAGCATATTGTTCCCTTATTATGTTTGCAAAAGAGTATGATTGATCTCTTAGTCAATTTTCATCTAAAATTTCATTTATGGTGACTCCATTGATTACTTTAGGTGTGCAAAAATGTTGAGTCAGATTCATCATCCTTCTTTGAAAATTAGTTGGACTATTTAGAGATCAATATTGTGGAAAAACAATTGACATTTCTTCCAACAGTTCCTCTAGACAGAATTTGAATATGATTTCTGATGACAGATTGTAGCAAACTCACTTGACAGAGTCAAGCACAGAGTCTTTGATCTTCTTGAAGGCTTCACTTGTGACACGTGAAAGTACCTTCTCTGGTTCTGATTCAACTTCGCTTCCTACTTCATTGGGGATGGAAAAGGGGTTGACGTGGGCATAGTACTGCATTGGTATGTCAACTCCACGTACCTTGGCATATACCTCATTGTTTGCACCAATATGTAAAAAGTTTCCAGGATTGTTCAAATCTGAGATTTCTAACCATTTTGCAAACTTTGTTTCATCTAATGGTAATAATCGGTATAGAGTATCCAGACTACTACATGTCATTTTACGTAGCTTATTATATTCTACAATGTACATAGCTCTTTGTTGAACCTTTTTTATAATATTTCTCATGTCTTGTAGCATGGCGAGAATAGTTGCTAAAGTTAAGAGTACCTTAACATTAGTTAGGCTTGAATATAGCCGAGGGAATCTGTCTCACATAGAGTGGATTAGTCCAAGAAATGATGGGTATTCAAACATTACTCGATGCACTGCTCCATCCAAAGAGATCCATCTGGTATCATTGTCTTTAAGAAGCTTCCTCCCATCAGTAAGTCCTGCAGCAAAGTGTTAAAATTCTTGGACTTGTTTTGGACTTCGACAGAAGTATTGGTAAAAAAAATTTATCAAAGATTCCACTATACTTACACAACCAAAATTGCTGACAATTCCAAAAGCTAGATTCATTTGATGGGCCATGCAATGAATGGGAATAGCATAAGGTGCCAACTCATTCTTGATCTTTTTGCAAAGACTGCATTTATGACCTTGCATAACCGAAGCACCATCCGCTCCAACACACACCAACTTTTTGGCAATCTCCATGTTATCCAAACCTCTAGATTCAATTAGAGTAGTCTTTAATAATTCATATAAGTTTTCAATTGTCACACTACAATTCAATTTAGTAACAGATAGTGGAAATGGTTGATGATAAAGATTGTTTATAGTATAAACATGCATGCACACCCAGGAAGTATTATCAATTGATGTAACTTCATCTAGAGAAAATGCAATAAAATTTGATTTTTTTATAGATTCCTTCATATCTTCTATTTCAACATGTGCAAGACATTTAGCCCATTCCCACATGTTGTTTACTGAACAGTGACTGTTAGGATAGTTTCGAGTTTTCAAAAAATGCAATAATGCAGTCATTGTAGGGTAGTTCGTCATAGGGTTTCCTCTACTCAATATATAAAAGACCACACCTAATTGAACTACTTTTTCCCATATTTTGCACTTTCATTGCTTTCCCAATGAAATCTTCAATGGAACCTTTTACTGCAGAATGCTTCTCCCGTATTTGCTGGTGTAACTTGTATATTTCAGCATTCCTGATAGGTAGACAGTTCTCCTTTGCTTTCCAAGTTAGCACAAATTTTTCGACTCCATCTATAATTTTCTTCTTGTAAACTTTACCAACATGCTTTTCTATGGTATCAATTTTAAGCTGCAGCCTCTTCTCCTTCTTTGTTATCTCTGTGCAAATCTTACATCTGCATTCTATAGGAGGCTCACCATCATTTGGATTGGGCATTGGTTCAATGAACTAGTACTTTTCTACCCATTCTAACTGAAAATTCTTATTGGACAGATCCCAACAAGATCGATCTTTCTTTGATTCTTGTTTTCTTTTCCCCTTTTGTGCATGAACCTGATTTATGGAATCAATTTTGGTTTTCTCGACTGACTAGTTTGGGACTGACTCAAACTCTATAATCTCGGTTTGTGACTCCCTACTTGGGGGAAGTTCCTCTAGATCTTGTTCAAGTTCATCCTCCACTGAGATATCAGGTTCACCAACTTGAACTTCAATACTATCTGAGGGTCCAACTTGTGATGAATCTCCTTTTTCAGTAACCACTGGAGATCTAACTTGTGAATCTTGTAGGTTGCCAACATTTCCACCACCAAAATATGCCTCTATGGTTCTACATTTTGGTAATGGTGGCCTCTCTTGGATTTCAGGGATCAGACCCCTCTTATTTGACATGGCAAACTGATAAAAGTTGCAAAAAAATATCAACTTAGTTGTTGAACAAAAGACTTAACTATGTAGACTACATATAATAATAATAATATGATTCATTCTCAAAAAAAGGGTACTACTACTACAGTACTACATTCTACGGTACTACCCAATATAATTTGCAAACCTAATACCTATAGGCTATCTTAGCATGTGAGATGTATAGTCACCAGCGGACACTAGACAGTGAAACTAAAAAAATAACCAGTACCACTTACAAAATAATTTTAAAATCATTTTCCTTTTACAAAAACCAAGGTCCACGAGTCAATGGCCAATGCACTCTGAAAGTTCAGTAGCAATAAGAAATGCCAGTCTCCAGACCAAAAAATAGTGAATTATGTAGAATAATAATTTCTTATAGTCCAATCTAGGTTGGCAAATTAGGCAGGATTAACAAGTGGGAATGTCAAATGCAAGCAAAATGCAACTTCTGATGCAAGCCTATAGTAGGAAAAAGTTGGCTAAATGGGGCGAGTGATCGACATACGTTGGTAAAATTGTTGGCGACACCCAACCCAAGGGAAAATTTATATGGTTGTTGTAATGGTGAAATAATGTCGGCCAATAAGAAACAGCATGCAAAGGCTGGCGATATGTTTAAAATAAATGTATCCAAACTTTATATTGCATTGGTGATTGCACCGATATTTTTGACCAATCATGTGATAACTAATGGGCGACCACCCTGGGTGTTGGATCCAAATATGATAAATATCTGGCAATGCGGTTGGACCCAAATATGATAAATATTTGCCAAATGACAATTGACCTGTCAGACAGGATCGCCAAAAAGGAGTGCCAAAAGGCGAAGATTTTCCACTAAAGTAATCTCTGCTTGGTTCTACATTCATGTGCCTGATGACCTTGTTTGTTGAACTTGTACCAATGTGTCATGTTCTTTAGCTTGGCATTCTAACTACCATTCTTGTTCCTACAAACATTAGTTGTATGTCCTTTCTTACCACAAAAATGACAAGTGGGTTTGGAGTTCTTACCTTTGTCATTCCTTTGTTCAACAATCTTGGATGACTCTCCTTCTTCAGTGCTTGTGTAGCCCAAACTTGATGTTTCTTTACTAGATCTAGGGGATTTTAGTAGTTGCCTAAAGTACTTGATGGCTTCATTCAGCTTGTTGAAGCTTTCAGCAAACTCTTTCTCTCTTTTTAGGTCATTCTACAGTTGCTCATTTTGCAACTTCAATGTAGTTATCTCATTGTCCTTAACATTCAACTCATGATGGGCATTCATCATTTGACTTAGGGTATCCAACTATATGTTTGAGATCCTGGATAGCTCTACTGATTTTTCTTCCAATCTATTTGACAAGATTGTTTTATCTTCTTCAATCATGGCCTTGTCTTCTATGGCTTTCTTCTTTTGTTCAGTCACCTCACATAGCAGTATTGCTTGTGATTCTTGCTCCAACTTGAGATTTTTGATATCTTCAGCTTGTGCTCTGTTCTTGTCCATGAGATCTGCAATTGTTGCATCAAACTCACAAGAGTTACCATCTACAAATAACTTTGTGGTGTCAACTCCTTGTATCAGGTGTCATTCTCAGCTATGGTAATCTCTTTCCTTCTCTTTAGCAAACTCCTCAAAGCATCTTTGGCTTCATCCAATTGTTGCAATAAGAGATGTATCTCAATCTCTTGATTCTCAATAGTCTTTCCCAACTTGTAGACTTCCATCTCAAGATATTTTCTCCAAATTGTAAGGCTTCTCCTGATGAGAACTAGGCTCTAATACCAATTAGGAAGTATACTTCTGAGGGGTGGGGGTGGGGTGTGAATCAAAAATACTAAACTTTAACAAATAAAACTTTTAACTTTAAAATATTGCATGCATAAACATATAGAAATAACATGTAAAGCAAATGCATCCACATAAATACTTTGACACCAAATATGATTACCCAGAAACCCTCCAATGAGAAGGTAAAACTGGGGTGGGGATGACACCCACAACTCTTCACTACTATAGCAATAAAGTTCACTTGTTAAGGTTACATATTTTGACCATTCTCATGATCTGCCCTGTTAAAGACTTACAAAGATTGTTAGATCCTACCCTATTAAAGGATTTTAACACCCTGTTAGAAGTGTGCCTGGCTAAAGGACTTTAGAACACTCACTTGGAATGTCACCCTGTTACAGGCTTTATACAATGGTTGTTAAACCAACCTAAATCCATAAGATTTCATTATTCTATAACAATTGTTAGAGAGTACAATAGAATGTTTGATTTGATACACTTACAATCTAATATTGTTGATTTTATATCCTTGTTCTGTCTGATCTGATCCTCACTGATCTAATATGAAAATGGTGTAACCTTGATCCTTTGTTCTAATAACTAATTCTACAATTCTATCCTTATTCTAAGTCAATTCACCCCTTTCACTTCCTTCAAATCTTCACTAGTGTTATCTCCTCACATGCATTCTTTCTCACACACTGTAAATTATGGGGCTTCATCTCCTTAAAAAGATTTCATGACTTAGGGTTAGGTATGAATCTATGATTGAGATTCATCAAACTTTCTTGCTCAAATCCTTCTATTTTTCTCATTGGTTGCATGTTTATTGCATAGGGAATCCAAATAGATTTGATCTTATCTCTAAGCTTCAAGATCTATCCATATGTCAGCTCAAAAATGGTTTACATCTTAGTTTGTGAAGGCACAAACTCTTATGATGATTCTGTGTTGCTCGGGACTTACTAATTAGAATTTTGTCTTGCTCAACACTTGAACTTACTCAGCATCTATTGTTCACTCAACACATATACTTGCTTGGCACTGTCTATCTACTCGGCATCTGAATGACTCGACACTTATTGAATTTCTAGCTCAGCACATATTGCAACTCGGCATCTATATTATACTTGGCACCAACTTAGAAAATTTCTTAAGTGTGTTGACACTCAATTGTCAAAACCAATTTGAGATCAACAAGAATAACCTTCCAGGTTCGAGCTGAGGTCCCCTATTTCTATTTTATTATCATCCTTGGCAGAATTCTTAGAATCTATCACTTCCTCAACATTTTTCTCTTTAATCTCCTATTTGTTACCCTTTTTTGTACTATAATATTGTTAATATCATTATGAGAAGTGTATATTGTAATGTAACATTTAAATGTAATATCTTAGTGTGGTACTATAATACTCATTATAGATTGAGAAAGCCTCAAGGATGATTGAATACTTATTTTAGGACTTTCTATAAATGTAGGATACTTGTCTAATAGTTGAGTACCCAGTGTGGATGTTTATTGTTTATGCAAGCTTGAATGCAAATTTGGCTAAGATCGGAGTAGAGATTGATGTTTTAGATGTACTATGGGATTCAAAGGAACTATATTGGGAAATGAGTTTCTATTTAGTCACTTCAAGAACTTGGATATGTTATTCTAAAGGTTTTTTAGTGAAGATAGTCTTGAAGTAATTTGGACACTGGGTTCAGTTCTCTTCCTATCAACTCCTAAGATGGCTAGCAAAGCTTCTAACAAAGTTAGAATCTCCTAATAGGGATTCAATGTCTCCTAAAAAGGACTCATATGTACGGATTATATTCCATTGGCTCCTAAAAAGGTCTATCCTTTGACAAGGATATTTTATATTAGTACATCACCTTGTGGGAATTATTCCCATTAGGGTTTTCCATCTGATCAAGGGTTTCCCTAGTTAACAAATCTGGGGTTATTGTGTATGTTTATATTTCTATGGTTGTTACATATTTTGAGTACATGTTTCAAATTTGATAAGTATTGGTTGACTTTACTTTCTAATAGACCCTTATCTATCTATTTCTTGTGTGCTTCTCTAATCTTTAGATGATGATGTATAACCTTCCTAGAACTCTACTCATTGTGTTGATAATCTCTCTAAAAGGGCTTCACCACTTTCTCCCCCTTGTTGTATAGACCTTAGTGATAGTATCACTTGGACAATTTTCATATGACATAGGAACAACTATTATATAGTATATCATCCTCCTTCACATAGGAAAAAATTTTATATAGTATCTCATCCTCCTTCACATGATCTGGGTGAGTTGTTTATCCAATCTTGAGGTGGGCTACTATAATGTTTTTGTAGTGTGTCATTGTCATTTATGAACTATCCTTGTAATAGACAAAACCTTTTCTCTTAGTGGGTTGTTGATCTCTATTGGCTAGTGTCACATGGTTCTTGAAACCTTCTAATCGCAAAAGGCTTGTCCCATTGGGCATGCCAGTAATTTTTTTGATCCTAGAATTAGACTCCTATCTAGATCAGGGTAGCCTAGAAGCTTTGCAGGAGTGCAACATAAAATTCACCTTGCATAGAAACCTCTAAAATTTTATAGAAGTCAACTCTTCTCTTGGTTTTTTTGGGAAAGGGAAAAGAAAATTAAATAATAAGTACGGTGATACATTAGAGATTTTGAAGCCCTTTGGAATTCTCATTAGCAACACAAGATCCAAAAAATAAGCACAAAATGCCACAAACTCTTCATTTTAAAAAAGATAACATGACAGAAAGATCCTTGACACATGCTAAAATATTTATATGTTCTTGTGAGAAGCACCCATTAAGGCTTGCATAAGATGTTCCTATAATGACACTAAAATGGCTATTACATGAGAATTCCATTCACCAAAATGACAATGTATAACCATAGACCAAAAACATTGAAAGAGTAACCATATATGATCTAATAACTTATAAATCCATGATAAATTGTAAGAGCCTAAAATTAACAAATCATAACTATACTCATCCAAATTGACACAGAACCTTAAATGATCTAAAAATAGTAGAAACACATAGTAAAAGAAAAAGATGGGCATATTCTATTATGTCTCATCTATTGATTGTGTAGAAAACCAAGAGGCTAGGATCTAAAGATTGAAATATAGTTATTTTCCAAGTGTTCTTCTCAACCATGTAAAAAAGACTCCAACTAGAACATAATTTCTAGATCTAACTGGTCTCCTATAGATTGATAAAAGAGTAGATCCTTTATTGCAATGTAACTACAAACATTTATAGAAAAAATCTCAAAATTGATTCTAAAAAATGCAAAAAAACAAGGGGTTCTCAATTTGTGCCATGTGAAACAATTATTATATGGCAATTGTTATAACTATCTTGTGCATGTCAATTTATGCACCATTATTCCCTTTTTATATGCATGGCATGGGTGCCACATGTGCCTTTTCAAACTTTCTCCCCATCATGAGGGAATAAATTCCTAACTCCATAGTAGTGTTTCCTTGATTTTTTCCTATGGAGGTGAGCACATTTTTGGATCAAATCTACCTCATGATTAATTATGGGCTAAAAAGTAACCATTTTCCCTTAAATGATGGGTACCCCATAACCCTTTGAATGATATAACTATAGACTAGGTCATAATGACAAAGCTTGGAGAGGGGAAGCCTCACATAGAGGTGTTTGAAACTTTGTAGTGTTGACATAGGGCACACTAGCAAGATCTTTTGAGTTTCTTCTTCCCTCAAGCCTTCAAAACTCTATGGTGATGACACATGGAACCCTTAGCATTTAGTGCACTTTGAAAAGTGAAGGAGTTAAAGGAAAAAAGGGCATGAACAAGGTGAAAACTATGCAATTTTTTCTATTTTTTTCTATCCTAACTTCACAGGGATGACTTTTTATACATTGCTCAAAATCTAGAATAAAGTACATCATTGGAAATGTCTCTGAGAGGTCTAAAATTAAATGTATTCAAAACATTGTGCTGCACTTTTTGTTGAGAGATGAGTGACAGTTTTAACCCCAAATTCTACTCTGAAGGCTTCCAAAAATACACTTTTCTAAAACATGGAAAAAAATAAAACAAAAAAAGGATTTTCATTTTTCCTTAATTCTACTCAACCACTTCTACATTGCTCCAAATGTCCCAAAATGCATTCACAATGCTCTGGATGAAGCTCATGATTGATAACATCTTCAATGTCCTAAGACAAAAAAATTACATCTAGGATAGTTTAGAGCTTGTATATTTAAAGTGTGTGGAATGAAAGTAACATCACTACAAAATAGTGTTGAGATGTTTTATTGCACAATGCTTAATGGAAGGAATCCTTTCGATCTCCTCTCTTGAAAAGCTGATCTAGGATCAACTCCAAGGTTCTGAGCAATCTTGCAACCTACTGGAATCTACTTAGCAGAAGATAAATGTGAGTATTCATGAGGAGGCCTTTGTTGGTTCTGACTAATTTTAGATAAAATATTGAATTTTCTTACTATCTCTAAAAAAGTTACCACACAAAAAGAAATATATTTTTCTATTTTTCTATTTTTAATGAATGCAGTTTTAACTATGTAACTATATGAATTCCTAAATTAACCAAGTGTTTGTAAAGAAAATAACAAAGATAGGGTAGCATGAAGTTTAAGCAAATGACTTGAAAAATAAATCCTTAATTTACATAAGCCACGGAAGCAACACATCTATTAAGTAAGCCTTTGAAAAGATCGATAGGTAACTAATGAAAATAGAAGCAATGCTTCCTTAATTCCACTGATGCAATCATCAATGGGAATTTAGTAACCGTAAGATGTTTCACTTTTCATTAGATCGTAAGTCCATGGAAAGTGCACTCATTCAAAACAAAAAGCTATGCAGGAATAATATGGTGATCTCTTCTTGAATTAAGTACATCAACGGAATTTATAAATACATGGAAAACACTAGAATTAAAAGATCACTCAATCAAAATAACAGAATAAAACTTTTGGCTCCATCACACTCCATGAAAATACATTCACAAAATATAACACACTCAGGCAAGAATAACTACACTCTGAATGAGAGCACCAATAGCATATATTATTGCATAAAAATAATGGCTTGGAATATATATTTAAATTCCTCAGTTTATAGGAAATCTTCTCCACAATTTGTGTTGAGAGTGAGAGATCTCTTCATGCAAATATATGCTTCTAAATGAATAAAACAAATCTATTTATGTACAAACTGACTCTCTAATTGGTGCTAAGTAGGACTTCATCCTTATTTATATCATTTAATGGATGTATGAGCCTTTACATGTCTTTAAACAAATAAAAAATGAGAAAATAAGAAGAAGAGAGCTATTAGATGATGTAGGAGTCTCTAGAGATGCCAAAAATAGAAGCTCAACCTTCTCTGGATGTTTATAGGAGTTAAATTCCCATCAAAATGCATTTCAGATACATGGAAAGCTCTAAATTTAGAACTAGCAGTTAACTATTGATGCACCTCTAAATTATTCAAAAAAATTTAGCACACCTTTGGAGAAGTGCATCTTGGGAGAAGCACACCTTGTACACCTAGCACACCTTGGAAGCTAGTGCACTTCAGAAGATGGGTCCAAAATATGCAAAATTTTACCAAGTGTCAAAATTGAAATTCTAGCTTCTGGGTTTTGTTCCCCTTCATACCAGAGCTATGTTTGGATATTTACTCTTGAATTTATCTATAATATTGGTCACTTCAGTTGCATCCGGTAAATCTAAAGCATCATATTTATCCTTTACCTTTTGTTGGTAGTTGCCCACTTCAATGCGAGTCTCTTCAAAATCTCCCAATTTCACATCCAATTCCAACAATGCCTCTTCGGTCTTAAATGCATGTCTAATATCCTCATCAGTGGAAGCTTCTTCAGAATTCTTCCAAAATTGTTCAAAAATTGCTTGTACAATCATTAGTTTATCCCTTAAATCATCTTCAAAAATGTCTAAGCAAGCATCATTGTAATTGGGTTTGATCCTTGAGCTTATGAATATCCACATGTAATGTTTCCATTACTTTATTACCATCTACAATCTTCTCTATCCACTCATCTATTTTATCTAACTCATCTATAGTATATGTATCCATCAACATCTGATATCTCTAACCCTTTATTAATTGTAATGCTTGCAGGTCTTTACCCTAGGTATGTACTTCATCCATTAACCCAAAATCCTTGTTCAATATATCCACCAACTTAGATGTTTTTTTTTTAATCAATAAATGTTCAAAGCCTTTATATTAAATTTAGATGTTTAAACAATAGTTACAATGTTCTCCATTCAAACAAGCACTGGTGGGAAAGAATGGATTAAGAAAACCTCCAGTCTTGCTTGGGACTGAGGTCCTAAATTATACATAGTTAAAAGGGGCATTCCCTAGTATATTCCTAATTAATGAGATCTTACAGTGTCCAATTATTAGATCTAATATTGACGGTAATAATTTCCTTTGCATAATTCAACTTGTCTTCCAAATTCAGACTTATAATGCTATTTGTGACTGCTTATACCTCCTGAGATCATCTTTGTACTAACCTACATATCAAAGATGCCTTTCTTTCCACAAGTATTAGTAGTATTAGACCAACAAGAGTAAATGAAGAGATTGAACAAGATTGGATAGAACCTTTTCTATAACAAATTTAACACTTTTCTCCTTAGCTATATGTAGTTTATTATGGGTCGGTATACTACCATTTGATTTATTAATTTTTCAATGTTCGTGTCCTCTTAATGTTTATATGTGCTTGAAGTGTCTAGATTAGTGAATAATCCATGCATGTTATAATGTACTATATTGGTAAAGATTAGGAGTGATAGGCATTTTCCATTAAATTATTTTATTGCCTTTTTTCTATTTCTTACTATAGATGGTTGATTTATTTCTTTATATGTTTCTATCAGATTTTGAACTTAACATAAATTTGAGTGTTCCTACATGAATTGCAATGTGCAGAATGTAAGCTTGCAGATTGATATTACCAATTTCTGAACTTACTACCAAGATTCTAACATTATTCATACATTTATAATAAGACCAAGTTGCAGAGCCTAAAATTGTCATACAAATATTGTAAAAACTAAAAAGAATAGATTTTCAAGGATTAGATCCAGGTATAATACTTATAGCATTCAAAAATATGTTCCCATATAGCCTTACTAAATTTATTTCATATTTGAAAGTACTTTTGTCTTAACTCTTTTAATTTTAAATTCAAAAACTTTTTATTATTATTATTTTAAATTTGTCAAAGTCTTGATTCATCCCTAAAATTTTCCTCCATCTACCCCTTTTGTTTGCTACGAGAAACCAATGCTTTCAAGTTTATACATGTCCATATATATATATATATATATATATATATATATATATATATATATATATATATATATATATATATATATAATTTATTTATTTATTTATTTATTTATTTATTTATTTATATACATATATAGGAATGTATGCATATATATTTAAAATTATGTAGATATTATATTTATTTATATCCTTATTATCTAAACTATCCATCAGGACTAATTTAGCTAATAAGATTAACAGTTATATTATCTAGTTTTTATTAAGACAACTATTCAATTTCCAATTAATTTACTTATAATTATAGATTAAGATATTTTCACCATTAGCACCCTTATTTGCTAACTGATCTACCTCTTTATAACCTTCCCAAAAAATATGCAGAATCTGAATATCTTCGAAGAGGTCCAAGAGATTTAGAACTTCTTCCAATTTAGAATTTAAAACTCAATTTGGTGTCCCCCTTTTCCTAATGGCATTTAGGACAATCTGCAAATCTCCTTCAATAATAAGTTTAGGTATACTTAGATCTTGGAAAATTTGGATACCTTCTTGAAGGGCTTCTAATTTAGCGAGGTTGTTAGTGGTTGACCCTATAGATTTATCCCTTTTAGTGATCCAATTGTCAAAATCATTATTAATGATGTATTCTATTTCGGTAGTATCAGGATTGCCTCTCGAGGCTCCATCAAAATTTAATTTGGTCCATCCACTAAGGGGTGGAATCCAACTACATTTTTTCCTTGCCTCTTTATTCTTTTTTTTTATACATAAGCAAGGGGTTAATTAGGTTTTTCCAACTTTTTTCAATAGACCATCCCATTTTGAAAAATGATCCTTCCTCTTTTAGTATTTTCCTAAGGTGAGAGTTTAAGGTTTCAACAATACATCCCTTGATTTTATTAGTATATGAGATTATGACAAGGGTGTAGCCCAATCCAACATATGTCAGAGCCATTCCCAACAATATTGTGTAAATGAACACTTATATAATAGATTATCAATATCTTCACTGTCATTTCTTACATAGCACACATCTTGAAGGTCCCTTAATGCCCATCTTTTTCAATATGTCAGTAGTTAGAATCCTATTCTGTGAGGCAGTCCATAGAAAGAAGCCTACCTTTGGTAGGCAAGAGGAATCCCAACAAATTTTTAGAGGAGTATTAACTTCTTCCCATCTTTGGGAATGAGTGATTACTCTATATCCATTTTTTACGTTATACATGTCATCTTTTGATGTTGCCCATATGAGTTTGTCATTTCTCACTAATTGCCTTATTTTCCTCTTATGAATGATGTTTTCATACACCTTTTTTACTACTAGTTCCATGTTAATATTATCCAAGGTTTTCCATTCCCAACTTATACTGCCATTAATATCTTTTTTTATTTTATAGTTATTGACCTTACACCCTCAAAGTTTGATTAATTGGTCTTTAAGATTAGCTGAGATACCCATTTTATCTAATGGGGGGTTGACCATCCCAAGAGTCCTCCCAGAATAGAGCTTCATCACCATTACGAACATTCCAAGTCAGATATTTACTAATCAAGGCTCTGCTTTGAACTATAAAATTCCAACTCTCTGATCCTTTAGGAAGGATCCTCATTCTAAACAAGGAGTAAGGATCGGCTACATTTAGGTATTTGTTATACAAAATTTTGCCCATTTTTTATTTCTTTCTATGAATAGTCTCCACACCAGTTTGGCCCCTAATGCTTCATTTTGCCAACTTAAATTTTTGATACCAAGACCTCCTAATTCCTTTGGTTTACATAATTTCTCCCATTTTATAATAGCCAATTTTTTCTGATCTTTAGTGTCATTCTGAAAGAAGCTTCTGAGTTTTGCCTCAATGTTCTTATTAAGACTTTTAGATAGAGGTAAACAAGAAAGATGGTAGGTTGGAAGGGCTGATAAGATTGCTTTGATTTTTATCACTTTACTAAATTTTGTTAGCCATTTATCTTTCCAACCTCCTATCTTCTTATCCATTTTATCAAGTATATTATGCCATCCCTTATTAGTTTTACTACACTTTTCTAACTATTTTCCCAAGTATTTACATGGGAATGTTCTTCTCTTATATCCCAAAATATTACAAATCTATTTTTCTCTTTCAAGTTTAGTGTTAATGAAAAAAAATTCTGATTTTCAGTATTCACTTTTTGCCTTGAAGCTTCCATATACTATTGAATGATTGACTTGAAGTTTAGGGCCTCCTTTATTGAACTTTCTCCTGGCAGAATGGTATCATCTACATATTGTTGATGTGTTATATTAGGAACATTCTCAGTTACTATAATTCTACTAATTTTACCATTAGAATGGGCTTTGGAAATTTCTCTATCAAAGGTTTCTACCATAATGATGTATAGGAATGGAGATAGGAGATCTCCTTGTCTTATACCTCTTGATGTGTCAAAGAAGCCTTCGGGAGTTCCATTAATAAGAATTGAAATTTTATTTGTTGAGATGCATTGGTATATAAGGTTAATCCATTAGTGCAAGAATATGAAGGCTTCTAATGATTTGCATAGAAACCTCCAATCAACCATGTCATATGCTTTTTGAATATCTAGTTTCATGAACATGCTTGCCATTTTATTCTTATTGGTTGTGTGTAATGTTTCTTGTATAATGAGTATCCCATCTAGAATTGATCTTTGTGGTGCAAAACTAGTTTGTTCTTCTGATATTATCTTATGGAGAATTGATTTCATTTGATTTGCTAAAATTTTGGATATGATTTTATAAGTGGTGTTGCAAAGAACTACAGGTCTAAAATCCCCTGGGATTTCAGGATCATCTTTTTTGGGTATCAAGGTGACAAAGATATTATTGATTTTTTAAAGTAATGATCCACCATTTCTTGATGCTTCAATGGCTTTCTAGAGATCAATTCTATTAATATCCCAATATTTTTGGAAAAAGAAAGCCTAGAATCATCTAGACCTAGAGAACTATCAGGATTCATGTTGAATAGCACATATTTGATTTCTTCCAATGATATGGGTGAATTTAATGCTTTATTTTCTTCTATAGACACCACTTTTGGTATGTTTTCAAGCATTTTTGCTTGCACTATCATATTCAAACTATCAAAATTATTTAATAGTTATTGAAATGATCTACAAAAATCTTTGCTATATTCTTAGGATTTTCACTGATAGAGCCTGACATGTATTTAATTTTTATAATTTTTGTTTTAGCTCCGTTGTACATAATACTATTATGAGAATATTTTGTATTACAGTCTCCTTCTTCTAGCCATCTTTCTCTTGATTTTTGCCTCCGAAAGACTTCTTCCTTTGTTAGAATGTTTTGCTACCTGACGAGTAGTTCTTTTTCTAAAAAAAATGTCTCGTTATTCATACCTTTTTAATTACTTCTGCATTTATTTTTTTAGGCTTTCTTCGATATCTATTTTTTCTTTAAATATGTTGTTGAATTGTTCTTTATTCCACTTAAGTATATTTTCTTTAATCATTTTCATCTTAGATACAAATATGTACATTTTGGAGCCTTTAAAGTTGCCTTGATTCCACCATTCTCTTATGAGTTCCATAAAAAAATTGTCCAAAAACCACATTTTTACACATTTAAAAGGATTTCTAATAGGTTTAGTACATTCAATAAATTCAATTCTAACATGATAGTGATCAGATCCTACTATAGGTAAAATTGACGCTTGTAAATCTAAATCTAATTCACTGAGTTCTCCTTTGAACAAGAATATGTCCAGTTTCTCAGCTATAAATGAAAAATCTTTCCTTCTATTATTCCAAGTGCATTTACCATTGTTAATAAGAATATCAATTAGGTTGTTAAGATCTATCCATCTTTTAAATTCCATAGATGCTTGGGAACTTTGTTGGACGCCTCCAAATTTTTCATTTATATTCATGATAGTATTAAAATCTCCACCTATAAGAATGTGTTCATTACTATGGTTTTTTATAAATAAACTCATTTCTTCCCATAGAAGTTCTTTATCTATGTTATGGGTTGGTCCATATATGTTGATTAAAATTAGCTATAGGTTAGTCTTTATGCTTTTAATTTTGCTACTCATCCATGAATTATTTGAATTTAATCCATATAGAATTATTTTCCTAGGATTCCAAATCATTCCTAATCCGCCTGAGGCTCCTCTTGATTCATGTAAGTTAATATTCCAACTACCTAGTATCTTTTCTATCTTAATTCCCTCATCCTTATTCAGTTTTGTTTCTTGTAACAATATAATTTTATAATCAAATTGTTTTAAATTATGTTTTAGTAACCATTTCTTGCTAGGTACATTTAAGCCCCTAGCATTCTAGGTAGTGATCTTCATGCTACCTTGGGAAGGTTCTTCTCCTTCCCTAGGTTAAGTAACTAACTAATCTTTTGTTGTTCTTTTGCCTACCCATCTGCTTCTTTGAGTTCTTCAAGCAACTTCCTTCATCTTTTAGCTTTCAATCTACCATATTTAGGAGTATTTATTCCTTCTTGATTCATCAAAATACCCAATTTCTCTATGTTCTCCTTTGCATTTAAAGAAATCTCATATTGTTTTCCTTCTTTCTCACATTTTTCTTCATTTCTTAATTCTTTCATTATCTATTCTGCAAGTCTTGTCTAATTATCTGTATGTATATCATCTGCTAAGTCTTGTCTACTCCATGTTCTACCTAAATCATTACCATCTCCTTGACCTATTATTTTCTAGATTCGTTTGTTTGTAAATCTTTATTTCTCTCATCTTAATCCTCAATGAGTCACATATCTCTTCTCAAATCTTCAAAGGTGCAACTATCTCCATCTATTTTTAGTACTCATTGTATTAAATCCTCTTTCTATAACTCACTACTTTTATCCATATTCTCAAAGTTAAAAACTTGGATCAATTCATCAATTAATAGTTCCAGGTTCTCTTTCTCTATCTCATCTAAAATTATCATTTCCATATCTTCATTATTTGATGAATCATTATTTAGGAAGTCATTAAAATCTTGTATTATAATTCTTTTTTTCTTACTCCATTCCTTCTCCCTTGCATTGTGCTCATTTATCTTATAAATAGGTGATTCTTGTGCTATGGTTGGTGTCTGCCAAAATTTGGTGCATCAATTTATTGCCTCTTTTTTGGCATCTATGTCCTTTTTCACCGGCTCTTCCATCTTTTGCAGTGGAGTTTCCATTATTTCTTTTATGCATTTAGCATTTCTTCGCTCTAGAGACTCTTCAGAGAAAAGACTTTTTTTTTTCTATTTCTTCAAGAGTCTTATTGTTATTCACCAAGATTTTTTTATCCTGCAATCTAAATTCCTTTTCTAACTATTTTTCTTTTCCACTTATTACTCTTATATTCCTAGTTTTTTGTATTTTCTTCTATTTTTTGTTTAGTCTTTTGCTATTGTTGACTGCCCGTAACTTCTTTATATTAGAAATATTATATTTTGTTATTCCTTCTTTTCTCATGTTGATTTCTTTATAGTTTTGATCTTCACATGTAAGATTTAAAGTCATCTGTAGAGTAGTGTCTTTATAGTCTTTCAAATCTAACAATGTAATAATTTCTTTACTATTTTTTGGAGTTAAAACCTTTTCCTTTTATTTGCTTTGGGATTCTTTTTCTTTTGAATCTTGTAGTGTCTCCATTTCTTTCTTCTAATCTTCCTTGGCATTAGGTATGAAATTGTTTCTCATCCCTATACTTGTTGTTGTAGATGTTGTTTTTTCTGATCTAATTTCATCGTTCTCCAATTTTGTATCTACTTTTCCTATTGTAACCTTACTAGGCTCCAAAAGAGCTATCTCATTTATGATCTTCCCCTAGTTTTCTTTTTTATTTCTAATGTTCATCATAGGGAAGGTATCTTTAAGATTTGATGTAAGTTGAACATTTTTAAATGATATCTTTCTCTTATTATCTAATCTAATTATTTTTGAGATTTTGCCTTCAAATCCATAATATTTCAATTTATATATAGTGTTGTTTGAAATTAACTTAATAGTATTGAGTTCCAGATTTTTATTCTTATCGTTAATCAATAATTTAACATTATTTTAGTATTTATAAAAAGCATCTATTCCTATCAAATTAACAATTGAAAGTCCAATTTTCCTAAGAATCTCTAAATGCATAAGTTCAGGAGGGAGGTATTGAATGAAAATCCATGTTGGCATAGGGAAGTTTAACTTTTCTTCCTTACAATCTGGAATCCATTCAAAGAATCTAACAACATAACCTTTATAGTAATAATTAGAGATAAAGAGGAAATCTTTTCTAACATATTCATTACTGCAGTGTATATATATCAATCTATTAGAATGGTGAGATATACTTACCTAATTTTTATAAAATTTCTCTAGCCAACTAATGAGATTGGTCATTTCTTGTCTTGGCCCATTCCAAAACACAAATACACCAACACTCTGACATTCCTGCCAGCAATCTTTGCTGACCTGATTGCTAATGACCAAGATCTATTCTTCAATTTTATCATTAAAGATCCAAGGAGCCATGAGGGTTTGATTGGGGGAATAACAAGGAGACTTGAGAGAATCATTCATGTGATGTGAGGGGGTATATGTAGGGTTAAGAGGTGATTTGGGCTTTGAATTTTCTATCTTTCATAGATTGGGTTCATGATTATTGATTGGCCTTGCAACAGGTTTAGATAGAAATCCTATCTACTAGAAATATAGGGGTAATCTATTTTGGGTTCCATAGTATGATTAAAGAAGAAAATTTGTTTATCTAAGCTTGCAATGGAGCAAATGATATTAGGGAAAAAGCTTTTCCAAGTTGATGAGTTGTCTAATTTGGATAAATTGTCTCCTTTAATGATTTGAGGAGGTAATAGAATCTTACTTGCCTTCTTATTATCTGATGAGTGTTGGAGTGTATTGGTCTAGCTCGTTTCCAATTTGGGTCTCTCTCTGTTGTTCTTGTTGAATTTTCCCACTGGTCAAAACCCTAATCTTTTTGTAGATTTTGTTGACAACTCTTGGTTGGTAGTGTCTGCATTTTTATTACTAATCTAATGATTGCAAATTTCCTATAGTACAAAATTCTTCTCAAGATCATCATGCCCAATTAGGGCCACAAATGGATTTGATGTCTTCACTACAAGTTGAAAATATGTTTCGATAACTTCCTTAGAAGAAGTTGAGTGAAGTTTGCCCTTTTTCATTGTTTCTAATCCCAGCATTCGTAGAAGGAGGTATTAAGAATCTATGTTTGTAGCCACCTTATTTAAATTTCATTCACTTAATGCATATCCTTCTTCAAAATTTTGGCACCATCGACATTAGGGTTTCATGGCAAAGTGAAAATAGGACACTTTCAAGTTGAAGTTTTTTCAATGAGAAATTGAGCGTTGTTTGCCTTCAATATGTTTTATTTTTCATTTGATAGGCCTTTCTATACAGTTGAGGCAAAATAATACCGAAATCCATTATGATTTTTTTATTTCAGACGTGTTATTGCACAAAGTGCTTATGTTCTATCAACTAAGATGAATTATCCTTTAGAAACACATCACAACTGAAGATACAAATGAAGTTATAATGGTTCAATGCCTGCATGAATTATCATCAATTATTAATTGTTTAATTTTCTTGCATTTCTTGGTAGATCGATAATTGCAAAATATCCAACTTATCTGCACTATTCTACATATGGTGTAGCAGTTTAAGCTTTCCTTGTATGATTCACACACCTTTCTTTTCAAAACTTTCTCACCATTGCTGATAAGCCTTCAAAAATGGATCTAATTGTATAGTCTCCTTATCCCTCTTATCAAGTACCACATTTAGAGTCTCCTTAGGACTTTTAGGATCCAACAGACCAACTACTTCATTCAAATAACCTCTTAGGATTTCATTCTACTTCTGGAGGTTTAACAATTTAGACTCATCTTGTTCCAAGTGCCTAAACACTTCTTTGATTATTATAGTGACCATTAATTTGGTAGTATCCATAGTTGGTTTTCCAAGCAATACCTCCTTGATTTGATAATCTTTTGGGGTCAAATCCTCAATATCTATATGCAAAGGAGGGATAGCAACATGGGAGAACAAGTCCTGATTTTGATCACTCGTGACAAAGGCCAATGTTCATGCATCACCTACGAGTAGCTCAGGTTTCTTGAGAGCTTCAATTAGTTCTCCCATTCCCTCTTTATCAATACAATATAGTGGCCTTTTGTGTCTAACCATCACCTCTTTTCTCAACCATCTCGAAGTATCTTCCATTGGTGATTTACCTTTTGATGAAGAAGGAGCTTGTACTGCTAGGCTTTTTTCCTTATCACTCCTCTCTAGAGTTTGCTCTTTTTGTGAGAGATCCACCTCAGGCATCTCTATGTCTATCATGTCCATAGCCCTCATCTTTGTATCTTGGGAATTCTATTGAGGTTCCTCATATATTTACCCCTCCTCTGATACTTCATCAGAGGGTATTTGTTGTGGCTTTTCTTCTTGTTTAGCTTGCACCTATTCTTCATTACCTGGAGGGAGAGGAGTAACTGAACCTTTATCCAAGAAAGATAAATCTTGACTTGATGATGGTGGAGCAATTAAAGGTCCTAGTGACTGGGGCAGAAATTGACTCCAATCCTCATGTGGAGGTTGATTTGTCAACGTATCCCTTATCTTGTCAACTATCAAGTCAATGCCTACCAGCATGAAATCAAAATCTAACATCTTAAAGACATCAGCCCCTTCATCCTCTTTCTCATCAATCCATTGTTTTAATTTATCCTCCAAAGTTGTAGCTCATATAGGCTATTTAGGAATGGATGGTGGTGTTATAGTGGAACTTCTTCTTTGTTCTACCTCTATAGCCCTAGCAAGACGAGTCCTTTGACTCAAGGGAAGGTTATCTTCTTCATCTTCATCATCTTCTTCCTCCCCTTCTAGTATAAAATATGGGAATGATGGAAAAGGAATAACCTTTCTTATCACCTTTTTTCTCCCTTTAACTAGAGTTTTCATCTTTCTTTTCTTGGGAGCCGATGGGGATGCTTCTTCCTCTTGTGCAGGCGGAGACACTTCCTATGCTTATGTTTCAGTCCTTGCCCTCATTCTAGTGGTGGCACTAGCAGATTATCCTGAGTCTAGATGACTTCTACATTTTCAGCCCCTTGTACATTCTCTGCCCCTTGGTGTTCTAGTGCTTGAGTTGCCTCTTCTTCACACTCTCTATACCACCTTTCTACTTGATGATATGTTAACCTAATGTACTGATCTTTTCTTAAAAGATGGAATACCTTCTCTATACTCTTAGGCCTTAGATCCAGGATGATCTCTTTGATTATGCTTTTTACAAGTCTTTCCTCTAAAACATAGTTCTCTACTAATGCCATAATCAACTCCAAAGACTATACTGAAATCAGGTGTGACGATACATTTACTAGTCATGATCTGATAAGTGCAGATACCATAGGGGGCCTTTCCTTTATCTTGTTTCGTAGCACCATGAATGCATTCTAGTAAATATGACCTAGCTTAGTGTCCCAGATCTCTAAATTTGCATCCTAGAAGCATGACTTTGATGGAACACCTTGGAATTTGAAGACCACTAGTTTTAGAGCCATCTTTGCACCAAGGAAGGATGAGGAGGAATCTATTTAATCTACCCAAAACTGATATCCATTAGTTTGGAGGCAAAAAAATCAATTTAAATAAACCCAAATTATGACAAAAACAAACCCAAAAACCTTGAAATCCTAAAAAATGTTAAAAAACACCTAAAACCTATAAAACACCTCTAGTTGGATAAAACTTGGCACACCTTGCACACCTTGAAGGTGCACTAGGTGTGTCTTTCCCTTAGCAAACCCTCAACACTTAAGGGTGCGCACCTAGCTCACCTTATGAGGTGCGCCAGGTGCACACCCTTATAAAGAAGTCCTTGGTGTTTAAAAAGGGTGCACACATAGCACACCTTATGGGGTACTCTATGTGTGCACCCTTTCTTTGCGTAAGGGGATGTTTTCTCATTTGAAAGGTGTAGATGTGCACACCTTTCATTTGGTGATTGCATTTTTTAGTTTTAGGTTTTTTTTTAAGTTTTGGATAAACAAAAAGGTGTGCACCTTGCGCACCCTTGATAGGTGCACATCTTTTCCTTGGTTTTTAAACATTTTTGTGTTGTCTGTGTAGGTGATGAAGCGAATTTGACACACCTTATAGAGTGTGGAGGCACACAACTTGTAGACTTAAGAAGAGGAAATGAGTTAGGAAGGGGAAGGGGTCCTAGGCTTTTATAGGCCTGAGATGGAGCACGCCTTTGGAGGTACACACTTGTGTATGTGCATAGGTGCACACTTCCAAAGGGAAGTGCTAGTGTGCACCTTGAATTGCAAACTCACTTTCTCTTTAAAATCTCCAGTTTCTTGCAATTGGGTTTTCTGGCAGAGAGTCAGACTAAGCAAAAATACTAAGTAGAACCCTAAAAAAGACTCAAACCCCAGACTAGGGCTCTAAAAAGCTAAAATTTATACTAGGGGGTCGCCATTTCTAGGCAAAATGGTGTATGCATTGTGAAACCACAACAAATAGGACCAAAACTTCCTTGTAAGTTTATTTACTGAACACATAACTAGAAGGATACAATATTTTTATTAGAGCCTAATTTATCCCTAATAGGATTTTGAATACAAAGGATGTCTAATTTTAAAAGTCCAAAAAATCTGTATAATTTTTATATAATAGACATAGAATTATGTGAGATCTAAAGCTTCTATTGGGTGTCTACTCCAGCCTAATCTATGTGTGTCTAAAATTATATATTATTTTTATCATTAAGAGTTATTCTATGCTCAGATGTAAACCATCATCTACAATTTTTGAAAACTTCTACATAAAATTTATATTGTGAAATTTATAATTTTAAAATTAGTTTTGAAGTTAAATATATTAATTGAATAGAAAATATGCTATAAAATTACTCATTTTTTATGGAGATAAGTCGACATATATCAGTGTAGGCATCTATGTTCTTATTTAGTGGATTACAACAATTTGAGTGCACATACATCTAAACTACAAGTAACTTTTCACAAAACAAAAATATATCAAAATTACTTATTTTTTGAATTATGTATTATTATAATTTTAATTTAAAATAAATAATTAAAACTTAAGAAAATAATGCTTTAAAGTTTCAATGTTCTTTTTAAAGAACTTGATATTTACAATCTTTGATTGGAAATTAGAATCCCTATGAACCATCCAATGAGTTTTAATCTAGACTTTTCTTTAAAGATACAAGGGACCAACCACAAATGATCTCATTGTAAGTTACCCCAACATGTCTTGTGTTATAAGATCCAATTACACCTTCCTAGATGTTGGTTTTTGTTCAAATTCTAAAACATCTACTCTTTGATAATGTCTAATATATATATATATATATATATATATATATATGTTCTACAAACTAAACAATCTTTTTTATTTCTTCAATTTTAAAGTCTGTGCTAGGTTATGATGTCTAATAGAAAGAAATTTTAGATGTTTTGTGAAATAAACAATTTTAGATGTTGTTTCATGTTCAATTATAAGACACATATTAGGTTATAATATCTAAATGTAAATATATTTGAATTATGTTACAAAATAAACAATCTATCAATTATTTGAATTCTTAATGATATGAAATTTTTGTGCTACATATTGTTGTAATGATCCATCTTCTTTTTAAATAAATTCTATAATGCTTAACCCAATGAATAAGACTGAGGTGAAAACAAGGGGCAAGGAGATGCTCCAATCCCACCAATAAGAGAATAGAGGAGGTTGGGGGTGTGGAATGAAGAACCTGGATTACTAAACTATCAAGGGACTTAATTAGCCGATAGGCTATTATAGATGGGCATTTCAGCCCAAACCTACACTAAAACCACAAAACCAGTTACCATTCTTTGGCTAGAAACCACCTCTCAAAAAGAAATATCTAAACATCAAATCAAATATTTTATAAGTTAAATCAGATTTCCTTTATACCATAAAATCAAATTAGATTTCCATATATCCATGCAATCAAAGCAATTTTTTAAATAATAAAAATATGAATCCAATATTTTAAGATTTTCTTTGAGTTTGTTATAAATAGGTTGCAAAGATATGTTTGGTTTAACTTCTTTCACAAGGTATTGTTTTGCAAGATCTGCCCAATTTTGGTATGGATATGCACACTATCATCAGTAGTGATTTAGTATGAATGCCACTGATTACTCTCTAGCCTTCTAATACTCTTCATTGGCAATTCATATCCATTAGGGTCTGTTTGGTTCATTGAATTAGACCGGAATTGGCTTTTGCAAAAATTGGTTTTGATAAATGGAGGTGTTTGTGTCAAAATAGAAAAACAGAATTAGAATTTTTGAATTCTAATTTGACCTCAAAACTAGGTTTGTACACTTCCTCAAAATATCTAGAATTAATCAAAACCTGATTACACATTTTTTAGGAGTTTAAAATGTTAATATCTGAAAGCAATTTGGACCATTTCACCATTGGGTGAAAGAATGGAGGATCATTTCCATGTATGAAATAAAGCCATTATGTGGTCTCAAAAAACTGCTCAAAAATGGTTTTCACTACCAGATCAATTGTGGGTTTCCAATATGCCCACATGGCAATCATGTTGTTGAGTTTCTTCAACAAGCACTTCACCTGTGGATAAAACTCATCCAAATCAAACTAGTGGACGATCGTGGCAACTAGATCCAAGACTCTACTTATTTCAAATGATAATCTTGAATGCGAATGAAATTAGAGTAAAAAATTACCGTCTCTAGCTGAATATGCGGCCTATTCAAAAATTCAAGGAATAGAAGCCCATTGCCCAGAAAGGAACTCCATATTGATTTCACTCTGGTATTATTCTATGGATTGGAAAGAATTTTTGATTTGCTTCTCTCTAATATGTTATCATCTTTTGACTGCATTTAGATACAAGATGGCATCATGTAATGAATCCAACACGAAATTGTGTTTAACATGATTACTACCGTGTTTGAAACAATAGATTGGTCTAATTTGTAGAGTCTGCCTACAACTCTAAGCTTATGTATAAAAATGTATCTTCACACTCATCTTCTGAGTGAAACCAATAGTTCAAATAAAATTCCAAAAAAAAGAATGAAGATTTGCAAAACCTTGATTTGGCAAAAAAAAGATTTGCAAAAATCTTTAATTCTACAATTCCACCAACCAAATAGACCCTTATGAATCTCTCCTTTTTCTTTCTACCAATTTTTTTGCCAAGTTGCACTGTTATCAGATTTTAGATTCTCATTATCACTTTCCACGTAATGCTTCCCAGACAAATCATTACCACTATTTCCACGGACTCATTAGAACCAGGTGTACTAGATGTCCATGAATTATTTAATAACATCACCTCCTCATCATTTGAGCTTGAGTTAAATCGCTACATACTTCTCTATACATGCCATAGAGTGACTGTATACATGTGTGGGCACCCTAGGCAAGACAACAACAATCATTGTTAAGGCCACTGAGCAGCTCGAGTAGATGGAGGCGGGAGAGGGGGTGTGAGTGGAGCGGCAGATGACCTCCTCCCATGATTTTAATGAATCTTTTTCAACTTCATATGTGTTTTGGTCTCTGTCAAATGTTCGGGCTTTTGATCCCAAATTCGTTGCCAAGATTTCTTCCCTAATGAAAAATCTTACATTTTTGGCACATTTTGGGCAGTCCATTCCAAATAACAAACTCAAAATTTAATTACATATAATATGTGTGTTGTGGATGGTGAATTTGAATCAACAACTTGTAATTAGGTTAATAATACTCCATCTTTTGTGTGAGGCAATGCAAGCATAGGTAGGCATCACTCTTGTTTTCGAATGTAGACTATGTTGAACTCATATTTTAACCTTGGATACAAATGTGAATGTAGAGGGAAAGTGAAGATAATAATATAGGAATATGGGTACCCATAAGAAATCCAACTTAATGTGAAGTACTGGATCGACAAATTTTGAATGTGTGAAGTATGTATTCAGGAAAAGGCAAGAAATGATGGCAGTGTGATGTGAAGTCCACATTCTTAAAGTTTGTAAAAATGCCATGACGTGGCCATAAAACTTGTTAAAGTTCTAATGACTGGTTCTTTTTGCCATCTCAGAGGCTTTGAACAAAGCTGGCTAGTGTAATAAGAATAGTAGTTGATGGAGTCCATACAATTTTAAATTTAAATTTATCCAAATTTTTTTAATGGTTTTTTTAATTTTGACATGCAAGAAAAATGCTAGTTGTTAAAAGAATATTTAATCTATGAATATATTAATATAAATTATGTTCTATTTAATATTTTCATCAATTTAATTATTCATACATATTAAATATGAAAAGATATTTTAATAACGTAATAGGAATAATCTTGGTGTGTATATGTATATATGTAGCTTTTTTTTGCAAGGACAAATTAAATTTTAATTTTGAAGTATTTAAATATATAAATAATATTTAATTTTTATCTATTTTAAAATTAATTAATATTTATTGTTGTCATTGTCCAATGGATCTTTTTTTATAGTATTTATAAATTATTTTAAAAGTAAATGTGAATAAGCATATTGTTTTCAAGATTCTTTTAGGAAATAATAATGTATTCTCTCATTTAAAGAAATTAATGTTGTAGACATCAATGTTTATTGAAGTAAATATTTCACACCTTTCAATTAAAATAATAATGTTATATCTAACTTGTAATGTTAAAGTTAGTTTTGGTAACTTTTTAATGTCTCCTTTTGTATTTTTCCTGTAGCTTTTCCTTGAAACCATAATTACATAAGATTAGGGTTAGGGTTTACTGTGGATAAGATTTTTCTTAACTGTGTAATCTATAATTTGAATTCCTACAATATTGGTAGTATTCATTTACATTTTAGAATAATAATGTAATAATAATTTCAAAATTGAGGAAGATTGTACAAGGCCTTGTAAGATGTCAAAGTTTTACCAAGCTTCCTCATTCTATATTTAGAAAGGATTTGAAATTTAAGCTTGTGATTTACACAACATTTTTGTTTCTTGTTGTCTAGCTCTATATACATTCATTGACTCACCAAGAAAAAGCTTTGGCATTCTTAATGAGATATAGAGACATAAATGTAGTGTGCATAGATGAATACAATAAGAAACATATGATGATGTATAGTTTTTATTTTGTACGATACAAGTAATATCATACATTTGCAAGAAGAAAAATTTAGTGTATGTGATGAATCATTTATAGATATAAATTACCTCCCTTCACTTCAAATGATTCCCTTGATTGAATCTACAATTATAATGATCAATGATGGGAACCTACAATTACAACCACACCTCCAAGTTGTAGACATTGTTGAGTTGGGGCCCAATTGTAGAGTGACACCTTGATATAGAATGGACCTCTCTGATGGATTTTCCAAACAAAAAGCAATGATTTCAAATAGATACAATGATTACGTAGACTTAGGAGAAATAGTAAAGCGGTCCCCAGTGTTGCTTAAAGGGTGTAGTTACCCTACTATTTGCAAATATAGGCAGTTTATTCTATAGACTTATCCAATAATGTGTACTTCTAAAAAGGGGATCAAATTTCAATCCAAATTTTAGGATATGTTTTGATATATAATACTTAAACTCAATATACTCTTGGAAGAGGATTGTTGTTTCTAAAATAGACATCACAAGTGTTTGCATCATGATATTATTGGTGAACCCATCTATGTATGCAAGGAACAAGGCCAAGAATTACATGCAACAAACTTAGGTTCTCCATCAACAAATGTGCTTCAAAAAAATGGTGTTTCACAACTCCCTTCTAGAAGAGTGATGCTTTGGATATCATCATCTGTAAAGAGTAAAGAAACCAAACCTACAATTACTCCATTTAGAAACTTGAATCTACATCAAACAAGGTGGCTATAAGGGGTCGTGTTATAGTGAAAAAGGAAATTAACTAATTCAAGAACCAAAGTGAAGAAGGAAAAGTCTTCTCCTTTGATATTATACACTGTGAGAAAACTAAGGTACCTATCACTTGCTTCAAAAAAAATGTAGATCTTCATTACATGAATATCGAAGTAGGATCTATATATACAATAGCAGATGGCATTGTTAAGATAGTGAATAGGCACCATAATAAACTTAATAGCTAGCTTGAAATTTGATTGGAAGACAATTCAAGGATTTCTCTCTCAAATGATGACCTATCAATTCCAAAACATCAATTTTCTTTCACCCTCTTGATCAAATTATGCACGTGGACAATGATTGCCTTGTTGATGTTATTGGCATAGTTTTTTGTGTGGATCCTTGCACCTCAATAAGGAGGTTTGATGAGTCAGACCAGACAAGACACCTTTACTATACAAATGATTTAGTCGGGCTACACAACTAAGAAATGCTTAAATTACTCAATCTTTTTGTTGCACTTAGTATTGCAGTAGAAACACAGCTACAACTAAACCTTGATAGTGATGTTGATCGACTTCCAAAAGAAGTCTTGCAAACTTTTAAAATAAAGGATAAAAAGTATGATTAAAAAAATATCATGAACATACAAAGTTTGACGAAGCATATAAAAAACATGATAACAAGTAAAGATTTCCTCATTGTCGCAACATATGAGCTCTGTTATCCAAATAAGAAGGCACTCTAAATGAGATTCTTTAAACTTAAAATTAATTATGAAGTAACTCACAAAATCAATGGATAATTTCCAAACATTGTGATTTTTATCTTGAATTTTTATATTCATCTTCTACATTCCTTATATGATTTTAACAATATGAGTTTAAGTATCTTGGATTCAATAATTAATCTTATATAATATTTCACCTTTTTGTAACTATCAACATACTCCTTGCTCCTTTGAATGCAAGTGCTAGTGTTATAAAAATAAGAGAAATGTTAATAGATATCATACTTAAAACCATTTCCTTTGATGATCCTACTTGACGATTTCAGTCCAAAATCTTCATGCCATCTTACTTACTTGTGGGTACTCAAATTCTCTTGAAAGTCCTCTTGACATGAATAGTTGGCCTACACTTCACTTTGGCATTTATATGTCACAAACAAAGTCTATTCACTCATCCTTTGTACACAATACTTTTCTGCAAAAAGAGGGGTAAAATTTTATTAAGACAGAAAGGAATACAACAAGGAGCTCGATCCTGAGCAACAAGATCATCAAATTCTTGCACCATCTCAAAGGACAGTTGCCTCCTATCCCTAATATTCCAACCCGGATCATGACTAGAAGCCCATTTGGCTAAACAATCAGCAGTCCTATTCCATTCACGAGGAATATACGTGAACCTAATGAACTGAAAAGAGGAAGAGAAGAAAAGAATCTGCTTAACAACAGTGGCCAGCTGCCAACTAACATCCTCAAGCTCTTGCGAAGAAAGCATGTTCACCACCACCTGGGAATCAGACTCACAAATAATCTTACTCCATCCCCGCAAGAAACACTGTTCCACAGCATATAAAATAGCCTGAGCTTCCATGAGATTGTTAGTATAATCACCCTTATGAACTGAGAAGAAAAATTTAACATCCCCAGAACTACAACGGGCCACTTTACCAATACCAGCCGGACCAGGATTCCCACGGGAAGAACCATCAGTGTTAATTTTTAGAACTCCACAGGGAGGAGGAGTCTAGTGCCTATCCCAGTTAACCCGACCCTTCCTCTGATGGTGAAGTTGCCTAGACATAGAAGGAAACCTATGAGCTGCAACCCCATCCTATAGATGAAAATTGAGGCGATTACAGATAGCAAGATCAACCAGATCCATACCCCCATCAAGCTCACACTTCACAAGAATAGTTTCTTGAAGAGAATGTGATATTTTCCACCAAAGATGCAAAACACCAAGCCGAACATCTTGGAATATGCGACGATTCCTCTCCAACCAGATATGCCAAAGCATGAAAGATGGGCCAGCAATCCAAGCAGCATGGAGAGAAGAAGACTTGGAGGGAGCACTACCCAAGCAGGCCCAGAACTCAGGCAAAGAGGAAGCATGCCGACAAGAGCAACCCCAAGCGCTCCACCAAAGGTGCCATATCTGAGTAGAATAGGAGCAATGGAAGAACAGATGGGAGACAGACTCCTCTCCATTACCACACAAAACACAATAAGAGGGGCCCTGAAATCCACGTTTACATAGATTATCCCAGGTAAGACAACGGTTGTGAGCCACTAGCCACATGAAAAAATTGCACTTGGACCAAGAAACTTTATTCCAAACTTGCTTCCACCAAGGGACCTCAGCATCCCCAAATAATTGTCTAGTTATCTCCTGATACCCAGCAAAGACATGATATTTACCAGACAAGGTACCGCCCCAAGCCAAAACATTTGGACCAAGCAAAGAAGAACACTCTCTAGAGGCCAAAATTTGAGAAAGCTCCTGACGATCCATGTCTGTACCTCCAGGAGGCCAATCAGAAGAATGCTTACATTTGTAACCAACAACAGGTCCCAATTGATAAGGATTCTTGTAATGAGCCACTTTATCCCATCCAACGGCAAGAAAAGAGTCACAAAGAGGCTGAAGATGAGTGTATATGGATAAAATGGAAGGGAATTCATCCCAAGCATCAGACCAAAACAAAGCTTGAGAACCTCCTTTACATATCCAAAACAGACCCCTCTTCACCAACATCGCACCTATCTTCAAAGTATGCCAAACCATTGAGCCACGACCTTCAAGAGGAAGTGCAAAAATAGAGCAAGAATCAGCACCATGAAAATATTTATGAGTGATAATACGAGCCCAAAGTTGATGTTGTCTAGAGCACCATCGCCAATAAAGTTTAGCAGCCAAAGCTTGACTACTCAATAGAGCAGATCGAAGACCAAGACCACCCTCCTTTTTAGGCCTACAAACAGTTGCCCAATTAACCAAGCTCCATTTAGTACTACGCAATTACCACTACAAAGGAATTGTTGAGAAAGAGCATCAAACTCCTTTAGAAAGTAAATAGGTGCAGCGTGAACCATGCTTCTATAAGTAGGAAGAGCTTGGATAATAGCTTGAAGAAGAGTAACTCGGGCAGCAGTAGAAAGCCATCTATGAGTCCAATGATTTACTTTATCCTGAAGCTTGGTAATCAAATTTTTCCAGAAGAGACGTGGCTACCTAGAAACAGCAATAGGAATGCCAAGATAAGTCAAAGGAAGTGAACCTATCTGAAACTGTAGGATACCAACAATCCTGTGCTGAATAGAATCAGGAGTGTTAAAAAAGTAAATAAAAGATTTGTGCTCATTGACTTTCTGGCCTGAAGCTTCCAAATAAACATCCAAAGCATGTCAAAAGGCTTCAGCTTCCTTGATCCTAGCAAGATTGGCAAGAGCAGAATCATCAACAAATTGAAGATGGGAAAAAGAAGGTAACCATTACCCCACCACCAGCCTTGAATAGAATTCTGGGACACCTGATGCTTAATGAATCTTCCCAAGCCTTCAGCCATGATGATGAATAGATATGGGAAGAGAGGGTCACCCTGGCGGAGGCCTCTAGAAGCACCAAATAGTTGAGAAGGTTGACCATTAATAAGAACAGAAAAAGAGGCAGAAGTAACACAACTCATAATCCAACTCACCCAATCAGAGCTAAATCCAAAAGAAAGAAGACTACTCCTTAGGAAGTTCCATTTAACTCTATCATAGGCCTTAGCCATATCCAGCTTAACAAACATGGCTCTCTCCCTTGAAGTAGCCATAGAGTGAATAGCCTCAGTAGCAATAACCACCCCATCCAAAATTTGTCTGCCAGCAACAAAACCACCTTGTTCTTCTAAGATAATAATGGGAAGCCACCTTTTCAGTCTCTCAGCAATCAACTTAGTAATAACTTTATAAACCACATTACATAAGGCAATTGGTCTAAAAAACTCCAATTGATTAGCACCCTCTCTCTTAGGAATAAGAGTCAAGAATGTAGAGTTCAAAGCTCGAAGCATCTGCTTGCTAGCATAGGATTCTTTAACCACCTCCAACAAATCATGATTAATGATGTCCCAAAATTCCTGAAAGAATTCAACTGGAAAGCCATCAGGACCAGGAGCCTTCCCCTTAGGCATGCCAAAGACCACCTCCTCCAGCTCTTCCAAAGAGATAGGACACATGAGATAATCATTCATTTCCTGAGTGATAAGGGAAGGAATACAGGACAAAATAATATTTTCTTCATTATCAGCAGGAGGAGAGTCCTCAGAGAAGAGGGTAGAGAAGTAGGAAATAGCCTCCTGGAACAAAGCTGGCAAGGAATTCAGTTGGATGCCTTGAGAATTAACCAAAGAAGAGATAGTGCTCTGATTCCGACGAGATTGCACTATTTTATGGAAAAAGGCAGTGTTTCGATCACCTTCCTGGAGCTAATCAACTCTAGCCTTTTGCTTCCAAAAAATTTCCTCTCGAAGTTCCCATTCTTCTAGAGCTCTAGAAGCAAGGGATTCAGCCTTGCCAAGATCCTCTGAGAAACCTCGATCTCTAATCTCCCTTGTGATGACATCAAGATCTTCTTGAGAAAGCCTCTTCATAAAGTGAAGGTTCCCAAAGCATTCCCTATTCCATATCTTGAGTGGCCTTTTAACATATTCAAACCTTTTAGAAAATGAGAACATCGCAGTACCATATGCAGGAGTGCCATCTTTCCACTAACAAAAAACAAAATCATGAAGAGAGGAGTCACGAAGCCACATCAACTAGAACTTAAAAGGAGGATGCTTCGGAACATAAGCCCCTATAGCGGAAAATTTGATTGGCCAATGATCTGAACCCCTCCAATCAAGGATTTCTAAAGAGATAGTAAGGGTGCCACTAACCCAGAAGCAGGAAACAAGAAATCTATCTAGATGTTCTGAGATAGCAGCAACACCAGTCCTGCGATTATTCCAGGTATAGAGACCATTAGAAGGCTTAACATCAGAGAGATGCAAAAGAGATATGTGTTGCTGCAGAAGAGCAGAAGAAGGCCCCAATCTAGCCAAACCACCATGCTTCTCCTCCAGACTTAAAACTGAATTGAAGTCCCCTACTAACACCCAAGGATGATAAGGATGACAATTTCTAACATATTGAATATGTTCCCAAAGTTCCTCCTTTCCCACAAGATCAAAAGGTGCATACACATTAGTAACCATAATTACCTCTCCTGAGTCTAGAGCAGAAGCTACCATAGAGAGAGCTAAGTGAGAAGACATCCAGCCAAGAGGAGAAATTTTTTGAGGATCCCAAAATATAGCTAAACCACCAGCACTGCCTGTTGCCCCAACACACTGGCATTGGCCACGAGACCAAATACTAGAGGCATGTTGGACCATAGACTCCACAGAGAGCTTAGTCTCTTGGATACAAAAAACATCAGGACTATGATCAACCACCAAGTTATGAATAGCCTTTTGTCTAGGGATGCTATTCAACCCCCTTACATTCCATGAGAGAATAATCATCATTGGGTAGAATTGGGAAAATGAGAATCCAAAGGTTTCACTGAACCAGACTCAATCAATATATCTCCTGTGAGTTTAATCTTCTCTTGGTATGTTTTGCGCCCACTCCTTAGAGGGGGAGTAGAAGAAGCCCGCTTAAAGGGTCGAGGCAGCAACCCCAAGGGAAGAGGAGATCCCTTGCCCTAACCTGATGGTAGCACATCCTTAACCAAGTCAGCCAAAACAACATCATTATCTTCCAACACTGCAGGAGTCACCAGAGCCTCTGTCACAGGAGCTACAGGAACCTCACAGTTCTGATATACTACAACTTGAGATGCCCCACAAGCATCATTAGGAACAGATCTCTCATCTGGGCAAACTGGATCAAAAGAGATAGGAGGAGGAATACCCTCCTCTAGAACCATACTATCCAACACCTCAAAGCGGTTAAAACCTGAATCAGATAATCTTTCTTTCAAAGGCCTCTTTTGACCACGTCCCTTAGCTCGAGGGCGAACAGGGATAAATCTATCCTTATCCTGCATTTGAGCCTTACCCTTACCTGTAGCATCTTGCGGATTCATCCCCTTGGTAGTATTAACCATTTGAGATTGTCCTTTCCCTGTAGTATCTGCCAAACCACCAGCATTGCCAGCTGTAGAAACATCCACTCCTTTGAAACTCGAGTTACGGGGGTACTGACGCTGTAAATGACCATACTCATGAAAAATTCGGCAACAGAAAGGGAGGGATTCATAATCTAACTGTTGCACCCAAGAAGAATCCCCCAAACAAATTTCCAAAGAATCTGGTAATGGGTTATTCAAATTAATTTCAACACAAATTCTAGCATAAGAAATAACCTTTTTATCGAGGCATTGATGTGCGATTGCAGCCGGCTTCCCCAACAAAGCAACAATTTGTCGAAGGATGTCTTCACGCCAAAATTCCAAGGGAAGACGAGGCAAGCGAACCCAAACTGGCACTGTTGAAGGGAGATCCTCAGCAGAATTAAAACTTGAATGCCAAGGTTTGACAAATAACCCTACATGGTTGTAGAAATAAGGGCCTCCTTCAAAAACACGATCACGATCAGACATGCAAGAGAATACAACAAAAAAATAACTATTCCTTGCCAACATAATCTCCATATCGCCTTCCACCTGCCAAGAGCGGCAAATCCATGCCTCAAGAGCGGATAGGGAAATCCGGATTCCAAGAAATTTGCATATCAAAGCATGCTTGGTCCAATAATCAATGTCCTCCATTACAGTCGTTGGAGGAATAACCAAAACAGGTCGATCATGGCTACGCGGAAAACAACCATTAACTTTTTTCAGCTTGGAGCTCTCCCCTGAATAAAACGATTCAGATCGCATTGCATGCATAGTTGGAGAAGCTACACAATACTTTTCATGTGGTGGGGTAAGCATAAATTCCTTCTTTATAGCATTGAGTTTTCAGGTTGCTTTACTTTTGCCAACAAAGTGCTCATAGAATTGAGGGCCATATCGTTTCATAGACCTTTTCATTTTGTTTCAGTCTAGTATCGTCATATAAGAGACTCTTTATGTTTTCTCAAGTAATTTAAATATCTTTATGACATTGGAATAATTATTAGTCCCTGCCGTGTATAGGTGGCGACTAATGTTTTCATGCCACTTAACACAATTAGTTGCTTTCTTAGAATTGGACCAGTTAATGTGATAGTAAGCATCCTATCCTACAAAAGTTCTCAAAAGCAAAGCCAAAATCAAAGCTGATAGGTGGTCGTGCATGAAAACTCTATGCAAATGAACTAGGGGTCACAATGAGTGGATTGTTGTGCTAAATGACTGGATATTACGGTTCTACCCACTTTCTCTCAGGTCATGGAACCTCCATTGATATGATCAACAAATGCAATCTCAGATACAACAGGTGTGTTACTATTCCACAATCATTTAAAAATTCATTCACAATATTTTGTTTAATAATCTTCGATTTCTAGCTATGTGCAAAGGCTTTGAAACCCTAGATGACACATGCCACTATTTTTTGTTTACTGGCAAGCGATGGATTGGGCATGGTAAAATAATCCTGGGTTTAAATTCATGATAGGCATACCAAGCAACATGTACTTTTTTGACATATACTTTATTTCCGTAAGTCTTCTATCTAGCTCAAGAAACTAGTAGCTTAGAACCCCTGATACCTTTAGTTCTACTTTTCATTTATGATGTATAGATTAAATCACTAGTTGTACAGAGGTTGGTTTTTTATTCAGTTCATTTTAAAAAAATTCTATCTTGATTGGGTTTCTTGGTATTTTACAGCAACTTGTGCACATTTTTCTCAATAGCAACATTGACAACATGATGCAGGAGCATCCAAAGGTATAAGGGAAATCCTATGTCACCCAAAAAAAAAAGTACTTAGACTTAGTTTCTGTTTCATGTCTTTACATTTTTGGATACCCATTTGGGTCAAATAAAGGTTCCAACTCTCACAGTTCCACTATCAGTGTGTTTGAAAATCTCAAAAAAATAGGAGCATGCAATTTGGCCATCATTTTGGTGACCTAGAAGGTGTGAATTGGCCAAATGAATGTAATTGTGATTTAGAGCATTCCAGAGAAAGAATTAGGTCAAAAGGCCTGACGGTTTGAAAGTTATTGCAATTTTTCGGGTTTTGGAGACCTCCTAAGAATGCTTCAAAGTTAGGTTAGGGGCATTAAATGACCTCAAAAAGGGACGAAAATGAGAGACAAGCTAAGCTCATCCACAGGGCTATAGAGCGCTTCGAGAGCTTTCTGAAAATGTAAACGGTTCGTCAATCGGAGCTACGGTTCAAAATTTATGCCTCCCGGAAGTTCGGCTACCGTTTCTGGATTCTTCTAGATTTGCACCGACTTCTAACACAGCTTCTAGAACCTTCTATTTTGTCAGTGGATGCCTACTAGCACTTTCTAGAATGTAATCCTAGTCCTTAACCCTCCGGGGTCTATTTAAGGAGATTTTTGGCATTGTAAAAGGCAGTTCGGAGTGGAGTTTGAGAGGAGGTGCTAAAAGGAGAAATATTCTCCAGATTTATGCTATTGTAAGCCCTTAGGACATGTTCTGAAGTTTATTTTCTCTATACTATTTGTACTAGCTTATTTTCTCAGTTAATATAATTTCCCTTTTCTGTTGTGTCCATTCTATTCTTGGGTTGTGTCTCCATCACAACATGACAATCTGTGCAAAACCTCTAGATACATGACATTATCCATTAAATTAGAATTTTGTCCCTGATTTCATCTATGCCTAATTACTGGAAACTTGGCACTAGATCTCCATTTGTGTCCTCAGTTGCAAGTATTCTGAACTATAAAATGAATTATACTTTTTGGTGGGTTTATTATAGAACTTTAATTGAAAGATTTGCCTTTTATTATTTCAGTGAATATATTATACAGTTGTAGTTTGGTAATATATCTCTCTTCCTTCCTTCCATACGAATATATCTTGCATATATATTTTTTTAAATCAATATCAGCATTATACTAAATTATACTTGCCAATCTGAAATACTCAACATGCATTCATACAAACTGGTTGACAAAATACTCAGTATAAAGGCAAAATAAGTAATGCAAAGAGAGACACAAATTTCAAAATGTTCCAACAAGTACAATGCAATTCTCTGCATGATTCAAATCTTGGAAATGGGTCTTTTAATTAATCATAATTGTATAAAACTCGGTGCCTTAACATTGTAACATTAATGCTTCATGCTATTAAACGATGAATGCTGCAACCTGATCCTTTGAAGGAACAACCTCCTCCTTTGTGCATTCCATTTTCCATGTAACTGCCCAATGGATTTTTCAAACTACTAACTAAATACATGAAGGTACATGATAGTTTCTATCGTAGTTGGGACTGCAGGTAGCAGATGAGCTGTCAGTAGTATGAAAGCTTGACACCAAGTCATAGATGACCAATCTTCTTATTTTCATCATTATTGGAGTAGTTAAATGGGCTTACTAAATGTCCATAGTCAAGATTATCTACGACTTGGAAAAATAGCCCTCGACAACTGGGTTGGGCAATGTTACTATAGAAGCTAAAGAATTTAGTGCTAAAATGGTGGCTTTTTTAAGGAAGGCTCATCAGAAATATTTTTAGATTCTAGTGAGCTTGATGAATAGAACTGGGGAAATTGCATAGCATTTAATAGTGGAGTCACTATTAGCAGTCTTATTATTATGGGGAATAGACAATTTTAGCTCACATAAAATTAAACTGTGTGTAATGCTACCATTGTGTACAGAAAGAGAAATGGGTTCAAGCAGAGGGCTTGAACATGTGATGTAGGCATCTCATCACAAGTATTCATTCAATTCATCAATGCCTTTATGTAATTGGTCATTGTCTTCATGTTGTTTCTTTATACTTCTCACCTCTCCTTCCTCTTGGCTTCAAGAGACTTATAGAAGAGGATTTCTACCTCTTTTCTCAAATGCGTTCCTCATGTCCTTCATAAATTGAAAGAAATGGGCACACCCCAAATACTCTGGTGTAATCCTCACAAAATCCAATTTTAGAAAAATGACACCAAACAAAAACAACCATTAGACGCAGAATATTATACTTCAGAAATGTGTATGCTTCCACATCATAGCACACATGATATTAACCCATACTTTGGTTTATTAACAGATATTTTTTTCTTTTTTTTGATTTGATAAACAAAATAAAAAACTGTTCTTTGTTCACCTAATTTGCAAACAAACTGAATTGTAACAAAAGGAATAAAACTTGTTGTATGTTCACCTATTTTCCAAGCAACACAGTACACACTGAACAATAATATAAAATATGTTCTATGTTAACCTGCTTTTAAAATTTTGTTCTACATTCACCCGTTTTTGAAGCCATAAATCCTTTATTTCGCAGTCAAATACAGTTGTTGTCTCTTCTTTGACCCATTGTATCAGAGGTTGAAATTTTTAATTCACGCCTCTTCTTGACCTTGTTGATCTTGGAGAACTGAATCTTTCACTCGAAATGATTAATAATTGATGCATGATTCAGACTTTCTTTTATTCTAATTCAAATTTCAGAATTTTCACCACGAATCTCAGAAAGAGTTTCACCCTTCTCAATTCCAAGACTTGAATCTTGAATTCTTTTTTCAAATTGTGAATAGCACAACTGTCTGCTAAAATGTAGAAATTTGTAAGAGAAACATATGGTGCATTGATTAATTTTTGTAGCTTTGTTAATGCTGTAGCTCCCATTACATTATGCCTCTCATAAGAGGTTTTTCATTATTTCAGGGCAGAGAACTGTATTCTTGCAGCTTTAAATACAAATTACACAAGGCTTTCAAATAGCTAGATATAGTAGAGTTTTACATGCATTCTTTACTACCTTTAACTGCTGGAGTTTTGCCTGGTTCAACTGGATTTTAAATTTCTTAACGATATCAAATGCAGATTGAATTTTAAATAGATGTAACTTCATTCATCATGAATACGCAGTTCTTAGTTAGATTGGAAAAAAGAGTATACATAATTTTGCAAGTGTTACCGCAATTGTTTTTTCAATTTTTTTTGATATAGAAAGATAAAAAAAGGATCATATTAGTATCAATAAATTCACGATTCACTAATTGATTTTAGGTTTTTTTTGTTAATCATTTCGCTTTGGTCGTGTCTCCTCTTCTTTTTGCTCTTATTTGCATCGGTACATTTTTAGGCCTTATTAGATGGTAATTTCTTTTTTCTTTGCATATATATATATATATATATATATATATATATATATACATATATATATATATATATATATATATATATATATATATATATATATATATCAATATCATATTATATATATATATATAATATCATACAATATACATATATCAATATCATTATATATATTCTTTATATCGTATAATATCATATATACAATATATAAATAATGATATTGATATATGTATATCGTATGATATAAAGAATATATATATATTATATAAATTATCTTTATACAATATTTACATATATATAATATATAAATAATTGATATATATATATATATATACTTTTCACACTTTTATACATTTTCTTATTTCGTGAATTCTATATATTTCTTTCTTCTTTTATTGCTTAGTCTCTTTTGTATATTTGGTTTTTGCTTTTTTATTTTTACATTTCTTTAGCTTCTTTGTTTTTGTTCATTTGGTTTTATTCATTTTGATACTCTTTTATTTCGTCTTTGTGATTGTGTTATCTCATAGATTTCCTTTTTCCTTTGGCTTTCTCTTCTATTAAATTTTTGGTGTTGTGGCTTCCTTTGTTAATGTGTCTTTCATTTCCCACTTCTATTCCCCTCTTGGTTTATTTTTATTTTTATTTCATTATTTTTCATTTGGGTTTGGTGTTATGTCTCATCAACTCTCTCTCCTCCCCTTCCCCCCTCCCTTCTATTTTTTCAACTAGTTGGATCTGCATTCTACCTTTTCATGTTCTCTTTTCTCTCTAGCATCCTGATGATGGATCATGTAGTATGATCCGAAACATTGATGTAAAAAAATTGTACACAATCAAATCCAGAAATTTGTGAGCACATAATTGATTTTACCTTTGTCAATTTGTTACCAAGCTCAATATGTTGCAGTTGACTTGAGTTTGAGTACCTAGTAAAATAAATTTTTCTACATAATAGCTTTCTATTGATAATTGCTTTAAGTTAACATTTATTTGGCATACCATTTCTATTCATATTATACTGTCAAAATATCTATAGCTAATCTCAGTTTAGAAAGGTAAATCTTCGTTTAGAAAGTTAAATTGTCAAAATTAATTATTTTCTTTCAAAATTACGAAAGCTAATCTCTATTTGTTGTGAGCTTCCATCTATGGAGACCAATTTATGCCATCATAACTAATTTCTATTTGGACTGTGTTGTTATGTATAGAGAGTAGTAATGTTATCAAAATCATTGCAACTAATTTTTGTTTGTTACCTTCTTTTATGCAAGGAAATTTAGGCCATAAAATAACTACATCAGTGCATCATTGTTTCAGATATCTTTCCATAGATGGAGGGCAATAAATGTTTTTTAAATTATCTCAGCTAATATCTTCTAGATGCATGTTTCTACAACAAAAAATTTGTAGCTAGTTTCTAACTATCATGTCTATTTTTTCAGTGATCTCAATTAAACTTCTTTATAATACCACTCCATCTAGACAAGGACTCTTATCTCTTCTAGATCTTTTCCCCACAAGGCCACAATTTGGGGATGGCAGAGATCCCATATATTCATATAGAAGGAGATACGCTTACATTGAGTATTAATGTTTTTTTAGAGACATGGAAAAAAATTCAAGAGCTTGCGATTGAGGTATGATCAGGGACAAAAGGGTGTTCAATGGTGGTAATATTTTGATGGAGTGAGAGACTTAGGGGTTTTCTAATCAAAATTGAGATAAGCAAGGAGAATGACAGAAAGGAGAAAGAACAACCATGTATGCGTTAGCGTGTGGAAAGAGGCCAGTATTTAAAGATTTGTATATACCACCTCTCATCTCAAAGAGGATCCACTACTCTTCTAGTGGTGATTCATCAGTCCACACCTTTACACAAACTTTTTCTTCAATGCCTCCTCCCATTGTTGAGATAGACCCAGAAACAAAAATTTCTATCAATGCACTGGCTTACCGCAGTGATACCCACATTCTCATGTTGGAAGCATGAATTCTAATGATATTCCTATGGGGGAGTATTGTAGAAACATGATTAGATCATTATCATGATGATATGTTACATTCATGACTGTGTTTGTCATCGATGTCAATATAGTAGTTTTATGTGGTATCTGACAAAAGAACAGCAAAAAGATCAAGTTTGTACAGATAGATAGTTGAGCATTTTCACTAATCAAGGTTAAAGGGAGATATTGCTAAGTGTCTAGTATATGCAGCTAACCTCAGAAGCATAAGATATTAAGTCTGGAAGAAGTTATGCAAGTTTCAGTGAAGATTGTTCTAAGATAGAGTTTATAGAGGCATGTTCAAGTAAACTTATTATATCTCTTAGCAGAGTTGTTATTTTGAGAAGCCGGAGTTAAAGAGGTGAAGAAGACATTCTAAAGATGATGTAGCTAAGCTCACTCATCATAATGTTACATGTACAAAAAGTTAGTCAAATTACAAGGTGAAAGATTAATGTTATCACTAAGTGTAACGTGTTCTTAATGTGGACCTATAATAATTAATTGAGAATGCGTAATAGTCGACTCATGGAATTATTGTATGGATTCACTATAAAGGAAGGACATTTTCCTTTATCATGTATAGATGGAAGTGAATGATTGTAAGTAGCACAAAGAGCAAAATGCGAAGATAAGAAGAGAAGAGTGAAGGTGAAGGAAACTTTGTTGCTGAGGTTTTATTGTGTGATCCAAAGTTTGATACTTGGATCTGAGGTTCATGACCTAGTCTACAAGGTCTGTCAGTGATTGGTTCGGTTGATAGGATAGAGGAAAGAAGCTAAAGAACAATACAGACAATTATTCTACAAATAATAATTGAGAGATTAGTTGGATAGTGAGTTCAGTGGTCTTGCCTCGAAAGCTATTTGGATAGTGGGTCCTTCTATCTTCTGCAACTCCTAACAAGGTTGGCACAACTCCTAACTGGGTTGGAATCTTCTAACAAGGATTCAAAGTCTTCTAATTGCATTAATCAGTTTGAAAGGCATTCTCCTGTACGCAATAGTACCCCATTTAGTTGTGAAAGCTATCTTTAGTCAATCTCCTTCCTCAACCATCATATCTTGAATATCCATCTAGGAAAGACATCATTTTTGAACCATTTACAATTTGTAGAACCTCGTCAAGTGAGGGTAAAGGATAATTGTCCTTTTGAGATGCCATGTTCAAGTTATGAAAATCAACACAAAGGCAAATCTCTCCAATCTTCTTCCGCACGGGAACCAAAGTAGTCACCCATGTAGAATGGAAAATTGGAAATGTGATCTTGGCATCCAGTAACTTCTTAACTTCTTTCAATATCAGTGGTTTGATGATAGGATTAATAGGCCTTTATCTTTGTCGAAAAGGCTTGGCATCTAGTTTCAATGGGATGTCACGAGTTATAATCTTGGCGTCGTATGTCTTTAATTCTTCGTAGCTCCAAGCGATAACATATTTATACTCAGTAAGAAACTTGAGCATTTCTTCCCTTTCTTGTGTATTGCATGCTTTCCCTATTTGGACCATCCTCGGATCTTCTTCAATTCCTAAGTTGTATTCATCACACTCCTCGATCCCCTTTTCTTGGATTGTTCTTTTATTAAGTGTTGATTCATCATGATCAAAAATGCATTCTAACTCAACCATCCCCTTGGGAATATTGTTAGTCTTTAAATTATGGATCCCATTTTCATCTTCAAGTTCATCATCTTTAGGCTTGTCATCTGGATTGTCATCAATTTCTTGCCCTTTAAGGTGACCATTGCACATGATGAATTCAAGTATGTGTTGATCATCCTGAAAGACTTGAAAGTTTGTAATATTGTCTAGAATAGATGGGACAGCAACCAACTCTACTGAAAATCTTTTCAACTTCGTTCTTTCAACTAGTTGTAGTGCACTTGCTGAAATAGCAAGAGCATCTACCACCATGTTCTTCCTTCTTAGAATGGACCTTATGTTTAGAGCTTTAAAATTATCCAGTAAATTCTATACTCTTTTCCTGTAAGAAAGTAACCTTTTTTCGTTACAAGAGTATAATGATTTTACTTGTCGAATAACCAACTGAGAATCTCCTTCAATTATGAGAGTCATGACTCCTTTCTCGAGTGCAAAGAGAAGTCCTTGGATCAACACTTTGTATTCTACAACATTGTTAGTACATCTAAATTGTAATCGATATGCTACATATAAAGACTTACCTTTTGGGTTAACTAATTTTATACCTACACCAGCCCCTAATTTGCATTTGGAACTGTCGAAGCGAAGTGTCCAAATTGGATCTTCCTTGGGCATTTCAACCTTGTGTTTGTTCATTCTTAACTTCTCTTTTACCCAGGAGTTAAAAGATTGTTTCTTGGTGACCCACTGCAACTTGTCATGGGGTTGACTTGATGATTCCCCTTTGTAACATGTTGATAGAGTAAATGTATGTTTTTCTTGTTTGTCTTGAATTTCTTCTATCAATTCCTTAATTTCATCTATTTTGGGTTTAGGATGAACGACGATCGAAGTCCACCCTTGGCCTTTCGCATACCGTCTTCTTCTTTGAATCTTGATCATCCCAGAGGGAGGAGAAGACAAACCTCCACCATCTGAAGAGGTATCACTATATGATAAATTTAGATCTTCAATTTCTTCTTCGATCTTCTTTGTTGACTCAGTTGATTTTATATGACTTTGATCTTCTACGAGTCCCTTTTTTGGAATTTGGTTATCCTTGCCTTGCATCATATGTGTTAACGCCTTTGTGACTGCTTCTTGGCATGATGAGCATTCAAATTTAGAGGGGCTAATTTTGTGTAATTGGCAAAATCTGGGGAGAAATAAGATACTAGGATCGACTTCTTCTCCCAAGCACTGCAAATTAGTCACCATGTTATCTATGAATTGTGTCAAAATCTCATCCTTTGGGTTTGATATATTGAATTCTTTATCCTAATTGCTTGATGTTTCAGTGTGGATCGTATCAAATGCCATTACTTTGTATGAGCCCAAATCTAATTGGAGGAATGCCACCTCATTCAGAGCATTGTATTCTGTGACCATTGTTTTCAATTTGGGTTCAACATCTATCTTGATTTGATTGTTCAATTCCTTCCATGGTAACCATAGCTGAGTGAAATCCATAGAAAACTATCCTCTTAGGCATTTCATCCATTCTCTACTTACGAGCAACCCATACGTCTCTAGAATGTCAACCACATGTATATCAATAACATCTTGAATTCAGGGATCGACTATCAACTTTATTCAAACATCTTTCAATATGCCGATGACTTTCACCTCTATTTTGTCCAACTGTATGACTATTTGATTGGAAGGTTGAGGACTTACCCCTAACCTTTGAGGTATTGATAGTGGCATGACATTACACGAGGCTCCTAAATCAATCAAGCAATTGTGGAGGTTCTTTCCATATATCCTAATGCTAAGCAAGAACAGGGGTACTTCAACTTTATCTTTAAACATAGTGGGCATCACTTTTGTTGCATTGATTTGTTGAGATATTGTCTTTTGAAGAACAGTATTCGTATTATGGGGTACCTTTGTATGATCCAAAGTCTTCATGAACATTTCTCGCTGTTGTGGAAAATTTTACAACATGTCAAACATGGACATATTGGCTTTGGTTCATTTCAAGTCTTTGATGACAGTATACTTCTCATTAGACCAAGTAGGATTTTTCAATATCATTCGCACGTTCACTTGATTCTAATTCTGTTGTCCTCCTTATGGTGGCCTAATTGGTGTCAGATTGTTACTCACTCTCAGATCAAGAGGCGTTGGTTGTAAAGCTAAAGGAATTCCATCTATCAAAGGTTCTTTTCTATTTCTCAAATTATACGTGTTTCAATTTTCATTACAAAAAGAAAACACCTCATCATGCTGAAGATCGAGTTCTTGACTGAATGGAAAAGAGAACTCTTCGCTAGCTAGTTGTTCTACCTGCACATTCTATGTAGAATCATAGGATTCTAGTAGCATAGCATTGAATTGTACAGGAGGAGCATTCTCATTCACTTTACAAGAGGAGCATTCTCATTCACTTGTGAGCTTTGAGTCATCTCTTGATTCCCATTATAATACGAACCATCATTGTTGGGTGCATTCTGACTATCATCATACAAATTAACATCTACATATTGAACATTGTTATTGTTGTTGTCAGCAGGAATGCTTCCATTATTTGGCTAAGTGTTCCACTATCAATTTTGTCTTTGGAAGTCATTATAATGATTAGGAGGATTGAAGTTGTTTCCCCCATTGTTGTTTCCTACATTATTGTTGTTGTTTCCACCGAAGTTCTTGTTATAATTCTAGCCATAATTGTTATTGTAAGGACCAACATTGTTCCTTTGGAAGTTGTTGTTTTTTCCTTGTGATAAGCTTAGATGAGTCAATTTGTTGTTCATTTGGGACATAGTCATTTTCATCTGACCAAATTTGGAAACAAAACCATTGTCTTCTTCAGTGGGTGTTGCTACCTTTTGCTCAAAGAAGGCAGCTTTTGGAGGTTTGAACCTTGGATACGTTAGAGCAAGATTTTGTGGAGTAGGTGCCTATTGTAATGGAACCAGATTCATAGGTATGAATTGACAAGGTATTATGGGTACTCTGGCAAGGTATGTTGGCATCGTTGTGACAGCTAGAGATGGAAGCATTAATCCTCCTCCATTAGGATTAGCTTGTTTAGTGAAGGTAATTAACTCTGCAAAGACTTTATCCAATGTGTCGATATTTTCTACAAGAATTCTTCTTAGGAAAATAGCAGTAAGATGATCCATAGCATTTAGATAAATATGAATAGCGACTTTAACTAGTATAGTGTATGGCATCTCTAGTTTGCGATATGCCATATGAAAGCGATGGTTGAAGCAAGAAATTGTCTTAGTTGGGTCTCTTTTAATTGATATGAATTGTTGATGTATCATAGTTGGGTTGATGAACATTTTGAATTGTTCTAGGAAAAAAAATTCAAAAGTATCCCAAAATACATCCAAGCGGCAAATTAATGTCCCAATTGAAAGCAATTTCCTCCAAAGAGTAGGGAAATAAACAAAGAACCGCACCCTCGTTAGCAACCTACTTGCGGTTGCAAATTTTTTTGAATACTTTGATGTGATCTTTGGCAGTTCATGTCTCACCGTAGATGAACCTTGGGCAAAACTTCTCAGGATTCTTAGGGAGGTCATAAAGTGCACCTCTCAAGTCTATTAGTGAGTCTATAGCGTTTGTGAAAAAGGCCATCAGAGGGTTTGGTGGACCTAACAGTGGTTGTTGAGGTGTAGCTATTGGAATATGTGGTGCCCACTAGGTGGTTGGAGTGGAGATGGAGTTGAAGAAGATGATGAAAGTTGAAATGAAAGTGGTTGAATTCGGGGTATTCTCTTGTCACTACATGGTTTGTGGAAGTGGGTAAGCTCAAGAAAATTGTGTGCACTTGGCAAAGACCTCAACACTCATTGAAATGGGGATTCTAGATCAAAACCCTCTAATTTGCATCAATTCTGGAAAAAGCACACCTCTGTAGAAGTACACTTTCTCACACCACTAAATTTTGTGCACTATAGAGTTTTGCACACCTGTGAACTTGCGTAGCTGCGGATCTGTGCACCTATGCACCTAAATTTCTTAAAACTCAGAAAAAATTTTGAACTTATGTGAAGTGTAGATTTTTGCAAAAAAGTGCAGAATTTAAAAACTTTGCAAATTTTCCTTCCTTTTTTGAGAATCAAAAGTGTTGTCATCCTTCTAGCACCATTTTTGTTGAGTTGTCATTTTACATGATGCTAAATGGCAGGAATTCTTGCGAACTCCTCTCTTGAAAAGCTAATTTTATGAATCGACTCCAAGATTCCAAGCAATCTTGTGACCTACTAGAATCCACTTTATTGAAGATAAATGTGAATGTTCACAAGGAGGCCTTTGTTGGTTTGTTTTGACTTCAGATAAGACGAAGAATTTCCACACTATTTCGAAAATAACACACAAAAATAAGTATTTTTTTATTATATATATTTATTATTATTATTATTATTTAAAATTATTATATATATATTTTTAGGGTTTTTTAGCTCTTGGAGGTGAAAGTGTGTGTTCACATGAAGTGGGTACGAATGCATGAAGCGCACGCAACAAGTGGCGCAGTGCGCGCGTGGGTGTGTGGAGCGCGCACAGTAAGCATAGAGCACCCCACACGAGTGCAAGTAGGGGACTTTTGTGTTTGGCGTAGCACGAAGAGTTCGGTGCACCACACAATCATTTTATTTTTTGCACAGCATGAATGGGCACACGTGCAATGGCGCAATGTGCGACACATGGTTTGGCACGGTGCAAATGGGCACAAGCACAGTGTGTGGCACTTGGTTTAGCATGGCATGAATGGGTGTGCGTGCAATGTAGGCATGGCGCACAACACTTGGTTTAGCGTAGCATGAATGGGCGTGTGTGCAGTGCGGGTGTGGTGCTTGGTTTGGCTCGATGCGAATGGGCATGCATGTGGGGTGGTTTGGTGCAGTGTGAACGGGCATGCGCCAATGTGAATCGCATGCACTAAGGAGTAGGGTTTGGTCTCACCTTTGTGCAGAGCGCTGTATTTGCAAAGTTGAATTGAAAACAAAAAGGGGGGGGGGCTTTATAGCCAAGCCCACCCATGGGGTGCGTAGGTGCACACCTTGCACCATTGCGCAATGCGCAGGTACGTTTTATTAAAAAAATTATTCATTTTTTTCTTTTTTCTTTTTGTGAAAATTTTATAATTTTTATATTTTTTTAGATTTTTTATTTTGTCTTTTTTTTATTTTTTCGAATGGGGCATGTGTTGTGGAACCACAACAAGATACATAAGAGTTTGTGTACTTTTGTGAGTTGTCATGTTGACAACACAGAAATAAGTAACTCTATTTCAGCACATGGTGTCTACAACACTAGAGTTTGCATAATTAACTGAGTTGTCATGTAGACAACACAGTTATTCGCACTCCTAATTTAGCACATGGTGTCTACAACATAATTTTGTGTGCTACACCTTTGTAGGCTTATCCTCTCATCATTGCACTTACTCCTATGCTTAATGGAGGATAACCCACACCTAGTGGACATGTACCTAGTTGTATGACTTATCATGTTGTTGATTCCTATGCATTCTAGAAGCATACCAGAGGCCTTTATATACAAGCACTCCTAGTGTACTTTCACATTGAATTGAATACATATCAATATTTTGATCATACTCTTTCTAGTCTACTGTTGTGCTTGTGCTTGAGTTCTTTGATCTTGGGTGAATTTTTCCTTAAGGAAAATTTTTACATGGTATAAGAGCTTGGAGAATTTCTCTTCGCATAGCCATTTGAGACCATTGTTACTTCAGCACCTCGACCTAGATCTAGAGTATCAAAGTCATTCAGAGTGTCTAGAGCTAGAACGGACCTCGCCATTGCATATGGGACATCGATTCAGTGAAAATCGACTATAAATTCACCTATTCTAGGCCAAAGCTGATTTTGAGGCAATATTTTTTGCAAGCTAGAACCTGAAGGCCCAATTTGCAATTCAATGTATGATCTATTAGATCTACAATTTAATTTAATTCAAATCTATTATTTAATTTTGTCTATATTTTCCTGCTATTTTCAAAATATTTTCAAAAAAAAATAGGCTAGGTCGGCCTGTAGAGAAAAAAAATTGCGCACAAGCAACGAGCAGTGACACCCTGGCCCTGTGTAGAATATTCAATCGCCTGTTTAACATTTTTTCAACTGCATTTATTCTAAATTTGATGAACGGAGTCCACAAAGCCAGTGACTGGATTGCCCAACACCAGCAGCCTCATACTGGTGGCCCTTTTATTTTGCATACTAGGGATTCCATTTTTTAAACTCTCAAAAGTTATACCATCGCACGAATGTGGATTAAAATCTCCATATTGATGATGTAACAAGCTGTTAGTGTCCTAAACTCAACTTCGACGTGATTTTCTGGTAGTGGAGTCTCGGTACTATTCTGGCTTTTGCTTTAGGTTTTTGGTGCCTGCTACTTCTATGCCATGTGGCCTTTGCTACATTCACCATGCAGACCTAGCCTGAATTGGTCACATTGCTTAATCACCATGTCTGCAACATCCACTGCACCAAATGCGCACACATGGACCAATCCACAACTTGCCAACTCAACTTACGATGCCAACTCAACCCTTATACAGTCAACAAGCCACATCAACATCCAACTCAGGAAGCCACATGTTATGTACAACTATATGATCCATATCAGTGTATGACCCTGCCATGTCACCCAGGGGGCCTAACTTTTTGTTGACATTAGCATTTCATAGTGTTAAAATTGATGATCGTCTGACTGTCACTCCCAGGCATTTTTGAACTGTTGCAATAGTTGTTTGACCATCAAATTTAAGCTCACAATTTTCTACCTAGACCCCTCTCCAGATGCAATTTCGATTTGACATCTGACATTGGGAGGCCATAACTCAGTCATCCAGACTCCAGATCAGGTGCAACTATTTTTTTATTTTGGGTAGAATTTCTTGAACTTTTTAGTGGTGCAACTCTTTTCTAGTTTTGGTGTACAGATTTGTCAGCAATTGCATTTTTTGGTGACTGTACCTATCTAATCCTACATTTTGCAACTTGAAACGCTCTATACAGGCTCATCTAGACACATTTTTAGGTTTTGTTTTTTTGAAAGTGCATTATTTTTTGTCTACTTTCTAGATCTACATTCATATTATAGGGTTGTGTGGATAGAAATATCACTTTCAGACTTAGGGCATTTTTTGCATTGTATTGCTTTGATTACTTTTGAAAAATGTTGTACATCTAAGCTATAGTGCTTAGTGATAGATTTGAGCCTCAAAAGGAAATTGTAAATAGCAAAAATCAGAAGTCCATTTTGTACATTTTGACAAGTGGCCTATTGTACACACACTACATATAAAGTGTCAAAAGCATCTTTTTTGGGGGGGTCTTTTGATTGAGTAAAAAGGGGGGGTGTGTATTGTGTTCTTGTGTCTCTCTTTTGTACTCTTTTACTTTTTTGCATCATGGGTTCACCTAAAGATCCACTTCTAACTTCACACAATAATTCTACATGGAAATATATTGTATGGAGTGGATTAATGGAAAAAGGTTTAAATCTTAATGTTGATGGTACAATTTCCAAACCCACTAATGTTATAGCACTCTTTGATTGGTGAATTAAAGACCAGTAGGCTTTAGGAATTATTAGGACTTGTGTACATAAAGATCGCTTCTTCCACATTTCTAGTTTCAAGGAAGCCAAACCTACTTGGGACAAACTTGAATCATTGTATGGTAAGGTGGATGAGGAAAAGGGATACCATATTGAGGATGACCTACTTCTCTTGGATCCTAAGAACGTTGACACAATTCAACATCATATCAACAAAGCCAATGAGTTTAGAGCACTACTTAAAAATTGTGGTAATCCCATGAAGGATGATAGGTTGATTCATCATATCGTGAAGAGGCTACCTTTAGAATATGCTTCCTTTGTTTCAACTTATAATACTCACAGGTTAACCATGGGAAGTGCTTTCCAAAAGCCTACATTTGATGCATTTGCATAAATATTGATTTTTGAACAATTCCACTTGATAGGTATGGGACTTCCCACATCATCAAAGACCAAAGCATTGGTGGCTAGTGATGAGAACCAATAAAGTCAAAGAGGAAGAAGTTCTAAGAACAACAAGAAAAAGAAGTAGAAGCAAAAATCAGAATCTAAGACAAAACAATCCTCCTCACAGTAAGGCAATTATTCTTCCAACAAGAAGGGAAGTAATGAAAAGGACAAAATTTTTGTGCATATTGCAAGAAGCTGAATCATGATGAGCATCATTGCAAGACTAAGAGAATCAATGAGTTGGAAAACCTACTCAAGAAGAACAAAATTCAAGTACCAAATGCTTCTAAGGATTCAACTCCAACCACTTCAAAGGGAAAAGGACAAGCACTTATGGCAAATACAAGTTCTTCATTGGAATGGATTCTTGACTCAGGTGCCTCATATCATATGGGTTCTTCAAAAGGAGACTTTACTTCATTGGAGCAGTCACAAGTACCACACATCTTTGTAGGAGATGATAAAAAAATTGAATTTGAAGGGAAAGAACATGTGGAGATGGAAAATGGGGAATTCAAAGATGTTCTCTATGTTCCACACCTAAGCTCTAATCTCCTCTCAATTTACCAAACACTCACCTTGGAAATGGAAACAAAGTTGAGTTCCTTCTAGATTCTATAATGGTACAAAGTCTTAAAGATGATTCATTAGTTGCAGTGGGGAAACACAATCATGAAAAGAGGCTTTATTCCTTCTCCCACTTTGTGCCTACATCTCCTTCACATGCCTTGTTAACTCAATCTAATTCAAAAGCCAAATTATGGCATGAGCAGTATGGTCATCTTTCCTTTTGCTATCTTCAACAACTTTGCTCAAAAAACATGGTCAAAGCTCTACCTATAATCAACTTTTCTAAGGGTGAATGTTCAACATGTTCAATGGATATTTATCTAGAGGAGAAGTTTGATAAAGGGAAGTCTTCAAGAGCATCAGTTGTTCTTTAGTTGGTTCACATGGTTTTAGCAGGTCCTTTTGCAGTGACATCAATTAGCCAAGGTCACTACATCCTTACTTTCATTGATGAATTTTCACGCTACACATGGTTCTACTTTCTTCATCACAAGAATGAAGTGATTGATAAGCTTCAAGCCTTCAAGAGTCATGTTGAACAGCAATCAAGGAAATCCATCAAGGTTCTTTGGAGAGACAATGAAAGTAGATATGTGAACACAAGACTTAAAGACTTTTGCACACTTGAGGGTATTGATCTTCAGAATCCACTAGCATTTAGTCCACACAAGATAGATGTTGCAAAACTGAGGATACAAACTCTTAAGTCCATGCAAAGTTGCATGATACAAGCTAAGTCTCTTGATCCTACACTTGAAGTCGAAGCTATAAGTAGTGCCACTCACATACTCAATAGGTCTCCTCATAATGCCTTAGATGGAAAGACTCCTTTTGAGGCATGGTGTGGCAAAAAACCAGTTGTGAAACCCTTTAGAGTCTTCGGTTGTCCAGCATGGGCAAACATATCTTCCAAGGTATGCAAGGCACCACCACCTAGGCCTTGTACCTTCATCGGATATGAAGATGGTGTTAAGGCATATAGACTTATGGATCCTTAGACACATGAGATCTTTGTGGAGAAGGATGTTCACTTTGGGGAAAATCCACCCAGCTTATCCTATAATCCTCTTCGCACTTCATAAATTGTGGAAATTGATAGTGACACTAGCGATAGTGATTCAACAGATTTGTGGGATCCTATTGATAGATGTAGAGAGAGGTCACATCATCAACATATTCCACATGCATAGATTGCCACAATGATAGGCCCAGCATAGCAAGGTACACCTTTTTTTCTAGCTCCAGCAACAGGGGATGATTACATAGCAGATATTTCAAGTTTTTTTGTGGATTCATACATAGAAAACTTGGGGGACATCATCAATGATATACATCTTCTCTTTGATGAAGAAGATCCATCTTCAGTTGTTGTGAGGGCTCACTCTGACCCTCATGTCCATTCTCTACATGATGAATCTTTATAGGTTGATGTGATTGTGGATCCTTATGTACAATAGTTGTAGGAGGTCTCTTTATAATTCAAGGAGACAATTAGTTCTTTGGGATAGGTTCTACATCCATCCTTGCTAGATTTGCGCTCGTTCTTTTCAACAGTCTTGGAAGGGGCAACCATCAGTATTGACACGGGAACAGTTGAGCAAGTTTTAGAGGCATCATTGATTTTTGGGATTCTTTCTATACATAAGGAAGCATCTCACTTGTATCTTTGCCATTTTTTCTTCCAATGGGGAGGAACATTATTTAGCACTCATGGACTAGCTTCTTCCTTGGAGTAGCTATCACTGATCAACACTCTTTGTTTGGGGGGGAGGAGACTACCTAGTCTCTCTTCTTCTTCTCATACTTCTTTATTGTATATACTTGATGTATGTCGTAATGGGGGGGTTTTGATTACTCCATCCATCTATGCATCTTGTTTTTTCATCTCTCTTTATGGGGGAGGGTTTTTCCCATGAGGTTTTCCCTCTTTCTCCGCTTTATGAGAGATTGCATTTCATTATATACATGGGTACCTAACATGGCCTAGTAGCTAGGAACCATTATGCATTTCATCCTAGTTTTTATGATCTTAAGTGCATTCTCCTAAGTTGCACTTAAGGGGGGGGTGTTGGTGTAAATATGTATATACTATTTATACTTTACTTAAGTTTACTTAGGTTAATGCATTAATTTATTATTATGTATTATTTCATTATTTCCTTAGGTGAGACACTTAGGAGTTTATGTACTTTTGTGAGTTGTCATTTTGAGAACACAAAAGTAAGCAACTCTATTTTAGCACATGGTGTCTACAACACTGGAGTTTGCATAATTAACTGAGTTGTCATGTAGACAACATAGTTATTCACACTCCTAATTTAGCACATGGTGTCTACAACATAATTTTGTCTGCTACACCTTTGTAGGCTTATCCTCTCATCATCGCACTTACTCCTATGCTTAATGGAGGATAACCCACACTTGGTGGACATGTGCCTAGTTGTATGACTTATCATGTTGTTGATTCCTATGCATTCTAGAAGCATTCTAGAGGCCTTTATATAAAAGCACTCCTAGTGTACTTTCACATTGAATCAAATACATATCGATATTTTGATCATACTCTTTCTAGTCTACTGTTGTGCTTGTGCTTGAGTTCTTTGATCTTGGGTGAATTTTTCCCTAAGGAAAATTCTTACAGTACTAATTTTCATATTATGTGCCAATTGGAACCATGATTTGGCTTCAATTCTCATTTACAAGCTAATCTTTTCTTTATAGGCTATAAGTAAAAGATTTGAAATTCATGTTATGAGACCAGAGGAAGTTGAAGAAAAAATAAAAAATCTTCCAATTGTTATGATGGAGCAAGAAATTATGGAAGTTGTCAATCAACATCCTGTTGTAATTATATGTGGGGAGACTGGATGTGGTAAAACTACTCAAGTTCCATAGGTATGGCTCCTTGTTATTTCCTACTTTTTCATTTTTTAAGAGTTACAAGAATGCCTTAAATGTGTTTCCCATGCTGAATTGAATGTTGCATGATGCCTTACAATTTAGCAAAGATTGTTTTTTTGAAGTTTCTTTTTGAAGCTGGATTTGGTTCTAAGCAAGTGCCAAGCAACGAGAAGAATTATAGGTGTCACTCAACCCCGATGTGTAGCAGTTCTTGCTACTTCCAAGAGAGTGGCTTATGAGTTTCCCTTTTAGTTGGGAGAGAAAGTTGGATTTCACATGTGGCATGATCAAAGAATAGGAGGGAACAGTTCCATCAAGTTTATGACTGATGGAATTCTGCTTCGTGAAGTGCAGGTAGAGAGTTCGTATTTGTCATATCTATCGAACATGAGTTGAGAGACTTGTGGCTTTTGTTCTGTATAATTTTTACTAAATACAACATTGTAATAGTTATGACATTTTTTTGTTGTGTAAACTTGGTTGATTTTTTCATAACAAAAATTGTTTATCTACAATGTGACTAATTGTGAAGCTTAATACTTTGCCATGTTAATCATTGAATATCATATTTTCTATTCTATGCATACTATGTAAGCCTAATACTTCACTTTTTTGGCCATAGAATGATTTTCTATTGAGGAGCTACTCAATCATTGTGTTGGATGAGGCTCACAAGAGGAGTTTGAATACAGACATCCTTATTGGAATGCTTTCGCAGATTATACCTCTTCGGCAGGTTTTATGATTTGATATTTTACAATTACAATTGTATATGGATTATTACCTAAATAGTCAAAAGAGGAAATAAATACAAAATCAAATTCTAATTTGTTTGATCTTTAATGTAGAATCTATATGGGGAACAATTGAAAAAAAATCTAGCAGAGAAATATTGAATCCTAAAAACTTCGTTAACCCATTGAAACTTGTTTTAATGAGTGCAACACTAAGGGTTGAGGATTTTGTTTCAAATGACAATTTATTTCCTATATTATCACCTATTATAGAAGTTCCTACAGGATAGTTTCATGTAACCATTCATTTCTCTGCTAAGACGAAACTTGTAGATTATTTGGGAAAGGCGTATAAAAAGGTTTTAGCTATTAACAAGAAGTGTCCACCAGGTGTTATGCTTGTATTTGTGACAAGGTAATGAGAGGTAGAATTCCTATGTAAGAAGCTGCAAAAAGCATTTAGAAAAGGATTAAAAATAGTGCCAAACCACCAAGCATTCTTCATGTGACAAGCTCATTTTCAGATGTAGAAAAGTTTACAAATCAGCCTAACATGAAGGAAATTGTTGATGTTGTGATGTTTTTGATGAAAATGATGGGTCTAATACATGTGATGATGATGGCTTTGATGATAAATTACACAAAATTTTAGAATCTTCTGATATTGAATTTGATTCAGATTCAGATAGTGAAGAAGAGTTTCTTAATAATGAAAATGACCCCTTTGATAAAATATTGAAAAATGCGAGCTTGCTCAGAGATCCAGGGTGTATGGAATCACTTAAAACTTCTTTTAAAGCACTAAATGGTGGTGACAATATGAAAATAATTAATGCAAAGTCAAACTAGGAAAAATATTTTAGATACTCATAGCAAAGAACATGGAAATCAAATTGGTGCATGAAACTTGAAAGAGATAGGCCCTCTCTATGTTTTACCCTTGTATGCAATTTTATTTGCAGAGGCACAGTTATAGGTATTTGCTGGAGGACTGAATAGTGAAAGGTTTGTTGTGGTGGCCACTAATGTTGCTAAAACTTCCTTAACAATTCCTGGAATCAAATATGTTGTTGATATGGGTAGAGAAAAGGTCAAGGAATATGCTTGTTCAAGTGGAATAGAAAAGTGTGAGATTCAATGGATTAGTAAGGCTTCAGCTGCTCAACGTGCGGGCAGAGCAAGTAGAACAGGATTAGGACACTAATTGTCTTTATTCATCTGTCATTTTCAACAACAATTTACCAAATTTTCCACTATGTGAAATAAGAAAGGCTACTATTGAGGGCATTGTACTTATTTTGAAGCACATAAGTATTACTAAGGTGATCAAAATAAGTTTCTAGCTTTTTGCTTAATGTTTTTTGGGAAAGGATTCATAGATAATGTTCAGATTTTCTAATTCAGCCTTTTGTACTCAATATATCAGGCATTGTATACCTTTGGTGTTTCTTTAGATAGATCTTACTAACAAATTTTATTGATTGTTTTTCAGGTTTCCAACTTCCCTTTCCCTACCCCACCTAATAAGATAGCCCTAATGGACACTGAGCACTGCCTAAAATCCCTTAGAGCACTAGATCAAAGTACAACAAGGTTGATGTCAGGTGGAGAAGCAATGTCATTATAGCCTCTAAGTCTTGGTCATTCTTGTATGATTCTAACTGTGATTCAGATGTGAGAAATATAAAATCCAATTAAAACTCACAATCCTAAACCTAAAAAATATGCTCGGCACATGAAGGTGTCGAGTGCAAGTTTTGCTCGACACCTTAAGGTACCAAGTGGCAGTTTGCTCGGCACTTGAAGGTGTCGAGTGATAGGCAACAGTTACTGAGCTAGCTCAGCACAAGAGGAAGCCGAGTAAGCTCGGCACACGAAGGGCAATGCTCAGCAACAATGGATGCCAAGTGAGCTCGGCTCAAGCTAAAAAAAATTATAACTTAGAGAAATTTCAACGTGAATGTTTCCACCATTAAAACTAGAGAGCCAAAGCTTGAAGCTTCTAAACAAACTTCTCAAATGCAATGAATAGAAGAAGAACAATGGATTCAAGTATTCCTACTTTCTTTCTATTCAACTTTGAATAAAAATATTACAAAATCTGGGAGCATTCAGCTTCAACCAGAAAACCCTAAAATAACCCTAAATTGGTAAAAACTTCAAACTTCAATAAACTTGAAACTTGCAGCTCTAATGGCTGCATACAATGGTGCCTCGAGCAATCACTTCTTCAGTAGGACAAATCAAACAACAACAAACTTACAGAGTGAACAGGAGAAACACATGCAACTAGAGAGATTAGATCTGCTAATCACTTTCTTCTTCTTCCTTCTGTGCTCTGCTCTACTCTGTTGAACTCTAAACTGACTCTCTTCTTTTTTGTTCTGTTGAAAATGCACTAAATGAATGCAATGAAAGCATTCCTTTTTGTCATATTCTTCCCCCTCTTTTCCTGATTTCAAAACTCACCTACCAAATTCATGTTTATGACTATTGTGCAGGTCGACAGGGATCATAGGTGGGTGTTTGGCTCCAGTGGCAAACGGCCCTTTGCATTTAATATTAAAACACTCCCCCTTTGTCCTAAGCCAAAAAAACAAGGATCACTACTAATCCACATCAACTACACCAAGACACTCTTTTAGGTGTACAAAACTTCCAATGCCTAATGACTTTGTGAAAATGTCTACTAGCTGCTGCTCAGACTTACAAAATTCCATCTTGATATCCCCATTCTCCACCAACTCTCTGATGAAGTGATATCTGATCTCTATGTGTTTGCTTCTCCCATGGAAGACTGGATTCTTGGACAATGCAATTGATGAGATGTTGTCACAATAAATTGTGGTACCATCCTCTTGCCTTTCATTCAAATCTGTCAAAATCCTCCTTAACCAAATAGCTTGACATGCTGCTGCATTTGCTACTATATATTCAGCCTCTGCTATAGATTGAGCAACAATAGGTTGCTTCTTGGATGCCCATGAAATTGCACCTGATCCCATATGGAACATGTATTCAGAAGTGCTCTTCCTATCATCTATACTTCCAGCTCAATCACTATCAGTATAACCCACCAACTTGAAATCATTATTTGCAGTATACAAAATTCCAAATCCCTTGGTACCTTTCACATACCTTAGGATCCTCTTTCCCACTTGCCAATGGGAATCCTTTGGTGTTTCCATAAATCTGGAAATCAAACTTACTGCATGCATTAGGTCTGGTCGAGTTGCAGTCAAATACATTAAGCTTCCAACCATACTCTTGTATAGTGTTGGATCCACTCTCTTGCTAGAGTCTTCCTTGCTCAACTTCAGACCTACTGATATTGGCGTTGGGGCTACCTTACTATTCTACATTTTAAATCTCTCCAAGATGTGCCCTACATACTTTTCTTGAGAGATGAAGATGCCATTATGTATTTGTTTTACATCTATGCCTAGAAAGTATTTCAAGAGACCTAGGTCTGTCATCTCAAATTCATTTTTCATGGCCTCTTTGAACTCACCAATTAGAGCTTTGTCATTACCAGTAAAAATCAAATCATCTACATACAAGACAACAATCAATACAATTCCATTTTCTGCCTTGATGTAGAGAGTAGGCTTACCATTGCTTTTGCTAAAGCCGTTGCTCATCAAACATGAGTCAATCCTACTGTACCATGCCCTTGGAGCTTGCTTGAGCCCATAAAGAGCTCTCTTCAATCTATATACTTTATTCTCTTCACCTGCAACGTCATAACCAGGTGGTTGCTCCACATATACTTCTTCTTTCAATACACCATTTAGGAAGGCGGACTTCACATCCATTTGATATACCTTCCATTTGTGCTAAGCTGCAATTGCTATGACAGCATGCATGGTTTCCATTCTTGCAACCGAGGCATATGTCTCATTATAATCTCTACCATACTGCTGTTTGTAGCCCTTGACTACCAACCTTGCCTTATGCTTATCAATCTTGCCTTCAGCATTGCATTTGGTCTTGTAGATCCATTTCACTCCAATCACTTGCTTCTTGGGAGGCAATTCAGTTATCTCTCATGTCTCATTTCTTTCTATAGCATCTATTTCCTCATCTATGGCCTTACACCATTTCTTCTCCTTAATAGCTTCTTCAAAATAAATTGGATCACTATGAAAAAATAATGCAAAATTAACACTCTCATCATAACCTTCATACCTTTCATCTTGGTATATCTCCCTAAGACTCTTGGTCTTTCTTGGTAATAGGGAGGAGAGTGTGGGATCAAAATCTTCACTACTGTTGCTTTGCCGACTAGTTTGGTCTTCACTGGTACTCGGCACTGACACTCGATCATGCCTAGAGGAGCTCGGCAATGACTGAGGTTGTTTGTCTTTTCTTCTATTTGCTCCTTCCTGTTGTTCTTCATCAGCATCCTCTTCACTCATAATCGGCACTTTACTTGATGTGCTCGATGACTCATCAATTGGACCATACCAAGACTAATTTTCAAAAAATTCCACATCTCTTTGAGAGAGTCATCTTGTTGTTCAATGGGTCATATAATCTATATGCCTTTGATTCTGAGCTGTACCCTGTGAAGATGCACTTCACACCTTTTTCATCCAATTTTTGCCTTTGCTATTTAGGCACATGTGCATATGCAACACATCCAAACACCCTTAGGTGTTCAACTGTCCATCTTCCTTGTGACCATGCTTCCATTGAAATTTTATCACGAACTGCCTTTGTAGGGCACCTATTAATTAGGTAAACTATTGTTACCATAGCCTCTCCCCAAAATTCAATTGGGAGACCTTTCTCTTTCATCATGCTCCTTGCCATTTCAACAATGGTCTTGTTGTTTCTTTCAGCCACTCTAATCTACTATGGTGTGTAGTTGGTTGTGAGCTCTTTCTTTATACCATGTTTCCTACAAAAATTTACAAAAGAATTGGAGGTATACTCCCCTCCTCTATCTGATCTTAGGACCTTGATATAATGTCCACATTCTCTTTTAGCTTGGGCTTTGAACTCAAGAAACTTATCAAATGCTTCAGATTTAGATTTCAAAAAATAATCCCATATCCTACGACTGAAATCATCAATGGATGTCATGAAATAAGTACTCCCCCCAATGGAAATAACTTGCATAGGACCAACTAGGTTAGTATGCACTAATTCTAATGGATATCTAGCCCTCCTAGGATTTTCAGAATTAAAGGGAAGCCTATGTTGCTTACCCAAAATACAAGCCTCACACTTGTCACATGAATTTTCTATTCGTGGCAAACCTTCTACCATTCTTTTATTTGATAACAAAATTAAACCAGCATAGCCAAGATGACCATACCTGAGGTTCCATAGCCGTGAGGTGTCTTCAATCACACTCCTTAGAGTTGATTGTATGCGAGATGCAACACCAACTTGGGATGAGAAACATGTCTCTATCTTCAAGGGAAACATTTTGTTCTTTGTCATTTGAACTGCTGCAAGTAAATTCTTGCTCCCATCTTTTTCATGAATGACACACATGTCATTCTCCATCAACACTTTGTATCCATTTTGAATGAGCTGACCAATACTCATCAAATTGTGCTTCATACCAGGGGCAAAATACACATTTTGTATTTCCTTCTTCTCACCTTGCTTGGTGCGGACCATAATAGATCCTTTGCCCACTACTGGTAGGGTTCCATTGTTACCCATTTTAATCTCAGATTTGAAACTCTTGTCAATGAATGAAAACAAGGTTTCATTACCACTCATGTGGTTGCTACATCCACTATCGAGGTACCAAACCTCAGGGCTTCCTTCTTCATCAACATTATGCATGATGAAGGCAGTGGCATTGTTTCCACTTCCCATTTTCACATCAGCCACATTTGCTTGTCCTAACTGATCATTTTGCTTCTTCCAGCATCCACTTGCATAATACCCATATTTAAGACAGTAGTAGCATTCTACATTACTCTTATTTGAGTAGTAGTTTTTCTTACCTCCTCTTGAAGTATTTTGTGAGCTACTTGCTCCATCTACTCTTCTTGAGCTTTCTGTTGCAACATTTCTTTATCCTCCATTACCTCTGCCTCTGCCTCTAGAGTTTCTACCTAAGAAATTTCTTCTTCTCCCCCTTCCTCTTGGAGTTGACTGAGCCTTGAATGCTTGCTCTTGGGAAGAAGAAGATGCAGATCTATTGATTCTATGCTCATGGGTTTGAAGAGTACCCATCAACTCATCCATTGTCAAAACAGTGAGGTCTTTTGACTTTTCTATGGTCATGACCAAATTGTCATATTTATGAGGTAAACTCCTTAATATCTTTTCCACTATCCTCTACTCTTGATAGTCTTCTCCATTTGACTTCAATTGGTTAATCACATTGGAGGTCCTTGAATTGAAATCTACAACTGATTCATTTTCCTTCATCTGAAGGTTCTCAAACGCCCTCCTTGTGTTTTGTAGCTTTACTGTACAGACTTTATCAATCCCCTTGAAGTTTGTCTCAAGGATATCCCATGCTTCCTTTGCATAATTTTCTGCTGCAATCTTGGAGAATATTGTCTCTATCATTGTTGCTTCAATAAAACTTAATGCCTTTGCATCCTTTCTCCTTGACTTTTTCAAATGAGTCTTTTGTGCATTTGTGAGTGTAGCATACTGAGTTGGGTCTATCACATCATTGAACACATTAACTATAAACTTCCATAAATCATTTGCAACCATTATGGTCTTCATTTTCTTTGCCCATGTATCATAGTTTTGTCCATTGAAGGATGGTGGTTGCTGTCATATCTTTCCTATATCTACTGCCATGTCAAATATCCCAAGAAAACAAATGCCCTAACTCACTGTCAATGTGGGGCCTCAAAGCTATGATACCATGTGAGAAATATAAAATCCAATTAAAACTCACAATCCTAAACCTAAAAAATATGCTCGACACGTGAAGGTGTCAAGTGCCAGTTTTGCTCGGCACCTTAAGGAGTTGAGTGGCAATTTGCTCGACACTTGAAGGTGTTGAGTGATAGGCAACAGGTATCGAGCTAGCTTGGCACAAGAGGAATTTGAGTAAGCTCGGCACACAAAGGGCAATGCTTAGTAACAATGGATGTCGAGTGAGCTCAGCTCAAGCTAAAAAAAAATTATAACTTAGAGAAATTTCAACGTGAATGTTTCCACCATTAAAACTAGAGAGCCAAAGCTTGAAGCTTCTAAACAAACTTCTCAAATGCAATCAATAGAAGAAGAATAATGGATTCAAGTATTCTTTCTTGCTTTCTATTCAACTTTGATTAAAAATATTAGAAACTCTGGGAGCATTTGGCTTCAACCAGAAAACCCTAAAATAACCCTAAACTAGTAAAAAATTCAAACTCCAATAAACTTGAAACTTGCAGCTCTAATGGCTGCATACAATGGTGCTTGGAGCAATCACTGCTTCAACAAGACAAATCCAACAACAATGAACTTACAGAGTGAATAGGGGAAACACATGCAACTGGAGAGATTAGATTTGTTGATCACTTTCTTCTTCTTCCTTCTCTACTCTGCTCTACTCTGCTGAACTCTAAACTGACTCTCTTCTTTTTTGTTCTACTGAACACACACTGAATGAATGAAATGAAAGCATTCCTTTTTTTCATATTCTTCCCCCTCTTTTCTTGATTTCAAAACTCACCTACCGCATTCATGTTTATGACTATTGTGCAAGTCATCAGGGATGGTAGGTGGGCGTTTAGCTCCAGGGGCAAACGGCCCTTTGCATTTAATAATCCAACATCAAATACTAAAGGAGGGGGATGAATGTGTTGGTGTAAGCTTGATTTTGGCTTTTGCAATGGCTGTTGTTGCTACACTAAGTGTGCATAATCTGTTTCTTATACATTTTCGCTCAGTGGCTGGAGAAGGTGTGAAGCAAAATTAGATGGAAAATGATATTGTGTTGAGAAAGAAACCAAAGAGCAAGAATACCTAGAAACTAAGACGCAATGTACCATTGCTAAAGCAGCACATAAACTGTTTGAGAATATGAGCAGTGAAGCTTTAATAGTTGCAAGGGCACTTTGTGCATTTGAAATTGTAGATAATCCAAAATAGTTTTGCCAAATTAACTCTTTACATCTAAAAACAATGGATGAAATGTCCAAGCTTCGCAAGCAACTACTTCATCTTCTCTTAAACTATAAAATGGAAAAGAAACTGAAAGAGGACTTAACTTGGACTTTTGGCAATTTGGCAGATGTAGAACTTGCATGGAGGAAATCAACCAACAAATCTCTCACATCAACTCAAGAAGATATATTGGGACAAGCAATCTATGCATGTTGGGCAGACAGAGTTGCACGTTGTCTAAGTCCACATAAAACAATAAAAGCATCATTGGAAGGGCAGCAGACAGGGGTAATCAAATATCAAGCCTGCTTTGTAGAAGAAATTGTATTCCTTCATCACAATTCATCTATTAGTAAATTGGCACTTGATTTTGTTGTATATAATGAACTCATTCATGTGAAAAAGCCTTATGTACGGTGTTACATGCATTCAGCCAACTTGGCTTACCTTGATTGCAAGAACTCTCTACACATTTTATAAACCACGTGTTGATCCTAAACCATATTATGATTGCTCATTAGATAAGGTATTTTGTTGGGTTTCTCCCACATTTGGCAAATATTGATGGGAGCTTCCTCTTGAAAGATCCATTGTGAAGAACATAAATCATCGGATAGCAATGTTTGCATGTGCATTTTGTCAAGGAAAAATTCTACTATGCTTCAAAGAAATTCAGCAATTTCTTGTAGTTGATCCCTCTATGGTATTGAAACTTGAGGCTGCCACACACAAACATGTCAGTGATCTTCTCCACAGATGAGTGTGGGGCCAGTTGTTGACAATCGTATCAAACTTAGATCTTCTTGGGATGTGGATCAAAAGTTCTTATACATTGAACTATTAGCATGGATCCAAGGTAAATTTCATCATCTCTTTAATTAGCTATGGAAGCAAATGAAGCATGAGGCCCGAAAGGACTGTAAACATTTTTTTTACAAGAAAATCAAGAAACGAAGTAGTGCAGAGGGAATTTAAGGGTGTTAGTTGTTTATGTTGATAATACATTTTGCACCAATCCTACATTAATGTGTATCTAGAGGCTTAGGTTTGCATTTCATACTTCTAGAGAGTTTCCAATAGCATGTGAACCACTAGTTCCTACCTTGGTAGGATATTATTGCATCCGTTGGGTGCAATTTTTTTTAAAGTAGACCCATCAGCTTTGAGTATTTTTGGAGGCAATTTGAATTCATTGTAGTTTTATAATTTTTACATATTTAACAATATAGAATAATACTATTCATTGTTAATTTCATTGGAATATTTAATAGTATAGAATAATACTATTCATTGTTAATTTCATTGGCTCCCACTAGTTTTTCTAGGGAGAAAAATAATGTTTTAATAGGTTTGTTGAAATGTGGGGGTAATTGGAACTAACACCTGCATAGAGACAATTGGTCATTCTTTTAAGTGCAATTCTGTGCATGCAATATGCCGACTCCACATGACTTTTAGTTATAGATGGAAATGATAATGATATTATGGCTCTTATTTTATTATAGTGTTTTAATTCATTGAGAATTGAACTTTATTGTTCTTTGAAGCATAAAGGCCTCATGTTGGTAGATTTTCTAGATTTCTATTGTAAAAATTGTTCTTGAAAGGATAAAAGGCCTCATATTGGGAGATTTTCCAGATTTCTATTGTAAAAATGGAAAGAGCCAATAATTTAAAGGGGCATTTTGAACCATGTGTCATTTTTTTTTTGCATTCAAGGGAAGAAGCAATATCTTTGTATATGTTTATATCTTTTTAAGTTGTAAATTAAGATTTTTTATTATTGCAGCATTTCTTATGTTATTTTTTGGCACAGTCTAGCTCTGTACTTGTTCATTTCAGAAACTTTGTATTTTGAAATATTACTTGATGTTTCCTTTAATTCATTTAATGTGCCAAGTAATCTTTCCTTACATTCATTTAATGTGCCAAGTGATCTTGGCTCAAGCAAATAAAGGTGGGTCATTTAATGTGCCAAGGAATCTTGACAATAAAGGTGGGTCAAATGTGATGTGTAGAAAGTAAGTAAAGTTGAGTGGAGAAAAATCAATTAAATTTTAATGGTTGTGACTAGGGTTAATGTGATTTATTGAAATTTTTAGTCCCTTCCATACAGCCAGAGACTAATGTTTTCGCACCACTTAAACACAATCAGTTGCTTTCTTGCAATTGGACTAGTTAATTGATCTCTTCATTTCGTAAGGTTTGTAGCACTTTATTTCTAATTTCAATTTTTTGTAATATGTCTACTCTTTTCTACTTGGACCTATGTAGTATAGTTGGCTATTTTTTTCTTTTTACATTCAAAAATGTAAAAAATCTTTAGCTCAGCTAATGAAAAGCGAGCATGGGAAAAATATATTTTGAGTTTCTAATGTTTCTCTAAACACTTGAGTGTTTCTGGACACTTCTATTGGAAGCCACATGCCCATATATGCTCTTGTAAGTGTTTCTGGAAACTTCATTTACTACATACTTCATTTTCTCTTCTTATCTTTTTACTTCATGGTCTCCTCATCTTTTTTGGACTTTGTAATTTGGAGGTTAACAGTCATGGTAACAGAGGCATGCCTATTGGTATGAGCGGTGCAGAATTTTACTATATGAAACATCAGATAATTTTGGTGTCAATTTATTTTCTTCTAAAAGAAATTATTTTTCATAGGGGTAGCCTTTATTGTGTTGAATAAGATAGTAAGCATCTTGTACTACACAATTTCTCAAAGGAAAGGAAAAACTCGAAGCTGATAGGTAGCCATGTAGGAAAACCCTATGTAAATGAACCAGGGGTCTCAATGAGTGGCTTGTCATGCTGAATGACTGGATATTATGTTTCTAACCACTTTTTCTCAGGTCATGAAACCACTGTTAATATGATCAACTATTATTGTAGAAAATGCAATCTCATCTAATCTCATCTGCAACAAGTGTGTTACTATTCCACAAGCATTTGAAAATTTATTGCCAATATTTTGTTTAATAATCTATGATTATTAGTTATGTGCAAGAGCTTTGAAACCCTAGATGACACATACTACTATTTTTTGTTTACTACCAAGTGATGGGTTGGGTGCAGTAAAATAATCCTGGGTTTAAATTCACAATAGGTATACAAAGCAATATGTGCTTGTTTGACATATATTTTATTTGCATAAGTCTTCTCTCTAGCTCAAGAATCTAGTGGTGATGAATCGCTGATACCTCTAGTTCTACTTTTCATTTATGATGTATAGATTGAATCACTAGTTGTATGGAGGTTGGTTTTTGGTTCATTTCATTTTAAATAAAATTCTATTTTGATAGGGTTTTTTGGTCTTTTATAGCAAGTTGTGCACATTTTTCTCATTAGCAACATTGGAAACTTGACAATCTATGTGAAACCTCTAGGTAGATGACATTATCCATTAAATGAGAATTTTGTATCTGTAATTTCACTATGCCTCATTACTAGAAAACTTGGCGTCATAGCTCCTTTTGTGTCTTCACTTGCAAGTATTCTGAACCATAAAATGAATTTTACTTTTTGGTGGGTTTATTATAGAACTTTTATTGGAAGATTTTCCTCTTATTATTTTAGTGAATATATTATATAGTTGCAGTTTGGTAATATATCGGTTTTCTCTCCTTCCATGCGAACATATCTTGCATATACCTTTTTTCAAAATTAATATCAGCATTATATTAAATTATACTCGCCAATCATTTTACAAATACCTTCATCAATTTGATTTATGTCAAGGTTTTGAAAAAGATGTCATGTGTGGAGATATTGAATTCCAATGCCAAGAATACAAAAAGAAATCTAAGCAATCAACCTTAATAGAGTGTGAGTTGTTTCGAGTTATGATCATCAGAATGTGTTTGTCTCTGACAAACATACTTCTCAACTTTTGGAGGAACTCACAGACTATGGTGCTTAGGGTACTTGTGTGAAAGTGCTTTCTAGAGAGCATATTTTTATGGGTTTGTTGAAATGTGAGGATAGTAGGAACTAACATTTGCATAGTGACAATTGGTCATTCTTCAAGTGCAATTTTGTGCATGGAATAGGATGACTCCACATGACTTTTAGTTGCAAATGGAAATGATAATGATGTCAATTCATTGAGAATTGAACATTATTGTTCTTGGAAGGGTAAAAGGCCTCATATTGGGAGACTTTCCAAAATTCTTTTGTAGAAGTGGAAAGGAACAATTTATTAGGGGGACATTTTGAACTGTTTGTAATTTTGTTTTGTATTTAGGGAAAGAAGAGATATCTTTGTCTTTATTTATATCTTTTTAAGTTGTAAATTAAGATGTTTATTATTGCAACATTTCTTATGGTAATTTTTGGCACAATCTAGCTATGTACCTATTAATTTCAAAAAGTACATATTTTGAAATATTACTTAATCTTTCCTTTCATTCATTTAATGTGCCAAGTAGTCTTGCCTTGCATTCATTTAGTGTGCTAAGTGATCTTAGCTTGAGCAAATAAAGGTGGGTCATTTAATGTGCTGAGGAATCCTAACAATAAAGGTGGGTCAATTGTGAAGTGTAGAAAGTTAGTAAAGTTGAGTGGAAACAAATTTATTATATTTTAATGGTTGTGACTAGGGTTACTGTGATTTTTTGAAATTTTTAGTCCCTGCCATATAAGCAGAGACTGATGTTTCATGTCACTAACACAATCAGTTTGGAATTGGGCCAATTAACTAATCTCTTCATTTCCTGTAGTTTGTAGTGCTTTATTTTTATTTTTTTATTTTTGTAAAATGTTTCCTCTTTTCTAATTAGAGCTACATATTTTAGCTAGCTATTTTTGACTTTTTCCACTTTATGTTAGCCAATGCAAAGTGAGGACGGGGAAACTATTTTTTGAGTTTCTAATGTTTCTATGAACCCTTCTAGAAACTTAAGTGGGAAGCCACGTGCCAATATATGCACTCGTATGTGTTTCTGGAAACTTCATTCACTACATACTCCATGTTCCCTTCTTATCTTTTCACTTCATTGTCTCCTAAGTATTTTTGTAATTTTTAATTTGTAGGTTAATAATCATGGTAACAGAGGCATGCCTGTTGGTATAAGCAATGTTGAATTCTACTATACAAAATATCAGATAATTTTAGTGTTGATTTATTTTTTTTAGAAAGAAATTATTTTTCCTAGGGTTAGCCTTTATTGTGTTGAATATGATAGTAAGCATCTTTCACTACATAGGTTCTCAAAGCCAAGGGAAAAATTAAAGTTGATAGGTGGCCATGCATGAAAACCCTATGCATATGAACTAGAAGTTACAATGAGTGGCTTGTTGTACTAAATGATTGGAGATTGTGGTTATACCCACTTATTCTTAGGTCATGGAACCACCATTATTATGATCAACTATTATTGTAGAAAACTCAATCTTAGATTCAACGTGTGCGTTGATTTTCCACAAGAATTTAAAATTTTATTGTCAATATTTTGTTTAATAATCTCATATTTCTAGTTATAAGAGCTTTGAAACCCTAGATGACAAATACCACTATCTTCTGTTTACTACCAAATGATGGATTGGACATAGAAAAATAGTTCTGGGTTTAAATTTAGAATAGGTATACAAAGCAACATGTACTTGTTTGACATATATTTTATTTGCATAAGTCTTCTCTGTAGCTCAAGAATCTATTAGCTTAGAACCCCCGATACTGTTACTTCTACTTTTCATTTAGATGTATAGATTGAATCACTAGTTGTAGGGAAGTTGGTTTTTGGTTCATTTATTTAAACAAAATTCTATCTTGATAGGGTTTCTTGGTATTTTACAGCAAGTTGTGCTTATTTTTCTCATGAGCAATATGCAAAACCTCTAGGAATGTGACATTATTCATTAAATGGGACTTTTGTGTTTGATTTCATCTATGCCTAATTATTGGAAAACTTGGCGTCAGATCTCCATTTGTGTCTTCACTTGCAAGTATTATGATTTGGTCAGTTTATTATAGAACTTTTATTGAAAGATTTACCTTTTATTATTTCAGTGAATATATTATACAGTTGTAGTTTGGTAATATATCATTGTTCCCTCCTTCAATGTGAACATATCTTGCATATATCTTTAAAAAGAATTCATATTAGTATTGTATCAAATTATACTTGCTAATCATTTGACAAATATCTTCATCAATTTGATTTATGTCATAAGGCACAACACTTGGTGAAGGTTTTGCAAATAGGGTTGCAAGCCTTTGGTTTAACTATAGAGGAAACTCCATAGTTAAGTGCACTCAGGCTGGAGTAGTACTAGGATGGGTGACCTCCCAGGAAGTCCCAGTGCTTCACCCCTATGAGCATCACCTAGATCTAATGAGTGTTGAGTGTTCCATTTATTCTCATGAGAGATGGATTCATATTGAATCACTACTCATAAAATATGGGTCAATGAGTTTGACTCAAAAATCACATAGTTTAATCCTAATAGTAATATCACAATTTGACTTGCTATGGAAATTATCTCCTACTTATCAATTGATGAGCTTTAGGGGCTTTCTAATAAATGGTTCATAAGGCACAACACTTGGTGAAGGTTTTTCAAATGGGGTTGTAAGCTTTGGGTTTAACTATAGAGGAAACTCCTTAGTTAAGTGTGCTCAAGCTGGAGTAGTACTAGGATGGGTGACCTCCCGAGAAGTCCCAGTGCTTCACCCCTGTGAGCATCACCTAGATCCAATGAGTGTTGAGTATTCCATTTATTCTCATGAGAGATGGATTCATGTTGAATCACTACTCATAAAATATGGGTCAATGAGTTTGACTAAAAAATCACATAGTTTAATCCTAATAGCAATATCACAAGGTTTTGAAAGTTATCGATGTTGGTTTTGATGTTGATGTGGGTGTGAGGTGCTGATGTGTGGATTTTTTGGGGGGGATTTTGGATGTGTTTGGGTGCATCCATGTGTGTGTGTGTGTGTGTGTGTGTGTGTGTGTGTGTGTGTGTGTGTGTGTGTGTGTGTGTGTGTGTACATACATATATACTACAATTTATGTAGGAAAACAAAATGAGAAGAGAGACTTGTTGCAAAAAAAATGAAAAGAATGAGCAATGAATAGCCTCTTTTAGGGTTGTTTTGAAAAAATATAATTAAAAACCAATTAAACACATTTTTTAGTAAGTCACTTAGGTGACTGGGTGCTCAAAGAAGTTGGATGCTCTTTGGAATCATCCAGATGCTCTACCGATTCTCTCTAACTACTTTCCCAAGAATCTTGCATGCGTCTGCAGGAAAGAATTGTGATTCCTAACAACATCCTAATGCATCTATGTATCACCACGCATCAACACCTGCATCTGGCTTGAAACTAGATGCATCGGTATCTTAGGTTTTGAAATAGAGGTCATGAGTGCAGTTACTGAATTCTAGTGCCAAGAATGAAAAAAAAAATTGGGCAATCAACCTTCATAGAGCTCAAGTTGTTTCAAGTTATGATGATCAAAATGTGTTTGTTGGAGACAAACATACATCTTGACTTTTGTAGGAACTCAAGATTATGTTGCTTAGGATAGTTATGTGGAAATGTTTTTGGGAGAGTGTATTTTTTATGGTTTTATTAAAATGTCAGGATAATAGGAACTAAGATTTCCAAAGTGACAATTGGTCATTCTTTAAGTGCAATTCTATTCTTGGAATATGACGATTCCTCATGAACTTTAGCTGCAAATGGAAATGCTAATGATGTTATGTCTCTTATTTTATTATAATGTTTCAATTCATTGAGAATTGAACATTTGTGTTCTTTGAAGGATAAACAACCTCATATTGGGAGAGTGTCCAGATTTCTATTATAAAAATGGTTCATGGAAGGACAAAAGGCCTCATATGGGGAGATTTTCCAGATTTCTATTATAAAACTGTGAAGAGACAATATTTTAGAGGGACATTTTGAACCATGTCATTTTGTTTTGCATTCAAGGAAGCAAGATATATCTTTCTATTTGTTTATATCTTTTTAAGTTGTAAATTAAGATTTTAATTATTGCAGCATTTCTTATGGTATTTATTGTGTTGAATATGATAGTAAGCATCTTCAGAAAGAAATTATTCTCAGGTCATAGAACCACCATTAATATGATCAACTATTATTGTAGAAAACTCAATCTCAGATACAACAGGTGCATTACTTAGGGTAAAAGCATGGATCTGTGTCACCGTTTGTGATACAAAAACCTGTTTTGGTCAAATCTCATTTCTCTATCAAAACTCAATTTAAAAAAAAAACTAAAAATACTCTTTTATAGATTTTAGATTCAATATCACCATTATATAAATTTTTGAGTGTTTTGATTAGTTATAATATGTTATAATCTCAAAATATTATAAGTCGATATTTCAACATTTTAGAAGATGCTCTCTCAAAAAATGATAAAAAATAGTAAATCATATCAAAAAAATAAAAAATAAATATTTATCACTAGAGGAGAGAATCCTCTACACGAATATGTAATTTATTTTCAAGAAGGTATAGATTTGATAGGGAAGTTTTGACGGGAGGAAAAAACTGTTGGATTCTAACAAGGTCGAACTTGAGTACTTATAACAAAGAAAATATACATCAAAAATAATTATTTCTTTTTTTGTGCACTAGCTATACATGTCATCTATAAAATATTTTCAAATTAGAACAAAAAAAATGTGATTTGCACATACTTGTTTGACGGGAACTACATCCTATATTTTTTACAGTTAAAAAAGGAACTTCAAAATAAAATAAAATGAATAAATTCTTAGTCAAAAAAATTATTAAAATTATAGGCATAAAATTCATACAATTCTACACATTTCATTAGTTTACATCGTCTTCATATTTTAAACACAAATACCATTTTTTTTGTCATTAATGTTGAACTGTCACATTCTGATATCACATTTCTTTATAAAAGGTGACACAGGTTTGTGCTTTTAGCCCTTATCCACAAGCATTTAAAAATTTATTGCCAATATTTTGTTTAATAATCTCTTATTTCTAGTTCTAAGTGCTTTCAAACCCTAGATGACACATACCAATATTTTCTGTTTACAACCAATTGATGAATTGGGCATGGTAAAATAATTATGGGTTTAAATTCACAATAAGCATACAAAGTAACATGTACTTGTTTGACATATATTTTATTTGCATAAGTCTTCTTTGTAGCTCAAGAATCTAGTAGCTCAGAACCACTAATACCTTTACTTCTACTTTTCATTTATGATTAATAGATTGAATCACTAGTTGTAGGGAGGTTTGTTTTGGTTCATTACATTTAAAGAAAACCCTATTTTGATAGGGTTTCTTGGTATTTTACAGCAGGTTGTGCTCATTTTTCTCATTAGCAATATTGACAACATGACGTTCTGTGCAAAACCTCTAGGCACGTGACATTATTCATTAAATAGGAATTTTGTGTTTGTTCTTTCATCTATGCCTAATTACTAGAGAACTTGGCATCAAATCTCCATTTTTGTCTTCACTTCAAAGTATTCTAATTTTTTGGGTTTATTATAGAACTTTTAATGGAAGATTTGCCTTTTATTATTGAAGATTTTTATTATTGCAACATTTTGTATGGTATTTTTTCGACACAATCCAACTACGTGCCTGTTCATTTCATAAACTTTGTATTCTGAAATATTAATTAATGTTTAGTTTCATTCATTTAATGTGCCAAGTAATCTTTTCTTACATTCATTTGATGTGGTAAGTGATCTTGGCTCAAGCAAATAAAGGTGGGTCATTTCATGTGCTAAGGAATCTTGACTACAAAGGTGGGTAAAATGTGATGTGTAGAAAGTAAGTAAAGTTGAGTGGAAAAAAATTAATTACATTTTAATGGTTGTGACTAGGGTTGATGTGATTTTTTGAAATTTTTAGTCCCTGCCATATAGGTAGAGACTAATGTTTTCGCATCACTTAAACACAATCAATTGCTTTCTTGGAATTGGACTAGTTGATTAATCTTTTCATTTCTTATGGTTTGTTGTGCTTTGTTTTTAATTTTTAATTTTTGTAAGATGTTTCATGTTTCCTAGTTGGACCTATTTGTTTTAGCTAGCTATTTTCTTTTTTCATTAAATAATTAAAAAAACTTTAGCTCAGCCAATGAAAAGCAAGCATGGCAAAACTATTTCTTGAGTTTCTAATATTTCTCTAAACACCTGAGTGTTTTTGGAAAAATAGGTGTGTGTGCTGGTGGGAGCAGTGCAGAATTCTATGATATGAAATATCAGATAATTTTGGTGTTGATTTATTTTCTTCTGAAAGAAAGTGTTTGTCACAGGGGTAGCCTTTATTGTGTTGAATATGATAGCAAGCATCTTGTACTATATAAGTTCTCAAAGGCAAGGGCAAGATTAAAGTTGATAGGTGGCCACACATGAAAACCCTATGCAAATGAACTAGGGGTTGCAATGAGTGGCTTGTCGTGCTAAATGACTAGATATTAGGGTTCTACCCACTTTTTCTCATGTTGTGGAACCACCATTAATATGATCAACTATTATTGTAGAAAACTCAATCTCAGATACAACAGGTGCGTTACTTTTCCACAAGCATTTAAAAATTTATTGTCAATATTTTGTTTAATAATCTCAGATTTCTAGTTATAAGAGCTTTGAAACTCTAGATGACACATATTACTATTTTCTATTTACTACCAGGCGATGGATTGGGCATGGTAAAATAATTCTAGGTTTAAATTCACAATAGAATTCACAATAGATGCAATATGTACTTGTTTGGCATATATTCTATTTGCTTGTCTTCTTTGTAGGTCAAGAATCTAGTAGCTCAGAACCCCTAATAACTTTACTTCTACTTTTCATTTATGATGTATAGATTGAATCACTAGTTGTAGGGAGTTTTTTTTTGGTTCATTTCATTTAAACAAAATTCTATCTTGATAGGGTTTCTTGGTATTTTAGAAGAAGTTGTGTGCTCATTTTTCTCATTAGCAATATTGACAACACGTCGATCTGTACAAAACCTCTAGGCACATGACATTATTCATTAAATGGAAATTTTGTGTCTATGATTTCATCTATGCCTAATTACTAGAAAACTTGGCATCAAATCTCAATTTGTGTCTTCACTTGCAAGTATTTTTGATCTGACTCTCAGAAAGAGTTTAACCCTTCTCAATTCCAAGACTTGAATCTTAAATTCTTTTTTCAAAATGTGAATTGCACAAAACTATCTGCTAAAATGCAAAAATTTCTAAGAGAAACATATGGTGCATTGATTAATTTTGTAGCTTCGTTGATATTGTAGGTCTCATTACATTATGCCTCTCACAAGAGGTCTTTCACTGCCTTTTATGCTTTATATTGAATCCACTATTTTAGGGAACAGTACTCTGTTCTTGTAGCTTTAAATACAAATTACACAAGTGTTTCAAATAGCTAGATATAGTAGAGTTTTACATGCATTTTTTACTACCTTTGACTGCTAGAGTTTTGACTGGTTCTACTGGATTTTGAATTTCTTAACAATAGCAACTATAGATTGAATTTTGAATAGATGTATTTAACTGGATCTATATATCATTGATCATGAATACACAGTCCTTAATTAGATTGCAAAATTGAGCATACAATATTTTCCAAGTGTTTATGCTAAAAAAATATCAATTTTTTGATATAGAAAACTAAGAAAGGATCATATTTGTATCAATGAATTCACGATGGAGTAATTGATTTCACCTTTTTGTCAATTTGTTACCAAGCTCAATATGTTGCAATTGACTTGATTTTGAGTACCTAGTAAAATAAAATTCTCTGCATAATAGCTTTCAATTAATAAATGCTTAACTTCTATTTGGCATACCATCTCTATTCATATTATACTATCAAAATATCTATAGCTAATCTCAATTTAGAAAGGTAAATTATCAAAATTAAATTATTTCCTTCAAAATCACTGAAGCCATTCTCTATTTGTTGTGAGCTTCCATCTATGAAGGCCAATCTATGCCATCATAACTAATTTCTAGTTGGACCGTGTTGTTATGTACAGAGGGTAGTAATGCTATCAAAATCAGTGCAACTAATATTTGTTTGTTACATGCTTTTATGCAGGGACATTTAGGCCATAAAATAATTACATTAGTGGATCATTGTTTCATATATCTTGCCATAGATGGAGGGCAATAAATTGTTTTCAAATTATCTCAACCAATATCTTCTAGATACATGGTTTTCACAAAAAAAACTTTGGCATGTCTATGTTGTCAGCCATCTTAATCAAACTTCTTTACAATACTACATCTAGGGAGAGACTGAAGCTCTTCTGGAGCTCTTATTTTTTAGAGTTTTTATTATAGTTGTGAGATTTTTTGATACCTTCTTTAGTAACATTTAGAAAGCTTGGGAAGGATCTTTAAATCATGTTAGTATTGCACCACCACCTATGGACTGTCTTGTTTAAATGAACAATATGCCTCTTCTATTATACAAAAGATTTAATATATAAACCTTTTGAGAAAGGAATTTAATTATATTATTTTAACTTAAACTATGAAATCAAGGAGAATTTTTTTCATTATTTTGTGTACCATCAAAATGTTTATTAATTAGTTGTGCAATTCCTTTAAAAATTAGGAATGGTTTATGTTAATGAGTTGACATCTTTGTTATACTAAATCAATTCTATTCTTTTACATATCATACAACTTAAAATCTATCATGATACTTAATGGAATTATAGATATTTCAACTCTAAATTATCTCAACAAATACAAGCCCATAGTTTTTTAAAGTTGATGCTCAATCAAAATTCATTGCCTTAAAACTCTTGGGCTCGTAATGTCAATGATCAAAAGTCTACTTCTAAATTTGTTATTTGCTTTTTGTAATGTCCCCATCTTTTTACCAACTAAGTGGAGTTCTTAGCCTTCACGTTCTCCAAGGCTAAGTGGAGCATAATAGGAAATTAAATTAATTTCCTATAAAGTCATTAAATAAATTAAAAATTAAAAGGTGACTTTATATTTAATTAATTTAATTAATTATTGTATTACAAGGGAGAAGCTTCTAGAGTGTGTATTAATTATTGGAAAGGGGGAAGCCTCTACTAATTTAATTTTCTAGAAGCACAATTAATTATTGTATTGCAAGGGAGGAGTTTCTAGAGAGTGCATTAATTATTGGAAGGGGGAAGCTTCTAGTACTTGCAATTAGTTAATATTTGATTTCCTTCTAGAAGGGTGTAGGGAAAGTATAAATAGAGATGGAAGCTTCATTATTTAGCATCGGATGATGGTGAATTGCATTTAATAGGAACTTGGATGTACAATTTGTTCTTCGCATTAGAGGACGTTCATCCTCTCTTGTGGCATTCTAGACATCATTCCCTTGGAGTTTGGCCTTTGGAATCCATTGCTATGTATTTGATTTTATCATTTTGAGAACTAATATTATTTCAGCAATGGTTCAAAATATTATTTCAGCAACAGTTCAATCTTCGATTTGTATAAATTCCTTCTTGTTCATGTTATGTGATTGAAATCTATGCAAAGACATTGAAATCACTTTTAGCAGTTGGTTCAGCTTTTTGGGCATTTCCAGGGTGCCCATTATAGTGGTATCAGAGCTATAAATCTTGCCATCCTGTGGAGGTCTTACAGGGAATTTGGGATAGCTAGATAGAGGGAAAAGTGTTTCACAAAATGTATATCGGTCCAAATCAGAAAAATATAATGTTCAGGTTACTGGGTACATTATAGGAGGGGCAATGTATGCAACAAGAGCAGAATAGGCAAATGGATATGATGCAATAGGAGCAGAATAGGTGAATGGATATGATGTTGCAGCTTATGGCTAGATAGATGGGCATCAATATTGAAGATTTGTATGTGAGATCTCATGCGGTTGCTCCAATGCAGGAGGTAGTTGATTCCTCAAGTGGGATCGAGACACTTATAGAACCACCCGACTATGATGTTGGTGATGTGGGTGCTGCAACAAAGTCAATAGATGTGGGTTTACACTCTAGTATTATTGATTCACAATTTGGTGTTGAGTCATGTGTGTAGGGTCAGGAGTCCACATATGAAGCTTTGTCAGGGGATGGCAATGCAGCAATAGTGGGATTAGGAGAATGTGAGGATATTGTCATATCAGCAGCCACTTATGTGTCAGTTGAACCATCCAATGAGGAGTTTAGAAGTATGCATGCAGTGGTTGATATATGTTCTAATGATGGCACACATGTTGATTATGAGTTTTCATCAACTACAAATTCAATTTAGTTTTCTATTGCAGTAGTTAGTGTTATTCCTATGTCCATATGTTTCGATGTGACTACATGTATTGTTGATACAGTTAGCATGAGTGCATATGGTTCACCTGTAGCTACATCTTTTTCAATGCATGTTGGTGATGATCAGAATTCTAACTTCCAATATATATTATGTGGGTGGATATAGGGAAGAAGAGATTTCATAGATCTTCTATGGAGTTTCCTTTTGGTGACATTCTGATTTCTACATCATCAGCACAAGTTTTGGAAGCTAGGCTATAGGACATGTGGTTGGTCCTAATGATGTTGGTTTGCAGTTGGTTTAATGTCCATACGGATGTCACATACTACTTCAATTGGATTCGGGTGGAGGTTGGAGTTCATTGTGTTGTTGGATTGCTTGAGGACAAGCAATTTCAAGGAGGGTAGATTGTAATGTCCCCATCTTTTTAGCAACTAAGTGGAGTTCTTAGCCTTCATATTCTCCAAGGCTAAGTAGAGCATAAGAGAAAATTAAATTAATTTCCTATAAAGTCATTAAATAAATTAAAAATTAAAAGGTGACTTTATATTTAATTAATTTAATTAATAAATTGTATTACAAGGGAGAAGCTCCTAGAGTGTGTATTAATTATTGAAAAGGGGGAAGCCTCTAGTAATTTAATTTTCTAGAAGCAAAATTAATTATTGTATTGCAAGGGAGGAGTTTCTAGAGAGTGCTAATTATTGGAAGGGGGAAGCTTCTAGTACTTGCAATAGATTAATATTTGATTTCCTTCTAGAAGGGTGTAGGGAAAGTATAAATAGAGGTGGGAGCTTCATTGTTTAGCATCGGATGATGGTGAATTGCATTTGATAGGAACTTGGATGTACAGTTTGTTCTTGGCATTAGAGGACATTCATCCTCTCTTGTGACACTCTAGACGTCATTCCCTTGGTGTTTGGCCTTTGGAATCCATTGCTATGTATTTAATTTTATCATTTTGAGAACCAATATTATTTCAACAACGGTTCAATCTTCAATTTGTGTAAATTCCTTCTTGTTCATGTTATGTGATTGAAATCTATGTAAAGACATTAAAATCACTTTCAGCAGTTGGTTCAGTTTTTTGGGCATTTCCAGGGTGCCTCTTACACTTTCGATATAGCTTGATTTTCTGGTCTTGCAACATGTAAATTGGTATTGCATTATCATCATCTAAAGTTGAGTACTGAGGGGCAAATTTAGATAGCCAAGAGTCTCTTTGGCTTCAATAGTTGATGACTAAGTTTGGTTTTTCTTCTAATCAGGCCACTATTCTTTGGTGCGACAATAGGAATACCATTCACGTTACATGCAACACAATGGAGCATCAACATACCAAGCAATTTGAGATCTACATGCACTCCAATGGGCAATTCATCCAGTGTGGTACATTATCACTTTGGACTATTTGCCTACAAAGTAGAAAGTTGTAGATATCTTCACCAAACCTCTGGCATTGCCTCACTATCTTCATCTATGATTGATGTTATGAGTGAAGAAGCTCGTCCTCGGAGTGTCTATATGAGTTCTAATCCACTCTTCATTTTAGCATTTCATAATTTTCTCTCTTTTGAATTTTCTCCTACATTCTTTGTTTATGAGAAAGTAGATTGCATTCGTATGTGGGTGCCTCATCATGTGTTATTTTTGGGATCCATCTTGTACAATTTTACATTTTTTGTTACTTTGTATGTTGTGCTTAAGGGGGGTGTCAATGTGAATAAGTTTTTGGACCTAGTAAGCTCTTGTACTTAGTGTTTTTTGCTAGTTTCTAGATTGGGACTTAATCACATGACTGAAGTTTATTTAGGTCCTAAGTGTCCTAGAAGATTGATTGTTACATAATCTTATCTTATCACATGGCAACTACTTTTAGATAAATAAGTCAATACCTTTGTTCTCTCATTGCATAGGATTAAGATACTTTCCACCATCTTGTCTAATCCTTCATTTCACCTTGCCTTTAATAACAATCCCTCTCTTGTATCATGTTGTATTCTTTGAGTTGGTGGGATGGCATATTTGATTGACGTTTCTCTTCTTGTGTGGAGTTTATTTGGTGTTGCAGATTTTATAAAGACTATGGATGATTACTTCACCACTACAATCATTAAACTTAGATATTATTACCGTATGATATCATTCTTACATAGTCACGTCTTCATGAAATTTACTTACACATTCACATCTTGCTTAATATTTATCTATTCATATTTAATACTTTAATAATTATTACAAATTCTTTATCCTCACTCAAAAACATAGTTAAAAGTGTTATATTACTTATTACATATTCTTTCAAAACCACACTCTATTATCTCATTAATAATATTTGTAAGAGTATATTGAATCCAATTATATAGCATTTGTTCTTCAAGATTCTTTCAATTAATTAATAATTAATAATACATTTTCCCATTAAAATATGACATCTCTCATTTATTAATATTGCTTGTAATCCTACTCTAGTCCTTATATTTTTCCAAAATAAGAAAATATTAAAATGGCTATAATTATAGGATTGAACCTCAAGAAAATTTAGATTTTGGTTGAAAGTAATTGTTACGTAAATTTCAAAACAGACATCTCTAATCGTTGTGTGGTCCTTTTTCTAATTATCGAAGAAAGATACAAAGAATCTCATAGTTGATATTTTGTGATACTTTGGTACAATGTATAAAAAAGAGATTGAAGGCATGTGATCTGCGAATCTAGCATATTCAATCGTGATAAAATATCTGCATAGATTAGACTACAATTTTCATTATAATACAATTGATTGGCTGACACGTTTTTCAAATAAGATGGGCTTCAAAGTGCGCGTATCCTCGGAGGGCCCGGTTATGTAAGGATGCAGCTTTGGGGAATAGTTAAAAGGTAACCTTTTTAAGTGGTCAGCACCTCATATGGGTTAGTATCAACTATGTTATGTATGTATGCATGCTTACCATGTACATATAATGTCCCTCACCATTCTAGAAAGGTTTGGTTAAAAAATTAAAAAATAAATTATAGTTTTGTTGATAAGTTTTTAATGATAAAAAGTTCTCTAATATTAGAAGAGAATAAGGTCATGATTGTGTTGTGGATAATTTTGTCAAATAGATATGTTTCAATCTTTTAAATTGGATTAAAAGAAATAAATTATTTATTACTTGTAATTTGATATGAGGTTGGGGTTGTCTCCTTAATAGTTTTGGTAGATACTCATTAATCCTTGACTAATAGTAAAAAGAGATTGATTATTTATGCACTTACGCATCCATATATTTAAGGTTATACTTGTGTTTTAAATAATTGTGATAAAGTAGATACTTGTTACTCCTTAACACCAACTCCAAAATGATCGATCATTCATAAACCTATAATTCAAACTCCAAATATTAAAGAATTGGTACATGATTCAAATATTTGTCCTCTAATATAATATTACCAAACATCAAGGCTTGAACATAAGCAAATGTAGAAAAGTGAAACCCCAGCGTAAAGCAGTGTTGGTTTTCAACCCTAGTCGTTTTGAGGTTGCAATGTGCCTAAAAATAGCTACAGTTAGAGCAAAGGGAATCGTAATGAGGATTTAGCAAATAGTATGAAGGGAAATGAGAAACATAACTATGTTTTAGCGACGAACGTAAAAATACAAAGGAAGACAAGATAAATAACTTATTTTAGTGGAGAACATGGAAGATGTGGATGTGAATCAAAGAGGAAATAGCGCTAATGATGCAAATATGGTGAAGAGGTTGACAACTCATATCCATATGATCAATTCAATGTCAAAATGAGCAAAACACTAGAAGTACAATTCTTAATGATGTCAAGTTTTCCCCTCACAAAAGTTCAAATGGAAGTTTTGGGCGACACTTTGGGTGTGAGCAATGGTCATGGAGATTTAAACTGCAACCAAGGGGTGTTATAGGATGTTGGTGCAAAAAAGACTGGTGATTCCTCTATTGAATCGCCTGAGTTTGCACAAGGCAACAGGGACCCACCAGAAAAAGGTCAAGAGAAAGTGGATGTTGGTGTTGGTCCATCACATGAAGTTGAAGAAAAATGAGAAAGTTGAGATGTATTGCATCCATGTGATTTTCGTGTTGGGGTTAAGGTGGGACCTAAGGCCGATCTCTAATGCCATCTCTCTTTGGAAAGAAACCTACAAGTAAGTCTTTGTTCCCTCCTATCACCTCCAAGACTTGCTAGGATAAAGGGGAATTTCAACTTTTTCTCAGATCCCATTGTGGATCACTCGATTTCCTCATTTGATCTGACTTTGTTTGGAAAGTTTTTGGGGATCAAGCCCAATATTGAGAATATTATATCTATGATCAAAAGAAATTGGTCTCTTTGTGGACAAGTGGATGTGGCAACCATGTCAAAAGGTTTTTTAGCTTTTGTGTTCACTTGCAAGGAAGATATGGATCTAGTTTTATGTCAAGGTCAATGGTTATTTGGAAAAGTACACTAACTATGAAAAGGTGCGAGCCCAAAATAGATCCATCAAACTCCTTTTTTGTTACCACTCCAGTTTGGGTGAGACTAGCTTAAGGGACTAGCTTAGTCATTTGGGGAACTATTTTCTATTAATTCTATGGCAGCGGCTACGTCAAGGTTAGCGTATGTCAGGATATGTGTCAAGGTCCACCAGTTAAAGAATTTACCATAGAAAATTGGTATTGTATCAAACCTTGGTTCCTAGACTGAGTAGTTGAGTTTGAGGATCTCCCTTCAGCATGCTTTTGTTGTAAAAAGGTGGCTCGTTAGGAAAAGAAGTGTCCAAAGAAACCAAAACTGTCTGTGAAGGAGATTCCAAAGAAAACTGATATGGGAGAGATCAAAGAAGGGTCTAGAAGGCTAAGGCTATGCACAAAAAGAATCAATGTACATATCATATGTTGGCTTCCTCCGATGAGACTTTGGCTCTAAAAGTTCCAATTATTAAAGCTACAAATAAGGATGTCCCGGCTCAGGATAAAAAGCACCCTGCCTAGGACAAGGCTATATTGGTTAAAGAGCATAAAAATGACAATGTTGAGCCTATCGCTCCTCCAACCCCTAGTGGTGTGGTGGAAAAGGAGAGTACGGATAACCTGGATTGCTTGGAGGGCATGGACTTGCATGATGCTAATGATCAAGGTGGTGAGGGGGGCTTAGATGGGCCTGAAGAGGTGTCTTCCCCTAGTTTATCTCCTAAAATGGATTAAAATTATAGCTTAGAGGAAGGAGAAATCAAAGGAATGAAACTTGATTCTTCCGAAGGTAGTCATAAGTGTAGGGTGGAGAATATAGTGGAAGATAGAAAAAACCCTGATGATGAGTATTTTGAAGATAATCAAAATTGTGTGGTTTTGGGTGAATAATTCTCCTTGTTGGAGGAAAAGGATATTGAAATGGTTATGTCTACGTTTCCCAAGAAGAATACCTAGTCTAGCTCAAAGAAAGGTGAAAAAGACTCTAAAAGAGGGAGTCATGGGGAAATAGAGGGCAAAAACTAGATAATTCTCAATAGGAGAAAGATGGAAAAGGAAGGGGGAAACTCTTAATCTTTTGTATTAGGATTTTCTACAAGATGAATGAAAGAAGATGTTGGATCTCCAAACAAGAAAGGAAGAAAATCTGTTAAAGTGAGGAGAGAACAAGAGATTATGTAGAACATAGTTGAAGGTAAACAAGATACTATTCTAGAATAGACTCCAAAGAAGAAATGAGACTAATCTCTTGGACTATTAGGGAACTAGATACTCTCCATAAAGTTAATGTGGTCAGCGATTTAGTTCGGGATCATAAACTTGATATTATGGTTAATACAAGAAACTAAGATGGATGAGATGAAAGCGGAGAAGATAAAACCTTTTAAAAATTGTGGTGTTGCTACTAGTAGCTCAGAAGGTGCCTCGAGGGTTCTAGTTCTCTAGAATCATATCTATCTAAAAGGCCAAATCATTAGTTCAAACAAGAATATTATTATAGTCAAACTTTACCATATTAAATATGTTTTCTCCTGGATTTTGGCAAATATATATGCCCTTAATACTAAGAATGTTAGGAAAATATTTTGGAATAAGCTACTAGATTTGAGAAGTACCATGATGGATATGAGCTAGCTTCTTATGGGGGATTTAAATGTTCCTTTGTATGAGTCCGAAAAAATGATAGAAAATCCTTATTCAATGGAAGGGCATCTTGATATTATGGACTATATTAACTAACAAGCATTGATTGGCATGGACCTCCAAGGTCTTAATTTCACTTGGAGTAATAAGAGGGTGGGTGTAGAATGTATCCAAGCCCATTTTGACAAAGTTACGGTATCTCATGATTGGTTTAAAAAAATTTCTTGTCCACTATCCTACATTCCCAAGATTGCTTTTGATAATTTTCCTTTAGTCTTTGTTGTTGATGCCTTGTTTGGAAGGAGAAATTTTCCTTCAAGATTTGAGAAGATGTGGCTTCATCTTCCAAACTTCCAAGATGAGTTTAGGTGTTGGTGGAATATAAAAGTGGAGGGTATCGCCTTTTTCAATCTAGCAAAGAAACTCAGGTTTGCGAAAGATTTAGTTAATGTATGGAATAAGGTCTCTTTTAGTGATATCTTTCAATGTAAATCTTCTTTTAAGTGGTATCTTAAATATGTCCAAGATAGGGTTCAACAAGAACATTATCTTATTTCTTTGTTAGAATCAGAAAACCTCAATTTGGTTAATATCATGATATTATACTAAATAAGAGACCTTTTGGAGGCAAAGATCTAGGGCTATTTGGCTTAATGAAGGTGATAGAAAATCCAAGTTCTTTCATTTGACTACTTTGAAACATAGAGTAGCTAATCATATATCTTCCCTCAAAGTTACTTCAGGCCAGGAGATAAAGAATAAGGACAAAATTACTCTAAGAATTAGGTATAGCTCTGATACCATGTAAGAATTTGCCTTAGGGCAAAATTCACCCAGGAACTAAGAACTCAAACACAAGCACAACTGTAGACCAAAAATGGATATGATCAATTAATTAGAGTATGTCCTAATACATTGCTCTGTTTAGTATGTTATGTTCAAACACACTAGGTGTGCTTGTATATAAAGACCTCTCAGGAAGCACCTAGAATGTCTCTAGAAAGAACTAAGAGATAAGATAAGCATCATGACAACTAAGCACATGCCTTATCCATCATTCTAGATGAGTGGATAAGAATGACAAGGTTGTAGACACCATGTGTTTAATTAGTGTGCTAACTCCTGTGTTGTAGACACCATGTGCATAAAAGAGGTGTGAACTCCTCTGTTGTCAACATGACAACTCAAAAGAGTACACAAACTCCTAAGTGTCTCACAAAAACAAATAATAAAATAATGCATTAACCTAAGTAAACTTAAGTAAGTGTAAATAGTGAATAATTATTTACACCAACACATCCCCCTCCCCCCCACCTTTAAGTGCAACTTAGGGGAATGCCATTAAGCTTACGAAAACTAGGATGAAATGCAGGATGGGTCCCAGCTACAAGGCCATGTTAGGTACCCATGTACATAATGATATGCAAATCTCTCATAAAGTGGGGAAAGAGGGAAAACCTCATGGGAAAAACCCTCCCCCAAAAAGAGAGATGAAAAGAGATGCATGGATGGACGGAGCAATCAAGACCCCCCCATTATGACATACATCCAGTATATACAAGAAAAAAATGGAGAAGGACAAACCCCCCTAAGAAGAAAAAGTCCCCCCCAAAAAAGATAAGAAGGAGACGAGGTAGTCCCCCCTCCTAAAAGTAGTATGTTGATTAGTGAGAAATGCTCCGATGTAGAAGCTAATCCATGACCTTTGAATGATGTTCCTCCCCTTTGGAAGAAACAAATGCAAGGGTATAAAGAAGATGTGTTCACTGTATGGAGAAAGAATCTCTATGATGAAAGGTGTTTTTGAAACCTATTCAAGTGTTCCTATGTTGATGTTGATGATGGCTTCCTCCAAAACTGCTAAGAAGAAGTGCAAATTGAACAAGGAGTGATGTAGAACCTATTTCAAGGAACCAACAATCTTCTCAAATGACAAAGAGACCTCCTGCAGATGTTGTAAATAAGGATCCACAATCATGCCAACTTGGAAGGATTGATCATGTAGAGAATGGACATGAGGGTCAGAGTGGGCCCTCGCAACAACTGCAAAAGGATCATCCTCAACAAAGACAAGTGATAAATCATCAAAGAAGTCTTCTAAATCTACTGTGTGTGACTCCACAAACAAACTTGAAATGTCAATCAAGAAGTCATCACCTGGAAGACCATGTGTACCCTGTTGTGCTGAAGTACATGAATCTATCACTACGGCAATGAATGAAGAATTTGACTCAAAAAGAAGATGAATGCCATCAATAATGTCTCCCACATCTTCAATGTGAGACTCCACGAACAGGCCTGCAAGGGCAGGAAGGAAGTTGTCGCATGAAGGTAGAGTAGGAAGACATAAAGGGTCCTTCTGCATTGAATCCGAAGCATTGGTGGTTGTAATAGAATCAGCAGGAGCAACAAGAGTTGGAGGTGTGATCTCATCTAAAGAGGAGTCAGCTACAATTGGAGGTAGAAGATCTTCAGGGAATGGAGGAATGGTTGGATCTTTATAGTGCTCCCAAAGATACATCCAAGTAACATATGGATCAGATGACTTAATGTCGAACATTATATCCATAATATCATCAACCATAACGAGAAAGAGAGTACGCTAAATGATTTGACTCTGGTCAAAATTATACTCAAAATCTGGCACATAGGGTAGTGCATTGTGCTGACTAAGATATCTGACAACAAGTTGACTCCATTCCTAATAGTTGTCTGGGTGCAAATAAATCAAATCTACCTCTTCCGTGATGGACCAATCAATGTAACCTCCAAAAATCAAGAATAATGAATGAAAGAACCCCCCCCCCCCCCCCCCCCCCCCAATGTATGATTTAGGCACTTGATAGCCACTTGTCAATTTAGGGCCTATTTCTGAAAATAGTAATTTTGTCCATAGAACGTACAATCTGATTGTAGATCTAAAAAATAGACAAAAAAAATTATGCACTTTTTAAAAAAATGGAACCTGATTTGGAGTCTAGATGAGCCCGTACTAAGCATTTTAAGTGGCAAAAGTCAAGATTTGGAAGTTGCAAAAAAAATCAGAAACAAAGATCTCAAACCACCTACACCAATGTGTAGATCACAAAATTCTATCCCAAAACAAAAAAACTTGCTTGCAAAAAGGAGTCCATATGAGTGAGATATCGTTGTTTGAAAACCATTGCTACTATTTTTTTTTTTGAATCGCTGCCTTGCCTCCAAAAAACAAATGGCTTTAGATTTTTCCTCAGATGTCCAATTTGGATGAAACAAAATCTGATCTAGGGGTTTTTGGACCTTCTGAATGTGATGCAAATATTTGATTTGCACCAACAAGCTGCAATCTTCACCTACAAAAAATGTCTCCTATGGCCCTATGGCAAAAATTTGTTTGGAAAATAATGTAGATCCAAAAAAATAGCAAAGGTGCAGATGAAAAAAAAGTAGATCTAAAAATTAAATGTATAGATCTGAAATGATCATACCAATGCTACAAATCAGTCCTTCGAGTGCTAGTTTGCAAAAAAATTTGCCTCACAATCAACTTTGGCCTAGGGTAGGCAACTTTATAGCTTATTGTCACCAAATCAATGTTTCAAACGTAATGACAAGGTCAGATCTGGCTCTAGACACTCCCAATTTCTGTAGTACTCTAGATTTGGGCCGAGGCACTAAAGCAACAATGGTCTCAAAACAGCTATGTGATGAGAAAATCTCCAAGCTCAGATACCATGTAAGAATTTGGTATAGCTCCGATGCCATGTAAGAATTTTCCTTAGGGAAAAATTCACTCAGGAACTAAGAACTCAAACACAAGCACAACTATAGACCAAAAATGGATATGATCAATTAATTAGAGTATGTCCTAATACATTGCTCTATTTAGTATGTGATGTTCAAACACACTAGGAGTGCTTGTATATAAAGGTCTCTCAAGAAGCACGTAGAATGTCTCTAGAAAGAACTAGGAGATAAGATAAGCATCATGACAACTAAGCATATGCCTTATCTATCATTCTAGATGATTGGATAAGAATGAAAAGGTTGTAGGCACCATGTGCTTAATTAGTGTGCTAACTCCTATGTTGTAGACACCATGTGCATAAAAGAGGTGTGAACTCCTGTGCTGTCAACATGACAACTCACAAGAGTACACAAACTCCTAAGTGTCTCACAAAATAAAATAATAAAATAATGCATTAACCTAAGTAAACTTAAGTAAGTGTAAATAGTGAATAATTATTTACACCAACAATTACAAAAGAAATGTTGGCTTTCTTATCTTTTATCTATTGATTCTAACATATCTCTAGATAGTCAAGATATCATATTGGAATCAATTCCTTTTTTTATTTCTAAAGAGAAAAATGTTGATCGTATGGTAATTCCTTCAAAGGATGAGATTAGAAGAGCTTTTTTTTCTTTTGAAGGAGACAAGGCACTAGGCCCTAATGGTTTTCCTATGTTTTTCTTTCAGTCTTTATGGAAGGTGGTTGGGAAGGATGTCTATGATGTTGTCAAGGAATAATATGGGGATATAAATATTTTAAAGGAAATTAATTCCCATTTTCTTTTCCTAATTCCTAAGAAAGCTAGCTTTGATACTCTTAATAATTATATTTATTAGATTATCTCTAAAGTGCTTACTCTAAGACTTATGAATTTACTTCCTATTCTAATCTCTCCTCAACATAATAGATTTGTTCTTGGGAGATAGATTTTGGATTCTATTATAGTGGCTCATGAGAATATCCATTTGTTGGTGTCATCCTTTAATCAAGGTTTTGTGATGAATGTTGATTTTTCTAAGGCTTATGATCATGTGGATTGGTGCTTCCTTTTCAAAGTTCTGAAGTCTTTTGGTTTTGGAGGCTGGTGCATTCAACTTATTTCTTAGTTGGTTACTACTTCTTCTTTGGTTGTCTTAGTTAATGGGGCTGCATCAAATTTATTTAATCCCTCTAGAGGCCCCAGGTATGGAGATCCTATTTCTCCAATATTGTTTACTATTATGGAAAAATGTTTGGGGAGGCATATTTATGCTTTATCTAGGCATGGGATTATCCACAAATCTTCTCCTTCCTCAAATCCATTATCTTGTACTCATGAACAATTTGTAGATGATACTATTCTTATGGGGATTCTGTCTATGAGGGAGGCCAAAAGTTTTAAAGGGAGGCTAAATCTCTATTTTGTTGCCTCAAGATAGTTGGTCGGCTAGGAGAAAAGTTATATTTTCTTTATTAACACTTTGGAACATAGACAACCAAAAATGCTAATATTTTGGATTGTGTTATTGCTTCCTTCCTGGACACTTTTTTTGGTCTTCCTTTAGGAGTTAAGGATTTCTCTAGTGGAAAAATTTAATGTTAAAATTGTTGGTTGAAAAGGAAACCTTCTTAGTCATGTTGATAAAGTTATCTTTCTTAAGACTTACCTTCAGAGTTTAACTATCTATGCTCTGAGCCTATTTGAAATTCTAGCAAAATTTGTTGATATCATTGAGAAGATTTGGGAGAATTTTTATAGACTGGTTGTGAAGTGTTGTGATATAGATCCCAATCAGAATCAGAGGTTTATTCGGCATGGCTTCTCCCCATATTATTTCTATGGGGGTTTGGGAGCAACACCCCCAAGATGGGGTCAAGGAGTGTTGGCTGCTATTTTTCTATTAGATTATTATTCTAGCCCTAATTTTGTAAGTGGTATGGATTTCATATGTATGGTGATATTGTAGCTTCTTGTGGCAGTATTGAGTTGTAAGGTATCATGGATTGTAATCACTAGATAGTAATAATATTAAACTTGTTGTTGGTGGATGTAGCTCAAGGATTGGGTGAACCACGTTAAATCTTGGTGTCTTGGGTTCTCTTCTGTACGATCTATTATTTTTTGATATTGGTTATATTTGCATGCAACTATTACTTATATCCATAGTTAATCGTAACAAGTGGTATCAGAGCTAGATTGTCATCATTTTTTTTACAGGGTAGATCATAGCTTATGATCAAACATGTTGTAGCCATTATTTGCCACACTTTACAATTGTAGTAGTGAAGATTTGTGGGTGTCATCCCCACCTCAATTTTACCTTCTCATTGGAGGGTTTCTAGGTAACCAAATTTATTGTGAACTATGAGTTATTTACTTTAGACTATGGATGTGATGCATGTTGACTTATTTCAGTTTATATGTTAAGTTATGTAACTTACTTTTCCATGGGTATTTCTAACAAGAAAATCATTGGAGATTAGTCAAAAGGAACAATGGCAAGGAGCAAACTAAAAAGTACATGTTTTCTTATTGAGTTTGAACTTGGAACTGCTAAAGATGCATTAGACAATGAAAGTTGGATTGAGGCAATGAATGAAGAGATTGATCAAATTGAAAGGAACAAAACTTGGACTGTTGTTCCTAGACCCAAGGACAAAAATGTAATTGGCACAAAATGGGTATTTACAAATAAGTTGGATAAACATGGTGAAGTTTCAAGAAACAAGGCAAGGTTAGTATGAAAAGGTTATGCTCAAGAAGAAGGTATTGATTATGGAGAAACTTTTTCTCTTGTTGCAAGACTAAAAGGTGTTAGAATACTACTTGCGTATGCTGCACATAAAGGATTCAAAGTATATCAAATGAATGTAAAGTCAACTTTCTTGAATGGAATCCTAGAGGAAGTTTACATTGAGCAACTTGAAGGTTTCATAGATTCTAACAAAAGGGATATGGTTTTTAGATTACACAAATCTTTATATGGTCTCAAACAAGCCCCTAGAGCATGGTATGAAAGATTGCATAGTCATCTGGTAAGAATTGGTTTTTAAATGACATATGACAACAACAATCTATACATCAAGGAAGGACCATAAAAGAAGATAGTGTTGGCAAGGAGGGAAAATAGATTATCTAATAGTGGTCAGTAAGGTACTCAGAACTCTTCTTCTTGTTTATGCAATTAGAGTTTCAACTATTCAAAAAATGATATAACTTTGGATGCACTAGTGGGAAGGTTGACAGACTTTGAGTTAGATAACTTTGATAACTATGTTCCAAACTCTGGTAGCATTGGGTTTGCATTTTAAGCTAAACTATCACTCAAGAAGAAAGGTGCAAAATCTAAGGGCAAAAATTTTGACAGTGAAGATGAAGATAATTTTGATGATAACCTTGAAGTCATTAAAGCCCTACTTGCAAGAAGATTCCCTAAAGGAAAAGGAAAGTACAACGGTAAAATACCTCTAATCTATTTTTCTTGTGAAGAAGTTAGTCACATTGCTGCAAGGTGTCCAAACAAATAAGGCAAAGAAGAAAAGGAGCATGACAAGTAAAAAGGCAAGAAAGATTTCAAGAGCTACAAAGGTTACAAAAATAAAGGTAAGAAATTTGGTTACATGGCTAAAGACTCTGATAGTAATGATGAAGATGAAATGGTTTACATTGCTATTAAAGATGAATCAAATGATGAAAATGATAAGATGACCATCATTTCTCATATTAGCAAGAATGACAGATGGATTATTGATAGTGGTTGTTCTCACCACATGACTAGTGATAAATCAAAATTTGAGCACTTGGAACACTATAATGGTGGGAATATCAGATTTGGAAATGATGAACCTTGTAATGTAAAAGGAAAAGGTTGCATTACATTGACTGATGAACTCGAATGTGACAATGCTTACTAGTTTGAAGGACTGAAACACAATCTACTTAGTATGGAATAGTTGAAGAACATTGGATTCAAGGTAGAATTCATGAATGGAAAGGCCAAGCTACTGGATGGGAAAGGAAATATAGTTGGGACTAGCAATCAAACAAAAGGTAATATATTCTATCTAGATCTAACTGAAAGTTCATGTTTCCTAGATCAAGTAGAGGGAAGTTGATTATGCCATAAAAGATTGTGTCATGTGAATTTTGATAACCTATTCAACATAAGCAAGAATAAAAAAATGAGAGGCATTCCTAGTTTAAAGAAACTTGATACGAGGATGTGCAAAAGATGTCAAATTGGGAAGATGGGAAAGACAAGTTTCAAAAGAAAGAATTATCATTTTGAAGAAGTTCTAGAGCTGATTCATATAGATCATTGTGGACCTATTGGCATAGAAAGCTACTATGGAGATAAATATTTCACTTTATTTGTTGGTGATTATTCTAGGATGATGACAGTGGTGTACCTAAAAGACAAATCTGAAGAGTGGAGAAAGAAATAGGAAAGAAACTATAATATCTAAGGTCAGATAGAGGAGGAGAATTCGTCTAAAATGAATTCAATGAATTTTGCAATGTAAGAGGAATCAAAAGACATGTAGTTGTACCTGGTACACCTCAGTAGAATGGCATGGTAGAAATAAGAAATAGATCTACTATGGATCATGGAAGAACACTGATGATAGAGAAAAATGTTGCAATCAAATATTGGAAGAAAGCAATTAGTACAACAGTTCATACCTTAAACTAAGTTTAGTTGAAGAAGGATACAAATGAAACACCTTATGAATTATGGTATGGCTATAAACCTAATGTCTATTATTTCATATTATTTGGAAGAAAATTTTATATCTTGAAAGAAAAAAGGAAAGTAAAATGTGATGTGAAAAGTGATGAAGGCATATTCTTAGGATACTCCAACTAAAGAAAAGAATATAAATGTATGAATCTTACTACTCACAAGGTCATAGAAAGTGCACATGTAAAAATTGATGAGTTTGCATAAAAGAGTGAAGAAAAAAGAAGGAAAGAACCTAAAAACTACAAAAACCTTGTCTATTTTGAATCTAATACTTTAACTAAAATTCAAGTAAATGCAATTGGAAATCAATAGTCTTCACCACTCGAGTCCCCTAAATCTCTAGTTCAACTTGAGTTGTAGCTAGTACAACTTGAGTCACAATTTGAAGGACCTGAGTCTCAGTTAGAAGGACCTGAGTTTTAGCCAGTGCAAACTGAGTCATAGTCTAAAAGACCCAAGTTATAGATAGTAGGACCCAAGCATGATTCAAAAGATCATCTTGAGCATGGTGAACAGAGTGAAATGAGTTTGAAATCCAAAGGGAAGGTACCTGTACTTACTAGATATGTCAAGAGGCATCATGCACATGAGAAAATCATTGGAGATCAATCAAAAAGCACAATGACAATAGCAAACTAAAAGGTACATATTTTCTTACTGAGTTTGAACCTAGAACTATTAAAGATGCATTAGAAAATGAAAGTTGGATTGAGGTAATGAATGAAGAGATTGATCAAATTGAAAGGAACAAAACTTGGACTCTTGTTCCTAGACCCAAGGACAAAAATGTAATTGGCACAAAATGGGTATTCAGAAATAAGTTGAATGAAAATGGTGAAGTTTCAAGAAACAAGGCAAGGTTAGTATGTAAAGTTTATGCTCAAGAAGAAGGTATTGATTATGGAGAAACTTTTTCTCCTATTGCAAGACTAGAAGGTGTTAGAATAGTACTTTATTATGTTGCACATAAAGGATTCAAAGTATATCAAATGGATGTAAAGTCATCTTTCTTAAATGGAATCCTAGAAGAAGTCTACATTAAGCAACCTGAAGGTTTCATAGATCCTAACAAAAGGGATATGGTTTGAAAATTACACAAAGATTTGATGGTCTCAAACAAGCCTCCAGAGCCTAGCATGAAAGATTGCATATTCATCTGGTAAGAATTGGTTTTCAAAGGAAAAATGAGAACAATAGTTTATATATCTAGGAAGGACCAAAAAATGAAGATAGTGCTAGCAGAAATCTTTGTAGATGATACATTAATCACTGGACATGATGACTTATGCAAATATTTTTTGGATGAAATGAGTAAAGAATTTGAAATTTCAATGTTTGGAGATATTAAATTCTTTGTTGGCTTGCAAATTCAATAGAAGAAAGATGGTATCTACATTACTCAATAAAAGTACATCAAGGAGATATTGAAGAAATTTGGAATGGAGGTTTCTAGACCAGTTGGAATGCCTATGTCTACTAGACATAAGCTTTTCAAAAATGATGATTCCAAAGAGGTAGATCAGACTACATATAGATCAATGATTGGAAAACTTTAGTATGTAGTACACACAAGATCTAATATTGTATTAGCAATTGGTATGGTGAGAAGATTTTCTACTAATCTAATGATGGCAATAAAAATAATTATGATGTATCTAAAAGGTATTGAAGATTATGGTTTGTGGTATAAGAAAGGAGGCAACTTTGAATTGAAAGCCTTTACTGATGTTGTTTGGGTAGGAAGTATTGATGATAGGAAAAGAGCTACTGGTAGAGCATTCTTTCTTGGAAAGAGGCTAATATCTTGGACAAGCAAGAAATAAAATTTCATTTCTCAGTCTACATCAGAAGTAGAATATATTGCAGCAGTAGTTAATTGTTCCAACATCATTTAGTTCAAACAACTATTGTTAGGTATGAAGGAAGAAATCAAGGATCCAATAGTTATCTTCTATGATAACACCAGTGCAATTAACATATCCAAGAATCTAGTGATGCATACTAAGACAAAGCACACTACAATGAAGTGTCATTTTCTAAGAGATCAATAAGTCAAAGTGAGAGATTTTAGTTAGAGAAAATCATTCTAGAGGGAGAGATTGATGTTAGATGGAGTTCTCACTGATAGAGGGAGTTCTCATGGATAAGAATTAGAATGAAACTAAGGATATTATACTTACTTATGTTTTCTCTAAAAAATTTTTATATTATGACATGTTGTGTTGCCATCAATGCCAAAGAGGGAGATTGTTGAAAATAATTACTCAATTGTATATTGTCTTTTATGTTACACAAAATGTCAAGCCTTTACTGAGAAGTCAGTGATAGCTGAGCTCACTCGGACATCAAAGGTAGTTTCCTATATATGTAGAGCATTTAGTTATAACCAAGTTCAGAGGTAGTATTGACCAAGCTCAGTCAATTAATGAAGTGAAGTCGGTATTGACTGAGTTGGGTTAGTTAATAGTGGAACTCTTTTTCTAATTGAGTCGGTTCTATTAACAAAGGGATCCTCTGTGTTGACTAAGTACTCAATTTTGTATCAGCCAACTATCAACATATTAAGTTTGATAAATTTATTGGTTAATACAAGACCACTTAAGGGATGAAAATTGTTTGATTAAAAGAGTATTCAAGATGACTTGACAAGATGAATATTACATATGAAAGGTCAAGTTGAGGATTGAAATGTGGAATTGAAGAAGAAGAATCAAGCAAGCAAATTTGAAGGATCTCTATAAAGCGCAGAACATCTGAGTTGATTGAGCTACAAAGAACATTCTAATCAAGGAGGATCAAGTAATCAAGCCAAAAATAAGATCTAAATCAGAAAAGTCAATTACATTAGCAATCAGGTCAAGTCATTTTTACTCTCTAATAATTGTAGCAATGAATCAAATATCCTAATAGAGTTAGCCTAACAGTTATTCAACAAATCCTCTAACAAGGTGGCATTTCTAAATTGAAGTGTCTAAAGACCTCTAACAAGGCCATTCCTAACAGGGTGAATTAAATCCTCTAATAGGTTCACACGTAACAATGTGTTTTGTAAACTTTAACAGGGTTGGCTCCTAATAGGGCTCACTTTAGAAGAGTGAAAAATAGTAACTAGTTGTAATTGGTGGTTTTCCCAAATTGGGTTTCCACATTAAATCTTGGTTTCTCTTGTGTTTTTTTTGTCTTTTATTTTTCTACAACTAAGTTAATAAAGGCTAATCACATTAACATCTTATTTATCTTTATACTAATTAAGTGATAGTAATATATTTAGTGTTAATCGAATAACAACAGAATATTCAACATTAATCAAATTATAGTAGGATTTGGTGTTACATTATATTGACATCTTAAAAGTAACTTAGATTTGTTTTTGTAGTAACTGATTCACCCCTCCCCTCTAAGTTACTCCTTTCCATTTCCAACATATTGCTTACACATAACACCTAGACCTATCTTACACTTCTCATTAATCAATTAGTTCAATTTCCTTTTTACACTTATACATCTTTAATCAAATTTTCATTGCCTGAAAGAGGAATTTCTTGTGTAGTTCTTTAATGTAATTTGAGTTTAGCATTAGCATCCCTTTATCTCCTTGGGTTTTTCTAATCTAACTTGAATTATATTGAAAGTTATGTTTGAAATCCCCTCTTTCTCTAGTATTGAATAAATTAGAGTGAAAGTGGTTAGTTAATGTATTCATCTCATCTAATTGACTTTGTTAAATTCTTTGAATCCATTTCCCCAAAACATTTTGGTGCACCCGGAATCTCATACTTTTTCCTTAAAGTTAGATTTTTCTCTCTTATCTTGCATCAGTTTCATTTAAGCATTTTGGTGAACCCAACACATCTCTTGTTTTTTACTTTGGTGTTAGATCCTTCCTAGCATTAGGGGTTGAAATAATTTTGGTGAACCCAAAATATTACCCCTCTTTATTTCATCTTGGAGTTTAGATTTTGGCTACCTTGTTTTGGTAATCTCTTCTTTGTGGAGTTTGATTTCTTGTTTGTACATCTAGATCTAGTATTATTTGTATTAGTAGTATTTAACTAGATCTATTTCCTTATGGATTTTCCAATGTCCAGTATGGACTTTTCATGATTTATTTTCCAAATTTTCATTGGATCCTGCATACATTTTAATGATAGAATGATTAATTGGATCTACTTTATATGCACTTATCATGTTCTCATGTTACACTAATTATTTAAAGCATTATCCAAATATTATTAGCTTATCTTTGACATAAAACACCACCCTTCTATCAAATCAGATTTACCATATGATATTTCTATTTATGGAGATGAGTGGTGGATTAACATTGGCCATTCTCCAAATATATGCTTTGACTATGGGGATGCAGTTGTTGAGGGTTTCCTTATATCTTCTTTCAACCCTTCCCCCTTTAAGGATTTCACTTTAACTCATAAGGATTCCAATTCTATGGTGTGTTTTATTTATAGATATGTTCATATCATTGATAATGTTACTATTTGAGAAGAACCTCTAGATGATAATGTTGACTATACTCTTCCCTGCAAAAATGATAACATGGTGATTGATAACTATTACTTTCAACATAAGAAGCTTAATGTTTCTTCTTCTCCTAACACATATCCTCTTCTTAGGGACATTTTAGAGAAATAATAGGACATTATGAATACTTATATTATCATGACCTTTCCTTCATTTGATGACCCTAGTAGAGAAAAGGTATTTTTGGATATTCACAATCCTGTTAGAAAGTAAAGTCCACCAAGATAACTAAGGGGGGCGGGGTGAATAAGTTATCATATCAATATGTAGTGCCTACCCCTAGTTCACATTTTGTTTTAATTGCCAAACTCTTTTAGGCCAGTTTTATACTTGATGTTTAGTAGCATTACTTTCAGATTATCAGATGTTGTTTTACACTCAATTTATTATATGATGAGATGACTTGGTACTCTATATTTCATGCATGTATGATGATTATTCAATGTTTTCAATTATCGATGATGATTAGTTAGATGGTTTATTCTCACATGTGCTTTCTTATGGATACTTACCCCATACTGCATGTGTATGGTGTGCGTGTTTGTTTTCTTTACGTATGGTGTTTCTGATGTGGTTAAGGAAGGGAGTCGTAGTCACCTGCTAGTCGGGATCTACACGATGCACCACTTCCTGCCATTGTCTGTTTAGCTTAGAATATTGTGTCTGTACATGCATGGATTTTATGCAGGTTGCAGGTACCGAGTATCGACTTCCCTGAATTGCCAGGATGAGCGTACCCTATCGCATTATCTCAATGGTAAGAGAGGGGAGATAAACTCTTAAGTCCAATTCCTAAACCCTTTAGCCAATTGTCCTAATTGATAATTAGGGCAAGTATCTGAGTTAAGTACCCTCTGAATGCATCAAATGATGTTATTTCGTGATTATAACCATTTTGTTTGATTTAGTATGTATTTTTCTATGATGGGTTTTCGTATGTTGCTTTATGAGTCCTTGATGTATTTTCTATTAATTAAGTTTAATTAAAAGGATTAATTAATGATTTAATTTAATAGAAAATTATTATGATATTTTAATAATTGATTATATTTAATTAATTGAGAAATTAATTAAATAAAAAGAATTAAATTTGGAGATAAAAGTTTAAGGATAATTTAGAACATTCTAATATTTATTTAATTTAATAATAATATATTTAGAGTTCATTTTTAAATAAATGCTAAATATTATTGTTATTTAAGTTAATTAAATATTTTATCAATTAAGTTCTAAAATAAAGTAAAAAGTGAAAATATATTAATTATTAAAAGTTGTAAGATTGCATGATGCGAGCATGTGTTGAAAATAAAGAAATTAATTAAAAAGATAAAATAAGAGGAAATTATAATATTATTTTAATCTCATAAAGTGCGCATGGGATTAAAAGTAATAAAGATTAAAAATAGAAGTCAAGTGGAATATTAAATAAAGTTATTTAATGATTCATTTAATATGCATTAAAAAAAGATAAAGCAAAGATTAATAAAAAGATAATTTTGAGTTAACTCAGTTGAGCAAAGAGTCTTCTCGGGTGAACGCACAATTAGTGCCCCGATTTGAGGAGAAAACTCTTTATCACACTTTGGGGGCTTCATTTTTGGGGGTCACGAATTTGGACCGGGAATTTGGGGAGACAGGAATTTTGGAGAGAGTTTTTGGAAGCAAATTTCAGAAGGAGAATTCTAGGAAAGATTTTCAGAAGAAAGTTATTGAAGAGAAGCGAGTCCTCTTACAGTTTTTAGAGATTGCATAATAGCATCAGGTTGAGGTAGGATCTTGTGTTTGATCACGGGTTGAATTATGCAATTTGATAATCCTGTCTTCTTCGTGTCTGTGGATTGTAAATCCGAATTCTTTGTGATGGAAGTTTAAGCATTTCAAATATTGTGAATTTTTAGATGCTTGTCAATTAACTACTCTATACATAAGGATTAGAAAAGAAAAATGGGGAAACCCTCGTTTCTAGATTAAAGTATTATTGTAGTCAATTGGGTGGAATCTGAAATTAAAAGGAAATTCGTAGGGTTGGAATTACTTTCTCTATCAGAATATATTTACAATTGTTATTATATATATATGGGGAGTACTGTTTTATCACAATTTAAATAAATTAAATTTTAAAATACATAAAATATATATATATTTCTAGGCTTGCGAGCGGAATTGATTTAAGTTTTTTTTTTTTTTTTTAAATATGTATATATATAAATTATTATATTTAATTGAGGATCTATTTATTTAAATTTTATAATTGATAAGATTTAATAAATTTAATTTAATGAATATCAATTTTTTTAAAAAAAAAAATTAGTTTACATATGGGAGGGTGGTTGAAGCAATCTAATAAAATTTATAAAACAAAAAAAAATAAAAAATTAAGTAACATATATTAAATTATAAAGTGGGGGATGGGGTTGTTTTAAAAAATATATATAATATAAAAAAAAATATATATATATATAAAATATTATATATGTGGGTGGGGTTTCCTTCACCCCCCCACTTATCTTTTATCGGCAGCCTTACGCGTGCCTGTACTGCGTAATCGCAGTATCCTGCGATAGGGGTGCGGAGCCAGTGGGCCACACGACTGAGCTATTAAGCCGGCGGCCTATTAAAACAATTGTGTGTGTTTAAAATTTTATTATTATAAATACTATGTTATATGTTATAGGTTAATTTTAATATTATAAAGTTTTATTAATTATTTTTATATTAATTATTAACAATTTTATAATAAGTTTTAGTTAAGTATTAATTTGGTCATTATGAAATTTAATTAATACTTATTAAGAATATTAATAAGATGTAGTATTATTGATAATTATTATTACTTCTTTATTATTTAATAATATATGTTTTATTATTATTTTTTTAATTTAAATGAAATTAGTTAATTTTTAATTAATGAAATTATGGATAATTTCATTGATTATTATTGACGAAATTATTTTACCTTAAATCAATGGATAAATATATATACAATTATCACCTGATTATTTTTACTAATTGATTTAAATTATTATGGGAGGGTAATTTTTTTAAAGAGATGAACGGGTTAATTGGAAGGGTAAATTGAAAATCTTTTACTTCAATCATATTCTGAAATGAAAACTGAAACCCTACATTTAACATAACTTTGTGTTTTAAAAATCAAATCAAACAGTAAGACTGATATGTTATCTGTGTTTTGGGTTTGGGGTTAATTAAACGTTGACCAGTTTAGGTTGTTACCAGAGGCTCGGGGTTGTGAATGTGATGTTATGATGATTTGGTCTCGATCTTTCTTAACTCGACCATGGTAATGTGATGGAGTGCTCTATGACATGATTGTATTTATTGTTTGTTATTGCTTCCAGTTTCCTGGTGTGAAGCTGAAGTGTATGTATATGAGATACCTGACTTAACCATTTTTGAGTCATCGATCAGTTATATTTGATAACCATTTTTGAGTCATCGATCAGTTATACTTGGATTGCTTTTCGGTCGCTTGAGAGGACTGAAGTGTTTGTTATGTTCTTGATGATGTCATGTGTTGACTTGACCATTTTGGAGTCTTTGATCAGTATTGTGATTTATTATTGGGATACTTTCTGGTTGCTCATTGGAGAACCATTGGATTTTTGTGATTTATCATTGATGCCTTCAGTTGCTGATAGAGAACTGTTGTGATCATATGATTATTATTTGATGCTTACCTGTTGCTCATGAAGAACTGATGTAAATTTTGTGGATTATCTTTTATGATGTTTTTCAATTGCTTGTATAGGACTGAGGTGATTTTATTATGATTCTTTGATTTGTGACTTCATGAGCCTAGGGTAGGTTATCTATGTGTAGTTTCGGGAAGTGGCTTGCAATGGGGATCGGGGCCCTAAGAGGCTGCCTGGAGTAACCCATTGTAAGTTGTGTTAACAAGTGAAAACATCTCACCTAAATACTGACTTAAATGAACCTAATAAGATAATTGTATGTTCTCTCCCATGCCATGAGTGCTAGTACAGGCTAGGATGGGGTAGAGAGAACGCTTGGTTACGACCTTGCATTCTGCAGTATGCCTCGTCAGTACGAGAGGATACTAGTGGCCGCAGGAATCACTAGGGACCCGGAATTCCTAAGGGATTGCTCGGGTAACTTCTATGTGACTTTTGTGATGACACTTTCCTGCTTGCATAGCAGGTTTCCTACGTGTCTTTGTGGTGCCTCTGGGTCTAGATGTCTTTCTATGTTGGAACCTTTGAGTTAGTATGCTTTTAGGATTTCCTAGACTTAGAGAGTACTTGTGTTTTGTGTTTGATACCTTGTTTGGGACTTGAGACTATCTCCTCAGCGCGGTGGGAGTGGACCATTTAGGTTCCACACGGTCGGGTGGTAGTGCTTTTTACTCTTACCATTGAGATCCGTCCGTGGTCACTGTGGCTGGAGCTTTCTTGGTTGGCATTTACCTTCACTATGTTCTTGGATTATTATGATGGATGGTTAGATTTTATGATAGATGTTTTATCATTATGGATGTATGGATGTATCAGGTATGTTATTAGTTCTATTTATTTTACTGTACTTCGTATCATGGATTTGAGGATGATGTATCTTTATCTTTACATATGTATATTCTTTTAAGCCTTTCATACCCTGTGACATGTACAGTGGATGATCGAGCATTCCGAATTAATTTGCCAAGAGGCATTCAGAGCAAATGTATATTATGGACATTGGACTTTCTGATTATTCTTTCATATGTATGTGGTAGTTGTTAGACTTAGAATTAATTAAATTTAAATGTGACTCAACGTCTTGGGATCCTTTAGGTGTAACTTGTGATGTATGTTTGTTGATGATTACATGTTATTGCTTCCGCTACTATGTGTTTGATGTGTATGTTATACTTTCTTACTTTAAAAAAAAAAAATTGTTTAGCAAACTTAGTGAAACTCTAGGTTAATTCTTTTGGATCCCTTGGTGGGGCGTTACACAATACAACTTTTATAAAACTTAAACATGTAATCAATATAATAAACAACCATAAGAAGATACACATACACAATAACATCAGATATGTTACCTAGGGAGACCCTTGATCAGAAGGAAAACCCAAGTGGGGATGGTACCCACAAAATCATGTACTAATATATAAGTTCCTTGTAAGAGGATGGACTCTATTAGGAGCCATTGAAATGCATTTCATACATATCATTCCATATTAGGAGACTTTGAATCATTGTTAGGAGATTCCAACCCTATTAGGAGTTATACCAACCCTATTAGGGGTTGTAGAAGGAAGATGGACCCACTATCCAAATAGATTTAGGGGCAAGATCATCGAACTTAGTGTCTAACTAGTCTTTGTATTATTCCTTTTAGAATAATAGAAATGAAACTAATCTTAGCAACTATAACTCTTTCTATGTCATCTTACTATGCCAATACCACACGAAATACTTCTTAGATCTCAATACCAGATCTGTAACTTTGTATCACAATGATCCCATTGATCACTTACTCGCATTTACCAACTTTGTATATCCAATAGAATTCTCTTACAAATCATACATTACACCTTCATCACAAGGAAAATCAATTTCCTTTATAGTATGTCCTCAAAATAATTCATTGAGTCAGCCTTGAGGCTTTCCCAATTAATTACAATAGGATCTCATTAAGATAATACAATTCATTACAACTTTTTACGATTACAAAGTATTGTTGACTCATAATCTTCACAACTTCTCACATGTGCAACCTCATACTTTGCACATGTGAACACATCATCAGGCTATCTACTATCATTGTCTAACTTTTCTCATCACAATATTATTCTTGTTAGGAGATATAATCCGAATACCAAAGATTACTTCTCAGGTACTCTATCTGCACACTGTCTTTAGTAAATCAAAAATAATTCTCACATATCTTCAACTTCCTACATGAGCTCTTGTCCATGTCATTAGGACACACTGTAGAACATATTCTCAACTGCAGTTGACCTTATCATCATACTCAATTCATACGACCTCATTCTCTATCTTCTACTATTTTATTCTTCACAGTATGTTGACATCAATGACACACATAGTCATGCTAATTGTATCTCAATAATGCTAGAGTAACCCCCCCATAGGAATATCATCAGAACTCATGCTAACAATCTCCCCCTTTGGCATTGATGGCAACATAGATGAAAAACATCTAAGTTCTAAGAATACCAAATTCAACTCTGTTGTTGTTGCTCTCATCTTTTCAAATTGTCTTCATTAATCAAATCTAAAACACTCAGGAATAAATAATGCTCCCCCATTAATACAATTTTCTTGCTGATATTTTTTTCCCATTAACATCAATATAATTCTCCCTCATTCATAGGAGATTTTCTCATATGCATTCACTTCTCCCCCATTAATTGTCCCCATTCATAGGAGACATTTTTTATGTGCTACTTCTCCCCCATTGACATCAATGTCAAAGATAACATTATTTTAATTAGATACTTAAATTCTTCAACCAACACAAGTGTCCAAAGACACTATTTAATACTAGCTATCAAGAGTCCTTCATGACTTTACTAAATCAAAAATACTCCCCCATAGAAGTAGCATCAACATTCAATCTAGATAAATAATAGTGCTTTGTACTACCGGACTGATGCAATCTCTACATCATCTACTCTGAATTAGGTAGTGGCATAACCCCAAGCATACCTCAAATATACTGAAATGCATCCTTAGGCAAAGGCTTCATAGAAATATATAATTTGATCCTTTGTATTAACATACTCTAATCCGATCTCTTTCTCTGTAACTTTCTCTCTCATAACATGATAATAGATTTATTTTTTGTCTTAGAATGTAACATGAGATTTTTAGACATACTCATTGTACTTGTGTTATTATGATGTATGATAATAGGTTTTGAAAAATCTAGGATATCTGTTTCAGCCACATTATCTTATTGTGATTGTCTATTGCTACTACATACTCTGCTTCTATTGTACTCTACAAAATACAATTTTTTTTCTTACTTTTCCAAGAAACAAATCTTCCTCCAAGGAAAAATTCTCCAACACTTTTACTCTTTCTATCATCCATACTACATGCCTAGTCCACATCACTATATACACAAAGTAAAGTCATTTGACCTATCATATCACAACCCAAAATTAGGTGTACCCTTCAAATATCTTAATATTCTTTTTATTGCTACATAGTGTGATTCCTTAGGGTCTACTTGAAATCTTGTTACTATACTACTACATTTTCTATATCTAGTCTTGTGTGAGTCAAATATTACAAACCTCCAATCATGGATTTGTACTTCTTTTGTTCAACTATAGGTAGAATCTTTGCTAGATAACTTGTGACCAATTATCATAGGTGTATCAATAAACTTAGACTTTTCAAGCCAAATCTCATCAACAAGTCTTTTAGATACTTAGTTTGTGATAGGAAAATACCTTTATTACTCTACATAATCTATAAACCTAAAAAATATTTCATCTCACCAATCATGCTCATCTCAAATTCATTCTTCATTCCATCATCAAATTTTCACTTTCTTCATCATTACCTCCAAATATCATGTCATCCACATATATCACAATAATAAACAAACCATTCTCAATTTCTTTCAAATGTAAGTTACTATCTATAGTATCTCTAGCAAATCCCAATTTTTCCAAATACTTATCCAACCTCGCATACCAAGTCCTAGGTGCTTACTTTAGTCCATACAATGCTTTCTTCAGTTTACATATCATATCTCATTCTTTTATCAAAGGAAATCCTTCAAGCTACTCAATGTAGACTTCTTCTTCAAGTTCTCCATTTAGAAATGTTGACTTCACATCCATTTGATACACTTTGAACTTCTTGTTGTCTGCATAAGCCAAGAACATCCTTACTGCTTCAATTATGGAAACAAGTGCAAATGTGTCTACATAGTCCATACCTTCTTGCTATAAATATCCTTTACATACCAATCTTGATTTATTTCTCACAACCTCACCTTGTCCATTCATCTTGTTTATGAAAATCCACTTAGTTCCTATAACATTCATATCTTTAGGTCTAGGGACCGATTCCCATGTTTCATTCTTCACAATATGATATAGTTCTTCCTTCTTTGATTGAATCCAATGATCATCCTTGCATATGCCATCTACACTCTCCGATTCAACTTGAGAAATTAAACTTAATTCTTTATGTACTATATTTCTTGTCACAAATCCTCTATCTTTGCTTCCAATAATATGATCAACAAGGTGATTCCTTGTCAAATTCTTATTTGATGTTGGTGTTACTGACTCAATTCCTACTCCTTCTCTATGTTCAGATCCTCAACATTTTCTTGGTTAGACTTATGATTAGTATCTTCATTAGAATTGTAATCATCAACAATAGTTACTAGAGCTATCTCTTCTGTTACCTCCCCTTTTTAAACCAATCCAAGCTCATCTTTATTATCACTATCATTCAATAAATATACTAATCTTGAAAAAAAAAATCTCATTATCAAAAGAACAATCCTTAGGCATTATTGACCTGGCTTTCTTTTCTTCTTTACTCCTTTAGGAAATTTGGATGAAAAATGACCAAATTCCTTACATGTCCAATAAACAAAAAAAAGTATACCTTCATATCGCTTCTCATCTTCCTCTTTCCATATATTATAGTTCACTCCATCAAACTTAGGACTTTCTTTTTTGAAATGATCTGCCATTGATCTCCTTATTTAGTTCTTCAAAGACTTGATGCTCTAATACCAATTGTTAGAATGTAAATTCCACTAAGATAACTGGGGGGGTGAATCTGTTATTAGATCAATACAACTTTTATCAACCTTATTAAATCTTAAACATGTGATCAATATAATCAATAACCATAAGAAGATACACATATACAATAACACCAAATATGTTAACTAGGGACACCCTTGATAAGAGGGAAAACCCTAGTGGGGAAGGTATCCACAAAATCATTACTAATATATAAGTTACTTATAAGAGGATGGACTTTATTAGGATCCAATGAAATACATTTAGTACATATTAGTCCTTGTAAGGAGACTTTGAATCCCTATTAGGAGATTCTAACCCTATTAGAAGTTGTGCCAATATTGTCAGGAGTTGTAGAAGGTAGATGGACACACTATCCAAATAGCTTTGGGGGAATGACCACCAAAGTCACTATCCAACCAACCTTTGTATTATTCCTTTTATAATAATAGAAATAAAATTTATATAAATAAATCAAACTCTTGCTCTATCCTCTTACTATACCAATACCACACCAAAAACTTCTCAAATCTCAATACTAGATCTCCAACTTCACATCACAATGGTCCCTTTTATTGCTTACTCACACTTACCAACTTTGTATGTCTAATATAATTTGCTTATAGCTCATACATTACACCCTTCATCACAATGAAAATAACTTTCCTTTACACCATGTCCTCAAAATATTTCATTGATTCGGCCTTGAGGCTTTCCCAATTAATTACAGTAGGACCTCATTAAGATAATACAATTCATTACAACTTTTTAGAATTACATATTATTGTCATCTCATAGTCTTTATAACTTCTCACACATGCAACTTCAAACTTCATGCACTCACTGACATCATCATCAGGATGTCTACTATCATTATCTAACTTTTCTCATCATGATTCTATCCCTATTAGGAGATACAATCCAAACACCAAAAACCACTTCTCGGGTACTCTATTTGCACATTGGCTTCTTTAAATCACAAATAATCCTCACATATCTTTGACTTCCTACATGTGCTCTTGTACATGTCATTAGGAAACACTATAGAACATATCCTCAACTGTACTTGACCTTATCATCAATACTCAATCCATACAACCTCTTTCTCTATCTGCTACTCTACTATTCTTTACAATATGTTGACATCAATGACAAACATAGTCATGAATGCAACACATAGTCATGCTAACTATCTCTCAACAACTCTAGAGTACTCCCTCATAAGAATATCATTAGCATTCATGCTAACAAATCCTTATTCTAAAGATTCCTTTGGAAAATAGGATAATGGTAAGTTTTGTAATGTTATCCCTTCTAGTAATCATTATATGGAGAAACAATATTTTAACCAAGTCAATGTTTCTCAACCTATTCTAACACTTAAATTTTACCCTTCATCAAATAAATCATTCACCACCCTTAAAGGTTGTCCTTCCATAACTATTAAAGGGGAATCTAGTGATTCTTTGGATTATCATGCATTGTCTCATAGCTATCGTACAAGGAATAATACTCAACCTAATACTTCTCTCCCACATTCTCGACCATTTCTTCCTCCTCCACCCCATATTTCTCAAAATATTGGAATGGAATATGATTTGGTAGATCAATTATGTAATGCCCCCACCAAGATTTCTCTTTGGGAACTTCTTTACACATCTCCTACATATCATGAAGCCTTGAAAAAATATTTAGCCATTCTTCCACTTCAATCTCCTAATCAAGATAACATAAATTCCTTTTTACAATGCATGGATAGTACACCTATTCCACCTCAAATTGTATTTACTCATGATTATTTACCTTTTAAAGATATTCAAGATTTCTATGATGCTCTTATGCTAGTTGTTCTTGTCAATGGTAAACTCATTCATAGAACCTTAATTGATAATGGGTTCACACTTAATATTTTTACTATGGATGTTCTCAAGTCTGCTAAAGGCTTACAAAGACTATTAGGTCTCACCTTGTTAGAGTATTTAAAATTACAATAAAGTAAGAACTCAGTTATGAGATTTACAATAGCCTATTAAGACTTCTCGGTTAAGAGATTTTCTCTGTATAACCTGTTAGAATGATTCAACACCATGAGCCTTTGGTTAGCACCTTGCTACTTGATGTGAGATCTCCTCCTTACTATTTAAACCTTGATCCTCCTGATCAAATACGTCTCCTATGTCCTTTTTCTTCTTTACTCAATTCTTCTCAAAATGATTCTATAATGTATACTCTATCATAGCCATCTAAACCACTATGAATGCCCTTTAAACTCTTAGCATTCATCTCCTCATGTATTCCTTAAACCTTTTAGGGTTTCCTTTCTTAAATAAACATTGGTGGGGATGGATTAGGTAAGAATCAATGGTTGTGGTTGATCCTTATTGCCGCCTACTTCCTCCCTCAATCTGATTGGTTGCATGTATTGCATAGGGATGCATAATATGACTCCACACTTATCTCTTATAATTGAAATTATGATAATCTTCATCCAAAAATGGTTTACACATAATTTTGTGCCATTAAAAACATCTATGACATAAATTGGTCACTTGCCATCCAAAGGTTCTAATGCTCGGCCTTCACTATGTTCTTAATACTAATAATCGACTCCTAAATAGCTCATCATGCACTAATTGCTCGACATCTACTAGTGCTTGGCACTAACTATCATATTACATGGCATGTACTATATGAAAAATTATGCTCACCATGCTTTGATCACTCGGCTCGCACTAATTGCTCAGCTCACTCTGACCACTTGGCATGCACTCTACACTCAAATTGCATTGTTCTTTGCTAAATAATGACTAAGTGTTTTGTCACTACTTTGTCAAAAAAAATATGAAATTAAAAATCTCCCCCTTTCACATGAGTGGAAAAAACATTTTGTCATGGCATATACATTCTCATCTAATGCATAAGTCAGATAATGTTTCTTCTTTGCTCGGCTTCAATACAAAACTTCAAATTTTCAAAATTTGCAAAAATTGTTGTCCACCTTCCATACCTTATTACTCCTTCTCAATAAATACTTCATTTCTATTTCTTCATTCATTACTCTTGTTGAGTAAATATTCTTCCTTGATAAATTTCCTTCAAATTTTCATCCAAAAAACTTCATATCCTCCCTTTCTGACACTTATGTCATTTGGGTTATACACTTATAGTGTGTTTGTCCAAGAATGGTTGGTGAAACTCCATTATAATCTTCAATGATGCATCCCAGTTATCACATGTTGCATCTAATAAATGAATTTGTATTTCAAGATTAGTAGCTAGGTCGACTAAGCCTTCATGAGGAGAAAGTTGACAATATGTCTTCATCAAAGTATCTACAAAGTCTAGTTCCTTGTGTAACACTTCCATGTGAGGTGTTAACATGGACTAGATATTGATCAAAGTAGATATGATATTGGCATCTTTTACTTGCAACTCGGCAAGCCTACTCAGAGTCATCAGTAACCTCTAAAAGTGTATCTGACTATTACCAGGAGATAGTTTCAATGTACTACCTATGAGTTGCAAATCTCCTTGCAGTTAGTCAATAGCCTATTGATTTTCCTTAGTGAATAGATCAACATTGCATAGCTTTGTGTAGAGAGAGAAAAATTTCTCTAACACCTTCTTTACACTTTCTATTTTGGTTGCAAGGTCAACTTGTCTTAGTACAATAACACTAGATATCTTCTCTAAAATCTTTATATGAAACTTTCTTTCTGACCATTCTAATAATCTGACATAAGAATCTAGGTCTTCATCCTTTATCTTGTCCACAATAGTGACAAGTTTCTCTATAATGGACTTATCTTCATTCATTTCTAGGAGACTGAAAGGATCAATAAATATGTATTTGACTTCATGCAAAACTTTCTTTTGCTTATGCTCCCTCCTTAAGATTTATTATCTCTTATTCCTTTGTAGAGCATCTTGAAGAATGTTCATTTCTTCAATTGTGATTGTGTTCAAATCAAACGTTGGTAGTTCAATGACCTCATCTAAGCTTACATCCTCAAATGATGTAACTTTAGCACTCTTTGGTGTGCTTGAACTTGGCCTTGATATATGTAATGGTGTGGCATATTTACTCATCTTTTTAAGAGTGTGATTGTTGAGAGGAGATGTAGAAACTAGAAATGTAATCAGAGTCTGTATTGCAAGTTGCTCTCTAGGTTTAATATCAGCTTCAACTCTTCACTCATATCTCCTTCCTTCTGAACTTCACCCTGTGATGGTGGAATAGATACAAGAATTTCTTCTTGGCCCTTATGTGCTTTTTTTCCATCCATATCAACAATCACTATTTGGGTTGGTAAACCTAAACTATTTAGGTTGGGTAGATAAATACCTATAGGTTGTGCTTTTGTCTCTTTCATCTATATGACAACAATTGGCATCAGATGGTGTCTTTTTTATATCAAATTATTGTTCAAGATTCAAACTTTGATCTCTTTATAGATCTTGTGATTCCTTTTTATTTATCTGTGTAGTTGGTGGGGGCACATTTGATGTATCTTGTTGCTTCTTCCCTGTAATTGCAACTTATACCTTTTGAATCTCATCCACTCTCACCAATAATTGATTATTACATAAAAGTGTTGCATTGGTAGAGTCTTGCAGTATTTTATTCAAATCATCTTCAGTTAAAGGATTGACATTATGTGATCTTTTAATTGGAACATCTTTGATGCTCATTGAGTCTTGTTGACTATCTTGGTCATCATGTTGGGGACTAGCACTTGGCACCCGTGTGTCCTGTACATCTTGCTACTCTTCTTTAGTTGCCGCCTCATCACCTTCAAAAAATTATCTTTTAGTTTCTTCACTATTTTATTCTTCTTTCTTATAATAGGGGCAGTCTGTAAATTTTTTATTATTCTAGATTTTTCCTCATCATTGTTTCTAAAGGATGTAGTATCCTTGTCAATTTCCTCTACTAATAAAGTTGTGATCTCTATTGAGGCGTCATCCACATTGATCTATATGACAAGTTTTTTAACCATCTGACCCTTGGTATTGTTGCTTGCACATATGTATAATCTACATCAACTAGGAAACACACATCATTGTAATGTTGTTCCACTAATGATACAAGAATCCTCAATCTTTATTTCATGGATTTCTTAAAATCCTCAAAATACCTAGTCATGACTGACTCAAAATTGTCTTCAAGTTACTCAATGAATTTTGTAATCTATAAACTAACTTGTTGGTCTTCCAAGCAGCTTTACCAAAAGTTGGAAATGTGTTTTGCATATGGAAAAATATGCAAACAATCAAAGAACCAAACTTACAAGATGCACTTTTGGCCTTCCTAATGGCTTCCAAGTTTTCTAATAACTATTGTAGTTGTAACTTGGAAAGGTCGTAGGAATGATCTCTCTTCACAATTTTGTAGCCTAATTCGACTGCCATTTAGGAAACACTATTTAATCGACTTGATTAAAAGAACTTATGGGTAATACTTTGACTGTAAAAGCAATAATGGGATCTAAAATGGTGTCAATCGACATCCCTTTCTTGTTTCATATGACACTTTTGTTCTCAATAACCTCCTTTACATCAATCGACATGCTCTTTGATTGGTGAAGGGTAGGATACCCTATTACTCTATGCAAAATCCTCTTAGAAATCCTAATTGGTCCACTCTCTAACCAAATCTAGTTGTCATGCATATGGCTTAGAAAAATCTGAATCCATTTAGTTTTGAAACCCCGAGGAAAGTCTAAGGCATGTGTTAACCCTTTGCTTAACAATCTTATTCTCTTCCCTCAACAGATCATTGTCACACAACTCCAATCTTTCCAATGTAGTAACATCTCACATCCTGAATCATGAGAACCTTTGGTGGTATCATGGATAATGCACCATATGGATCTCCCTTATATGAAATCTTAGGAATCGCTTGGAATTGTGGTTACCTAACATCATTGCTAATCAACTAAACATTGAAAACTTACTTCCCCTCTTTCCTAATAGTAGATGAAGAACTAGTTGCCATTTTTATTTCCTAAGGTTTGCAAAGAACAAAATAATATAACTCGGCACAAGCTAAATACCTCTTGAATCCATAGAATGGTTTTGAGTAGTAATTAGATCTAGTTTGCAAACACTAGAATCTTCTTTTACCAATCACTTTCATGTTCTTTGTGCACTTCAAACTCTAGTGAATGCAAATGAGATGAAATTTGACTAAATAACCCTTCCAATTTGACATTAAATGATCAATTCTTATACATCTATAAGCTCAGCTATCATAGGATTTTTAACACTTGGCTCATACTAGCCTTGTCTCCATGACTCAAAAATAACTACAATTTCTTCCATGCTTAGTAACAACATAGAAAACAATATATCTATAGAGTAACACTTACTCTTAACTTCTTCATTGCATCCTCATTTATGCATATTTATTCTTTTTATATCTTAGATATTTGGAACCGATGCATAATATAACTTTTCAAATGTTAGTTCCACACATACCTTTTATTGCCTAGTTGGGGGTGATGTGATCACCTGATCCATTAGATGAAGTGACCTCATCTACACTTGGTGTACTAAAATATTCCTTCTTTCTCCATGTCTTGTTCATCTACACCTTCACTTTCTCAACATTGATCTTTTCTTTACCTTTACTAAGTTCATTGCTCAACACTGGTTACTTAGTTGGACAGTTTCTACTAACATGACCAGTCTTGAGACAACAACAACATGTAATCTCACTCAACTGTCTATTTTAGTTGCCTCTAAAATGTGTCCTTATGTAAATTTTAGGAACATGTCTATATTCTTGACAATAGTGACAACTATACCTTGTGTATTAATCCAAATCATAGGAGTTTCCATTGTAGTGTACCTTTTTATGTTTGTTTGATGTCCACTTGGTCTTAGATTTGCATTCATATGCTTTGTGTCCATACTTCTGAAAATTGTAATAGTATCCTTTAAATCTCTGAGTGCTCATGGTCTTTGTCCTACATTCATTTTTGTGATGTCCTTGTTTATTGTAGTGGTAGCAATATCCTTTGTATTTTTGCTTGGAGTTATGGTTGATAGTTTTGCTTCTGCAAACATTTGTTGTATGACTCAATTTTCCACAATTATGATAAGTGGATTTGTAGTTCTTACCATTTTTATTCTTTTTCTCACAACTTCTAGATGATTCTCCTTCCTTGATATTAGTGTATCCCAAACTAGCAGTATCACTATTAGGTCTTGGTGATTCCATCAATTTCTCAAAGTATTTTATGGCTTCACTTGGTTTGTTGAATCTTTCAATGAGTTCATTTTCTGCTCTTAATTCTATTGAAATTAACAATGAGAAAGTAAACTCTAAGAGGGGTGGGAAGGTGAATGTTTTTATGGTTAAAGTTTTGAAGTGTTGATTCACCCCCCCCCCCACTCCCCCCTCTCAAAGTTTACTTTTCCATTGTTAATTCCAACAAATGGTATGAACGTATTAGTTCTCAAGAAAGGAAATCTTTGTAGCTTTGAGGAAATATCTTGAAGATGGAAGTCTACAAGTTCAGAAAAGTTATTAAAAACTAGAAGATGAAATTCAACTTTCTCTACATCGGTTGAATGAATCAAGAGATGAGTTGAAGTGCTCATTAAAGAGAAGGAAAGAGATAGCTATTGAGGAAAATGACACACATTACCAAGAGGAAAACACTACTAAATTGTTTGTAGATGAAAACTCAAGTGAATTTGATGCAGTAGTTACAAATCTGATGAAAAAGAATGGTGACCTAACTCAAGAGGTCAGAAATTTTAAGATAGAACAAGAAGTCCAATCAGTATTACTATGTAAGGTGACCAAGAAGAAAAAGAAATTTGAGGAAGAAAAAGTCATGATTGAATATGACAAAATAACATTGACCAAAAGACTAGAAGAGAAGAAATCTGAGGTACAAATAATTAATAGCATGCAATTAGATACAATGAATCAATTAATGATTACAAATCATGAATTGAATGGAAAGGACATTGAGATCGCAACCCTAAAGTTATAGAATGAACAACTGAGGAATGAACTAAGAAGAGAAAAGGAATTTGCTAAAAGTTTCAACAAACCCAATGAATCCATCAAATACTTTGAGAAACTGCCTAGATCTCCTAGATCTAACAATGATACTACTGGATTAGGATACACTAGTACTGAGAAAGGAGAATCATCTAAAAGTGGTGAACAAAGAAACAACAAAGGTAAGAAATACAAACCCACTTGTCATAATTGTGGAAAGTTAGGTCATACAACAAATGTTTGCAGGAGCAACAATGCAAATCAGAACCCTATGCATAAATTCAAGGATTACTTTCATAAGTGCAACAAGCAAGGACATCAAGCACATGGATGCAACACCACGATCTTAAGACCACAAATATTTGAAGGATATTGCCAAAATTGTTAGAAGTACGGATATAAAGCATATGAATACATATCTAATGCCAAGTGGACATCAAACAAGTAGACAAAGGTACAATAAAATGGAAAATCCTACAATTGGGATTACAATACAAGGTACAGTTGTCACTATTGTGGAGAGTATAGACATGTTGCTGAGAATTGCATTAAAACACATTTCAAAAGTGATTGCAGTAGATGGTTGAGTCAAACTGCATGCTTTAGTTGTTTGAAGATAGGTCACATCAACAAAAACTATGCAACAAGGTCAAAAGCACCAAGCAATGAATTCAATAAAGGCAAAGAAAAGGTTGATGTTGAGAAATTCAAAGTGTAGATAAACAAGACATGGAAGAAAAAGGAAGATTGTAGCACATCAAGTTTAGATGAGGTCACTTCATCCAATGGATCATGTGATCACATCACCCCCAACTAAGCAATCAAAAGATATGTACAGGATTGATATCTCAATCATATATTTTACATCAGTTCCAAGAATCTAAGTTCTAAAAATATTATATGTGCATGAATTAAGATGTAATGTATTGATTAGAACATAGAAGAAAACTTTGGTTTTGTTAAGTTTTCATTGTTAGAGTAATTAGTTGTTTTCACTTATTAATTAAATCACTTTGATTTAATCAAATAAGTTGCCTATTACTCTAGTTTACTTAAGCTATCTCGCACGTGCATATAATTAATATTTTATTAATTATAATGTACAACCTAGCTTTTTTAGGCTATAGGTTACCCTTTTTGGGTTTCGATTTCCTTTTATAAGGATTGATCTCTATGTAATTTTATTCATTCAGTTTTGATTATAGCAATCTACTTTTTTGCTCATCAAGAATGTCTCATCTATGGATCTTGTAATTCCTGCCTCCATAGCTTTTTATTCTCTCCTTATGTGACAGGTGTTTACATGCAAGTGATTCTTGGGAGCTATGGGGTTAATCTTTTATCAACTTCAATATGGTATCAGAGCTCTAGATCTTCATGCCCCTATTCAATTTATGAGATTTTTTTCTTGGCTTTTAGATCTGTGCTTTTTTAATTTCAGATGGTTTTAGTTTTTAGAGTTATTTTGTATTGGATTAGAGGGGGGGATCATTTTTTTTGGTGCATTTTGAGCCCAACAGACCTCACCATTGGATTCATAGCACCCAAAAATGCCTTTTTCCATATAAAATTTGTCCAATTTGGACACAGTTGTAATCTAAGGCAAAAAAAATTTGCCCCCAAAATTGAGCAGGCTTCCCAAGGAGAGACAATTTATTTTTTCCAAAAAAAGGGTAACCTAAAGCCTAAAAAAGCTAGGTTGCACATTATAATTAATAAAATATTAATTATATGCACCTACGAGATAGCTTAAACAAACTAGAGTGATAGGCAACTTATTTAATTAAATCAAAGTGATTTAATTAATAAGTGAAAACAACTAATTACTCTAACACCCCTCTTAAGCGAAGCTCAGGAGGTAAGCTAACCTAGCACAACTATGAAAGTAGGAAAATGGGTCCTAGCAACAAGGCCTGATCAGGTACCCAATCACAACAAAATCTCTATGAAACAAAGAAATAGAGAAAACCACATGGGAAAAATCCTACTCCAAAAAGAGATAGCAAAGAATGTTCCAGAAGATAGGAATAAAGAGAGATCATGAAGAGAACCACTAAAGCATGAAGAAGCCGCAAAACTCTGTCAAAATGAAACTATTGATCTGTAGAACCTCCATGCAAATAGAAGGCATGAACCAAGAGTGTCTATATGGTAGATGATCCATCTCACCGAAATGCATAGGTAGCAAGCCACTACAATCGCCTAGTATATAGGATTAGGTACTAAATGCATAGCTCACACTAACAAACCATTGAACCAAGGAAGCATTAGAATCAACAATATAACCCCCCTTAATGCAGACGGGGTGAGGTGACAGGCAATTGAAAAGGTGGGCCAAAAATCTCCTACAACACAAGAACCAGACACATCAAGAGTAAGGTACAAACACATATAAAGGCACATGTCATTGACACATCATGGGGCAAAAAAAGAAGAGGGCACAAAAGAAGCATACAAATATCCCACCCATGACACTTTATAAAATAGTGCAAGTACAACTGTCTCAAAACAATATTCATGAACCCAAAATGCAAGAGTGGCACTTTATCTCAGTGTGTTTGCATAAATATGCTTACAAATGATATCAACAATGATCAAAAAAGGAAAAAAGCTGATACAAAAGATAGTACAAGTCATGACAAATCATCTAAAGCAACAAAATTGATCCCTGGACCTGAAACAACCAGGATATCCACCAAAATGCAAAAAATTAGAAGAATGAATAGAATGTGTCTAGAGAAAAATATGGAACAACAAATAGCATCACTAGAAAGAGCACAGAAATAGCTTTCCAATGATATAAAGAAGTCCCAAATTAGAGATCGGATGCTCAAGATATGCCTCCTAGAGTGCAAAATAGAACATCCAACTTTGACTGCCAAAACAAGCAACCAAACTACATTAAAACCCAAAAACACCTACATCAATGTCTTCATCTCAAAACTATCTTTCCGATGCATTTTCCTACTTTCAAAGTTGTGCTAGGTTAGCTTATCTCCTGAGCTTCACTTAAGGGGGGGTGTTAGAGTAATTAGTTGTTTTCACTTATTAATTAAATCACTTTGATTTAATTAAATAAGTTGCCTATTACCCTAGTTTGCTTAAGCTATCTCGTAGGTGCATATAATTAATATTTTATTAATTATAATGTGCAACCTAGCTTTTTACGCTTTAGGTTACCCTTTTTGGGTTTCAATCTCCTTTTATAAGGATTGATCTCTTTGTAATTTTATTCATTTAGTTTTGATTATAGCAATCTACTTTTTTGCTCATCAATAATGTCTCGTCTATGGATCTTGCAATTCCTGCCTCCATAGCTTTTTATTCTCTCTTTTTGTGACAGGTGTTTGCATGCAGGTGATTCTCAGGAGTTGTGGGGTTGATCTTTCATCAACTTCAATATTCATGTTGTTGCTGAGCATGAAAGAATTCACAGTTATTGCCAAGCGTGAATGAAATTTTAGTTGATGCCAAGATATGAAGGTATGGTAGTATTTACTGAGCATACTATGTCAACAGAGTGAACTGGAAGTCATGTATAAGTTGAGTGAGTTGGAAACCCTATATTAACTAAGCTTACAATTGTGTAAGCATTAAGCATTTATTGCAAAATTGTAAGGGTTATATAGACATTTATCAACTCATTTGCATTCATCTAAGATCAAAGAGAGCGCAAAGAGAATGTAGGTGAATTGCAATAGGAGATTCTTGTGTTTACAAATTGAATTCAATTGTAACTTGACATATTCATCAGATTGGAAAGGTATTTTACTAGTGCCAAGTTTTGTTGTTTGAGTTTTAGTAAATCCTAGATATCAAATATGGCAGCAAGCTCTTCTACAAGTGTCAGGAAGAGGGAAAGGAAGTGTTGAATGTGTAATTAATTAGTAATGAGGTTAGACAACCACCTTTCCAAGCAATACTGAAATTGCATACAAAGGAGACCTGTCTGGTGCATTATCAATGATACCACTAAAAGTCTTAATGATTCAGTATGTCGGGTGTTGCTACACATATGAAGTTGGAAGTATAGGTGACATGGAAGTAAGGGAATTGTATAGTCAACTTTGTGATAATGGAGTTTTAAGTGAAGAGAATAAAATCGTAGAAAGGAAAGAGTTAACTTGTGCCCTAGATTTCCCTAATGTATTCAAGACTGAATAGATCAAGATAGTGCTCAATAGAATACATAAAAACTTCATTTGGCTAGAAGATGGACCCGTTAAGATCACAAAAAGGATCGTTAGCCAAGTGTTAGGGTATCCTACCCTAGATTGACCTAAGATCATGAGAGGTGATTCTAAAGAGACAATTAAGAAGAACAAAGTGTAGTACGAAATAATATGGGAATGTCTATAGATTCTATCTCAGATCCCCTAATTTCTTTTTCTATGAGAGTGACAGCTCACAAATCCTTTCAATCTAGTAGATTGAATAGTGTGTTTTGCATGGTTTTAGATTTGGGATACAAAATAGTAAAGAGAGACCACACATATGACCTTGCCGAGTTGCAGCTTCAACAACTATTCAAAAACTTGTAGGCCATAAGGAAAACCAAGAGTGCATCTTGCAAAATTGGCTCTTTATTTGTTTGTATATTCTTTTATGTGTAGAACACATTTTCTTCATTTGGTGAAGTTGCTTGGAAGATCAACAGGTATATTGCAGTTCAAATTGGAGAATTCATAAAGCAACTTGCAGACAACTTTGAGTCAGTTATGACAAGTTATTTTGAAGACTTTAAGAAGCTTATGCAAAAGAGACTAAGGATTCTAGTGTCACTAGTTGAGAAACATTATGATGATGTTTTCTTTCTAGTTGATATTGATCATACATATATGTAGGCAATTCTACCTAGGGTCAGATAGCTTAAGCCCTTGCCATATGAGATAAATTTTGATGAAGCATTAGCAACTATTATAGCTTTACTAGTAGAGGAAATAGATAACAGTTCCACCTCATTTGGGAATTATGAGGAAGCCAAGTCTAGAATTGCAATTGACTTGAAGATAGCTTATCTGGTAAGAAAGAAGAATAAACTTGTGAAGAAGTTAAAAGAAGGATTTGGTGAAGGGGGAGACGAAGAAGAGGAAGAACAAGTCCAAGCCCCTATGGAAATTGCTCAAGTACAAGGAGATGATGAGGAAGCTCATGAAGAAGGTGTCGAGGGAGGAGAAGTCAAGGAAGCACCCAAGCCTACTGAAAATAAAAGAAAAGAAAGGCTAAGGATCCTGTAATGGAGAAACCCAAGAAGAAGGTTGTAAAATTGTCACAATAGAAGCCAATATCTCCTGTTACCAGGGCTAGCACAAGGGAAGCCACTAAGAAAGTCAATTTTTCTAAGAAACCTAAAAGTAAGAGAACTATTTCTTCTGCAAAGTCGAGCAAACCAGTCAAGAAGATGTATGAAAGGAGAAAATATGTAGCTCCAACTGAGTCAAATGAGGAGTTGACAGAATCTAATGACATGAGTCAATTCTAGGTGGCAAGACACTATTCCTCCTTTGATTTGGATAATTTGTGTGACAATATAAAATCAAATGTAGCTTTGTCTGGTTTTGCACACATAGATTTTGATAAGATAGGAAAAGTTAAACAAAATACTATAGAAGAAGGCATATATATGATGATGGCTACATTTATATCAACTCCTATAGAGATTTCCAACTCATTTCCTAAGAGTCTTTATGATCAAGTTGATAAAAAATAACAATACAATCTATAAACAGAAAGATAGATTAGGGAAACTACTATAGCCCAAGTCATGCCTGAATTACCAAAGATAATGATAGATGAAGCAATGGAGTTGCATAAAGGAAAATTCAGTCCAAAATACAAAGAGTTCATTATATTGAAGAAGAACATAGAGGATGTGGTAACTAAGAGTAAATCAATATGGAGATCTATTTACAAGTTACCCATTCCTGCTATAACAGAGAAAGGTGAGCAAGAATTGCAAGACCCTAAGAGAGGTGAGAAAGAGTCAGTCACGGATGGTCATGTGGAAGGCACTAAAGTAGGAGAAGAGGCCACTGTTAAGGAAGAGTAGCACGATGATCAAAGTGTACCTGAGGTACAAGTGTCGATTTCCAGTCCTCCTCATGAAGACCAAGTAAGTCAGCAAGACTTAGTAAAAATCAAGGATGTTCCTAAAATTTCTACTCAAAACATCAATCCTTTGACTAAGGATGTTCTAAAGAAGATATTGAAGAGTTACACCATTCAGCTAATTTATGCACAAATCTTGTATTGGTGAGAACTAATGAAATTAAAAATTTGGATATGGCAGAAAAAGGGGAGAAGCAAATAGACACATCAAGTGTGCCCCTAGAGGTAAAAATTGTAGAAACATAGAGTGTAAGCATTGAACAGTAAGGTGTTGTTACAACACTAGTTGCATTACCTCTTGTGCCATTCATTTCTCACAAGCAAGACTTAATTATAGTTGAGGAAGATGGAACAAAAACCAGATTAGGTCAAGAAGCAATTCCTACACCTACACCACAGACACAAGATGAAAAGAAGAAAGAGGATAGTCAGATTGACAAGCCTAAATACTTGAAGGTGACTACTGATATAGATGAACAAGTTTCTATTCAACCTCTAGTTACTTTACCAATTTCTAGTACTCCTACCAGTAGTCAAGTTCTTCAGAGGTTGAGCACTCAAACCACACCATTGAAAATATCTAGGCCAAGTGCAGAGATATCTAGTAGATTAGAAGATATATCTTATGGAGATGTAATTCTTGATGAGGTGATTGAACTACCCAAGTTTGATCTTACAACAATCACTATTGAGTAGATGAGCATTCTATAGGAAGCTCTACATAGGAAGAAACACCAAGAGTTACTAAGAAGGGAGTACAAGTAGAAGCAAGTTCTTCATGAAATAAAAGACTCATTTATTGATGCTTTTAGCCTCCTAGCCCCTAATGAAGAGAAACCTATTCTTGAGAAACTGGTAAATATTGTTGACAAGATAAATGATGAAGACCTAGATGCAAACACCAAACTATTGAAATGGTCAGAAAAGAAGTTTTAGATAAAAGCACTTGAAAAGATATCTAGTGCCCTTGCACTAAGACAGGTTGATTTAGCAAGCAAGATGAAAGATGTGAAAAAGGTGTTAGAGAATATCTTTTCTCTATACACAAAGCTTGTAATGTGAATTTATTAATACAAGAAGTACAAAGGGCTGTTGACTGGCTGCAACGAGATCTACTATCCATAGGTACAACACTAAAACTATTTCCAAGTCAAATCCAAACTCATTTTTAGAGATTACTCTCTACTCAAGGTCAACTAGAAACACTATAAGCACAAGATACTAACATTCATGCTACCTTAATTAGCATCCAAGCCATGTTGACCCCATACGTGGAAGTGTTACACAAGGAACTAGCCTTTGTTGACACATTGATGACAAAAGATTCTCATCTTTCCTCTCATAAAAGCCTAGTTAACCTTGTTGCTGAGGTAGATATCTAGTATCAATCTCTATAGGTAGTGTGTCATGGTTGGGATGCAACATTAAAGATAATCATGGAGGTCCATCAAACTTTTCTAGAAAAATACACTATCAGTGTACCACCCAAATGACATAAGTGTCAAAAAAGGGGGAATGAGAAAGAAAAGTGGGAATGAAGATGATAAGGGGAATGTGAAAGAAGTTTTGAGATAGAAATAGGGGACAACAATAGTACAACATATTTACTTAGAAGGAGTTATCAAAATTCAGATACAGAAAGGGACACTCAACTCAAAGGTAGTTATGGAATTTTGAAGAAGTATGACTACTCAAGTTATCCATTTTGAAAAAAATTGATATTTTGAAATTTTGTATGGGAACTGACTAAAGTATATATATTTTCTACGTTGTGCTCATAGTTAAGATATATATACATGACAACGTAATTTTGCCACTCATGTCAAAGGGGGAGATTGTTAATCTCAAATTAGTTTTGAGAAATGAGTGACAACACATTTAGTCATATTCATAATGTAATTTAAGTGATCATAGCAAGTTGAGTAATCAGTGTGAGCTAAGTGATCAAAGCATGTTAAGCATCAGTTTCCAAATAATACATACCGAGTAATATACACAACCAATTTTGAGCACCAATATATGCCAAGTAGATAGTGAGTGTTGAGTCACTCATAAGCTAAGTAAACAAAGTATGTTGAGTCATTCAAAAGATGAGCTACAACATTGAAGATGTAATGGATGCTGAGCATTAAAGGCTTCAAATGTCGAGTAAACAATTTAGGACATAGTTGTTTGTAATGGCACAAACTCCTATGTAAATCATTTTTGGGATGACTTAAGGATTTTTTTATGATTCTAGAAGATATATATGAAGGTATATTATAAATCCCTATGCAATACATGTAACCAATCAAATTAAGGGGTGTTCTAAGCGGCAAAATGGGTGAATCACAATTGTTGATTCCTACCTAACCCTAGCTCACCTAAGTCTTCTTAAGGAGGGAAAAACTTACAAGAGTTTGTGTGTATGGATGAGAAGAGAAGGGTGGATGCTAAATGCAAAGAGAGCATTCATGGTGGTTATGGAGGTTATGATCATGCTATAATTGTAGAATCAGTTAGAGAGAATAAAATAGAGTAGTTAAAGGACAAAAGAGATACATTTGATCAGGAGGATCAAGTACACATCAGGAAAGCGGAGATCTGATATGTAACAGAGAGGTTCTAGCTAAAGGATCAACGCTAAAACATTCTAATAGGTGAATTAGTGTAAATATCTTAACAAAGTAGCCTTCACAGGTCTCAAGTCCTAACAGACTTTTGTGTAAATCTCTTAACTAAGTTCTTGTTTTATTGTTAGTTTAATTCCTCTAACAAGACACACTTCTAGCAAGGTGCTTAAATCCTTTAACAAGGTGAGACCTAATAGTCTTAATAAGCCTTTATATGATAGACCTTTCATAGGGTAGATCATAGTTTATGGTCAAACTTACTATAACCTTCATTGGTTACACTTTACAATTGCAATCGTAAAGATTTGTGGGTGTCATCCCCACTCCAGTTTTACCTTCTCATTAGAGGGTTTCTGGGTAACAAATTTATTGTGTCATGTGTTATTTATTTCATGTTATGGATGAAAATGTGTAGCTAGCTATTTCAATTACATGCAAATTATGAGATGTATGTGTGGTGAATGTTTCTATGTTTAAACTTTTGAAGTGCTAATTCACCCACCGCCCAAACCCCCCCCCCCCCCCCCCCCTCTTCTCAAAGATTACTTTCCAATTGTTAATTCAACAAGTTCATTTTGTAGTATATCATTTAGTGACTTTAGGGTTGTGATCTCAATGTCCTTTCCATTCAATTCATGGTTCACAAGCATCAACTAATTCATTGTACCCAATTGCATGTTAGCAAGCTTTTACATGTTTGATGTCTTCTCTTCAAGTCTATTAGTCAGTATTCTTTTGTCTTGTTCAATCATGACTTTCTCTTCCTTAGCTTTCTTTTTCATTTTAGTTATCTCACAAAGTAATAATGATTGTACTTGTTGTTCTCTTTTGAGATTTTTTATTTCTTCAGTTAGGGAACCATTCTTTTCCATCAGATCTACAATAGATGCATAAGATTCATTTGAGTTTTCATCCTCAAATAATCCAGTAGTGTCTTCTTCTTGGTATTGAGTGTCATTTTGTTAAATAACCAATTCCTTTCTTCTCTTCAATGAATGCTACAATTCATCTCTTGCCTCCTTGTGTTGATGTAGGGCAAGCTGTATTTTAATATTCTAGTTTCCAATAGTCTTTCCCAACTTTTAGACTTCCATCTTCAAGATCTTACCTCCAAAGTTGTAAAACTTTCCTTTGTAGAGAACAAAGCTCTAATACCAATTGTTATAAATACCAACCAACACTTAAAACTTTTGCCTCTAGAATATATCACCAACATCCATCTCATAACTTAAAATATAAACTAAAATAACTTAACGTGCGTCACATCCATTAGACAAAGTAAATAACACATAACAAACTAAATTTGGTTACCCAGAAACTCTCCAATGAGAAGGTAAAACTGGGGTGGGGATGACACCCACAAATCTTCACTGCTATAGTTGTAAAGTGTGGCCAATTATGGCTACAATGTGTTTGATCATAAGCTATGATCTACCCTATGAAAGGTCTTCCTTGTTAAAGGCTTGAAAAGACTGTTAGGTCTCACCTTGTTAGAGGATTTAAACTTACAATAAAGTAAGCACTTGGTTAAGATATTTTCTCTGCATCACCTATTCTAATGATTTAGCACCATGATCCTTCGGTTAGCACCTTGTTGCTTGATGTTAGATCTCCTCCTTACTATTTAAACCTTGATCCTCCTAATCAAATATGTCTCCTCTCTCCTTTCACTTCTTTACTCTATTCTTCTCAAACTGATTATGTAATGTATAACTCTTCATAGCCATCTAAACCACCATGAATGCCCTCTAAACTCTTAGCATTCATCTCCTCACATATTCTTTAAACCTTTTAGGGTTTTCCTTTCTTAAATAAATATTGGTCCTGATGGATTAGGTAAGAATCAATAGTTGTGGTTGATCTTTATTGTTGCCTAATGCCTCCCTCAATCTAATTGGTTGCATGTATTGCATAGGGATTCATAATATGACTCCATAATTATCTCTTATAATTAAAATTATGATTATGTTGGCCCAAAATGGTTTACATAGAAGTTTGTGCCATTACAAACATCTATGACATAAACTGTTCACTTGGCATCGAAAGGCTCTGATGCTCAGCCTTCACTATGCTCTTAATACTAATACTCAGCTCTTGAATAGCTCGAGACACACTGACTGATTGGTACCTACTAGTGCTTGGCACTAACTATCATATTACTCAGCATGTACTATCTAAACAATTATGCTTGACATGCTTTGATCACTTGGCTCACATTGATTGTTTGGCTCGCTCTGATCACTTGGTATGCACTTTGCACTCAGCTTGTACTATTCTTTGTTGAATAATGACTAAGTGTTTTGTCACTACTTTGTTAAAATCAATCTAAGATTAAAATTTCTTAGGTACATGATTCATTCTGACATATCTAGCAAGTACATGTACCTTCTATTTGGATTTAGAACTTGTTTTACTTTGTTCACCATGCTTAAGTTGATCTTTAGAATCATGCTCGGGTCCCACTATTTGTAACTTAGATCTTTCAAACTACAACTTAGTTTACACTGGCTAAAACTCAAGTCCTTATGACTAAGACTCAAGTCCTTCAGATTGTAACTCAGGTTGAATATTCTACTAGAAGAAATTTTGTATCATGAAGTTCATTTTGCATAAGAAGAGATCAATCTCTCCTTTTGGAATGATTTTCTCTGACTAGAATCTCTCCCTCTGACTTACTAATCTCTTATGAAAAAATGAACTATCTGATACAAAATTTATCTGATATGATAGAAAACTCTACCTCTTTGACATCTTATGCCAAAGAAAACAATCAATGTATTTTTCATGTACCTAATGTACTAATTCATATGCAATTTTCTCTAACAATACTATATCAACTTGACTAATCTTCAAAATTCTTGATTGATGCATCACTAAAAATTGTTTAGTAAACTTTAAATAGGGGAATGACCCTTAGCTTACCTCTTAGAAACAAAAATACATCCTTAGGTAATGGCTTGGTGAATATGTCTGCAATTTGTTCCTTTATATTCACATATTCCAATCTAACCTCTTTGCCTTGCACTAATTCTCTCAGAAAATGATAATTTATTGAAATATTTTTTGTCTTGGTATGCATTACTAGATTCTTGGATATATTGATTGTAGTGGTGTTATCATAGAAGATAACTATTGCATCCTTGATTTCTTCCTTCATACCTGACAATAGTTGTTTGAACCAAATGATGTTGGAATAATTAACTACTAGTGCAACATATTATGCTTCTACTATAAACTAGGAGATGCAATTTTGTTTCTTGCTTGTCCAAGACACTAGCAACTTTCCAAGAAATAATGCTACACCATTAGTTCTTTTCTTATCATCAATTTTTCTTTCCCAATCAACATTAGCGAAGGCTTTCAATTCAAAGATGCCTCCTTTCTTGTACCATAAACTATAATCTTCTGTACCTTTTAGATACCTCATAATTATTTTTATTGCCATCAATATGATTTAATGAGAAGTGTAAGATAGGTCTAGGTGCTATGTGTAAGCAATCAACCTAATTAAGATATGAAAATTTTATAGATCTAGAATAAAAGATGTAATGGATGATAAAGTACTCACCTTGAAATGTGTTGAGTAATATGCATTTTTTCTCTAAAATCCTATATTTTGTAGTGCAAGAGAACTTTTGACCCTTGGTTCATGATTATAATGGAAAACACAAAAATATTATTTTTATAGGGGCTCAAGAAGATGTTGAATAGGTTACTATATTCTAGACACTCTATGATGAAGTCACCATATTCCTGGGGGACTTTAGAAAAGCTATACTAATCATTTGTCAAGAAATCATAAAATTATTTAGTTGCATTCTGTTGTAACTAGCCATATCCATTAGAAGAGAGCTAATCAGTAAGCATTCATAATTAGTGAAAATACACTATTCTTACCATTAGTAAAGGTATTGTTTGAACTATAAGATGTGACATTAATGTCTATATTTCAATGATAAATTGTGGTAAAGTGATTAATTTCACACCTTTGCTTTCACTGTAGATAAAAAAATGGGCATTATCCAATGACAGAAAGATTAAAATTTGAGCATGGAAATTGTGATTTAGTTTATCATGATCCCTAATTCGTCATTCATGAGCTACTAATTTTGGATCTATTCTTGAATACTATTTTATCCAAAAGCATGGCAAAGAATGTGGAGGTGATTGCTTTGATCGACAACAAGAAGGAATCAAGACTAATATACACACCTTAAGGGGGGGAAAATAATTGAAGTAGACATGGGTGTAGCATTTTTTTGCAATTCCATTGGGAGTTCTACAACTAGGAGACATTCAAGAATTTATCCACTACAATATTGAGGAATTGGGAGTTAAGACTATTAGAAGTTATTACAAGAAGCTATGTATAGATGGAGCATTAAAGGATGAGCACAAACATCTACAAGAAAAAGGTTTAATCCATTGTAGACATCCCCGCTAAGTTTCATCCATATTGGATAAGGATCATACTGAGAAGAGTAAATGACAAGTTTATGTGGTTGGAAAATCTACTCTTGCAAAATAGCATTACAAGGATGCAAAAACAAGAGATACAAATACAAGCCAGGTAGCATGCTTATATAGGCTAGAGAGAGGGAGGAGGTGGCAACACCAACCAATTAGGAGCAACCATCTATCAGACTAAAGATAGTAAAGTATCTTCCCAAGATAGCTAATGGATGCTCACATGTAGGAAGGTGACACCTCACAACCATTCACCTAATAAGACATGCTTTATTAACCTAAGCGAGCTTATTAAAAGTGTAGGAAAAACCTAGCAAAATAGGAAAAATAAAAAACTACACTAACACCCCCCCATAAGAGAAGCTTAGGTGGATGTAGAAATGGGTCCCGGAAAGTCAAGCCTGATGAGGTACCCATGTACATAAGATTTCCCAAAAGAGAGAGAAAAGAGACCCCCCCACACAAAAAAAGTCAGGACTCTGAGTGAGAGAAATAGGCCCCCCCAAAAGATGAAGCATCCCACACCCCCAACAAAGCTCACAAATGAAGGAACTTGCTCTCAGTGAAGGGTTTGGTGAAGATATCAGCAACTTGCTTGAAAGTTGGACAATAGTGAAGGTCAATGACATGACCATGGATGAGCTCCCGGATGTAGTGCATGTGGACCTCTATGTGTTTGGTCCGCTGATGATGAACTAGATTTCGTGAGATTTGAATGGCACTCTGGTTGTCACAAAATATGACTGATGGCTGTCTGATCTGGATACCAAACTCGGTGAGAAGATGTTGAAGCCAAATGGCCTCAGTGGTGGCATTTACAGCCCCTCGATACTCAGCCTCAGTAGAAGACAGAGCAATAGCAGACTGCTTTTTGCTCGACCAACAAACAGGACCTGACCCAAGTGAGAAGCTATACCCTCAAGTAGACTTGCGATCCTCAAAATCACCTGCCCAATCTGAATCTGTGTAGCCCACCAAATCAAGCTCAATACCTGTTGCGTAGTGAATCCCATAACTATGAGAACCCTGAATGTAGTGAAGGATCTTCTTGGCTGCTTTCCAGTGTAACTCATGGGGCTCCTGCATGAATCAAGAGACCATGCCTATAGCATAGGGGATGTCAGGTCTCGTATGAGTCAGATAAATGAGACTCCCAACAAGTTTGCGGTACAAAGTGCCATCAACAAGTGGAGAAGAACATTGAGCCTCAAGTTTGACTCCAGAAAGGAAGGAAGTCGGAGCAGGCTTACAGTCAGCAATATGAAACCTCGAGAGTAAATCTAGAGCATACTTGGATTGTGTGATGGTGATCCCAAAAGGAGACTGAAGGATCTCAATCCCAAGAAAGTAATGCAACAAGCCCAAGTTAGTCATCAAAAAACTGTCCTGAAGGGCCACTTTGACAACCTTAATGGTGGGTGAAGAACTTCCTATGATCAGCAAGTCATCAACATACAAAACAAAAAACAGAAGTGAATCACCCTGTTGCAAAATGTAGACATTAGGATCAGAATGGCACCGAGTGAACCCAACTGATAGAAGGAAGGAGTCCATCTTGGCATACCAAGCCCGAGGAGCCTGTTTGAGTTCATAGAGAGACTTTCGAAGATGACACACAAGTGAAAAATCCTGAACGAAGCCCTGTGGTTGCTCCATGTAGATCTCCTCATGAAGGTCACCAAAAAGAAAAGCACTCTTCACATCCATCTGATGTACTTCCTAATGATTAGTTGCAGCAATGGCAAGAACAATTCAAATGGAATTCATTCGGGCAGCTGGCACAAAAGTCTCAGAGTAGTCAATCCCAGGAACTTGGGAGAATCCTTTGGCGACCAAGCGAGCCTTGTGTTTGTCAACTGACCCATTTGCTACAAATTTTTTCCGATAGATCCACTTACATCAAACAAGTTTTCTTCCTTTAGGAAGAGGGACAAGATCCCAAGTGCGGTTCCTCATCAAGGAACTATACTCTTCCTTCATAGTTGTATCCCACTCAGAAATACCAGAAGCCTCATGAAAGGACTATGGATCTGAGGCAGTAGCAATGAAGACATGTGGAGCACCCTAGAATTGTGAACGAGTTTGCCTGGTGTCTGATGGATCCCCAACCCAATCACCTGCAGACTGCAAGGTCTGTCTAGCCCAAAGTGGGCAAGAAGATGTAGATTCTGGAGGGGAATCATTAACCTCTGAATGATGACTAGGAGAGGAAGGAGGTGAGTTCTCTAAATCACTTTTTGCATCAGAAGTAGAGGTAGAAGACTGTTTAGGTGAATCTGACTCATCAGAAGATATGTCATGTATTCCAAGTGACTCTAATGTCAAGTTAGAAGGAGTTGGATAAGTGATAGAAAGTGAGCTTGAAGATCCCTCCTCAAACTGAACACTCCTCTCAATGAATAACTCATGTGTAGTAGGGTGGAGCAACCGATAACCCTTCACACCATCAGGATAACCTAAAAATATGCAAGGTCTGCTTTGTGGATCCAAGGCCTTACGTTTCTTTGTAGGAATGTGGGCCCATGCAGGGGAGCCAAAAACTCGAAAGTGCTTAACTGATGGTTTTCGACCGCTCCAAGCTTCAAAAGGAGTAACTCCCTTCAAGGCTCAGTGAGGAACATGGTTCTAGATATAACAAGCACAGTTAATGGCTTCTGCCCAATACTGTGGTGCAAGAGATCTAGAGTGAATCATACAGTTTGCCATTTCCTTCAAGGATCTATTCTTCCGTTCTACAACACCATTTTGCTGAGGATTGTATGGAACTGAATGTTGTAAATCATTCCCCTCTGAAGTGCAAAATCTTTCAAACCGATGGTTGACATACTCACCACCATTGTCTGTGCACAAAACCTTGATGGCTTTCCTAGATTGCTTTTCTACAAAATTTTTGAAGTCTTGAAAATGATCAAATACCTCTGACTTCTATTTGAGAAAGTACACCCATGTATATCAAGAAAGGTCATCAATGAATGTGAGGACATATCGGACCCTGTTGAAAGAAGGATGTTGAAATGGACTAGCCAAATCACTGTGAACTAACTCTAGTATCTATGAAGCTCTCCATGCCTTACTTTTGTCAAGCTTTTTCTTAGGATGCTTACCAAGAATGCAACCTTGGAAATACCTCCTGAGAATTGAACCGAAGGCAACCCTGTGACTATGCTCTGCTGGTTGAGCTGATGCAAATAGTAGAAGTTAAAATGGCTAAACCACTCATGCCATAATTTACTCACATCATTAGAGTGAGTGAGCAAAACAGATGAAGGAGGATCAAGAACAAAGTGAGAAAATAGATAGAGCCGTGACTAATGATCTGCTCTCCCAACTGCAACTATAGAATCACTATGCAACTCACGTATCTCCACTGAATCAGGAGTGAACTCAACCCACTTGCCTAAACCTGTGTGAGTTATTTGGTATATTGATAGGAGATTAGTTGATAATGAGGGTACATAAAGAACATCATGGAATGTGCCATCCCCCACATCAACAGACCCTCTCCCACACACCTCAATAGGAGTGTCATCACCCATCAAAATAGAAGGCATAGTACATGGCTCCAAGGATGCAAGTTCTTCCTTAGATGAAGCCATGTGGTGCGAAGCACCCAAATCAAGAACCCAAGTGGATGGTGAGGAAGCAACTGCAACAAGAGCTTTTCCCTTTCCTTTCCCTTTGTTGTTTTCTTTTGCCTTGTTAGACTCTTTATTAGAACTTTGTTTGATAGACTCAAGAACACTAATATTATTCTTCTCAAGAATGTATGTCAAGTGATCAAATTGTTTCTTCAAACATTTATGTTCATCATGACTGGGTCTTTTACAATAGGCACATTTAACCTTTTCTTTCTTAGGCTTATTGCCCTTAGAGGATGAGGTATCAATAGTTGCTTTTGAAGCAATTGGTATATGATCCTTCTTTTCCTCACTATTATTTTGTTTCTCATCCTTACTATTGTTGTTACTACTTTGTCCTTTTTGTTCTTTTGTGCCTAGGTTGGTTTCTAAGGCATGTGACTTAGAGGACTTAAGAGTGCCCATCTGGATTAGCTTGTCCTGTTCTCGAGTGAGATTGACAGCAAAATCATCTAGAGATGGCATGGTGAATTGAGTACCAAGTGCACCTTTAGTAGCATAGAAGGTAGAGACAAACACAAAATATTCTTAACTTAGCTTAGAGAGAATACTAAGAATCAGTTGTTCATCTTTCTTTTCAATTCCACATTGTTTTAACTGCAGTCTTAGTGATTTCAATTTGGTGAAGAAATCTTGAATTGTGTTGAAATTGCCTGGACTCAAACTAATTTATTTATTTTCCAACATATGACCCCTTATTGAATCTTGTGTGCCAAATAATGTTTCTAGCTTTGTCCATACTTCATTTGGTGTATCCAAAGACTCAATGTGAAATAGCAAGTCAGGAGAAACAGACAAACACAATGTTCCATATGCCTCATCACATTTGTTAAACTAGTTGCGGCTTGTCTTCATCTTTGGCAGGTTCAGTTTCAAGTCCCATAGTTATCCTATTTAATCCAGCTTTCCTTAAGTGAATTATCATGCGTGATTTCCACTCAAAGTAATTGTATGGAGTTAGGATGGGCATATTTGTTTGATCCATGATGAAGAAATGCAAAGAAATGCTAAAAAGAAGAGAACCCAGCCACGATAATGCCCTCCCCCCCCTTTTTACTCAATCAAAGAACCCCCTTAAAGAAATATGATTTGGCAATTTATTTTAGTGCGTTTACAACTACCACTAGAAAGAAATACTTAGTGGTCTTTGATTTTAATGCATTACAAACCCTCATGAAGAGCATATGCTAAAAGTGAAACTTGGGCACAATAATCAAGGAAACAAATAGCACCACTTCGATCTACTCAAAAAACCATGCACTTTCAAAAAAAGAATCGCCTCGATACGAGGTCGTATGAGAAAGTTATGATCCTCTGAAGTTTCCAAAATGAGAATTGTGCACAGTCACGGCTGAGAATCTACAATTTTTGAAGAATTCATGCATGAAAATCAAAAAACAACTCCACTAGTGGATAGAGCACAAAAAAATAGCCAAGTTAATAATAAGAATCATCAAAATCGGAGTCCGTATGAGCAAGAACGAGACATTTGAAAACTGCATTCAAATCTGCGACTGCCAACGGAGAGGGGTATGGCTGTAGCCTTTCATGCTCGATTATGCAAAATATACAGCTTGCATGCAAAATCAAAAAGATACCTAGATGGTTTTTCGGGACTGCGAACAAAACCCAGAAAGCATTTTCCTTGCTGATGTACAGAAGATGTTGCTGTAGTGTAAATCACACGCCTTTAATAGTAAAAAATGGCTCCAAAAATCAAGAAATGACCCCAGCAACCAAAATATGACATGAAAATACTGGATCAACTTCCTAAGTCCATTAATGGCATGCTGGAACCTGCAATACTGATTGAAAACTCCAAATATGCAAGTTGGTTGTCAGATTTGAGATTGAAACCCCAGAGAAAAATTATTTTTGACAAAACTTTTCTGATTCTCAAGATCATCCAAAGATGCAAGAGAAGAGCATACTTCATTTTTCAAAAACTACAATAAAATTTATTAGCCCCCTCCCCCCCCCTGAATCTCTTAAAAAAGAAAACTAAAATCTACTCTTGCACATAGAAATGCTCTGATACCATGTTAAGATTAATAACCCAGAAAACTAGTGCAAAGAATAAATATCTAAACTATGAATGCAATGATACAAAATCAAAATAGCATCATAGAGTTAGTCTCCAAGAGAGTAATGCAAATGCTAGAAGCAAAATAGCATTAAGAGGATGCAAAAATAAGAGATGCAAATACAAGCCAGGTAGCATGCTTATATAGGCTAGGAAGAGGGAGGAGGTGGCAACACCAACCAATGAGGAGCAACCATCTATTGGACTAAAGATACCAAAGTATCTCCCTAAGATAGCTAATGGATGCTCATATGTAGGAAGGTGACACCTCACAACCATTCACCTAATAAGACATGCTTTATTAACCTAAGCGAGATTATTAAAAGTGTAGGAAAAAATTAGCAAAATAGGAAAAATAAAAAACTACACTAACACCCCCCCATAAGCGAAGCTTAGGTGGATGTAGAAATGGGTCCCGGCAAGTCAAGCCTGATGAGGTACCCATGTACATAAAATTCCCCCAAAAAAGAGAGAAAAGAGACTCCCCAAAGAAAATTAGGACTCCAAGTGCGAGGAAGAGGCCCCCCCAAAAGATGAAGCATCTCGCACCTCCAGCAAAGCTTGCAAATTTTGTCTGGTTGATCCACTTACATCGAACAAGTTTTCTTCCCTTAGGAAAAGGGACAAGATCCCAAGTGTAGTTCCTCATCAAGGAACTATACTCTTCCTGCATAGTTGTATCCCACTTAGAAATACCAGAAGCCTCATGAAAGGACTGTGGATTTGAGGCAGTAGCAATGAAGATATGTAGAGCATCCTGGAATTGTAAACGAGTCTGCTTGGTGTCTGATGGATCCCCAACCCAATCACCTGCAAATTGCAAGGTCTGTCTACCCCAAAGTGGACCAGAAGATGGAGAATCTAGAGGAGAATCATCAACCTGTGAATGATGACTAGGAGAGGAAGGAGGTGAGTCCTCTGAATCACTCTCTGCATCAAAAGTGGAGGTAGAAGATTGCTCAAGTGAATCTGACCCATCAGAAGATCTATCATGTATTCCAAGTGACTCCAATGTCAAAGTAGAAGGCAACCCTGTGACCATGCTCTACTGGTTAAGCTGATGCAAGTAGTGAAAGTTAAGATGGCCAAACCGCTCATGCCATAATCTGCTCACATCATTAAAGTGAGTGAGCAAAATAGTCAAAGGAGGATCAGGAACAAAGTGAGAAAACATATAGAGTCATGACTGATGATCTTCTCTCCCAACTGCAACTGTAGAATCATTGTGCAACTCACGTATCTCTACTGAATCAGGAGTGAACTCAACCCGCTTGCCTAAACCTGTGTGAGTGATCTGGTGTACCGATAGGAGATTAGTTGACAATGAGGGTACATAAGGAACATCATGGAATGTGTCATCCCCCACATCAACAGACCCTCTCCGACACACCTCAACAAGAGTGTTATCACCCATCAAAATAGAAGGCATAGTACACGGCTCCAAGGATGCAAGTTCTTCCTTAGATGAAGCCATGTGGTGTGAAGCACCCAAATCAAGAACCCAAGTGGATGGTGAGGAAGCAACTGCAAAAAGGGCCTTGCCCTTTCCTTTCCCCTTGCTATTTTCTTTTTCTTTGTTAGACCCTTCATTACAACTTTGTTTGATAGACTCAGGAACACTGATATTATTCTTCTCAAGAATGTATGTTAAGTGATCAAGTTGTTTCTGCAAACATTTCTGTTCATTATGACCAGGTCTTTTACAATAGGCACATTTGACCTTTTCTTTCTTAGACTTATCACCCTTGGAAGATGGTGTATCAATAGTTGCTTTTGAAGAAACCAGCATCTGATCCTGTTTTTCCTCGCTATTCTTTTGTTTCTTGTCCTTACTATTGTTGTTACTATTTTGTCCTTGTTGTTCTTTTGTGCCTTGGTTAGGAGCCAAGGCATGTGACTTAGAGGACTTAAGAATGCCCATCTGGATTAGCTTGTCCTGTTCTCAAGTGAGATTGACAGCAAAATCATCTAAAGATGGCATGGTGAATTGAGTACCAAGTGCACCCTTAGTAGCATAGAAGGTAGAGACAAATACAGAATATTCTTAACTTAGCTTAGAGAGAATACTAAGAATCAGTTGTTCATTTTTCTTTTCAATTCCACATTGTTTTAACTGTAGCCTTAGTGATTTCAATTTGGTGAAGAAATCTTGGATTGTGTTGAAATTGCCTGGACTCAAACTAATTAATTCATTTTCTAACATATGACCCCTCATTGAATCTTGTGTGCCAAATAGTGTTTCTAGCTTTGTCCATACTTCATTTGGTGTATCCAAAGACTCAATGTGAAATAGCAAGTCAGGAGAAACAGACAAACACAATGTTCCAAATGCCTCATCACATTTGTTAAACCACTTAGGCTTATCTTCATCTTTAGCAGGTTCAGTTTCAAGTCTCATAGTTATCCTATTTAATCCAGCTTTCCTTAAGTGAATTGTCATGCATGATTTCCACTCAAAGTAATTGTATGGAGTTAGGATGGGCATATTTGTTTGATCCATGATGAAGAAATGCAGAGAAGAAATGCTAGAAAGAAGAGAACCCAACCACGACAATGCCCCCCCCCCCTTTTTACTCAATCAAAGAACCCCCTTAAAGAAATATGATTTGGCACTTTATTTTAGTGCGTTTACAACTACCACTAGAAAGAAATACTTAGTGGTCTTGATTTCAATGTATTACAAACCCTCATGAAGAGCATATGCTAAAAGTGAAACTTGGGCACAATAATCAAGGAAACAAATAGCACCATTGTGATCTACTCAAAAAATCATGCACTTTCAAAAAAAGAATCACCTCGATACGAGGTCGTATGAGAAAGTTATGATCCTCCGAAGTTTCCAAAACGAGAACTGTGCATAGTCACGGCTAAGAATCTGCAATTTCTGAAGAATTCATGCATGAAAATCAAAAAACAACTCCACTAGTGGATAGAGCACAAAAAAATAGCCAAGTTAATAATAAGAATCATCAAAATCGGAGTTCGTATGAGCAAGAACGAGACATTTGAAAACTGCATTCAAATCTGCGACTGCCAACGGAGAGGGGTATGGTTGTAGCCTTTCATGCTTGATTTTGCAAAATATACAACTTGCATGCAAAATCTAAAAGATACCTAGATGGTTTTTCAACACTGCAAACAAAACCCAAAAAGCGTTTTCCTTGCTGATGTACAAAAGATGTTGTTGTAGTGTAAATCAAACACCTTTAACAGTAAAAAATGGCTCCAAAAATCAAGAAACGACCTCAGCAACCAAAATATGACATGCAAATGCTGGATCAGCTTCCTAAGTCCATCAATGGCATGCTGAAACCTACAATACTGATTGAAACTTCCAAATATGCAAGTTGGTTGTCAGATTTGAGATTGAAACCCCAGAGAAAAATTGTTTTTGTCAAAACTTTTCTGATTCTCAGGATCATCCAAAGATGCAAGAGAAGAGTATACTTCGTTTTTCAAAAAACTACAATAAGGTTTATTAGCCCCCCCCCCCCCCGAATCTCTCAAATAAGGAAACTAAAATCTATTCTTGCACATAGAAAAGCTCTGACACCATGTTAGAATCTGATAAGATTAATAACCCAGAAAACTAGTGCAAAGAATAAATATCTAAACTATGAATGCAAATGATACAAAATCAAAATAGCATCATAGAGTTAGTCTCCAAGAGAGTAATGCAAATGCTGGAAGCAAAATAACATTAAGAGGATGCAAAAATAAGAGATGCAAATACAAGCCAGGTAGCATGCTTATATAGGCTAGGAAGAGGGAGGAGGTGGCAACACCAACCAATGAGGAGCAACCATCTATTGGACTAAAGATAGCAAAGTATCTTCCCAAGATAGTTAATGGATGCTCATATGTAGGAAGGTGACACCTCACAACCATTCACCTAATAAGACATGCTTTATTAACCTAAGCGAGATTATTAAAAGTGTAGGAAAAACCTAGCAAAATAGGAAAAATAAAAAACTACACTAACAAGGATCATACTGAGAAGAGTAAATGACAAGTTTATGTGGTTGGAAAAACCATACAATTTGTTAAAGATAATCATCCATAGAGTACCAAGATTCTAACCTCAAGGAAAGGAATATACCATTAGAAAAATACCAGCTCATTTGGTTACCGACCTAACCAAATCAAAGTATGATGGATGAGCCATGACTATATAATATATTGAAGATGGAGAATTCAAAACCTCTTAGTACTCCTATGGTGACAGGACACAAACTATCGAAAACTGATGATTTTGCTAAAGTATATCAAGCATTGTATAGGTCTATGATTGAAAAATTGCAATATGTAGTTTACAATAGACCTGACATTGCGTTAGTTGTTGTGATTGTTGCAAGGTTTTTTGCAAATCCTAAGGAGAATCATTTAATAGTTGTTAAAATGATCATGAGATACTTGAAAGGAACATAAGACTATGGTCTATACTACAAGAAAAATGACAAGTTTGAATTGAGAGCCTATATGAATGTTGATTGGGATGGAAAAATTTATGACAGAAAGAGTACAAGTGGAGGAGCATTTTTCTTAGGGAAGAGATTGGTCACCTAGACCAATGAGAAACAAGATTGTATATCTCAATCTACTGTTGAAGCTGAATATGTGGCTGCTACAGTGAATAGCACAAATATGGTATGGATCAAATAGTTACTCAACGGAATGAAGGAGGAAATTATTGAACCTATGGTACTTTAGTTTGACAATATAGGTTCTATAAACATATCAAAGAACCCTGTGATGCACACAAAGACAAATCATATTGCAATCAAGTATCATTACTTGAGAGATTTGGTTCAAGACAAAGAAGTGAGAATGAAATATATGAATACAAAAGAACAGATAGCTAATATATTCACAAAAGCTTTACCTAAGGATGAACATGAATATCTTAGAGGTAAATTAGGGGTGATACCCCTATCTAAAGCTACTTAAGAAGCAATAGTAGTGCCCTACATCAACTAAGTTGAATGTCATATTTTACAACTAGATGCAGTGGATATTACTTTAGGACCTGCCTGAAGTAAGGAAGGAGTTGAAATAGAAGATTTATAGTCACATGCAAGGTGACAAAGGGAGAACTTGAATTGATTATATCTGCACGTATAGATGACAATTCTGTGGCGTTGTTGTCAAAGAGGGAGATATAAGATATAAGGCTAAGGGAGATATAAGAGAAAAAGGGAGAGCTTATTGAGAATATTTTGAGGGAGAAATCAGAGGAAGAGATCAGAGATCCGATGAAGGCACACATATTGATATTGTTGAAGTGAAGAAGATTGATGAAACTATCATGGAACGATCATTGTTTTGTCACTGATGTCAAACCTATTACTTATTGGTGAGAATTTCTTACTTTGGTCTAAATGTTATCATTTATTTGATTGATGAAGAGGATTTGAAAAGAAAGGATAACAAAAGAACCTAGAGAAATGTTGAGTTATTTGGTCCATAAAAGGAGCATTGAGACCAAGCAAGACATTGATGATATAGTGTATTGTTAATCTACTTAAGTCTATAATGAAAGTATACCCAAGTAAAGACTAGAAAGAGGCTAAGTAAAGATAAGTGTCTATCAAGCCTGGCCAAGCAAACTTAGTTTAGGCCAAGTAGAATTTAGCATGTGTTGAGTGTTAGAAAGTTAGTAGGTGTTGAGCATCTAAAAAATATAGTAAGTGTCAAACATCAGGGAAATGATAGTAGTGACTGAGCAAGGAAGACTTCATTGATGTGGAGCAACCCAGTGTTGGTCCAGCATCAGAAGACCATTATTGTTGAGTGAATAGTGTCAATGTCGAGTGATAGTAAAAAGAGTTTAATAGAAGATTTAACAAATATGAGCTGACAAATTTGATTTATTGAATTGTGTAAAGTGTATGGAAGATTTCTATGATGAGTCGATGGCATAGAATTCAATATAAACCATTTTGAGGTAAATTCAAAGAGGATTGTACAAGGAATTTCTAGAAGGGACTAAAATAGAAGAGTGGGTAGATTTAGTGAATCTTACCTCACCCTAGAATGGACAATTGTGGTTGAGCAAAAAAAAGACCTAAATTCTCTATTTATAGAGATAGCAGGCCAGAAGCAATAGTTTTCATGTGCAAGAACCTAAGGAAGGCAAAAAGTCTAGGGTGTTGCTTCATATGGTGGCCGAATAGAAGAGTTTACAATTTGCATGCAAAGCAAGAAGGCTTAAGAGGTTGAAGGCTTGAAGGGTGAACAAGAAATTAGAGATGAAGGGTATGAATGCTAAGTAGAATGAAGGACTAAACCAGAGATCTATAATCTGCAAGTGAGTTGTGTTTTATTATTAAATCAAGTTCTCCTGCTAGTTTCTAATCATTATATCAGTCTGGATAAATCCTTTGGATTAAGGTTGACCTAATAGTCATTTTTAAATCCTTTAAAAGGGTGACATTCTAATGGAATGTTCTAAAGTCCTCTAAAAAGGCTCACTCCTAATAGGGTGATTGAAATCCTTTAACCAGTTCATATTTAACAGTGTGCATTGTAACCTTTAATAGGGTTGGCTACTCACATAGCTCACTTCCGAAGAGTGAAAATTGGTAGCATGTTACTAGTGTTCTTTCCCAAATTGGGTTTCCACGTAAAATCCTTGCATCAAAATATGTGATTAATTTTGTGGTTATGCATGTTTAAATTTCTGCAAAGTTATTTGACACAGGTCAGCAATATGTATGTGTTTAATATATTGAATGTTCAATGCATTCATAAGGATAAGTCATAGTATTGAAAAGTTTTATTTGTACATTTGGACCTCGAATAATTGATTCACCCACACCCTTGCCTCTAGTTATTCTAAAGTATTCCAACATCGTTGCTCCAATTTTGCTCTTAACTACAACCTTTCTTGATCTGCTTTCCTTTTTCGACCCATCTAATTAGCTTTCACTTACAAAATTCCTCAAAAATAAAATAGACATACGTGGCAAGATGTTGATTATCAATTTTGGATGGATTGGAGGCTCTTTTTCATTTTTAATTAACACCACTACTTGTAATAATGATTGCTCTAATTAATAGAGCATTTTCTTCTTAAGTCACATGGAATAGATCATAACAATCTCTTTCAAATCTTTCCTTGAAATTAGTGGAACCTTTTTTATGTACTTATGATGTGACTTTTTTCTTTTTCATATCATTGGCAAGATTGGGACAGTTATTACATCTTATTTTGTTTCAATTTATCTCAAAACTTATTTAAGAATAATTAGATATGCATAACTAATAGTATGAAGACACGTGTTCCTTTTATTACTACCTAAAAAGTTAATAATTAACAATGAATAATGAAAAGTTTGATAAAATAAATACATACCTCTTTCCTTTCAAATCTATAGTTTGTATTTTTTTCGCATGTATGACACTTGTCAAAGAAAATTTGACAAATGTCATTAGAGAGTTAAGATATTGAATCCATTTTTTTTTGAAATACCTATTTTCGATTAGCAATCTAGAACTGGTAGGAGTGATATGAAATTCTTCTCTTTTTTTTTGTTTTCAATTTCCCTTATGATGAATTGTCATTTATGGTTTTTAATTTCTTTTTCTTTTTCTAGGCCTTTTTCAGAGAATAGACTACCATTTTGGTTTTCAATCTATTCTATTTATTCCTCTTCTTGGCATTTATATTGATTTGATCAATATGGAAGACATGTCTTCCATAGTGAAAAGTTTTATACAAGATTGCAATTTTGCCAAAAACTCATTTTTGATATTGGTTTATGGTAAAATTTCAATTTGTGGCCATTTACCAGCATCGTATTTTCACCATCTATAGGATTCAATTGTACAACACCATTAGAATGTATTATTTCCACTTATTATGTTCCCCTAAATTCTTGAAACTTTGAGTCATACAACAATGCCCGATCTCCTTGTTGAAAACTTATGGTTTTGATATGCTTATCATGCCAAATTTTTCTTTGTTGTTGAATTATCTCTGTGTGTAGTAATGTTTTTGATCTCATTTCATCCAACCTATTTAACTATTGAATTCTCTCCTTCTCTACTTGAGTTAATGAAATTCCTAATTCTCTCGCTATTCTCAATGTTTGGTATTAGAATTCTATGGGCATGACTGGTGTTTTCACATAGACTAATTCATATGTTGAAAATCTAGTAGTTGTCCTCCATGTTGTATTATAAGCCCATACTACTTCATCCAGTCTATCTGACCAATCTTTTTTATTTGTTGCTACTGATTTAATCAAAATATTCTCTAATTCTTTGTTTATCACCTCAACCTAACCATTATCTTGTAGATGGTAGGGAGATAATTTCCTATGAGTTATTTGATATTTCTTCATGAATAACTCCATCATTCTTGACATGAATTGAGCTCCTTGATTAGAAACAATTATTCTTAGTGTTCTGAATCTCTGGAACATGTTTTTGTACAAAAAATTTGCAATTCTTTCCTCATGTGTTTTTTGAAGTGCTTTGACTTCTAGCCATTTAGGCATGTAGTTTGTAATTAGCAAAATATGATTATTCCCTTTTGAAGGTGGAATGATTGGGCCAATGAGATCAGTCCCCCATTTCTCAAATGGCTCCAAAGCCATTTGAGGTTGCAAAGGCATTTCTATTGTGGAAGCGGGTCTTCCTATTCTATGACATTCATCATAGTGCTTTATAGAGGATGAGACATCTTTGGTCATTGTAGGCCAAAAATATCTTAATACTAAAATCTTGTGGATTGTTGTTCAGACAATTGAATAATGGTTTGCTTCTAGAATATTGTGACAAGCATAGATGATGTCATAGCATTTGTTTCCTGCACACATCTTTGGAGTACATGATCGGGGCAATGTTTAAACAAAAGTCCTTCAATCCATACAAACATGGAGCTTTCCTTGATCAACTTCTTTTTTTATAATGCTATAAAATGCGATGGACATCTTGTTGTTAATAGATAGTTAGCAAGATCTACAAACTAAGGTGAATGTATAGAAATAGAAAACAAATGCTCATTAGAAAATATGTCATTAATTGGTTCATCGTTTCCCTTCAAAACCATCCATGAGATGAAATTTTCAACAACATTATCCTTTCCTTCTTTGTTAACAATGATTATATCAAACTCTTGTAACAATAATAGCCATCTTATAATTCTTCCTCCCACAACTGCTTTGTCCATCAAATATTTTATAGAAGAATGATCAATGTGAATGAACACTTTATATCCTATTATATAATGTCCAAATTTATTTATAACATATACCACATCAAGGAACTCCTTTTCAGTTGTTGTATAATTTTTCTTAGGAGGACTCAAATTTTTGCTAATGTAATATATTTCATGTATGTTGTCCTCCTCATCTTTTTCTCCCATGACTACTTTGATGTAGCTATGTGAAAATGAAAAGGTTCTTCCCAATTTGGTCCTTTAATAACTAGAGAAATGATTAGTGATTATTTAATGTTTTTGAAAGCATTTCAACAAGAATCTGTCTATTCAAAGACTAAGTCTTTCTTTAGTAAGTTAAAAAAAAGGTCATGTCCTTTTGTTGAATCCTTCTATAAACCATCTTTAGTACCTTGCATGTCCTAGAAAACTTCTTACATTAGTTTGATTTGCAGGTGTGATAATTTGTTGAATTATCTCAATTTTACTAGAATCAACTTTTATTCCTTCTTTTGAAATGTAATGTCCCAACACAATGCCTTCTTGCATCATTAAAGAGCATTTCTCATGATTGAGAGATACTCTATGCTCTTTGTTAGCTATTTTGCCCTCTTGCCAAAATTCATATTTCATATTTGACAAAATGACTAATTGTCGGTTGCATATTTGAATTTTCAAATATTTAAACATGAAATAATATTTTATTCAAAACCTTGGTTATATGCATTATATCCTAAATCTTCAAGGTATTTTGCATTTTTATACCCCAATGGGCTCGCATCTTGTCCATTGTCCAATCTTCTAGGATCTATGACCATCACTTTGTTTCTTTAAAGAAGTGCTTGATCTTTATTTTATGCAACAAAGTGATAGCATGCCATGTGTACATGGTGGTCCTTCCTTCTTGCGACTGGTGGAGTTGTCAGAATAGGGTCTAGTTGGTAGGTTTTGATTCGTGCTTCACATCGTGGAAAATGTTTCTTTAGTGTATTTCATTCATTATCAGATCAAAGACAATCTAGGATTGTTGCTTTTTCATTTTGCAAAGATGCAAGGACTTTACTTCATGTGAGAATGCGACAAGTTAACATATGTCTCGGTGAGCCCGGGTGGAGAGTAAGCAGTTGGCAATGATGGTTAATTTTGCAAGGTCATGAGTATCTTATGTTACACCATTTTCAAGTTGTGACTGTGCTAAGGAAGGTTAACATGCAAACAAGTATACCATTTTTTGGGACTCAAAATTGCATTTCTATTTTGATTACCATTTCAAAATTTTGAGTCACTTTAAGCCCTGTAAGTGCATTTTCTTGCTTATGTATCTGGCTATTCTTTTGAGGTCTATAAGGTATTTTATGTTTCTAACACATTGCATTCAACATATGCTTGCATCACATGATTATAAGTCTCTTCTAGCCATTTTTCCCCCCATTCAACCCATTACTGAGAACCAATCTAAGAGATCTTCAATGGGTTGTATTCTTTGGTGTGGGTTAACATGCTTTTAGTTGGGGTTAACATCTCGTGTTAACCTAGTCTCTTCATGAGCTGAGTTGGCTCGATTCCTTCATGCATCAAGTTGGTTCAGTTTGTTCTTTGGCCGAGTAAATTCAGTTTCCTTCATGTGTCGAGTTGCAAGTTAACACACACATCTACAAGGGTTAATATTTTATGTTAACCATTTTTGCTATTTCGAGAAGTGACTTTTCTTGCTTCCACTAAATTGTGAAATTGTATGTTGCCTCCTCCACTGTGCATTTGGGAATGTACCAACCAACAGATTCATACCACGTGGTAGGTCCTTCTTGTATTGGGTTGTTTTTAATCAAACAGTGCTCATATTTTTGCATCATTGCTTGGGCCCCTTGTGAAAATATGATGGTCATTAGATTTTGGAGCATCTTTAGATATTTTAAAGTGCGCCTGAGTCGTCTCCTTAACAAAGAGATATTGGCTCTATGGTTGTGTTTTATCCCTTGTTGAGGAGATTTCTTGTAGCATCTCAGCCATCTATTTCAAAATAAAGATCTACATCAATGGCTCATCTTCTTGGGGGCAAATCCATTTTATTCCATGTGGATCAACTCTGCATTTTTGCAGCAGGTTAACATTGTCTGTTATCCCATCTTGCATTTTTTAGCAGGGGTCTTTTTTATCCCACATGGAGAACTTACAAGCGGCACATAGAAATTGGTGAGAAATAAGGTAAAGTGATAAAATAAAATATTGAAATATCTCCAACCTACATGCATTCTGAAGATTTGAAATTTTTTAATAAGCTCAAACTTTATTAAAAAGTTAAATACTTTCAACATTTAAATGATCTGTTCATGGCCTAGAGCAAGAATTTTCAAATACACACCAGAGGGGCAATTTTTATCAAAAACATGCACTATAATATATCGTTGGAATCAGCAAGAGATGAATTTTCTATTTCTACAGTTAGTTTTCACACAGGTACTCACTAGAAGCAACTAAATTTTTTAATTCCAAGGGCTTCTCCATTTAAAGTACCAATTTGATGTTTTTAGCTTCAAATAATATCAGGATTAGATTAGATTTTGATGTGATCAGGTGCCCTGAGCAACTATAAAAGTAGAATTGAATGTTTTAAAGGAAATTGGAAGCAATGAAGTTTTTGTCGGTAGGGGCAAGTGGATTTTCATGGTTGAAGGCAGATGATGACAAACCAAGATCACATGAAGCTCCAACACATATTATGATGTGTATCTGATATTCCTTTAGAGGATTTTTTTTTTTCTTTTTAAGGGGATATATCAGATATTTCTACAACAACATTTATGGTTTTGATTACCTGCAGATGAAGAAGATCAGTTTCAACAACATCAAGATGAAGACACTTTCATTAGGACATATGTCAGTATCAAATTACAGATCCAGAAACTTCTTCTCCTCTATAAATCTTTCTTCTCTTCTCATTGTACAGGTCCTAATTTTTATGACTGTGAGACCACAAGGTTGACTCTAGTTCTAGAGTCATGATTCCACATCTCTTAACATATTTTCCTCTATTATGAACAACATCAGTTGTATTTATTTTGAAGCATTTTAAGTTATATAGTCATCCTTTTGTGTATCCTCTAAGTTTGTACATATGCATGATGTATTTATTTTGAAGCATTCTAAGTTATATAGTCATCCTTTTATTGGAAATTTTATTATGAAGTTCATCTCCTTTTCTATGGGTTTTGTAGTTTTCTGTGATATATGCCCAAAGTGCATATCATCCATTTGCAGCTTGTGTTGAAGTTGTATGTCATTGTGTTTCTTGTTATTAGGTCAAGAACCTGAGTAATTTGCTTGATATGCCACTGACAAAACTGCAGGGATCATTAGAGGATTTGATAAGTACAAACTTCATTTGAAGATTGATGTCTATTTGCAAGCTAAATAGATAGATTAGATGTCTGAATATATGAGTATACTTCAAATGTTGATGTGTATCTTCAGGTTTAGTTGATGCCTAATGGAGAAGGGACTAATCAGCTTGAAGATTACATGTTTTGTTGTTGCATACCTGGGTTATGTTGATGATTCAATTATTAAGCAAATATCTTTTCCCTTTATGTTTAAGAGTTGAAAGAGTTTCCCTCACTTGGTTTATCAGGTTCATGTGCTCTGTTATTAGCTATTTCACATCCATGAATGCTTGCATAACCATAGAAGACTAAGGATTGATTTAGTTGTATGCCTTTACATTGGTACCATATAAAGAATTTTAGGTCCACCCAACTAGGTCTTATAGAGCCTAAAGAAGAAGAAGGAGAGTTAAATAGCCTTGTAGTTGGCCCTGGTGTCTAAATAGGTGCATTGAGGATGGGAGTCAGTTGTGCCTAGGTGTAAATGTTCTTCCACTAGGTTATTCAAAATTTGTTAATTCAGAAGCCAACAAAATGGCAACTCTGCTAAGGAGTATTGAATTGGAAAGGTGATTCAATACAATTACGAGAAAGGCATGTGCAAAGTTTTCTATCAGCAACAAGGTCATGCTGAATTTTCATGTCACCCCAGTAACGTTTTATCTCGGACAATAGTCACTTTGAAGGTTGAATAAAGATTTTAGTATTACTAGTGATTCATCATTAGTCAATTCAACTGGGAAATATTTTCAAAGTGTTGTAGTGTTCAAAGTCAAGAATGAACAAGCATGATTTGTTCTCAATTTTTAAGATTGTAAATCTATAAGATTGGTTTGATGATTTGTATTTCTCCTACAATTGAAAGTTTGGTTCAGATTTTGTTAAGTGACAAATTTTGTTTTATTATTCATGTTTGTGAGTGGCAACTCTGTGTCTCTATACCAGTGTATCCTAGTTAATTTCATGTTTTAATTTTGAAGGACTTTTAGTTGTATGGGCATATCTAAAGCTCTTGATAGTTTCTTGGAAAAGTGTTTTTTGATTAAAGTTCAACATTGTTGCTTCTGCTATTATAAGAAATCTGAATGTTCGAAGTAAATCACAACTATGATTTATTTGTCCTCTTAAAGGAGGTGGCGGCTCTACAAAGTTATGATAAGTATGTGAAAGAGTATCAGTTTGCACTCGTACCAGAATCAATAGAGGGAACTTTTTGCATCAACACTGAAGGTATTTTACTTTTCATGAGTTTCATTTTCATGAAAGTTAAATGTTAGAAATCAGTTCTCTATTCAGTTATTTTCATCACTAGAGAAAGAGGTGAAATTTTTATTTTAAAATGGAGTCAAACATCAGGTCTAAGGTTAGTCTACCAATTTCTAAAAGTTCGGAAATTGTGGCTAGTAATATTGATATGTTGAATAAGAAAATCCATAATGTGATTGTTAGTATAGTAAGAAGGGAAATGGGAAGTATTCAAGGTCTAAATTTTGAACAATTTTATATAAAGTTTAAATCAATAGTCATGATGATGACTTTTTCTGCTAGACCTGAGGAATCTTCCCTACCTAGTGTTTTCCTAAATATTATAGTGCCTGATTTAGTTAATTGGCTAGCACCTATAAGGTTACAAGAGCTTTTGCAAGCTAAAAGATTCATTAAGGAGATGAAAAGTAATAATAATATTGTTCATGTTATGTCTTCTAATGATGATAAGTGTGTTGAAAGTCAAGATAGTAATGAATATAATGAATATATATGAGTAGATGTCCATGTGTATCTTAAGGTTTAGTTGATGCCCAATGGATTAGGGACTGATCAGCTTGAAGATTACATGTTTTTTTGTTGCATACCTGGGTTATGCTAATGATTCAATTATTAATCAAATATCCTTCTTTATGTTTAAGAGTTGAAAGAGTTTCCCTCACTTGGTTTACCAGGTTCATGTGCTCTGTTATTAGCTATTTCACATCCATGACTTCTTGCATAAACATAGAAGATTAAGGGGTTTTATTTGTTATCTAAATTCAATTGTATGCCTTTACATTGGTACCATATAAAGAATCTGAGGTTCGCCTACCTTGGTTTTACAAAGCCTTAAGAAGAAGGAGAGTTAAATAGCCTTATAGTTGGCCTTGGTGTCTAAATAGGTGCATTGAGGATGGGAGTTAGCTGCCCTTAGGTGTAAATGTTCTTTCACTAGGTTATTCAAAAGTCATTAATTTAGAAGCCAACACCATGATCGCTTGGTTATAGGGGATTAAGCTTAACCTATAGTTAGTATAGAGAGGTTGTGAAACACCTTGTTTATTGGGTCACTATGAGTTAAAGATAACCCCAAGTCAGGGTGGCGACTGAGTGATAGCAAGTTAATGCATGGTTTGATCACATAGTCACAAGCGTTTGATGTTAGTTGGAAATAAAGCTGCAATCACAAGCAGGCTAACATGGTGGTCAACACTTGAAGGCTTTACAAGGTGGTGAGAAGGTAAAAGACTATTGGTCCACATGGCCTATTCTAATTTCATGACCCAGTTTGAGTGTTGTTTTTTCTTATTTGTCGAACCAATCATGGGATAAGAATGGTTTTCCTATGTGATCCGATCTTTTTTATCAATCCCAACCACTCCCATGTTATGGCCATGCTAAAAATTCATGAAAGACATGTTGATTGCCTCCTAGTTATCCATTTGAGGGATTTTTTGCATTAATAGCACCAATTATATCACAATAGGGTTTCTTCAAGTCAGGGTTTTGATGATTTTCATTACATCTAGATGTGTACCCAAATCAAATTTTCTTCAGATTTGCATGATTGTCCTCTACAATTTTAATTTCAATGGTTGAGCTTGGCTTCTTTCTGAAGCTATCCCAACTATGCTTGAACTATAAAAGGAAGTTTTGTTACTCTCCTAAGGGTTCTCTCTTTCCTAATTCTCAAAGCTACTCTGCAATTTTGCCTCTACTCAATACAAGTCTTCTTTGTTGTATCCATTCTCTATCAGTTAGGTGTGTGTATATTCTTGTGGCCTCACTTCCTGAATTTATTTTAATGGTTGAAATATCATATGATCATGTTCATACTTGGTGATTGTTTAGATCAAATGAATCTATTTTATTCCTTCTTTGGTTGTGTTATATTTTGGCTTACCTAGGATATCGAGATTGAAAAGGTGTAGATAATGGTATATTTTGACAAATCTATTAAGTTCTAGTGCATTCATTAGAAAAGAAGTAAACCCATATACTATTTGGTGTATCACCTCCTCTAGATTAGATTAGGTAAATTTTCTTTCATGCATTCCTTCTCCCTTATCCTCTCAACAACCACTTAGGTGCATTCTAATAGTAAAGGACATCGACCTTCTTCGAAGAGTCAACCTTATTATTCAAGTCCCACAACTTGGAGGTTGTTTCCATGTTACATAAGGCTTCCTAAGAAGTATTCCCTTAGTCAAGGGTGCAAGCTTTTATGTCAACATTTTTTGGCACACCTAGTGGGACAAACATATTGGAGCATATTGCAAGTTCACTAGTGTCAAAGAGAAGATAAAGTTCTAATGCATGCTGAGAAGATAGTGTTGCTCTTAGTATTTCAGGCCTTCACAAGGCTCATTCTTTAAGTACTTGGTGACTCCAAGCTTCAAACACATCTGGTTTTCAAGACCAAGTTATTGATTCATGTCCAAAGCTCACACAAGGGCATCTTCTAGAGGTAATTTTTAGTAAATAGAACTCTCATTTTCAAATCCTAGAAGAAATAAGACTAGATTATCTCTATCACCAATTAGGAGTATAGAAGAAATCCATACATGTGCAAGATCCATCTCTACCCCTCGTGTTGATAGGTCACAACCTAGAATACCATCTACTCATATTAATAGGTCACTTGTTTATATGGCTAGAGTTCATACTTTTACCACCTTTAAAGGTGGAAGTCCTCTTTTGCTAGCATAGAGACATGATATACCAATATCAACCCTTAAAAGTGTACCTAACTTTACTAGTGAAATTTCAAAGAGAAGATAAAGTTCTAACGCATGTTGAGAAGATAGTGTTGCTCTGAGTATTTTAGGCCTTCAAGAGGCTCATTCTTCAATACTTAGCGACTCCAAGCTTCAAACACATCTTGATTTCAAGACCAAGATGCTAATTCATGTCCAAAGCTCACACAAGGGCATCTTCTATAGGTAATTTTTAGTATTCAGAACTCTGATTTTCAAATCCTAAAAGAAAGAAGACTAGATTGTCTCTGTCACCAATTAGGAGTACAAAAGAAATCCATACACCTACAAGATTCATCTCTAGCCCTCCTATTGATAGGTCACAACCTAGAATACCATCTGCTCATATTAATAGGCCACTTGTTTATATGGCTAGAGCTCATACTTTTTCCACCTTTAATGGTGGAATTCCTCTCTTTCTAGCACAAAGACATGATATACAATATTAGCCCTTAAAAATGCACCTGACTTTATTAGTGAAACTTCCACTTCCCCTGAAGAACACATTCAAGAAGTTTCCAATGTGTGCAACATTCATGGTATTACTAAAGATGATGTTGTAGTAAGGCTTCTAGCCTCATCCTTAAAAGGAAAAGCACTCCAATGGTATAGAGGGTTGCCTCATAACTCTATAATAGATTGGGATGGGTTAGGAGCAACCCTATGCAAACATTTTGAGGACAAAAGTGATCGCCTATCACTTGTAGAACAACTAACAACCATCAAAAGAGCCCCCCATGAATACATGATTGACTTTAACTATAGATTTCAAAAGATATGGGATAGAATACCCACTATAGTAAAGCCTTCCCTAGGTAATGCCTTCTTGCATTATCTCAGAGCTCTCAATAGTGATATAGGCACCATAGTGCAAACTATGGGAGGGGATACTTTGCTAGATGCCTATGAAACTACTATCATGGTAGAAAATATTTTGATACAAGGTGGGAAGTTAGCTCCAAGGCCTCCAATGCCTTTTTTCCCTAACTTTCCTAACCATCAACCTTCAATAGCCCCTGTCCCCACCACCTCTACAAGTCAATCCCTTGTAGGAGTCCCCATAGCTTTTACATCTTCTAATGAAGTAGATAAAATTGAAGCTATGATGAAAATGTTGATGCAGAATATAGACAAGAAGCTACAAGACCAAGAAAAGAAGATGGAGGATAACATTGCAGTGATGCAAAAGATGAGTAATGAGTTGGTGACCATCAAGAGGCAAAAAACTCAAGGTAATAAGGTTCCTCAACTGCAATATCAAACTCTTTTAAATAGTAGGCCTCCCAATCAAACTCAAGTTCATGTTCCATATAATCAGAGTAGACCTATTGGTAATACCCTTGTTGCCAATATGAATCAAAACAGAGCCTTGGTCCCCTAAAACAATTTTGCTCAAGAGAAAGATTTCTACCCATCTTGTAACTATTCTTATGTTTGTTACACGTGCTAGAAGGTAGAATCTTATTTGGCGTTGACTACCCAAGAGTCTACAGCAGGGCAATCATACAGTGATAGTTATCCTACTGATGCTTCTTATTTATATCAACAAAATGATTGTTCTTTCATGAACCATCAATCAAAGGAGCATTTTCATTCTAGTCATCATGGTATAGCTCACAATACTAGGAGAAAAAGAAGAGTGGTTGAGGATGCTATATATCCTTCACCAAATCATGATTCAACTCCAGATGCTACTCCTTATGTGCCAATAATGAGTGCCCACTCCAATGTTGCCCCTCAACACAAGTAGAACAAAAGCAACCAGGACCTTGTTGAACCTTAAGTTACTCAACCTTAGCCACCTACCCATGCAAATCCCAAAGCTTTAACCAAGGTAGTCAACACCCCTTTTAATGTGGTGGATCAAATGAAAAGGACTAATATCAATATCTCCATGTGGGTTGTCATTGCCACCATACCATTTCAAAAGGAATTGCTACAGAAAGAATTAGAGAACATAGAAGCCAAGCATTAGGTACCTAAAGAGAATAATGCAATAAGTTTGGTGTAGCCAATAAAGGAAGGAGAAATAAGTAATAAAATCAGGCCTCCCCCCTTTTATGTTTCCTTGATCATAGGAGATAAACTAGTCCACAATTGTATGATAGATTTAGGGGCTAGTAGTTCTGTAATGCCTAAAAGTATAGTTGATCTCCTTGGTATCAAGTATGAGCCCATAGTCAGGGATGTCCTTCAGTTGGATGGTAGTATTGTCAAGACTGTAGGGGTCCTAAAAAATGTGGAGATGACATTGCATGCTTGTCTTGGTTGCACTGGATCAATATTAGATGTAGAGCTTTCTTTTGCTATCTATCTTTCTAGAGACTTCACTGCACAAGTAAGGGGTCATATTGCAGATAATTGGTCCTATATGTTCTTTAAAACAAGATATGAGGCACGAGCTTCCCTAAAATTAGAACCTTTAGCCCTTAACCACATAGAGACTTATACTCCAAGCCCTATAAACATGAATTGTATGATTAGGGAGGAGGAGGAAATGTACACATCCCATTAGCCTACTACTTTATTAGTAGAGGTTTCTGACTACCTTTTGGATGAGTGGGTTATTGCCTATTAGTTTGATCCAATACAAGAAGCCAAGGAGACAGGTCTTGGGACATATTGTATATTTGAAGAAAGTGTTCCTATTCCCAATCTCATGAAAGCAAAAGAAGATAAAAATGGATTGTGGGAGACGTTCTTTGATGATTCAAGAAAGAAAAATGGTTCAGGGGTAGATGTTATGTTGATTTCTCCTGAATTGGAGAAGTATTATTTTTCTTATAGGCTCCAATTTAGTTACACAAATAATGTAGTAGAGTATGAAGCTCTGATCCAAGGTCTTTAACTTGCACAAAGGAAGGGAATCACATCTTTAAAAGTATATGGAGGTAGTGAGCTAGTTGTGAATCAAGTTAGGAATCAAAATGTCACAAAGAATAACCTCCTCAAATCATATAAACATAGAGTATGAGATCTTCTTGAAGGATTTCAGGCATTCAACATTCAGAGCGTTTCAAGGAACAAAAACAAACATGATGATAGACTTGCATCCATTGGTGCCCATTACTACATACTAGAGCATGTTGCTAATGATAAAGAGCAACAAATCAAAATCATTGTAAGGCCTGTCGTTCCTGATAATTGCACAAATTGGTAGGTGTTTGATTCTGATGTGCAAAATGAGGAAGAATTCTCTGCTAAAATCATTCCAAAATCCAAAGCCAATATGGGGACTAGATCACGAATTTGAACTCTAACAAATAACCTAAGGGTCTCATTACCTTGGAAGGAATTTTCAATTATGATGATCAAGCAATGAGCAAGGGTTCAAATTTGACTACAAGTAAGGATGACTATACATCCAAAATTGTTGTTGATAGGAAGACTCTCAACTTAGGGAAGGTATGTATTTAAGTTGAACAAGAAGTTTTAATTAAATTATGTAAATAATTTAATGATTTCATTGCATGCACATATGAAGACTTCAAGGGTTTTGACCCGAGCTTATTTCAACATACTATAGATTTGAATCAAGATGTTAAACCTATTAGCTAGAAGCAAAGGCTAGTTAACCCCAATATTGAGCCATTAGTGAGAAAGGAATTGTCAAAACTCATAGAAGCTATTATCATTTTCCCTATCAAACATTCCTCACGGGTAGCTAATCTTGTCCCTATTAGGAAGAAGAGTGGAAAAATTAGACTTTGTGTAGACTTTAGAGACCTTAGGGCTTGTCTTAAAGATCATCACCCTCTCCCTTCTATGGAATATATCCTATCCAAGATTAGTGGTTTAGAGAGATTTTCCTTCTTGGATGGTTTTTTAGGCTATGACAAGGTGCTTATCCAGGAGTTAGACTGATGTAAGACAACCTTCACCACTAAATGGAGTACCTATACCTATTGTAAGATGCTATTTGGACTAACCAATGCTAGTGCCATATTTCAGAAGACAATGAAGATGGCTTTCAAAGGTGTGATGGAGAATTTTATGTTAGTATATCTTGATGATATAAATATCTTTTCAAACATGTAGTAGATCACTTTGATCATTTGAGGCAAGTATTTGTTAGATGCAGAGAGCATGGTGTGTCATTGAATCCCAAGAAATGTGTGTTTGCCACTAAGCAGGGGAAGCTCCAAGGACACATTATATCAAGAGATAGATTAATAATAGATCTAGAGAGGGTAGAATCAATTCTTGCTCTCTTACTTCCTACTCATAAGAAGGAGTTGCAAAGTTTCCTTGGTAGGATTAATTTTGTAAAAAGATTTATTCCAAATCTTGCTACCATTTTCAAACCTCTTACAACCATGTTAAAAAATAATTTGACCTTCACCTGGACTAAGGAGGGGAAAGCTAGTTTTGAAGAAATCAAGAAGTCAATTGCCACAACCCCCACTCTTGTTAATCTTAAGTTTGACAGAGATTTCATCCTTTATTCATTTGGAGGAAAATCAAGTATATTAGCAATTTTAATGCAGCTAAATGATGAGAATTTGGAGTAGCCCATTTCATTTTTCAGTAAAGGGCTTAATTATTATGAGGACAGATATAGTTATGTAGAGAAGTAAGTCCTTTTCATTGTAAGGGCTCTCAAAAATTTCAGGCATCTCTTGTCTCTCAACAAAGTCAATCTTTTAGTTCCACATGCAAGTGTGAAGGACTTCCTCCTGAACAAAGATATCAATGAGAAAAGGGTTGGGTGGATTACTAAGGTCATGGAATATGACATTGATATCAAGATCACCAAGTTGATAAGAGGAAAATGACTTTGTGAATAGAAGGCTTCATCTTTCAAGACCCCTGAGGAGACTGCCTCTTGATTCAAGGTGAGCAACCAATAGAGAATGTGGATCAATCTAATTGGATGCATGACATGACAACTTTCCTACTAGAAGGAAGGTATCCCCAAGACTTAAATAGAATAAAGATGAGACAATTCAAGTTATAAGCTATTCCCTCCATCCTTGTGGATGGAATATTATTCAGGAAGGATTTTGATGGAGTCTTATTAACGTGTATCCAAACTGATTAGGTCAGCAAGTTGGTGAAAGAATTTCATGATGGTCCTGCTACTGGTCATTTGTCAGCCAGAGTTATTGCCATGAAGATAATGAGAGTTGACTACTATTAGCCAACATTATTTAACAACTGTTATAAGTGGGTAAGGAAGTGTGAGAAATGTACCTTCTTCTGTGGAAAGAAAAGGTTGGTTGCCCTTTCCCTCCATCCCATTCAAGTTGATTAGCCTTTTTCTCAATGAGGTTTGGATTTTATTGGCCTCGTCAATCCACCTTCCAGCTCTAGTCATAAGTGGATCTTGGTAGCCACAAATCATTTCACAAGATGGATAGAAGCAGTGGCTCTAAAGGATTCAATAGAGGCTTCTGTGGTTGAATTCCTTAATGCAATTGTAACCAAATTTGGTAGTCCTTCCACAATTATATTTGACAATGCCAAATCTTTTGTTGGAGCTCATATATGTTCTTGTGCTCTAGAACATGGGATATATTTGAGCATCTCCTCAAATTATTACCCCCAAGGTAATGGCTTGGCTAAATCCTCTAACAAGAACATCATCATAATTATGAAGAGGGAAATTGAAGATAACTAGAGGTGTTGGCATGCCAAGTTGAAGACAACCCTTTGGGCTAATAGAGTTACACCTAAGAGAATAGTAGGGAATTTACCTTTCATGTTGGTATATGGTAGAAAAGCCAAGCTTCCTATCTTTTTAGAGTTCCCCTCTCTTGAGTTAGCTCATTAATTGGAGCTAGAAGAACATGAACCCATGACAAACAAGTTGGCAGAACTGATTGAATTAGAAGAAAGAAGGCAACAAGCTATGCATATGCCTGAGGCAAGTCAGTAACAATTAAAAAAGAGATTTGACAAGAAGACCAAGGCTAGGGTTTTCAAGGAAGTAGATCTTGTTCTCAAGTGGGATGCAAAGAAGGAAAAACCAAGGAGGCACTCAAAAATTGATACACTATGGAGTGGTCCCTACGTGATTATTAGTTCCAAACAGGCAAATTCTTTTTAGTTAAGGAGGCCTAATGGTGAAATTCTACTTATTCTAGTCAATGGAATATATCTTAAAGCTTTCTTCTGATAGGGATGAATATTCATGTACATAGATAGTTTTCTTTCTATTGTTCCTATTTTCCTAGAAGTGCATGAGCACATGGTGTTTTTTGCAGAGGTTGCAGAGGGTTTTGATTCCTGATTTCAGTTGCAAAGTTCTTGTTTTCTAGTCGTAGAGGGTGGTTTTAGGGTTTTGCAGAGTGGATCTTCATGTTTTTGATGACTCCATAGCCCAATGGATGTTCAAGGTCACTAGTCAATGCATAGTAGGCTAGCATCCGCTCTGAGTCACCAAAGTTGTTAGCCCTCCTTCCAAAATTCATATTTCATATTTGGCAAAATGACTAACAGTCAGTAGGATATTTGAATTTTCAAATATTTAAACATGAAATAATATTTTATTCAAAACCTTGGTTATATGCATTATATCCTAAATCTCCAAGGTATTTTGCAGTTTAATACCCCAGCAAGCCTACATCTTGTCCATCATCTGATCTTCTAGGATCTACAACTATCACTTTGTCGCTTTGTGGAAGTGCTCAATCTTTATTGTATGCAACAAGTGACAACTTACCACATGTACAATGTGGGCCTTCCTTCGTGCGGCTGGTGGAGTTGTTAGAATAGGGTCTAATTAGTAGGTTCTGGTTCGTGCTTCACATTATGGGCCAATGTTTCTTCAGTGTATTTCATTTGTCATCAGATCAAAGACAATCCACAATTATTGCTTTGTGAAGATGCGAGGACTTTAGTTCATGTGAGAATGTAAAAAGTTGACACATGTCTCGACAAGCCTGGGTGAAGATTAAGTAGTTGGCAATGATGGTTAATTTTGCAGGTTCGTGGGCATCTTATGTTACATCATTTTCAAGATGCAACTGCATGAAGGAGGTTTAACATGTAGAGAAGTATACTATGATTGCTTGGTCACACGAGGTTAAGCTTAACTTGAATAGTATAGAGAGGCTACAAAACACCTTGTTCACTAGATTGTTATGAGTTAAAGATAACCCCAAGTCAGGGTGGCAATTAAGTGATAACAAGTTAGTGCATGGTTTGATTGCATAGTCACAAGCATTTGATGTTAGTTGGAAATGAAGCTGCAAAGCCATGACCTTTAGTAGGCTAATGTGGCAGTCAACACTTGAAGAATTTGCAAGGTGGTAGGAAGATACAAGACTATTGGTCCATGTGGCTTGTTCCAGTTGCACGACCTAGTTTGACTACTGATTTTGCTGATTTGTCAAGCCAATCATGGGATAAGAATGGTTTTCTTGCACAATCTGGTCTTCTTGATCGATCCCAACCATTCCCAAGTTATAGTCATGCTAAAAAGTCATGAAAGACATGTTGCTTGCCTCCTAGTTATCCATTTGAGGGATTTTTTGCATTAATGGTACCATTTCTATCACTTCAGGGTTTCTTCTAATCAGCGTTTTGATGATTTTCATTGCATCTGGACATGTACCTGGATCAAATTTTCTCTAGATTTGCATGATTGTCCTCTATAGTTTCAATTTTAATGGTTGAGCTTGGCTTCTTTCTAAATCTATCCCAATTATAGTTGAACTATAAAAGCAAGTTTTGTTACTCTCCTAAAGGTTATCTCTTTCCTAATTTTTAGATCTACTCTGTAATTCTTCCTCTGCTCAATAGAAGTCTTCTCTATGGTATCCATTCTCTGTCAACTAGGTGTGTGTGCATTTTTATGGCTTCACTTGCTAAATGTATTTTGATAGTTGAAATATCATATGATTATGTTCATACTTGGTGATTGATTAGATCAAGTGAATCTATTTTATTCCTTCTCTGATTGTGTTATCTTTTGGCTTATGTAGGATATTGAGATTGAAAAGGCGTAGATAATGGCATATTTTGAGAAATCTATTAAGTTCTAGTCTATGTTCCACCAAGTTTCTGGTACAGGGATGGCAGGGGATGACATGACGAGTTTCCAGGATGGCAAATTTTTATGGCAATTTTGGGGATGAGGGGGGACGACAAATGGGGATGGCTATATATATAGGGAAATTTTAAAATATACATTAAAATTTGCAAATATACATGTCTTTCAAATGAAACTAAGCATAAAGCATGTCATTTAAACATTGTAGAACCATAACATACAACATTTTAATGTCATCTAGGAAATAATATCTAATTTTAGTACCCAATTGTCAAAATGCATATCAATATCAGTGAACATTGAACAATGAACATTAACAATTGTCAATATCATAATGATAAGCATGATAAATCTGAAAATCAAAATCAAAATATGCCCAAAGGGTAGAGGGTTGCCATAATGTAATAAGTATCAATGTATCATAATCATGTTCATGTTCAACATAAAAAACAAAACATAGAAAAATGAAGTAGGTTGTTACTCCTATTCTACCTCTACTGCCATGGCATCAAAATTAGAGTCTTTACTATCATCCTCCATAGGAAGCATAGTCTCATCTAATGGAACCCCAACCAATGTTGGTTTTGTGTCATCCTCATCTATTTGGGCCACATCCTCAGGCTCAACATCCCATTGCAAAGCTGGTTTCTACCTATACTCTGGAGTCTAATGATTAGCAAGTCGAGGAGCATGATGCACTATCACTAGCTTCTTCACTCTTTTAGAAGTAAGTCTATTCCTCTTGATAGAGTGAATATATGAATATGTGGACCAATTTCTCTTTGCAGCTGAGGAATTAGCAACTTGTACAAGGATGCGACTGACAAGTATTTTTTAACTTAGGTGCATCTCTCCCATGCTAGGTCCACCATCCAATAGGATCTCTCTATGCCAAAACAATTCTATCCAGCCTTGCTTGTGCCTTACCCAAGTTTGGGCCACAAAGGTTGGTGAAGTCAAGGAACTGTGCACGAAGAGTAGAGGCATCTTGAGCTGAATACATCTTATCAATTGCTCTTGTGAAGCCATCCAAAACTTTAGGATCATCACATGGGAGGCCCCTTCCACCCAACTGTACATACCATTTGAGATTTAGAGCAAAGGCTGCCATATGAAGCAGGGTATTCATCATGTTCCACCTCTGCATCACAATAGGCCTAATATGCTCCTCATAAAACCCCAATGTATGATCCTTTGCTGCAACAATTCTCTTCATCTTCCCTAACATGCTATCAATAGACTCATAGATCTCTCCCAAACTAGGAGCGTCAATATCAATATATCTAATGACATCTACAATGGGTGCTATGATAGAGAAAATATATCTACAAGATGCAAACAAAAATAAAAATTAGAATTAGAATTTTAAGAATTTTAAAACTATTAGTAGGAAAATCAGCAAGCAAAAGACTAATAGTAAATTTAAAAATCAGTAACTTACTTAATTGCAGACCACCAACTCTCATCAAGGATCCTTTGCCTCACTGCTTTTCCTTTAGAGGACTTAGAATTAGACCATCATCCCCACTCTAGATTCACCACCATCAATTGAAGGGCCTCATCCACCTCAATCATCCTCTCCATCAAGATGAAATATATGCAATACCTATAGCAACAATTATAAATAAAAATATTAATAAATTAAAAATTTAAACTTAAACATTAATGATTAAAAGTTAAAACTAAAAGCATCACGTGTAAGTAAACTTATAAATAATTTTTTTAAATAACTTAAAGTTAAAATAAACTAAAAGTAAACTATAATTAAAATTGACATACCTTGTCTTGGCTAGTTTGAGGAACTCCTTCATAGAGAAGGACCTAAATAGAGTAAGTGAAGTGTGGTGGTTGCAAATAAACATTTGCAGTTCTCTAGCTTCTAGCACTACTTGTTTTACCCATTCAATCTTCCCTATGTCCTTCAATGCATTGTTCAAGGAATGAACGCAACAAGGGGTCCAAAAGATGTGCCTATAAGCACCCTCTATCATCAAACTAGCTGATTTGCACACAGGTGTAGAATTTGTGATAACTTGTACACCACTAGATGACCCAATCTCCTATATGGCATCTCTCAAAATGGTGAACTGGAATTCAACATCCCTCTTCTTTCCTAAGCAATCTACAACTTTCAAAAAATAAAAGCCAGCAGTCGATGTGACAATTATATTGATGAGTGGCTGGCTGATGTCTAACATCAGTCCACCCATCCATCATAATAAAGCAGCCCATCCTAACCCAAGTGTGTTTCATATCCTCAAATAAAAAAGCAACCTTTGAGTACTCTTCATCTAGGATGGTGGTTCATAGCTTATGCTCACCAAGGGGTACAAATGAGGAATTCACGCTCAAAATAGCTTTCATCATTTGTTTATAATAAGTGGAATGGGCTGCATTATATGGGATACCATTAGCAACAAATAATCTACCAATGGATGCCTCACACTTTTCCTTTGCCTATGCATTAAACATACTTCCCAGCGAGCCCTTCTCACCACTACTTATCTTTCTCTTCCCTCTAGACTCAGTAGCACTACCACTAGTACCAATGGAGAATGACATATGCCTAGATGATTGTGAGGGAATAGATGGTGTTATCACTATCAAAATTTGCCCCTCGATTTTAGCCTCTAAATGCAATCTTTGGCATTCTAATTTTTGTTCATTAGTCAAGTTAGGACAAGCTTTGACTCCTTGGCATGAAAGACCTAAAAAGTGTGACTTCACTCTTGTATAGTTGCCCCTAAAATCATCAAGACAAACATGGCAATCCCACACCCTAGTTCGTCCCGAATTCTTTTTATCTTTTGGCTGAGGTGTGACATATTGGAGAAGAGGTTGTTTCCTATTGAAAGGACCCTTTGCAAAATTCTTTATAATGGTGGAAGGGTATTTAAACAAATCAGCTTTAGGATCGATTTTTTTTCCTAGTCTCACTAATAGTAACATCAACCCCAACTACATTTTCTTCTTCACTACTACTACTCGTACTTCCATTGCTGCTCATTGTGCTTTGTTTTGACTCTTGAGGTTTAAATATGCAATAGATATATGAGTTGAAACAATTAAAAAATAAAAAAAAAATCAAACTTTGCAAGCTGCAAATCTATTTTAAAAATGATAGATGGAAGCATAAAGAGTTTCATACTTACTTGGTGCACAAAATAGAAGATCAAACCCTTGGTCAAGCTCTTGGAAGAAAAAATATCACCTCCTCTTCTTGCAAAATGAAAACTCCAGCTAGTTGCAAGACAAAATAAAAATCAAACAAATGAGAAAACAACTAAAATATGTTGAGTTTAAACCTTTTAGGGCATTTTGAGGGGTGGGGCCCACCTGGCTGACCAACTTGGAGGCTATAAAATATTTTTTTATGTTAACTTTGATCATTTTTATGCAAACAAAAAAGGAGGACAACCAGTCGTACGCGGTACAGTCAGGGGACAACTAGACATCCCCTTTCCATATTAGGTATGACTGGTCGTCCCCCTTTTCCCCCCTAGTGTCCCCAAGTTTTAGAAATGTTTCCTGCATATTTTGGGTTTTTGGAGATGATTGGGGAACGTCCCATACCCATCCCCCCGTCCCTGGGATGTCCCTATCGCCGAAATGTTGGGTTTTAGGTCAGGTACACATCCCTAAGGAACATAGGTTCTAGTGCATTCATCAGGAAAGAAGTAGACACATATACTATTTGGTGTATCACCTCCTCTAGATTAGATTAGCTAGATTTTCTTTCATGCATTCCTTCTCTATTTTCCTTTCAAGAACCAACTAGGTGCATCTTGATAGTAAAGGAAGTTGGCCTTCTCTAGAGACTCAACCTCATTGTTCAAGTCCCACAACTTGGAGGTTGTTTCCATGTTACACAAGGTTGCCTGAGAAGTATTCCCTCAGGCAAGGGTGCAAGCTTTTGTGTCAACACTCTTCACATGTTTTAACACCCTGTCCAGATGTTTCAAGGCTTCATCAAAATTTTCCCATGAATTGTAAAATCATCCATGTAAACCTCTTCACAAGAAGTTGTAAGATCTACAAAAATTGCAAGAATTGCTCTTTGAAATGTGGTTGGAGCATTACATAACCCAAATGGTTAAACTCTTTAAGCATAAGTACCTCATGGGTAGGTGAATGTAGTCTTATCTTGATCATCTAGAGCTACTGTGATCTAATTTTAGCTAACAAACCCATCCAATAAGGAAAAGTAATTGCTTCCAGCAAGATTATCCAAAACTTGATCAATAAAGGGTAATAGAAAGTAGTCTTTTTAGTTACCTTATCAAGTTATCTATAATCAACACATACTCTCCATTTTCCATTATTTTTTTGAACAATAACCAATTGAGACACCCATTGGCTATTTGATATTGGATAAATAAACCCTACCTTCAGTACTTTTTCAATCTCTTCTTTGACAAATTCTCTTAGGGTTGGATTTATCCTTTGTTCTCCTTGTTTGATTGGCTTAACATTTTTAGTGTACATATGATGCATACAAACTTCAGGATATACACCATGCATATCCTTGTAATCCCAAGCAAATGCTTGAGTATGTTGTGTCAGCACCTATTTGAGTTTCTTATCCCAAGTCCATGTTAAATGTGCATTGATTATGAGAGGCTTATCTTTTTGTAAGTAAATATGTTTTGTTCCATTACTCTCATCTTGAACTTCTTTTATCAATGAGTTTAGAGGACATATATCTTGATGAAGATGATGTGAAAACATATTTGATTATTCAATTTCTTTTTGGTTACCACTCCTTTCCTCTTCTATGTTCAAATATTTTTTAATAATTTCATAAAATTCTCTAAAATGTTCCTTTAATGTTATCATTGCCAAATGTACTACCCCATTTTCATCATCTTCTTTCTCATAATTGAGCCATAAGGGAGAATTTTGCATAAGTGTAAGTTTTGTTGATGGAAATAATGATAATTCTTTTTGTTTTAATCCATTCGATATTTTCATGCTTCCTGATTGGCAATCTATCAAAGTTGTTGCTATTGCAAGCTAAGGATATCCTAGAATTATGGGATACGCCATATCTTTTCCTCTTTCTTTCAAAACTAAAAAGTCAATAGGATAATCCCATGTTTCTATAGTCATTGTGATGTCTTCCAGACTTCCTTCTGGTTGAGTAGTATAATTATCAACTAACATCAACGCAATAGATGTGGGTTGTATGATTTTAAGTCCCAAAGACTTTGTTTTGTTAGTTATAATTATATTAATTGTTGCTCCCAAGTCAATCAAGACATTCTCAACTTCTATTTGTCCAATCTTTAAAGTTATCGCTGGTGTCTCTGGATCACTGAATTTTCGTGGAAGGAGTCTCCCAAGTAAAACATTTGTGATGTTATTTCCCACTTGGACTATGTAAGTCATTCTTTTCTTTCTTCCAAGAGTCTTTATGCATAATGTTTTAATCAATTTGTTGATCTCGGGAACATCCTTAATAGCTTGTAGAAGTGGAATTTTAATCTTAATTTTCTTCAATTCCTTTAATAATTGAGAGTCCAATATATCTTCATGATCTTCTGTGGCATTATCATGTGCTTCCTGATCTTTGAACCTTTCAAGATAGGGTACCTTTCTAGGGTTAGTTTGATTTTCCTGAGGCTTAGTTATCAAAGGTTTATTGGTTTCTTCATTTTTTTCTTTTTCCTGGGGTTTGACACAAGTTGATACAGGAATAGTTTTCTTTCTTAAATGTATGTCATTCACCTCTATGAAGTTAAGACTAGGAGGATTGGTATCAATGACATTAGTTTTCCTATTCCTTGGATTTGGTATAGGTTGGGTAGGTATTTGAGGTTGATTTACTTGCTCATTTGGTTGATTTGGCAAGGGATTCACATTTGGTGTCCACTGCTTGTTAAAGTTCTGATTATTTTGCCATTGTTGATTATAATGTTGGGTAGGTTGCCATTAATTATTTTGGTTTTTCCAAGAAGGTTGATTCTACTACCATTGATTTTGATGCCAAGGAGGTTGTTGTCCCCAAGGCATGTTAAAGGGTTGATTGTTCTAGTTGTTCCAACTAGGGTTGTTCCATTGGTTTGGATTATTCCATTGATTTTGATTATTCCAATTATTTCTTCCACCATACAGTCCTTGATTTTGATTCCTCTACCCAGCATAGTTTAAATCTTGTTCAGTTTCAACTACCTTGTTTTTATATCAAAGAGAATTTTACAAGTTTTTGTACCATGTGAACCATTACATATAGCACAAACTTCAATAGTATCCAATGGGCATTCTCATAACAAATGTTTTCCTCTACATTTTGAGTTATAAATAGCTAGTGGTTCAAAACTCCTCCTATCTGATTGTCCATCCAGATGAACAAGAATATATGCCTTAAGATTTGTTATTTCTTCCATTACTTGACTAACATCAGGTTGTCCTCCCTTTTTCTTAGAACCCTTTACTCCATATCTGCTTCTAGAATAGCTATGTCAAATATCAATAATCTTTTACAATTTTAATTTATTAATGTCTCCTTCACCCATGAGATTCAAAGAATCTCTAGAGTCATCATCAATTCCTTTGAGAAAAATGGTGTTTGTAATATCATATGTTAGACCATTCCCATATCTTCAATGGACAAATTGAAATCTATCAACATAATCCTCCAAACTTTCATCTTCCATTTGCCTCATTCAAAATAGTTCTTCCTTCCTATCCTTGACCCTGCAATAATCCTAATATTTATCCAAAAAAACATTTTCCATCTCTTCCTAAGTTGAAATGGATTTGGATTGAAGATCCATAAACCATCTTAAAGAATATTCCTTTAATTTTGAAGGAAAAAGTTTAACTTTTGGTTGTCAAATGTATAATCATGGGTTTGATAGACTTTAAATTCAAAAATAAATTGATTAGGATCCTTAGAAGTCTTTCCACAAAAATTTGGCAAACTGACTAGTGAGAAATTTTCCATAGGAGGTTCATTGTCGCCCCTATTTATATCTATTGATACTGAAATATCCTATCAGGAGGTGGATTGTCTCCATTGTGATCACCCATGTTTGCTTTGTGAGTTGTTCTTGAATTTCTTCTTCAATGTTGTTACCAAATATATTTTCTTCCTGGTATTCTTCATTCAATGGTTGATTATTTCCTTTCCCCAAAGTTTGTCTAAGGGGTAAATAACATCCTAATTGATCTTTAGGTTGTTCATTTCATCTCAACAAACTATTTTAGCACAAGATCCCTATAAACACTAGTCACTTAAATGGACAAGGTCCTTCAAACTATTCATATGGTTAATCCCTGGCAACGACACCAAAAATATGTGCAAAGTTAGTGTTTTGTCAATTTGCATCATTTAATTTCTTATTCAAATGTCAACCAAGGCATGCACAAGGTTGTCTTCTGTAAGGATCATTCAATGAGACTTCAATGATTGGGGGTTTTTGCACTATAAATAGTGACTAACTAGTATTACTGACTTAATCAAGAGCAATCCAGAACTTCCCTAACTAATCTTCTAAGTTCTAATTTACTCTTTGTTATGATCTTGGTGGGCAACCTTCACTAGCACCTTGAGATTTTTGTGTAATGGTTTGTACCATATGGTATGAGAGCCTCCACCCAGGTTCGAGTCACAGAGCAGGTGACAATGTCAGCATTATAGTGTTTGTTTGGCGCTCATATGGCCAAGGGAGGGCCCACCATATGGGTGCACATCCAACCAGAAGGGAAGCAGTAAGAATGTTCTTGGCTTATGTAGAAAATAAGAAGTTCAAAGTATATCAAATGGATGTTAAGTCAGTTTTTATGAATGGAGAACTTGAAGAAGAGGTATACATTGAGCAACCTGAAGGTTTCCCTCTAACAAAAGACAATGATATGGTATGCAGACTTAAGAAATCTCTATATGATCTGAAGCAAGCACCTAGAACCCGGTACACAAGGTTGGATAAGTATTTAACAAAACTTGGATTTGTTAAAGGTATGAAATATATATAGTAACTTGTATTTGAGAGAAATTGAGAATGGTTTGTTGATAATATTAATATTTGTTGGTGACATAATATTTGGAGGTAATGATGAAGCAAGTGATAAGTTTGTTGAAGAAATGAAGAATGAGTTTGAGATGAGCATGATAGGAGAAATGAAGTTTTTCCTAGGGTTGTAGATTGTGAAGAATAGTGATGGAATTTTCATTTCACAAGCTAAGTACTTGAAAGATTTTTTGAATAGATTTGGATTGGAAAGTTGTAAGCATGTTCATAAGCCTATGATAATTGGTCAAAAGTTATCTAGCATGGATGAGACACCTATAGGTAGCCGAAGAAGTACAGATCCATGATTGGAGGTTTGTAGTATCTGACTCAAACCAGACTAGATATAGCAAACGTAGTTGGGACTGTAGCTATATTTCAAGTTGATCCTAAGGAGTATCATTATGCAGCAGTAACGAGGATATTCAGATATTTGAAAGGAATGTTTGATTATGGAATATGGTATGATAGATCAAGTGATTTCACTCTATTTGCATATATTGATGTGAACTGGGTAGGCATTATGGATAACGGAAAGAGCACCAGTGGTGAAGCATTTTTTCTTAGAGGAAGATTGGCTTCTTGTTTGAGCAAGAAACAAGATTCTATTTCATAGAGTACAATTGAGGCAGAGTATGTAGCAAAAACAAATAATTGTAATCAAGTTATGTGGATGAAACATATGCTAAAGGATATTGAGATTGAGTTTACAAAACCTATTATTATGTATTGTGATAATACAAGTACAATAAGTATGTCTAAGAATCTTGTGTCGCATTCTAAGACTAAGCATATATCTATTAAGTATCATGTCTTGAGAGAGAAGGCAATAGAAAAAGAGAAATTAGATTGGAATATGTGAGTACTAAAGATCATATTGTAGATATCTTTATGAAGCTCTTAGCTAAAGATACATTTGAGTACTTAAGATTTATGTGTGGAGTTATGCCTCTACCTACTTCTAAGTAGATGATGTAGAGAATGCATCAGTCTAGTGGCACAAAGCACTATTATTAGACTGGACTGAATGTCGATGCTTCTTGTATGCGGGAGTATTTGTGATGAGTTGAGCCATTCATGACTCTTGGTATTTGGTATTGAATAGTGTCTTTGGATACTTGAGTTGGTTATAAATTGAAGCAACATATTGATATAATAAGGCCTTTTTTATTGATGTCAATGCAGAGAGAGTACATGAAAAACATCTTATAGTTGAATGAGGGAGAGACATTATTAAAAAGATTTAGAAAGATTCATGAATATCTCTATAGGCGAGTATACAACATGAAAATAGAGTAGTGTTCTAGAGGTTTTCAAATTTGATTGATGAAGAGGATTTGAAAAGATGAGAAGAATAGTAATAGAAGCAACATAGTATTGTCTGGTATTCTCGGAACCTAGATATTTTTCATCTATTTGTCATCAATGCCAAAGGGGGAGATTGTTAGCATGAATGCTGATGGTATTCCTTTGGGAGAGTATCTTAAGCATTGCTAGAATACTTGGGAGATTGTTAGCATGATTAACATGTTGTATTCATGACTATGTTTGTCATTGACGTCAACATAGCAGTAAGTCTATGAAAACTAGTAGAGCAATAGACATAGATCTTAATTGTATAGATAATATTTTGATTATCTAGTGACGCACGTTCATGGACATGTTCTATATGGTGTCCTGATGTTAATGATCAATGTGCTATATCTGAGTTGAAGATGTATGGAAGATATGCTTGATTTATAAAGAGTTGTACAAAGATAGAGTACCTAAGAAGCAATTTTTGATGTTTGTATTATATCTTCTAACAGAAATATAATCTAGAGATGTGTGGTCAGCTAGTGACATAAGACAATCTAATCAAGATGTTAGCAAACATGCAAGCCTAGTGTCAGACATGTGAGAAGTTGTATAGAATGTGAGATGATAGTGCTATTATACTTATGAATTAATTAATTATCTTATTATAATTAATTGGAAAAGCCTCAAGGCTGACTCAAGGAATTATTTTGAAGATACGATATAAAGGAAAGCTATTTTCCTTATTTGTAAAGTAGAAGTAATCATTGTATTGAATGTGAAGTGTGAAAAGGAGCAGAGTGTTAGGTGAACACAAGTAAGAGATCCAAGAGATTATTAGATGCAAGATTTGTGATCTGGTTACAAGATCAGAAGGATAACAAGTCTGGTTGACATGACAGAGAAAGAGGAAGGAGCAATACTAATCATTTATATTATTCTACAAGAATTATATAGAGATCATTTGGATAGTGGATTCATTGGTCTTGCCCCTTAAGCTATTGGGATAGTGGGTCCATCTATCTTCTACAAATCTTAACAGGGTTGGCACAACTCCTAACAAGGATTGATATGTACTGAATGTTGTTATAGACTCCTAACAAGGTCCATCCTCTAATAAGGAATATTTATATTAGTACATCATCTTGTGGGTATCATCCCCACCAGAGTTTTCCCTCTAATCAAGGGTTTCCCTAGTTAACATATCTAGTGTTATTGTGCATGAGTATCTTACTGTAGTTTCTAATTATATTGCTCAAATGGTTAAAGTTTAATAATGTTGATAATTGGGATATTAGTTGTATAACTGATTCACCCACCCCCTCCTAGTTGTATTGGTGGACTATATATTCTAACATAACTTTGTGAGTAGAAAGATTCAAACATTTATATGCTTTGCTCTTGTTGGAGTAGCCTAGGAATATGCCTTCATCACTTTTTGCATCGAACTTTCCTTTCCTTGCTTCTTTCAAGATATAACATTTTCTTCCAAATACTTTGAAATAAAAGACATAAGGTTTATAGCCATACCATAATTCATAAGGTATTTGATTTGTACCTTTATTCAGTTGAACTCGATTTAAGGTATCAATTATTGTGTTGATTGCTTCTTTCTAGTATTGGTTGCAACATTCTTCTCAATCATCAGTATTCTTGCACAATCCATGATGGATCTATTCCTTCTTTCTACAATGCCATTCTGCTGAGGTGTACTAGGTGTAGATACTTATCTTTTGATCCCTCTTTCATTGCAGAGCTCATTGAATTCATTATAGATGAATTCACCTCCTCTGTCTAACCTCAAGCATTTTAGATCCAGATACCTCTTGAACTTTTGAAAAGCTTCATATTTGGCTTTTAGGAACATCACTATCATCATCCTAGAATAATCATTAACAAACAAAATGAAATATATGTCTCCATTGTAGCTCTTTATACCTATTGGTCCACAAAGATCTATATGAACTATTTCCAAGACTTCTTCTATATAGTAATTCTTACTTTTGAAACCAGTTTTGCCCACTTTTCCAATCTGACATTGTTTGCACATGGCCATATCAAGTTTCTTTAGATTTGGAATACCTCTTACTCTTTTGTTCTTGCTTATGGTAACCAGGTTATCAAAGTTTACATGATACATTATTTTATGTCATAGCCAACTTTCCTCTACTTGTGCCAAAAAGCATGAACTTTCAGTAAGATCTAGATAGAATAGATTAGATTTAGTCTAATTGCCACTCCCAACTAGATTTCCTTTGCTATCCAACAACTTGTCTTTCCCATTCATGAATTCTACCTTGTATCCAATGTTGTTCAGTTGTGCCACACTTAGTAGATTGTGCCTTAGACCTTCAACCTAGTAGACATTGTCACATTTGATTCCTTCAATTAATGCAATGCATCATTTTCCTTTCACATAACATGGTTCATTATTTTTGAATCTAAAACTTCCACCATCATAATGTTCCAAGTGTCCAAACTTAGTTTTGTCACTAGTCATGTGATGAGAATAACCACTATCTATTATCCATGTGTCATTCTTGCTAACATGAGAAATGAGTGCCATATTTTCATTTTTCTCATCATCTGATTCATCCTTAATAGCAATATATACCATTTCAGAATCTTTAGCAATGTAAAAAGATTTCTTATCTTTGTCTTTGTAGTCCTTATAGTTCTTGAAGTCTTTCTTGCCTTTAAATTTATTGTATTTTTTGTCATCTTTGTTTTCTTTGTTTGGACACCTTGCAATAATGTGACCAACCTCTTCACATGAGAAAAAAATCAATGATATTTTACCTTTACCTTTTCCCTTTGGTAACCTTCTTGCAAGCAGGGATTCAATGTCTTCAAGGTCATCCTCACAATCATCATCTTCTTCACTATCAATCTATTTGACTTTTGAGTTTCCTCCATTTCTACCAAGAGTTAGTTTGGATTTGAATGCAAATTATATGTTATTAGTATTAGGAAGATAGTTATCAAAGTTATCCAACTCAAAAGCAGTTGATCTTCCCACTAGTGCATCCAAAGTTATATAATTTTTAGAATCACATCTCATCTCTTGAATAGCTAAAACTCTAATTGCATAAATAGGAAGAAGACTTCTTAATACCTTGCTGACTATTGTTGTATCATCTATTTTTCCTCCCACAACTCTGATTTCACTTACACTTGCTTTGATTCTTTCACTATATTTTGCAATGTTTTCATCTTCTTTCATATTCATCTGATCAAATTGGCCTCTTAGACTTTTTCCTTTGGCTCTTTTCACATTATCATCTCCTCCATAGATCTTCTCCAATTTGTTCCACATGTCATAAGTAGTAAGGAAATATTTGACTTCATCAAATTCAGAATAGTTGAGAGAGAAAGCAATATCAATCATCATTGTATTGTGATTCTTCATATCCACCATTTGATCCACAATTAAAGGCTTTGGTGGTGCCATATATTGGTTCAACAAGAAGTGCATACCTATATCTCAAATGGTTCCCAAATGTAGCTTCATTAGTTCCTTCCATGCTGAAAAGTTCTCTTGGTTAAGCTTAGGAATCTCTCTCCTAGAAGACATCTTGATCTTTAGCTTAGGTCTTTGAAACCTTCCTTGTAAGCACCAATAGCTTTGATACCATTTGTTAGAAATGCAAGGAGTAACTGAGAGGGGAGGGGTGAATCAGTTGCCACAAAAATAATTTCAAGTCCTTTAGATGTCAATACAAACTTCTCACTTAATAATCAAATCCTTGCTCTTCTTGGTTAGAACTAGGTATTCACTGTAACTTGGTTAATAACGAATTCCTAAGATATTAATGTTTATTAACCTTTAGTAACTTAGTTGCATAACCACAAAGTATTGAGAAAATAACATGAACACATGAGATAACAAGATTTAACATGGAAACCCAATTTAGGAAAACCACCAATGCAATTAGTTACGACTTTTCACTCTTCTAAAGTGATCCCTATTAGGAGCCAAACCTGTTAAAGGTTACAAGACACACGGTTAAGTGTGACTCTATTAGAGGATTCAAATCACCCTATTAGGAGTGGCCTTGTTAGAGGTATTCAAACACTTCAATCTATAATTTCCACCTTGTTAGAGGATTTACAAAATGACTACTATGCCAATTCTACTAAGAGATTTCTTCACTACTACAATCGTTAGAGAGTAATAATCATTGACCTGATTGATGAAGCAACTGACTTTGCAAATTTAGATCATTGTTTTGGTTTAACCTCTTGATCCTTCCTAATCAAAATATTCTTTACAACTCAATCTTCTAACTCAAATGCTCTATCTTAATCAGATCCTTCTCATTTTACTTCTTTGACATTGTTTCTAATTGTTTAATTCAATTCACAACTTGACCTTTCATATATATGATATTTAATGTCAAGTTGTCTTGAATAATCTTCCATACAAGCATTTAACAGCCATTTGGTCAGCTTGTATTAACCAATTAATTAACAAAAGTAATCAATTGATAGTCAACTAACACTAAACTAATCACTCGGTTAATACAAAACTTCCTTTGATGATTGACCAAACTTGGTTAACACTCATTGCTCTTCATTGACTGACCAAACTTGGTTAATAGTGACTTCTACTTGGCTGATACTGAAATATCCTTTAGTGCCCAATTGAGCTCACCATACACTATGCTTGGCTAAGGCTTGACATTTGTTCAATATCAATGACAATATACAATTGAATAATTGTGACATTTTGAACATACATTGTTAGGTACATAATTATGCCTTTTGTTAGTCCAATAGGGCATTGTTTGTGATTTGCATTCATATTCTCTGTGTTCATACTTTTGACAATTATAGCAATATCCTTCAAATCTAGGTCTAGCTAGTATGTTGCTCATCTTTGATCTACATTCATGTATTTGATGTCCTTGCTTCTTGCAGTAAAAACAATAACCAATGAACTTAGGTTTAGGGTTTTGCATACCGTTTTTGCTTCTGTAGATGTTTGCAGTATGACCCTGTTTTCCACAATGATAACACGTAGGCTTGCATTTTGTCTTTGCATTTCTCAGTTCTCCACTCTTTGATGATTCTCCTTGCTTGGTAGATGAATGTTGCTTTGTATGACTTGATTTAGAAGTACTAACAGATGATTTCATTAGTTCTTCAAAGTATTTCATTACTTCCTTTGGCTTGTTCAATTTTTCCACAAGTTATTTCTCAATCTTTAGTTCATTCCTCAATAAGTCATTATGTGATCTCATATTTGCTATTTCTATATCCTTTTTGTTCAGCTATTGATTTGCAAGCATCAACTAATTTAACATGTCTAGTTGAATATTTGTAAGCATTTGAACATCATATGTCCTTTCTTCAAGTCTAATTGTCATTTATCTTTTGTCTTCTTCAACAATAACCCTATCTTGTTCATATATATTTTTTTTTTCTTCACTTCACATAGCCTTACTAATTGGATCTCATGTTCTCTTTTTAGTCCTTTGACTTCTTCATTTAGGATACAATTCTTTTCTAGTAGATATGTAATTGATGCATCACTCTCACTTGAATTTCCAGTTCTAAACAATCCTTGAGTTTCAACTTCTTCATAATTCAACTCATTTTGTTGAATGACCAACTCCTTCCTCCTTTTTCAGGGATTTCTTCACTTCCTGTCTTGCTGTTTCAAGTTGCTGCACTATGAGCTAGATGTCAATCACCTGATTGTCAATAACTTTTCCCAATTTATAAGCTTCCATCTCCAAGATTTGAACTCCCAAGCTATTAGACTTTTTCAAGATAACTCTTTCTTATACCAATTGTTGGAAGTCTTAATTGGGAAACTAAGATATTGAGAGGGTGGGGGGGTGAATCAGGATCTATAATACTTTTTACTTTTAACAATACTATAGTGCATTCACCACATTTACCATCTCATATCTAATGCATGCATATCATAACTTGTCAAATCAAACTGTAGTAATATGTAGATCTAATATATCAGTCACATGCATGAAATATAAGCACATAACACAAAGATTTTGTTATCTAGAAACCCCCTAAGGAGAAGGTAAACCTGCGGTGGCAATGATACCCACAAATCTTCACGACTGTAGTAATAAAGTTAACCTATTAGGGTTACAATGTTTGACCACATCTGATGATCTACCCTATGAGGGGTCTGCCCTATTAAAAGTTGTTAAGACAATTAGGTCTTACCCTATGAAAGGATTTTACTCTTACAAAAAAGTAAGGACTTGATTGAGAGATTTAAAAAGCTCTTTTAAGACCACTATGTTAAGAGATTATCTATGTCTCAAACTATTAAAATTGATTTAGTACTTGACCCTCAGTCTTATTTGAAAAGAAAATTTTGGATCTCCTCTCTTCAATATGATCTAATCTCTAATTTGTTATAGCTTTACTGTCCTTTACTGCTTGATAAGGTCACTTCCTCTATTCTGTAATAACGCTTTTGCCTCCTTTATAATGTTCACACTATCACACTTGATCTTCTCTATGATCACACGAAAAAGCTTACTTTCTCTTCTCACCATGTCGTATCCTGTCCTATCCTATCATTTCAAATAGGGTTTGGTCTTCTCTATTTAAAGGTTTCTTAAAGAGTTTTCTAGATGCTTCCCTTTTTCGCCTCTTCATTTGATTGGTTGAATAATGCTCATAGGGATCTCTGATTCTTGTCATAAAATGCGTAATAACCTCTGTAACAACCTCTACAAATGTTAAATGTCTTGTCCATGTTAGCCTAAAATGGTTTACCTCAAATTTTGCATCATTCTTAACTTGAATGCCAATTTTGTATTGCCCGACACTTATTGTCTTTGACACTCGACATTCACTATACATGTTGTTGCTCGATCTCTACTGTGCTCAACACCTTTTGTGTAACTTAGCTTCAATATGTTTGAACTATTCAACGATCATTAGGGTCAGGTTATATTGAAAATACTCGATGACCAAAGACTTGCTTGGCTCCTATAGAGCTCAACATATACATGTTTATTTACAATTCCATCACATTACTCGGCCTATATAGATTAGCTTGGTCACATTGATGATCGTGTGACTCTGGCTAGTATATGACTAAGTGTTTGACACTAATAGACAACAATAGTTAGGGATACCAACAAATATAAACATATGAGACATATATGATCAAGAGCATTGGCATCTTCAAGTATTCAGGGATTCATTGCAAGCATTTCTTTTTCAAAATCTAACATCCATTTTTAATCGTCAAGGGAGGAGATGTACATTGCATACATTCCTTTTCTTCTTCTTCTTCCTTCAAGCAAATCTACATCCATGGCTCCATGATTTGATATTGGCAAGATCCATCCTATTTATGGAGATTTCCTAAATTCACATTGAAGACTTGGCATCAACAACATCTAACACTACAAAACCCTTCCTCAAAAGGGTTTCATCAAGAAAGGTAAATTATTTAGGGTTGATCTTTTTTCCTTACATACTTTGCATATTATTTCATTTCAAGTTTAATTCATCATCTAGGGATTGACTAAAGCAAGCTACCCCCAACAAACAAAACCATTTTTTTCTTGTGTGGTGGTTCATGATTAGAGTTTCAGATATAGATTTGAGTATCTTCTTCATAGAACTTTCAATATTTGCAAAAGTTTCAAACTTTTTTGCACATTGACAAAGGTCAATCTATACCTCCAAGTTGACATATACCCTCCATTATGACATATACATCACCACATATTGACCTATATGCGGGACATAATGCGTTCTAAGCTTTTTTTTTTTCACTGGCTCTCTAATTTTAGATCTAGTCTATTTTTTGTTACTGTTGTTTCTAGAATGCCATTTTTAGACTTTCAAAATGTCTTTATAGGCATAGAAACAAATGAGACCAAATTGCAATATCACAATATTTACATGAAACTAAATTATAATTCATAAACAAGAAAAAAATATGCAATCAAGATGAAAACTTGCTATTTATCTTTGACATTTCAAGTTATATGTCATCACCAAAGCAAAAAGTAGTGCTCATGATAATTAAAAACCATATTAAATGTTCCTTTGCTTAACCATTACACATGTTATTCAAGAAATGATGGTGCAAGTAAATACTACTTAATTGCTTGCATAAAAGATGCACCCAAATTAAAACATCACATAAATTTCAAATGCTCATAGTAGTGCATACAATAGCTACCACATTCAACATACATGCATCAACTACACATTCAATACTCAAGATTTCTATTAAATAAATGCAACCATTACAAGGATAGGCATTGGGAAACATTCTAATAAGAGTTGAAGGACACAAGACCATCCTCATTGATAAAATGAGTTTTATTATAGGGCCAAAGCTATTGCTAAAATGAATAATAGAGTATGGGAGACATTTTCCCATAGCCATCTATGCTTTGGTGGAGTCTCTATGATACTTGTTGGTGACCTCACATAACTACTACTTATGATGGAAAAACCTATCTAAACATTGCATTAAAGTGCCAAAACATTGTTGGACCAATTCATAACTATTATCACATTTTAGACAGTGTTTTCACAACAAGGTGAATTTGCAACAAAAGTTCAGTTTCATCAAATGTTGCAAAATATATACAATGCAAAAATAAGGCAAGAAGATTGATTTTTTTGATGAGATTCATAGACAACTAACTTACTCCAAGTGAAAATGAATAATTTTCCAATTCAATGCACTTGTTTGCTACTAATGATTTAGTTAACATAGGTAATAGAGGAACACTGAAATTGTTAAATTGACTAATTGTATTGAGTACAACAACGTGCACTTGGATGACATAAAAAATACAACTAGTGATGATTAAAAAAAAAAAGAAGTATTACTTTGCAGAGGTCAACACATAATGCTTATAACCAACACATGGATATAAGCAATCCTTGCAAATGGAGCTCTTGGTGAAGTAATTAAAATTATTTATGACCATCATTCCAAATTGCTTGATGTCATAATGTATGTTATAATAAAGATTAATAATTACGACATGCCATCATGGAACCAACAAAACCCCACAAGTAATCAATAATTCTTGTATCCCTAGGCAATTGGAGCTAAATACCCATTACAATGATATGGGCTATAACCATACATAGATCTCAAGGCCTTATACTACAAAAATAAATAATTTATATTGGCAAAATAGAGAGGTAAGGGCTAACTTTCACATTCATATTTAGAGTCAAATCATTGAATGATCTTCCCATTTAATTGACATTCTCCTTCGAAAGGTCATCCAAAATGCAAAATGCTCCATGTACAATTATGAGGGAAAAGGAGGTTCGCCTACATCCCCATTCCAAGAAATCAAAGAATGTAACTTATGGTTCTCTTCATCTTTTACAACATAGATATATCAGTTCCACTTTTACAAATTTTCCTACAAAATATTATAATTTAAAATGATTTGATAATTATTGTAAAAAAATAAAGCTCTAAAATGTAAAAAACTATATATCTTATGCTTGATTATCACTTATATTACAAATAGAACTAACAACATAGTGAGTTTTCTTTTTAGTTAGTTATTAATTTTAATTTTATAAATAATTATATTCATTTATGAAGAACAATAGTTTTTTTTTAATTGAAAAAAATGTAAAAGAATACAAGAAGAAGGCAACAAGCCATGTAAAAGTAATGTCTAACTAGTATTTATCATGACTAATATAACAAAAGTTACATAACTAATACATCAAACTTTACAATGTTTACTCATCTTTACAATAATTACAAAATATAAATACAATAAAACAAGACATGTCAATGCTGAAAGAAAGACTTTAAACCATGATGCATGAATACTTCCCTTTCAATAAGTAGACACCTAACTTGTGACTTAATTTCTTGAATATGAAAATCCACCTACAAGTTATTCTCAGCCTCAACCTATAGTTGAAAAGAGAGAAGTCAGACAAAAAAATGTTTGAGTAAAGCCCAAGAGGAGCAACTTCTTGATGAACATTATTGAGGCTATTCAAAACAACTTTACACATGGATCTTGATATAAGAGACAAAATAACATGCCTAACTCCCTCAACAATGATATTAGTACACAACCCCACACCAAGCAAGGCTTCTTTCCAATTTAGTTTGTGTTGAAAAATAGTTGATAAATCCTTAAAAACTTAATACCATTAATTCTTGACAACATGACATCCCCATAAAATATGTCTCATGTTTTTATACCTTTGACAGAGTGGACAATTAACTGGTTGGACCATCATTAATTTCAACCAGTCCTCTATGGGTAGTTTGCAAGGTAAGATCCTCCAAGCAATTAATTGTGCATTTGAGTTGGCTTTCAATTCCCATATTTGAGCTGAAAGCTTTGACTAATTTTTTTCTTTAACCCTATAGTTCCTTTTAGAATTCAAATGAGATTTCAAGGGAAGACTAGGAAGCAAATGTAAGTAGAATAAATGAATCTAATAATATAAGCATTTCTCATTTATTAAGTCATGAATATAAAGCTATGTACTTCTATTACAACTACAAAAATTGGTTATGGCCATCTCATCCTTTCCCATAAAGAACAATAGTTAATTTTATAAATAATTATGAAAGTGCTTATAGATGTATTTTCTATGATAGGACAACAACCCAAATTCTTGAAATTCATGACCCAAAAAACCCTTTTGCTATTACTTTTATTTATTAATTAATTACTAACTTACTAATATATTAAATATATTTTACTATCAACATTGCTTTGTACAAATTAAAGGTACAAATGCCACTATTAATCACTCGATTCATGAATGTGTAGGTCTCTCTATTTTTTTAATAGAGTCAGCTTTGTCGTGTGGCCCTCTGGTTCATGAATGTGGGTATCTCCTCTTTGTTATTTATATTTAAAAATAGCAGTCCACTTACACTAACAACCAAGACAGTTAATTATGTCTGTTCTTTTAAAGCTTTCTCGGAAATCTCGGTATTGTGTTTGCTTCCTATACACACAAAGTACTATTATCATAATTATTGCACATATACAATGTATATACTTTGCAATAGCCGTCTTAAGTTTTGGACAATGGACTGCCTAATAACGATAAATGTCTTCTACGCCAATGCCACACGATGTAATAATAATAATAATAATATTAAAAAAATTAATTATAAGAATAATAATGGAGGGTGCATATACAATGTGTGTGTATATATATATCTCATTTGGAATTTCCATGGTATATATATTAAGTATATGCCTGTACATATGGGATGGTATTGAATGTATAATACATATGTAATGTGTATGCCTCTCATTTGTGGAAATTAACCTCTACCATGTATCTCGTATGGCTACTGGACATAAAAACAGTGTCCATACTTGAGAGCGCATATGATGCATAGACAATGTGTATACTTTAACATCAACGCCATTTGTTCTACCGATTCTCCGCCTCCTTCCTAGTTAGGCCAGACCGGCAGGTGGAATCTATGATGAAGCAGTTACCGAAGGGTTAAGTCAAATGGTTTCATATAATGGCTGCAACCTTCCATCGAAATTATTAAAGTTCCCAACCAAAGACGTATGGAAATGGCAGGCGACTGGGCAGAGGGGCAGATTTAGCAGTTGTGACTGAAGATTTTGGCCGAAAATGGGGGACATAAGCGGTTATCCTGCGCTGGCCGCCGAGTTCGAGGTGAAATTGTCGTTACAGGATTTGAACACTGCCCCTGCCACTCCTCCGAACAGAAATAGTACTACCACTAATAATAACAATTTGAATGGAGTTGAAGGTAGTGAGAATGACAACAGCAAGAATAATGGCGTTCAACGCTCGCCGAGCTTTGCATTCAGGGCTCCACAGGAAGCATATCGCATGGAGGATTTCGAAACTGACAGAGTGCTTGGGGTTGGCTCTTATTCAAGGGTATCTTTTTATTTTGATACTCAAACCTAATTTTTATATCAATCTAATCTTTTATATTTCGCTGGTCTTATTATGCGTCGACATTAATTACCATTGCACGGATTTTGGCACATTGAGACAATACACAGACGTTTCTAGATCAAGAGTAATCAGACAAAGCTGGAAAATTGTATTCTTAGATTGAACTCTCATAAATTCAATAAGAAATACAGACACCTTAATGGTCATTGCACACCTTGGAAGTGATGCTCGTCAGAATTGAGCACCATTCACGCGAGTCTCCTGATCTTTTCTTGTGTACTTGTTCTTATTCAACAGTTATTTGCAGAATTGCAGACATTTGGAGGCTTAATTTAAATTATACTTAAACCTTATTAAAAGTTCTGCAAATAGCATGTAGACAGCGTTGTCCTAAAGGATGTTTAAATTCGTTATCATCATCATAATTGACCTCTGTTTACGAAGTATGTCTCTGTCCTTGAAGTTTTAGCAGTTTCTTTTATTTCCTTGCAGACATATATACTCCTCGAACAGGGGTTTGCCAAAATACAGCAGTAATCAATACATTTTAAAATGCTTACAAATCAAGTTGGGTTAAGAGGTTAAAAATTTTCATCATTATATTTTGTACGGTAAGATTGCTTGAACCTTGAACTGTGGACAGTTTTTTTTGATGAAGGTCAGCTTTTTTGCCTAGCCTCTTTGGTTAATAACCAAGGACTGAGGGGTATACATTCCGCAAAATTCACCCAGGGCATGATCCTCGAGGGGCCTTGCACTCAGCCAGACTTGATCCCTGGTGGGCTCTTTGTGGGCCTTTCAACTTCACCAGTAGACCAAGGGCCCTTTGACAGTTTTAGTTCCCTGCTGGAAAGTGTTTTTGCAAACAAATGTTTGCAAATCTACAAGATATTTTGAGCCATAAGCAAGTAAATAATAAATTATATTGAGTCAAAAGATTGAAGAGCAAGTACACAGATCAAATTGTCCTGAAGACATAAAACTTAAAAGGCTTTCAAGTACACAGTTGAACACTGGCACATGAGATCTATCTGATCTTTGAACTATTAAGTTGTAATTACAGTAATTATAAACAGTATCTATTCCTTACTCGTATATTAGGGTTTGCAAACTCATACAGGCTTCTGTGAACATATGCTTTTACAAAAATCTTAAATGAAGGCATTAATTTAAGGCTTACAAATCTATTGGGCATAAAGAATAGTAGAATCCATAATTATCATAATAGAGCACCCTTCAAATGAGATCTCCTGATCCATGAACTAAAATAGTTTTGATTTCTATTCATCACGTATACCATATCTATGGTATGAAAAATCACATTTGCAAGAATGAGCTTTTACTTGAATCTTATTTGAACCAGTCAAAGTAGCATGAGGAATCTGGAGTGCATTTTAACACTAGATGCTCGTAGAATTAATTTTCTATGCAGATAAACCTACTATCATAAGTCCTACATATTTTTTTTTGTTTTTCTAGTATTTAGCAAGGCCAAGAGTTCAAATTTTGTGGGGGCAGTGGTTGAAGCAAATTTCAATTCATTTATTTTGAAGAATGAAGTGAGAACTTGGATCAGAATTGTCATCATTTTTAGGCATTTATGCTTGACTAATCAATTCTTTATGTGAGAAGGAGGGCTTACATAAGCTGGAATTTTTAAAAATAAGGTTGGCATTGAATATATTGTTATAATATGAGATCTAGACATGCAATTTTTCAAGCTGCCTTCCTTTGAATATATTGTTATAATCTCTCTCTCTCTCTATATATATATCTATATATATCTAGTCACAAATGCATATGCACACACACACACACATATGTATGTACACAGGCACAGGCACACATGTTTGTGTGTGTAGGGGTGCATGTGAGTTTCTTTACATGTTAGGCTTCTTCTATAAGCTTTCATGCTTCAGAATTCTTTGCTCATGGAAAGTTGTAGGATACTCTAAACATCTAAATGCTCAATTAATTATCAGGCTAAGGACAATTTTAAGGCTCAATTCATGAGATGACTGTTGCAGATGACAGTATGCAGCTGTGCATTCTCATTTGGCCTCATCTGCTTGCCCTGATTCTGGATCCAGTTGAGTAATTGTACTTGGAAATATAAAATAGGGCTCAAAGCAATATTAGCAAAATAACTCCCAGTGGTATAAGCAATTTAGAGTGAAGCGCACAAGGGGAATCACATGTGACAGGAAGTAGGCAATGCATACTTCTGCTTCATCCACAAAACAAAGAAAGCCCTGATCTCACTTAGAACTGTTGTGTACACTCAATTCATGAGATGACTGTTTCAGAGGACAGCATGCAGCTGTGCATTCTCATTTGGCCTCATCTGCTTGCCCTGATTCTGGATCCAGTTGAGTAATTGTACTTGGAAATATAAAATAGGGCTCAAAGCAATATTAGCAAAATAACTCCCAGTGGTATAAGCAATTTAGAGTGAAGCACACAAGGGGAATCACATGTGACAGGAAGTAGGCAATGCATACTTCTGCTTCATCCACAAAACAAAGAAAGCCCTGATCTCGCTTAGAACTGTTGTGTACACTCTAAACATTTTTAAGCCCTGAAACATTAGAGAGTCACAGACAAACATGGGTAGCCGATTATTTCACCATGACCTATTTTGTTTTTGTAGCCGAACATCCAGAAACATTTATTCTGTTAGAATTAGTTTATGCTTAACTATGTGACTGGAGTTGCATGCAAAATGAATTATCATGTCTCACCAAAGTGTTAGGGCTATACTTTTTAATTGGAAATTATAAGTACGAATTAAAATGTTAATTTACTGTTATGTGTACTTAACAAGCATTTTATTTTAGAAGCAATCTATGCCTCAGAACATGACAACTGTCACACATGATGTCAAATAGTTTTACCTTATCACTTATTTGTTGTCTTCTGATCACGACCTCAAGTGTTTTTGTCTTCTTTCGGAATATAATATAGGGGATAAATATTACTGATTGTGTGCTCCTGTTAACAAAATATATACTCTAGTGGACCTTAATAAGAATTGTTATTTTCACTGCTAGAGGAAACTATGCCCCTACACATAATTATTCTCCTTTTATTTGTTTGCGTTCTATTTTCGTCTTAATTCCTGTACAGTAATTTTCCTTCAGTATGAAAATGGTGCACATTTAATTAGAGATCCTTGTTCGTAGTAGCTCTCCCTGTGAGATTCAACCATGGACATGTGGTTGGAGCTGCAATTCAAAATCACACCAAAGAGCATACAACTCAGAGACTAGACAGTTAAAGATGGAGCACCCCGATGAGTGTGAAGACTGGGTATGTGGCTAGAGCTGTAATATAATACCCCGTCTATGAGTGTACTGATGAAAACTAAGATTATAAAAGAAGAATAACGTACTAAACAGGTCCACACAAGAGAATAGGAAAATTAAAAATCCATTGTGAGACGGAATAGAGGGGCCCATTCATTGACCCTACCTGATTGAAATTCCCCATCTTAAGCCCATGTCGAGTCACATTTACGAACAACACTGCCACTTGCTTTTCACCATTGCTTGTGCTTCATGAATTGCCTAGTGTCTACTGCCAATCAGTCGCTGCAACTTGATTCCATGCCAACAGTCACCAATCCATAGGACTTCCTACCACTGCCCATATAATGCCCTTGGCTGCTATGCTGCTTCTGACCCGACTCAATCTATAGAATATGATGTACAACCTCAGAAAACATGCTTTATAACATTGTCACAGAACATTGCATCATTCTATTCCATCTGCGTAGATCTTACTAAATACTCCTTAAAAAGAATTAAAACAAATATTCAACATTACCAGATTTGCTCCAACCCTCAATGTCTGGTTCGATTCGGTACAAAGGCTGGTCCTTGTCAAATTTGCTCCAAATTTGTCCGTAGAGCCACAAATTTGCTGCAAATTCTGTCAGACGACAACAAGCAGAATTTGGAGCCAATTTGGAAAACATTTCTGCCCAGTGGCTAAACTGGAGCGAAATTTGGTCTCGAGACTTTTTTTTTTGACTTTTTAGAGAGTTTTGTTTTTGCATAATTCGGTCTATTTGACCCTCTAGCCGTAAGAGTGACCACTAAAAAGGCCAAAAATGATGGTTTCTTTGTTATTTGTTGATTTGTGAATGAAGAAGAAAACTTTCTTATCAAGGAAATCCAAATTGACTATAGGCGAAATCCAAATTGACAATTATAGAGGAATTTCTTTCAAAATGCTATGATATCTTTGAATCCAGGGGTTTAAAATATTAATCTTAACTTTTGATCGAGCTTGGGTAGAAATCCTCTGACCAATAGAAAATAAAAATTCGAATAACTGCACTTATCTTCTGATGATTCCTTTCATTCTCAAACTGTCCCCTTGATCTGGAAATATGTTCCATGCATGTAACCAAGCAAGCGTATCATGTTGTATGTATGGCTGAATTATGCAATTAATATCCTATTGGATTGAAACATAGATATTGTGGTATATTTTGCTATGTCGCTTTACTATTAGTATAGTGGAGAATGAACTTATTTCAATTTGCTGGTGCATATACACATATTTTAAAAAACATATGTTTTTGTACAGACAAACCCAAAACAAAACCAACCCAACCAAAACAGATTTTTATCGAATTTCGAACCTGAATCTTGGTCCCAACTCTGAACCTGAATCCAGACAGGCAACTTAGCAAATATTTGATGGTAACATATTTTAAATCTAAAACATCTATTTGTGGAGTATAGTCCATGTATATGATAGAATTCCATATCTATGTGAAATCATTTTGTATATTAAAAAAATTAACTTCAATTTTTCGCAAGTATAATATTGTAATTTTGATGCACCTACTTTTAGATGTTATTCTATTTAACAAAATAATATATCTTCTAATCCATTTTCTCGATTTATAATCTCTTACATATTGCTTAACACATAATCTGGTATTGGTGTAACCATTGCAGCTCCTTAGGGTGCAAGTGCTAGTATTATCATTGAAGCTAGTTTTTCATATAACTCCTATTGTTTCTCTGACACTATATTCTTATTATTTCTGACCAAGTTTTAATTTTTAAGAGACCTAATGGTGAAACTCGTGGTTTCGACTGTTCTAAATAATGAGTGCTCTAAAATTGAAGACAAGAAAATAAACATTTGGAGAGTGTACAGACTTCATCATCCAAAAAGGCATTCTGGGTGGGGTCAAAGACATGCAGGGTGCAGCTGTCCAGACCATTAGCTTAGAAGCAGCTCACTTGTACATAATCATTTTACAGTTTTTCCAGATTATTTGAAAGTGGCCCAAATGTTTTTCCTTGAATTTATTCCCACCTGTTTAGAGCAAAATGACCTAATGCTTGTTTGGTTGGGATATAATACATACTCTCTAGGGCAGTTGTGTCATGTATATATTTTGGCAAAACATTGAGATTCTCTTTGATCCTCTGAAACACATGAGAAGATAATTTTTCTCTCCTAAGCTTCCTTGAACATTAAATTAAAGAACATTGCAATTATAAACAACTGTTCTTTTCTTGTTTTGATAACTGTAGACATTTTAGGAAAATTTTCTCAAGTCACCAAAGATAATGTAGAGCTTAAGCATATGGTTTTTTCATTTTTTAAGTAGTGATCACCATCAGCAATCTTTGAGCAAACGGCTCTGTAAAAGTATACTCTGCTGCTTGATCGTCACTATAAAGGTGTTCAATGACCAACAACAGTTTCAGCTTCTCATAGAACACTGTTGAAGCCCCCCTCTAGTGAAGAAACTGGTAGGAGATATTTTTTGTGCTGACCTGCAAGAGCACCTTCCAGTATGTACTATGTGGATTGTATGCAGTACTGTGATTAGCATCTTGGGCGGCTTAATAGCATCCATATTTTCAGACATCCACTTATGTCTATAATCATGGGATTCTTGCTTTATTCTATTATGCCTCTTTAGCAGCAATTATGCTCCTTAAAACTTTTCTGTCTCTACGAACCCATATTATCCTTTCCATTGGAATGTGCCTTAAAAGTTAAAAGCCAAGGTTCTCCTCCAATTTCAGCTTATTGAACCTCACAAAAATTCCAATGAGATAACAGGCCCCTGGCCCATTTATGGTATTCAAACCAATCTGCACAACTCCCTGCCTGTAATTGGTTCTATCAAGTTGTTTATTTCTCTGATTGAGTGCCTTGACAAGGTTCATAATACTTTTTCTGAACAATGTGTTCAAAAGTGTGGCGCAGTCTTCAGTTCATATTGTTGGCTTCTACAATTACTATAGCTTTCTACAGACTTGCACTGTCAAGAACCCTGAGTTGATTGTATCTATCATCTGTAAGGATGGATTCTATCACAAACATATTGTCTCGGTCAAATCTTTTGGATCTAAATAAATTATCTAGTATCTAATTTGAGGAAAGGATTTCTTTTGAACTAATCTGGTTCTAGGACATGTATTCTCTTGAATTTTTCTGGTTATGACTAATCATTAATAATAATTGTCTTTGGCCATCAAAATCAATTGCCTGCTAGGGAATGGTTATTTGTGCTGTTTTGTATTTATTTTATCTTGTATGTTTCTGTTAGCATTAGAATTCAAGTTTGTAGTTATTTTGAGGTTGTTGCGTGCAACATTTTTGGTTCCAAGGAAGTAAATCATCCTCAAGGGAGGAAACTGGTATTTTGTGGATTTTTCCTATACAAAAAGTAAGAAAGCAGTCAAAAGGCTTAAGTTTTTTATGGTTTATAGTTGAGATGCTTAAAGTTCATGATTGAACAGCATAACTTATGGATATTATTTAACAAGAAAGCTGTCTCATTAAACGTTATGATTTGTGGAAGCTTGAAGTCATTAAAGTTTATTTTATTCTGACAGGGGATGTAAGTGGATCTGCATATCTTAGTTGTAGAGCCCTGGTTTGACTAACTTCAATAGTTTTTTCTAGCTTACCTGTATGAATGTTCTTGAACAAATGTATTTTATTCTTATAAAATTTAATATATAATGTTGCTTTCTTTTGGTTGCATGATCATGATGTATCCATTTTCAGGTTATCAGGGCAACGAAGAAAGACACAGGAAGAATTTATGCTTTGAAGATTATGGACAAACGATTTATAGCAAAAGAAAAGAAAGTGGCATATGTAAAGCTGGAACGCATTGTGCTTGATCAGTTAGATCACCCAGGGATAATTAAGCTCTATTTTACCTTTCAGGATACTTACCATATCTGTATCCAAGGGCTATCTTGATTTTTCTTTGGCTGCATGATGTATTTACAAGGAAATAAATTGTATATCTTTGAAGCTGGTGGATGCAAATTTAATTAATTATATAGGTAATGTTAATATTACCCTACAACTTGCACGGTTTTATCGGCTTATTGTGCAATGTGTACTGTGTTACTATCTTTGAAGCAGGTGGATGTAAATTTAGTTAAGTTTGCAGATAATGTTAGTATTACCTCCAACTCACAAGGTTTTATCAGCTTATTGTTACTGTGTTACCCGGTATGCATTTCCGGCAATAATTGACCTGACCCCATTTCCGAGATGTTCTGGAAACTTCCAGAAATCCTTCCCTTGTCTGTCTCATAAAATCAATGTTTCAGTTTTGATAATTTGTTTGATTTCCACCCTCATGTGAACTCAAAAGTTAAATTATTTAACACAAACCTTACATAAGCATGTTTTATCCATGTTAAAGCAGATTTTTTTCTTGATTCTATTGTGTGTGTTTTTATAGCATCAAAGTTTCAGATCACACTCTGTGAAACATGTTTTTATATGAATATTTAAATTTTTTCCATATATATTTAAAAATTTCCCTATTTTTTATATAGCTGTTGCCAATACTGTCCCCTGCTGTCCCCTGCTCTGAGAAAAAGTCTGTGCCTGAAACCCATTTCTTTGTCCCACTGTCCTGAAAACCTGAGGTAACATAGATTGTGCAGGATATATTGAAAATTATGTCACCCATTTTTTTCAGATGTTTGCCTGTAAGTCAGTTTTCTTTTAGTAGTTTTGTGTTTAGCTGTACCACAGAAGTTTCTTGACACACCCCTTAGACATGGGCCTTGAATCTTGTGATGGAGGAGAGCTTTTCGATCAGATAAGTCGGGTGAGTGGTTGATTTTACAATACATGTTATGTATTTGCAATCTGGTTGAGGGCTGGTTATTCTCAGCAATCTTATATGTTCTGAACTATTTTATTTCATTCTCTAAAAAAAAGTGGATTCCCATTTTAAAAGAATTTTGATTGCTCTCACAAAACTACAACCTTGGATGCTATGTTTGAAGAAAGGGCACTTATCGGAGGATGAGGCACGTTTTTATAGTGCAGAAATAGTGGATGCTCTGGAGTACCTTCACAAAGTAGGGCTGATTCATCGAGATGTCAAGGTGGATATTGCAGTTTAAGTTGAAACATGTCACTTGGATGGTAATTAAATATGCCTCATTGGATTCTAATTTGTGTTTTTGGTACCAGCCAGAGAATGTGCTTCTTACTGCAGAGGGGCATGTGAAACTAGCTGATTTTGGAAGTGTGAAACCAATGGAAAACAGTTCAATTGAGCTAATTCAAACCACGTCAAGTAAGGCCTCAGGGAAGGTAGCTTTAATAAATTTTTTTTCTCGTTGAGTGAAATAGTTGTTATTCACCTGTTGTGGTGTACCACTGCCACTGTATCTGTTTTTGCATATTAAGATTCAATTTTCTTATGCGGGTTTTTCTGAATCTCAACTATTAAAAATGTGCAGATGACAGGGCCTGTACATTTGTTGGTACAGCTGCATATGTTCCACCAGAAGTTCTTAAGCAAGCGCCTCCAAGTATTGGGTACCTGGATTAAATAGGCTGTGTTTGTGATATAATGTGTGGATTCAATACCTTGTTGACATTATGTTTGTATCTAAAATGTTCTAGATTGTTCATTGGTAACAGGAACGATCTGTGGGCACTTGGTTGCACTTTGTATCAGATGCTGTCAGGTATATCACCCTTTAAGGATGCTAGTGAGTGGCTCACATTCCAAAGGGTGATGGATAGGAAATTTGAATTTCCTGATTACTTTTCTCCTGAAGCAAGAGACCTTATTGATCGTCTATTGGTATGTCAGCAGACATTAACATATAAGTGCGAGTTATGTTAGTGAACTCTTTATTTTGATTACATCATGTTTTTGGTCTCTATCTTACTTGGTTTTTTGTTAAGTTATTATTATTCTCCTCTGGTGTTGCACAATTTACACTTCAAATGGATTTTGAAGCACTGCAGAGAGTAGTTTTCTTATGCTCAATTCTTTACTTCGGAACATATTTTATTGAAACTGTCCTCATCCATGCTGACAATAAAATGGATAACCTGCTAAATAGTAGAAATCCAGTTGTAGTGAGTATACACTCTCTTGACCGTGCAATGGTGCATAAATGTTAGGGTGTGCAAGAGTTCAAAATATTATATTGATGTTGTGCATGATCAAAGTTGGACAATGACTAAAAAATGCCACTTTTTATGATAACACCAGTGAGGTGGTATCAAGCCATGGAATGACAACAGAACATGATCCAAGCTTTAGAATTGCAAATTATACAAAGGAACCCCTAGTAAATAATTTCCAATAAAGTTGTTAGCTTAACAGCTGTGTACTCAATGCGCTATATCATAATGTTATCGAAAGACAGACATGGAACAGGAGAGTTGAGAAAAATCTCCTGGGAGTTTCTAAGTTGCACTTTCTTCTCCTGCCATTCAATATCAGATCTCTTGGAAGAGATCATGAATAGTGAGAGGAACTGTATGTGAATTAATAATATATAAAAGATAGAAAAGGCTGGTTGGATTGAGATGAAAGACTTGCTATGAAGCCTTTCTTTCTTCTCTTTTTTCATACCATCTAAATTTTTTCTGACTTCTTAATTTTGTTAAGACTCTCTTCCTCTGCTTAACTTCTTTGGAACTGTTTATGTGCAGCTGCTTCTTGTGAAATATTCTACAGTATTCTTTTCTTGACCTTTGACTTCTCGCAACTTATAAATCCTAGGTCATGTATATGTCAGCTCCACTTCTCTCCTAAAGCCATAGGTACTAACATTTTAATTTACTCTAGTTGTATTGATGTTGTTCTACAGGGTATCATTCGAATTTAGTTATATGTTTCTTATGTCCCATGGTTGTCACAAGAAGCATCTTAGAATGCATCCAACACTTTGGAGTTTAAGAGGAAAAACACTTGGGAAAAATCACCTCTTCAATAGAGAGAGTGTAGAGAGAAATTATGTATAGGTGAAATTGTTAGCATGAATGCTAATGATATTCCTATGGGGGAGTATCCTAGCATTGCTGGAGCACTTGAGAGATTGTTACAATGGTTACATGTTGCATTCACGACTGTGTTTGTCATTGATGTGAACATATTGATGATCTTGAGAAGACTAGCAAAGTAGTAGACAGAGATTGAGGCCGCGTAGTTCAAGGATGGCAGACGAGGTTATGCGGAGTTGAGGATGTGTTCTACAGGGTGTCCTGATGATTTGGTTAAGAGTGTATGTGGAAAGTCAAAGACTGGTGACAGTTATTTGTGATTTGTTGAAGACTGTGTTCTGACAGTGTTCCTTAGAAGCAGTTTGTGATATTTGGATTATATCTCCTAACAGAGATAAAATCTAGATAAGCGTAGTTAGACGGAGGTAGAAGACATGTTGAAAATGTTGTGGTTGATCGCACTGAGTTAGAAGTTGCATTTATGAAGAGATTGAGAATACAGTGAGCCAACAGTTTTGATAATTATGAAAGTGTGATGTAACGTGTATTAATGAGGTCCTATATTGTAACAATAATTTGAGAGAGGCTCAAGGCCGACTCAATAATGTAATCTAGGACTTGGTATAAAGGAAGGTTTGTTTCCTTGGTTGTAAGATGTGATTTTTGTGAAATTATATGCGAAGTATAATGTGAGTAAGTGATCTAAGGGATTTGTTATGTAATGCGAGTAAGTGGATATGGTATTGAAATTTGAGAAGTATTTGGTGTAGAAGAGGCATAGTAAGAGGACAAGAAAGAGTATGAGTTGTATTTGGTATTATTTTGCAAGCATAATACAGAGATCAATTGGACAGTGAGTTTGGTGGTCAGTTTCGATAATGGGTCCTTTTGCCTTCAACTCATAAGAGAGGGTTGGCACAATTGCTATCAATGTTGGAATCTCCTCATAGGGATTCAAAGTCTCCCAATAGGGAGTAATATGTACTGAATCTATTTCATTGGCTCCTAATTGGGTCCATCCTCTTACAAGGAACTTATATATTAGTACATCATTTTGTGGGTACCATCCCCATCGGGGTTTTCCCTTTGATGAAGGGTTTCCTTAGTTAACATATCTAGTGTTATTGTGTATGGTTATCTTCTTATAGTTGCTATATATATTGATCACATGTTTGAGAATTAATAAGGATAATAAAAGTTGTTTTGGTCAGATATTTGATTCATCCCCCCTCCCCCCCTCGTAGTTATCTTGGTGGACTATACTTTCTAACAAAAACGAGTGATGTATGGAGGACTCATCAATACCTTTCAAAAATTACATCCTTCATGAATTTACAGTACACTAGTCCCTCTATAGGAGAGAATGATAGAGACTACATAACCTACCCATAATGAAGTATCTACAAATTTCCAAAATGTTTGAGCACAAAAGAGAATCCAATGCGTACAAACAAAAATTCTTCCTTGGGAAGAAAGAAGTCCACTGTTGGATGAAGAAGAAACTCTTTCTCCTTGAAGAAGCAAGAGGGAAGAAGCCTCCAAAAGTGTATCTCTAAAAGTTGATTAAGCACCTTGAAGCATGTCTTGACAAGATTAGGTGTGACCCCAATCAAGGAAGAAGACAAAAGATGTGGAAACTCAAGAGCAATCACCAAAGAAGATTAGTCATTGAAGAGGAAAGAGTTCCCCTCAAACATGTCCTCCCACTGACAAAACAATTCATGATATACCTATTGGACTAGGAACACAAATGATGCCCAAGTTTTAGAGATTTATCACATAATTGTTTTTACTGGTTACTAGTTCTTTCTTTTGTGAAAGGATTATTTCATTTGTTCTTTGAAGATATGTTTGTTGAGCACAAACAAAAACAAAGTGCTTGATGTGTGTTCACTACGATCCTTGTCTTTAGTCTTGTATAGAGTGCTATGAAAAAAATCGTAGCCAAATGTTGGTCATACCCTAAGGTACTGATATGTAGTAGAGGCTCCTGGAGGTGGGTTTTGATGCGTTCAGATGCCCAAAGCATTTTGGAAGCCCTACGGATGTATGCAAGAAATGTTTCCTTGAGCATCTAGATGCTTAGTAAGTGCTTCTTGAGCGCATCATACAGGGCTTTTAGATGCATGTGAAGGCTTCTGTGGGCCCAAACACTTTTTGGGCTTCCAAGTTCACTTATAACACAATTTTGCATGTGCAAAATGTTTTTTTATTCTTTTTTTTGCTCCTAAATGCTTAAACGACCCTAAAAGAGGCCATTCATTTTTTATTCTTCTCATTTTGTTTGCTGCTAGGTTCTCTTCTCATTTGGTCTCCATCTGGGCATTTTGAAGGCAAGATGATTATTTTGAAGATGATCTTTCATAGGGAGTTAGATGGTTTCCCCAAAGGAGTTAAGCATCTAAGATAAGCATTTCATACATTCTTGAGTCCTTTTGTTGACTTTCTTTGAGATCTTGATGAGAATTTTCAAGTTTGGAAAGAAAGAACAATTGCTTTCGAATGCCCAAGAAGCACTTCCTGCGCGCATCTGCGGGGCTTCCTAAGCATTTTAGGTATTCAAATGCATAAAAACTCGCCTCTCGGTGTAATGGCCCTCCTCAAATCTGCTCTCAAAAAATGCTGATGAAAGCTCAAGGAATTTCATCAAACAATTCACATGCAAGGGACGCATGACTGATATAGTTTTTCAGCTGGCTTTAAATGACTTTTTTTTCAATTTGCATCAATGAGATTCTTATGCTAGAAGACTCCAAATGGACTACACAATGGTCTAACATGAGTGTGCTACTAATTTTGACAATATTCAGTGCATATATATGATCTAAGCATGAGAAATGAACACTTACAGCCAACTAGCATTTTTATAAACAGTTGGTATGCAAACTAACTAGCTGATAAGTAATGATATTGTATTGCTTAAATGACACTAGCGACTAATATCTTATTAATTTGCAATGAAATTTCTAATACGATGCTCATGAAATATGGCCAAGACTTTTGGCATTTACATGGATTTCAAAATGATAATGCTGGTGTAATGCACACTTACAACTGAAACTTATAACACCCTAAAAAGCAATATTAACAAAGGAACCTGGTTGTAGATGGCTGTAATAATTTCCTTCAATGCTGCCCCTTTTGCTTTGCTTTTTCGACTGCTTTTTTGGATCTGCTTTTTGAATTGCTTTTACGGATTGCTTTCTCCGCCTGTTTTTTCTGTTCCGCTTTTTCGAGCTGCTTTTTCGTATCTGCTTTTTTAGACTGCTACCATGTTGAATCTCAAGACCATATCTTTCAATGGCGTCAAGATTTCCAGCTTGAAGGGATTTCGTCCTTCAAACTATTGAGACATAATCTCTAGAAAATTTCTCAATTTCTTTGATATTTCCAAGCATGAATAAATGAGAGCCATCCTCTTTCTTTTAATCCCTTCCTCACTTGCTCCACGCTTCTGTCTTGCCAATGTGGGATAATACATGAATTTTAATATTACTTCTTTTTTTTCCTTTTACGAAGTCCATGTACTCAAAAGGGGGACTCTTGATTTTTTATAAAGTGACTTTATGAAACATTATAATATTTAATTTAAATAGTCACTTTACCGTTGTAACTTCGAACATTAAAATAATATAACAAATAAACTCGAAATCCCACATATAATAGCTCATCAGAAAGAGCCCAACAAAACGCATCTGATCCTGTCACTGAAAATTGAAGGCACTGCATCCCCCTATTGGCTTACTAAAAATAGTAAGTCTTTCCAAAAACCCAACAAACGAACTCCGTTTGGCCTGTAATTAAATTTGACTAGGCCAAATAACCTCAGGATCCCTTTTGAAGTCCTGGTTAGCCCTCGGGACCATACAAGAATGGGCTAACAACAACATACCTCCAAACTGGCTAAGTGGGGGACATTACACTCATAGTCCTTGCTATGCATTGGTACCTTAGGTTATGAGACGACTTGTCAAAGTGCAAGGGACATTGAACCAAATGGTTATTTCAGGGGATGTGTACGATGGCATGGACACAATGGTAGAGAAGGTAAAGCTTTCCATACAAACACATGACAATGACCCCACAAAATGTGAATCCTTTTGCAATAAGGTGGAAGTAATTATTTATCATCTTGGTAGAAAATCACGACCCCAGCATACCTACTTGCATATGCCTTATCTCTAAGCTACTATAGCCCCTAAATATTTGCTATGCTAGATAGAGTTGCACCATATGTAGATGAAGCTGCTAATGGGTGCTACAAAGAATTTGCAAGACTATTCCATGATGATGAAATGCTCAAAAAGGTCAAGCTAGAATTTGACTTATTTGCTTTGGGACCAAAACTTACTCCAAATGCAGTAAAGGACCAAAATTACACGGGAGCTATCACATGGTGGTACATGTATGGTCAACCATACAAGCATTTACAACCTCTTGCAATCAAGATCCTCTCAACTAAGTTTTATTTGGTTTTTGTTTGCCACTTGTATTCTACCATTAAATGTTTAACATTCTTTAATTTTCTTTTCATTTGTATGTGTAATTTTGTGAACACTATCCAGGTTGCAAGTTCCTTTGCTCCTGAACATAATTGGAGTACATACTTCTATATCCATTTAGTGAGGTGCAATTGGTTGGACTTAGAAAGGTAAGGACTTGGTTTACATTCATACCAACTTGTGTCTTTTGTTATGCAAGGAGGATGAATACAAGGAAGGGTCAACAAAGCTTTGGGACGTAGCTCCTGAATGTGCAAACTTGGATGCAACATTTTAGGATCTTACTACAATCATAGATGATGATGATGATGATCACATCATGACACATGGCGCATCTAGCACAAGTGGAACTGATTTTGGTTTGAATGATCTTGAACTTGCAGCAGTCGAAGATGATGGGAATGTGGAATTTTTTGAATTTGGTTCAAATGATCTTGAACTTGCAGCAGTTGGAGATGATGAGAATGTGGAATTTTTTGAAAATCCTTATGATTCTGAATCTAATTAGTGAATCTTGAGTCTTGACTCTTGCTTGCTCAACAGTGAATCATGAAATAAGTTTTGATTTTGTAATTCAAATCATATTGGAATCTTGAACATGAGTAATTTACTACTTAGTTATTGAACTTATTTCAATTTGTATATTTGTGTTTGTGAAGTTTGAAGTTGAACCATCAAATATGAAATATCTTGAATCTTGATCAGGGGTAAAGTGTCATACTATGAAATGATTTATTTTGTATATTTCATGCATTTCTTTGCGCGCGCACACACACACATAATGCATCCAAAATCCCAATTTCTTTATTTGTGCTTTCACACACCTGATTCTCGCATCTGCATTGGAAACTTAGATGATACCAACATGAACATGGTGAAGACGACCCCAGTTCATTTGACCCTTGACCAGATCCTGGGGGTGGTGCAGATGCAGGCGATGTAGAGTTGCTTACCTTTATGGACTCCTAAGATTAACGAAGATCATGGGTGATCATAATTTCAAGTGTATTCTGTGTGAAGTTCATAATGGTGATGATACGTTGATCCATAAAGTGTATTTCGGGTGAGGTTCATAACAATGATGATACATTGATCCATAAAGTGTATTCCGTGTGAAGTTGTGATGTCCCCTTCTAGCTAGAGACATCACTTTAGCTGGTGATTAGCCTATCAGAGACCCTCGTAGGCTAATAAGATTGGATAGAGGGTCACCTTGGTGTGGAGATCCTCCAAGGACCAAAGCAGAGTACTCTTCTGGGTTGCCAGAGTTTGTTTATGATGAGTTGTCCTTTGAGTTTGGCTTGGTCAGGCTATTTTTAGCAGTTTTGGAGTTATAAAGATAGACCCCTGCTATTTTTAGAAAAGGGGTATGGTCATATGCAGTTCTATCATGTTAGCTCCTAGTCCAAACGACATTCAAAAAATGTTGAGTAATAATGGAGATATTAATGTTTATTTCGTTAAAATAAACATTATTGGTTTTGAGCCTATATTGTTAAGTTATAATATATAACTTAAGTGAGGGTCATGATATCATAAAAGGGGCCATTGTTTCAATTAATTGTGGGTCCAAGCTTATGGAAAAATTAAAAGGGATTTTCTAAGTTTTAATGTAATAACATTTTTTATGTTATTATTATATCTTTTATCCCACATTGAGCGTGGAGACTCATTCTGGAGTCGAGGAGTCCTTATAAACAAACCTTGTCTTCCTTCAAGAGCAGGTTATGAGAAGTGCTTAAAAACTTTGCCTTGTGAAATTTCTTGAAGTTGTGGCAACAAGGGTTTCTACAAGTTTGAGAAGAATTCAGACTGTGGAGAACGTAGTATCTTCAGAGTTGATGCAATTTGAGGGTGTGAAATATCACTTGAATTTTGCCTGTGAGTTGACTTCATTCTGGAGTCAATATTGTGTTTAGTAGGAAAGAATTGGATGAATCTGTTACAGGTTGGAAGGGGTTATAACAGCAGCTACAGTGCTGTGAACAGTACAACGCTACAGTGAATTAAAAATCAGAGATTTAATATTGCGGTTTTTGATAGGCGCTGCCCAAGGAGGAAGCAACCAGCAGCGTGGTTGCGTATCGGAGACAAAAATCAGGTTTTTTTCAACTATTAATGATGATGTTTTTAATGTATGCTTCCAGCAATAAGTATTGTACAAACATTAGGAGCCATCTGAATAAATGAATTTGATTAGCATTATAATCAGATTTGAGTTATAATTTGAGATAGATTAGTTTTCAATATTTGTATTTTCTTTTCATCAACTCAAAAACCCAAAAACAGCTTAAAACATTCAAAAACAAACCAAAAACAAATATTACACCCAGGGAAACAAACAGTGATCAGTGTAGAGCCTATTTGGGGTTCTTACATTGGTATCAGAGCCTCATTCCTGCCATCCTGAGGGTTTGGGGAGTCATATGCAGCCACCGGAAATTGGACCACACAGGTACCATACTCGTAGGAGAGCTCTGATTGAAAGAGAATAGTTACAGGAAACAAGAAATATGGAAGAGAGGCATGATGGTAGTCCACCTAGAAACAGGAGGAATAATGATGATCAGGATACTAGAGAATTCTACCGTGCTATGGTTACAGGGCAGCAGCAGATGGCACAGGCATTACAGGCACTCACTACTATGGTAGAAAGGATGAACCCACCTGTTAGACAAAATGGGGAGCCGGGAGAACAGGGAGATAACAGGAGTGCTACAGGTAATCAGAGACCACAACGGACCCATTCCAGAATAGCTGATAGGCCTACACGCCCTACATTTGTTCCGGAGGAGCCAGAAGAAGCTCTGGTAGAGGAGGCGACAGGAGACCCCATATTCGCAGATGCACTCATGGCTGCAAATGATGAATGGGAATTATTAGCTCCGTAGGTTCGGGAGAGGATGACCTTTGAACGCTTTGTAAATCAGAGGAGAGAGCATTACAGGTCACTCAGACAAGATAGGAGGCCTAGAGGTCAAAATAGTGAGCTGAAGAGGGCTACAGGCAAGCTTACTATGCCTACATTTGATGGGAGTGGTAAGATGACAGCTCAAGCTTGGATTCATAAGCTTGACACATTTTTGGCACTGAGGCCAATGACAGAGATTGAAGCTATCAAATATGCCACCTTGCATTTGGAGGGAATAGCACATGATTGGTGGTACCATGGTATGGTAACACTTCAGCATAACCAAGTGACAGAATACCAGGACTTCGTGGATAGGTTGGTTGAAAGATTTGACAAAAAAATCTCGAGATTTACTTCCGAGACTTAGCACAGCTGAAACAAACAGGCAACTTGGAGTATTTCATTGGTGAATTTCAGCGGTTGGCAGTCATGGTGCCAAACATTTCAGAGCATAGATTGATAGTTCTTTTCATTGAGGGCCTATCCGAACCACTGAGAGGTTGGATAAAGGCATTTGATCCTATTTCTTTACAGGAAGCGATGAAAAAGGCAAGAAGTATGGAACATTCAGTCCCAACAAACAAATTTCAGTCCAAAGGAGCATCTTCTAGTAAGGATAACAAACCATTTTATAAAAAACCAGAGAGGACTGATTTTAAAAATGATTCTAAAGATAAAACTCCAGCACCTTTTGACAAGGAAACATTAAACGATTTGAGGAAGAAAAAATTATGTTTCTACTGTAAGGGACCCTATGATGCAAACCATGATTGTCCTCTTAGGCCAAAGGGAAAAGCTAACAGAGTTATGTGGGCATACTATGAGGAATCAGAATCAGATAATTCAGATCAGCAGTCTGATATAGAGGAAATAGATGGTGAAAAAGAGGAAGACAAGGCTGAAAACTTGTCTAAAATGGAGTCCAAGGATGGGGAAGGAGATGGGCAACTTAGGGAAGCTCATCTCACTAGTATTAAGCAAGAAGGGTCATTTCGGATGAGAGGAGTACTCGCTGGACAGCGAGTCATAACCTTGGTTGATACAGGTGCCACTCATAATTTCATTGATGCTAGGATGGTGGAGAAGCGTGGCATACAAACAGAGGAGTTTGGGGGAATTAGAGTGAGGGTAGTGGATGGCTATGTCCTCAAATGTGATCGTAGGATCACTGGACTCCCATTGAAAATTAATAATTATGACTTTAAGGCAGATTTTTATGTTGTACCTATGGGAGATACAGATATAGTTCTTGGGATGAGTTGGTTGCACGATATTGGTGAGTTCACTCTTAACCTCAAGGAGATGGAGATGAGGTTTAAAGTGAATGGGAAGACACATATTCTTAAGGCAATCAGGGACAGTGATCTCAGGATGGTCTCTTTTCGTAGAATGGCTAGATTGATTTGACATGATCAGGTAGAGTGGGCAGCAGAGTGCATGTTGATGCCATCACAGGAGGGACAACATAAGATTGAATATCCTCCTGATATTTAGGAGCTTAGAGTTAAACACTTTAAGGTGTTCAGTGACATTCCACCAGGTAGACCACCAGACAGAGGTATTGAGCACATCATTGAGTTAGAGGAGGGGGCTAAGCCCATCATGATTACACCTTACAGGCATCCGAAGAGGTTGAAGGATGAAATTGAGAAAACCATAAAGGAGTTACTTATGGGCCACATTAGACCAAGTAAGTCTCCTTTTGCTTCTTCAGTGGTGTTAGTAAAGAAGAAGGATGGGACATTGAGGATGTGCATTGCTTACAGAGTGCTAAATAGCAAGACGATTAAAAACAGATACCCCATTCCCAGGATCGATGAGTTGATAGATGAGCTTCATGGAGCTTGCTTCTTCTCAAAGATAGATTTGAGATCAGGTTATCACCAGATCAGAGTTAGAGAGCAGGATATCGAGAAGACAGCCTTTAGATGTCATTGTGGCCATTTTGAGTTTGTAGTTATGCCATTTGGGCTAACTAATGCACCTGCTACTTTTCAGGCAACAATGAATAGGGTTTTCCATCCTCAGTTGAGGAGATTTGTACTTGTCTTCTTCGATGATATCTTGGTATATAGTAGATCTTGGGAGGAGCACTTGGTTCACCTGGACACGGTGCTGGGTATATTGGACAGAGAATCGTTGTATGCAAAGGAGTCGAAGTGTGATTTGGGCATGATAGAATTGTTGTACTTGGGTCACATCATCAGTGCAGAGGGCGTGTGCATGGATCTTGAAAAGATTTGTGCCATTGTGGAGTGGCCTTCACCGGTGAACCTTACATAGTTGAGGGGCTTTCTAGGACTATGTGGTTTCTACAGAAGGTTTGTGGATGGATATTCCAGGCATGCGGCACCCTTGACAGATTTGATGAGAAAGGGAGCTTTCTTGTGGACTCTTGAGGCACAGGAGTGTTTTGAGAAATTTTAGGGGTTGATGACTTCTTGTCCAGTGTTAGCATTACCAGATTTCAGCAAACCTTTTGAGCTACATTGTGATGCTTCCGGAGAGGGCATTGGAGCGGTGCTTATGCAGGAGAAGCACCCTATTGCTTATGAGAGCAGGAAATTGAGAGGGCCAGAGCAGAGCTTCAGCATATATGATAAGGAGATGTTAGCCATTATGCATGCTTTGGCCAAATTCAGGCAATATTTGGTAGGTAGCAAATTTTGTATCAAAACCGACCATAATAGCCTAAGACACTTTTTGGGGCAGCGAGATCTCAATGATAGGCAGCAAAAGTGGGTGAGCAAGTTACAGTCCTATGACTTTGACATTACATATTTTAAGGGGACACAGAATGTAGTTGTTGATGCCTTATCACGTAGGCCCCATTTGAGCTTATTGACAGACATATCAGAGGATTGGAGACACTTGATCCTTGCAGAGTATGCAAAGGACACTTGGGCAGCTAGATTCATAGATGGGACTATTCAGGACAGCAGATACACCCTTGTGAATGAGCTCATAATTTACAAAGGACGAATATTTTTGGTCCCAGGATCAGTAGTGAGGAGGGTGGTTTTGAAATCTTTTCATGATTCACCTATGGCAGGACATCCTGGTTTCTACAAGACATATCGACAGATTAGAGAGCGATTCACATGGAAAGGGCTCAAAGCAGAGGTACTTCAATATGTTAGGGAGTGTCCCACTTGCCAGCAGAATAAGCAAGAACACTCCTATCCAGCCGGTTTACTTCAGCCACTTTCGATTCCTGATAGGAAGTGGGAGTGTTTGTCTATGGACTTCATCACAGGACTGCCTAGAGCCCAAGGCAGAGACTGCATATATGTGGTTGTGGATCGCCTTACGAAGTTTGCACACTTCTTTCCGATCACTGTTACATACACTGCTACACATGTGGCAGAGTTGTTCTTCAAAGAGATATTCAGATTACATGGCTTACCTCTGAGCATTGTAAGTGACAGAGACAGCAGGTTTATGAGTCACTTTTGGCAGGAGCTATACAGGTTGTGTGCGACAGAGCTCACTCCGAGTACTAGCTACAACCCTCAGACAGATGGTCAAACAGAGATAGTAAACAAATGGGTGGAGGGATATCTCAGAAATTATATAGCAGGGCAACAGAGGGCATGGGTAAAATGGATTTATCTCTGTGAGTATTGCTACAATACCACTTATCACATGTCTATTCAGATGTCACCCTTTATGGCCCTGTATGGGTATGAGGCACCCAATTTTATGGATCTGCTTTTGAGTGACAGTAGAGTGCTCAGTGCAGGTGATTTGTTACAGGAGAGTCAAGACCTTGTTAAGACTCTCAAGGATAATCTAACTAAGGCACAAAATCAGCAAAAGCAGTATGCAGATCAGAAGAGGACTGAGTGGACTTTTGAGGTTGGAGACATGGTGTATCTTATGTTGCAGCCTTACCGTCAATCCACTCTCAAGAAGAGTGGTGCCGAGAAACTCAAGCCACGATACTATGGTCCATTTAGGATTATCAAGAAAGTGGGAGAGGTGGCTTATGAGTTAGACTTGCCGACGGAGAGCAAGGTGCACAATGTTTTTCATGTGTCACGCCTCAAAAAGGCACTAGGGCATCATATTGTGCCTTCTACAGTACTACCACCCCTGGATGATGAGGGAAAACTTGTTTTGATACCGGAGGCTATCATTGATTTTAGAGAGAGGAACTTGAGGAAACGTACCATCCGAGAATATTTGGTGAAGTGGAAGGATTTGCCGGTAGAGGATGCTACTTGGGAGAGTGAGGAGATTTTACAGCATCCAGAGTTGAGATTGCTTGAGGACAAGCAATTTCAGGGAGGGCGGACTGTGATGTCCCCTTCTAGCTAGAGACATCACTTTAGCTGGTGATTAGCCTATCAGAGACCCTCGTAGGCTAATAAGATTGGATAGAGGGTCACCTTGGTGTGGAGATCCTCCAAGGACCAAAGCAGAGTACTCTTCTGGGTTGCCAGAGTTTGTTTATGATGAGTTTTCCTTTGAGTTTGGCTTGGTCAGGCTATTTTTAGCAGTTTTGTAGTTATAAAGATAGACCCCTGCTATTTTTAGAAAAGGGGTATGGTCATATGTAGTTCTATCATGTTAGCTCCCAGTCCAAACGACATTCAAAAAATGTTGAGTAATAATGGAGATATTAATGTTTATTTAGTTAAAATAAACATTATTGGTTTTGAGCCTATATTGTTAAGTTATAATATATAACTTAAGTGAGGGTCATGATATCATAAAAGGGGCCATTGTTTCAATTAATTGTGGGTCCAAGCTTATGGAAAAATTAAAAGGGATTTTCTAAGTTTTAATGTAATAACATTTTTTATGTTATTATTATATCTTTTATCCCACATTGAGCGTGGAGACTCATTCTGGAGTCGAGGAGTCCTTATAAACAAACCTTGTCTTCCTTCAAGAGCAGGTTATGAGAAGTGCTTAAAAACTTTGCCTTGTGAAATTTCTTGAAGTTGTGGCAACAAGGGTTTCTACAAGTTTGAGAAGAATTCGGACTGTGGAGGACGTAGTATCTTCAGAGTTGATGCAATTTGAGGGTGTGAAATATCACTTGAATTTTGCCTGTGAGTTGACTTCATTCTGGAGTCAATATTGTGTTTAGTAGGAAAGAATTGGATGAATCTGTTACAGGTTGGAAGGGGTTATAACAGCAGCTACAGTGCTGTGAACAGTACATCGCTACAGTGAATTAAAAATCAGAGATTTAATATTGCGGTTTTTGATAGGCGCTGCCCAAGGAGGAAGCAACCAGCAGCGTGGTTGCGTATCGGAGACAAAAATCAGGTTTTTTTCAACTATTAATGATGATGTTTTTAATGTATGCTTCCAGCAATAAGTATTGTACAAACATTAGGAGCCATCTGAATAAATGAATTTGATTAGCATTATAATAAGATTTGAGTTATAATTTGAGGTAGATTAGTTTTCAATATTTGTATTTTCTTTTCATCAACTCAAAAACCCAAAAACAGCTTAAAACATTCAAAAACAAACCAAAAACAAATATTACACCCAGGGAAACAAACAGTGATCAGCGTAGAGCCTATTTGGGGTTCTTACAGAAGTTCATAACTGAACATAGTGGGCTTGCAAATGCATTTTCACACGCCTGGCATATTATGCATGGCTTATGCAAAATGAACTAAGATTATATATGCATTTGATTTTTATTTAAATCCTCCAATTTCAACGATGAATATGAGCACTACAATATTGTTTTGATAATTTGCAATAATTTTTTTATGTTGAAGCTCTATAATCTTGATGGTCGTTTGATTTTTTAAACTTAATTGTGGAGTACTTTTTATTGTTTATAAAAATATTTAATTTGGGATCCTTTGTGTATGATTAGAATTTGTTCCCCCCTGCCCCACCATGTTTCTGTAATACTAGATCTCATGCTTGACAAGTTTAAATTAGAATTATATTTTTTTGTATTTTTGATCTGTGTATTTATTAAATTTAACTTATTATTAACTACAAGAAAAAAATTGAAATTGAAATTGAAAAAATCTTCAAAAAGTGTGAAAACTCTAATATACAGTTTTTGGCAACAAAACTCCGCTAGATGTTGTGAGGAATTATACCATTCAATTAGGTAGATTGTAGGTTTAATTTATTAAACATAATTATAATGTAGTATTATTTGATTGTTGGGTGTTTACAACATTAACATAGATTAGAAGTAGTTGGAGGGATAATAAGGATATGATTAGGATTAAAATGCTGACCAAATTATAACATAGTTTAATGCACATATGCAATCCTATCTTGTATGTGTTGCATTTTTTATTTAGAATTGACAGATGCAATTTCAGTCCATTCTGTTTGGCACAAATTGACTAAGAAATTGCAAGATGCATGCACAATAATCTGAAATTACTCTTGAAGAACAAAGATATCAACCACCGTAGGCCTGCAGACTGGTTTTTGATATATCTAGGACTTCACCATAAACGAATGATAGAATAGACCCAATCCAAGGGTCTCAAAATGTGAGATTATAGATCTCTGTCAAAAATGATTTCACAAATAATATATGGCATATGGTACCCATGAAATGGTATCATAGGAATCTATTTCAAAGCCTAAGATAACCTATTTCAAAGCCTAAGATCATGTACTTTCCAGTTAACACATTCTTGTTATTGTGTAGAGATACATCCACAATTTTCAGTAATTTAATCATCCATTCTGAACCTTGTGATTTGCATTGCCTTCACTGATTTCTTATTTTCTTAATTGTTTGCTTATAGGACATGGACCCTTGCAAGAGGCTTGGTACTGGCCCTAATGGTTATGCTTCTCTGAAGAGCCATCCTTTTTTCAAGGGAATTCATTGGGATAACATGAGAAGCATGACGGCTCCAAAAATAGCACCTCCATTAAATGTATTGGACTTTATCCCAACAATGCATTTTATATCTTCTTAGTCTTGCAAGATTCTCTCTTAAATTGCAGTGATATTTTCTTTAATCTATGCTAAATGATGCCCACTTTCTATTGTGATGCTATTTTTATTAAAAAGGCAGGCATTTTATGCTTACTTCTCTGTGCAGGATAATAAGGAAGAATATGCTGAAGATGATGATTGGCTCATAGGTGGAGTTGCTTATAGTAATGATGAAGCACTTCCCAAAGACAAAGACACCACATCATCATCATTAGCAGATGCCAATAAAGCAAAATTTACCACTCTTGATGCTTTTGATTCTAAATGGTATGTTTATGCTACTAGGAGAATAAAGGCATTTTACAAATGTTCAATAAAAATCCCTTTTGAATGTAAGATATTTAATTTACAATTTCTGCTCATTCATTAACTTTCAGGTCACTATCATTGACATTTTACCTAAACAATTGCTCACTCGCTGACTTCAACTATTCAAGGAAGTAGTAACTTTGAACAAATAAGTACTAAAACAAATTGATTTGGTTTAGTTGATTCAAAAATTGCTTCTGGAATCAATTACGTGCTTTTGAATTGCATTTAGTGATCCGTCATTAAGAAGAGGATAGTGAGAAATAGAATTGTGGACTTCATCTTAAGAAGAAGAAATTAGAAAAAAGTAATTGATAAAACAAGAATAAAAGGAGAGTGATAATAAACATGATAACAAATGACCATTACGTAAGTAAAAATGTGATTATATGCAAGTAAAAATGTGATTATATAACTATAGCCTCATTAATAATTTTATATCTCTCACACACAAACAGAATGACGTTTTTGTATATGCACATAAACATATAATATATATTATGACAAGCTTAATTCATTCTTTTTGGATATAATTGTAAAATATAATCATTAATGATCTGAGATATTTGATTGTTTTATGTTTTGTCCTTAAAAATAAGACTCCATTTCCATCAATTACTGACTTGTCTGATTGATTTGTTCAATTGTTTAGTTTAAAGAGCAGATTGAACATTAAATAACACCAAACAGTAAAATAAATACAGGGGCAATTGCAATGTAGATACAATACAAGGAAGTACTCGCCTCACCTTTAGAAGGCTAGATCCATGGCAATATCTTCTATTCACTGTGATAACAAAATACAGGATTTACAGTCATCATTTCCACTAACATTTTTGTCTCTCCAAATTTGAAGATACAAAGAAATGAAGAGATAGGGAGGAGGAATAGAAAATGAAGAGTTAGGGACACCCAACAATCTCCCGTTTGAAGTTCAACCCATACAGCCAATGATGTTCCTTGCTTTTCGAAGCTCAATGGACACTTTTGATGGACGAGTCTTCTGAAAGCCACGCTGGAGTCAATAAAACCTAGTAGCTGAGCATCTTCTGCTTTATCCTCGATACATTCTATTAAAAATTCCACAAGCCTCAAATATTGCTTCAACAGACTCTACATGAAATGGTAACATGTCAATCAAGAGAGCACAGAGGAGAACACCAGCTCCCCACACTAACTCCTTTTTCTAATATATCCTCGCTACAACTTTAGCAGCAACATATGTAGTGCTGCCCACCACACCTGATAGATGTTGAAAATTTGTAACATGCATAGACAAACAAAAATCAGGTAGTTCAAGGATCCATCACTAGTTCAAAGAGTATTCTCAGATTTTATATTTTGACAAACAACACCCATTTCATTGCATTATTTAATTATTTCAACCAATTGTTTGATTCGTTCCTGTGCAAGATCATGCTGAATTTCCCAGACTTAGAATCAGCCTGCTACTTCTCTCATACCAATCATAGATAAGAAAATCCTCTTCTACAGCTGAGAATAAACCTGTTTTTTCTAGAGTCCCAACCTCATATAGCTACGATTTCTCTGTAGGAAAAGATACGGGGCATTTCCATTGATGTCAAATAAGAGCCCACTTGGATCTGCCATAACTATCATTCCTTTAACCTTGTAAACAATGTTGTGATCAATTTCACATTCATCGTTAGAAGTGGAAATATCTCCGAGAGTGACTTCTACATCTTTCATTAGATTTTCCTCAATTGGCAATCATTTTGTAGGCCATTCCACACCTATTGGAATACTATATCATGTGCTGAAACCAAGACATCTTGAAGTAAGAGCAGATTCAGCTGGCACAGATATGGAACCATTGGATGAGTTAGTAGATAGAAGAAGTGTATCTGGCCTTAAGAAGTGACACTTCCCGTGCCTCTTAGAGTAGGTCCCCCTGGGACTGCTTAGCTTATTTTGGCTAGCAGCCGCCGCCCAAACTTATTAGGAGCAAATTGTGGAGCTAATGGTCCCATGGTCACTATATTTTGCTGCTTATTTTTTTACCAACCATCATAAATGGCACGTTTGAATGAAATTATTGATAATAAAATTTAAAATTAAAATTTGGAGAGAAAAACTAAGAGTGAAGTCAATTTTTGGTGCCATATGTGATTTTATGCTATTTTTTCTCAATAAGCAGCTGCTGCTTATTGAAGCCCCATCGTTTTTCTTGGGTTAGGCTGGGGTCACATGGAGGAGGGCTTCCTTAAAAATAGAGTGGGTGGCTGCTGAGATCTTAATGGAGTATTCTAAGGTGAATGGTCCATGAAACTTTCTACTTTGTTTCAGCATTAAAATTTAAGTTCCTAAATTTAAGGAAGCTAGTGGTCCCATGGATTTTAGAGAATATCAACTTAAGATTTTAAATTTATGGTGTCATTGTTTTATTGCTGTCATAATTAAGGTTTGAAAATAATGAATTGATTGTTGACATGTGGCAAAAAAAACTCTTAAGCTAGTGGGGCTATTTGCAGCCCCACCCCATTTTCACCCGCTCAAGTTGAGACGGCTAAAAAGTTGGGAGTTCCTATTTTATAGGAAAAGAGTGCAAATAAACCTTTAGCCCCCCTAAAAAAATGATCATGGAGCAACCTGCTCCACAAAAATAGAGCCCAATCCCCTCCCATGGAATTCCTGTCTTTTTTTTCATTTTTAAGCAGTTGCTGCTCCAAAAAAATAGGATAAGATTCTAATTTATCATTTCTTACAAATTAAATATTTGCATGGGAACACCCCCACTGCTTTGATTAAGCAGAATTTGCCTTTAAGCAGCCACATGGGGACATGGGGTTAGAAGAGTAGCCGAAGCAAGCAGTTTACCTAATTCACAAGTATGGGCTTTGACCCTTTGTCCAATGCCAGCATGAACTTGTAATCGTCTCCAAAGTATTATAGGCACGAAGAATTTAAAAAATGCGTTTTCCCCAAATATAATAAAATACAACACATCCAATGTTAGTCTTAGCCATAGAAGCAGAAATGGAGAATAAATTGTCAAAAATCATGATTAATTGCTAAACAACAATGTTCTCCATTTTCCCCCTTAAAAATCACCTTTTTGAAACTAAATCGTTGACAGCCACTTTGTTATCGATTTCAAACAATTTATGCGGAGTTTTTCAGAAAAAAACAGTTGTGGGATTATACCTACTTAAGTCGGTAGGATTTATATTTGCTCATTTTTGCCATTTTTTAAAGGCAATGGCTTTAACGATCTTTTGACAACTATTTGTGGTGATGGAATAGGCAGATACATTTTCAAAGCTGAGACATGGACATTGGCATTTCTTCCAAACAAACAAATTGGCCTTTGCCCTTTATTCGAGAGGATTATGAGGATTTATTTTAATTTTATGTTTTGTATTTTTTATTTGTATGTTCCAAGTAGTTGCAACTATATTTTCTTCAAAAATGTTTGGAAAAATTGCCACAGGATTTTATTTTATAGAAATTTGCCTATTTTTAATAATTTTTTCATTTGTCTAATGATATGTTTGATACATTATTTCAATTTTGAAAATTCTTTTGTAAATTGTAAGTAAAGTTAACAACTTAATATACATAGCCCTTTTTGAAATTCTTTTTAATAAATTGTAAGTAAAGTTAATATATATATATATTTTTTAAAAATTTTTATATCTAAATTAGTGTAGAATGTTGTTTTATAGAAATTATATTTTTATAATTTCTATTTAACAAATCTATTTTGTATGCATATTTCTTCATCATATATAATTTTAAATTAATGTTGCTATGATATATAAAATATATTAATAATTATACAATAACTAAATAGTTATTATTTTATAGTTGAGGATCAATGTTTTTCATTTTATATTTGTAGAGCATCTGTAACTATAATATAACATAATAATTATTATAATATTTTATAAAAATCTAATAGTTTAGAAAATCTGCGATATATCGCAGAACTCGCGATATATCGCGAGTGAGATGCGAAGCCAAAATAAACGAGGAAAATTTCAGGGGCTAGAAATATGAAAAAACCGTGGCCTGTTTTATGGTTTGTAGCGCAAGTAAATCGCGATTTTTGCTGCCTTGTCAGCACAAAAAGACAAAACAGATCCCGTCAGTGTAAAAGACAAATGGATATTAGGTTATCCTTTGTCATTTTTTGTTTCGTTTCTCGCAAACTGTCGGTTCTAAAGGAAAACACGAATGAAAAGTGATTGAGTTTGAAGAAAAATGATGGCTTGAGTTCTCTGCAACACTTGACATTGCATTTTGCAACAACTGCAAGTGCAAAGCTGGGCTTGGCTCTCGACATCCATTCAACATCCGGCTTTGCAACATTCAACTCATTCGGCGTCCATTCATAGTCGATACTCGATAGAGGCAGATATAGTGTTCGACTTGGCAGATACAGGTAGGTTTTTTTAAATACTTTAATCTTTTTTGGTTATTCGATTAATAAAATTTGTTTAAAATTCATTTAATTCTTAAAGGTACAAAATATAAAATAATAACATACAATAAATACTAAAATACAGTAACATCTTAAAGTATTTACTATTTATTGTATTTATAAATTTACAGCAATACTATTCTATTTTCAGTGTTTATTTTATTTTATTTAAAGTGTATTTTTTATAGATTTATAATTATTAAGTAATATATTTCAATAGATTTATAATATATATTAATGGACTTATAATACAATTAATAGATCTCTGATTTATGATAGATTTTAGTAGTTTTATAACACTATTTTAATAATTTTATAAAATATTAGACGCTTTCTAATTATAATTCTTTATTTTTTTCTAGTTTCTCAAAGTCTATCGATTTATTTACGTGATGGCTGGTGGTAGAGAGGACCTTTTATGGAAACATTGGATCCCAGGAGCAAGCAAAGGACAAGTCCAATTTATCCATTGCAAAAAGCATATTACTTCAGGCATAAGTTGATTGAAATACCATCTTGCAAAGATTCCATGCAATGACATTACACTGTGTACCATGTGTCCGGAAGAGGCTACAAGAGAGGCTATGAAAAGCCTTCAAAAACTTGCACAAAATAAGGCAGCGAAAAAGAGGAAATTCGAGGAAATGACAGCCTCAATGGGGACTTGAACATAATATGTATTCAGAAGTTTTAGTTTCACGAAGTTTGACTTCTATATGTATTGAACTTATTTATATTTAGATGTTGTACTTGTTTGTTGGTATATGATTCTATCACTATGTTAATCTACTAAGTTTTAGTTGCTATGAAGTACTGTTTAACTCAAAACTTTAAGTAATATATGGTGGATATCTCAAATCATTATATGTTCTACAAATTTTGTATATTTTGCGTATTTAAGAATATTTTATGAAATTGTATATTTTCAAATGTTTGATAAAAGTGTTGATTTATTGCCAAATTGTTCGTCAAGATATTGCCGAAATGGAATATTTGAACTAGCCTATAACTATAATAACATAGTTATATTATATTATAATAGTAGATATTTTCTTTTTGCTCAAATTGATTCTATTATTAGACCATGATCTTTAGCCTAGCCTGAACCAAGAGTGGTTACAAATGAGGAACCAACTCTCCAAAGACGCACAACCAAGAACAAAGAGCCATTGAGCAGGTTACATAACTAATAATTAACACTCCCTGCCGGCTCCACCTTTTGTTTCTGATTGGAGAATCATATTAAAGGTTCTTCCTTTTTATGTTTTCTTATCTCTCCTCCTACCGTTATCCATTTGTCAACCTTCCTCCAACATTGCTTCTTCCTTTTACCACAGGAAAGAGTCATTCTCTAAAGCCCTCCCCTCCCCTCCATTCCTACAACACAGGCCAACCTCTGCTATTCCTCCACCAGATTTATCAGAACAACAATGACATTTCTCTGTGCCCCAAGTTCCTCTAAGACCACAGAGGTGAAATCAGACCTTAACTCCTTTTTCAAAACCTGTCTCTCCTAATGTATTAAGCTAGGCTTCACAGAATTGGACTTGTCTGGGGTTTTAGTAGCTAAGGCCTGCTGATTCAGTTCAGAATCCAACCCCAATTCAGACCCAACACCACTCTCGAGAGGAGCTTCAACACTTCCCTCTTTTCCTTTCTCCAAATTATACAGTTGTGTGGAGCTCCTGGTTATGGGCTTTTTTCTTAGTAAAGTTTGTGGCAATATGCTTGGTCTGAAAACATCTTTTGGACCTTAAATGGATGCTTTCATAATCCATGGGTTGCATGCACTCCCCTTTTATCAACCAAAACTGAAGCAGCAGGTTCGGAATTTTGTCAAAGGATTCAGCCCTTTTATCAACCAAAACTGAAGCGGCAGATTTGGAATTTTATTAAAGGATTCAGACTTTGGGTACCAAGGTCTCAGAAGCACCAAAAATTTGTTCTCCCAGCTCTGATGAGATTCATGAAAGATTTTCTGCCTGTCATGCGCACTGTTAAACACCACCACAAAGAAACCTCGTGCGGCAGTGTAAATATGCACCTCTCCTTCTAGAATGGGGCTTCAGTTTGCTGATATTCATTTGCGAAGTATCCCAAGGCTGGGCCAAAACCCTTAAACCTCCCAATCAACACCATTGCTCTAAAAAACTTCTCATTTTTAGCCATCTCTTCATCGATCTTAGCATTTAAGCAAACTGTCGGCCTCTCAGCCAGGGGTTCAATTCATGGCGAACCTGAACCACCCTTGATATCTGCCTTCTTAAGCATTTCTACAAACAGACCAGCCTCTTTAAAACCATTCTTAGTCCTTCCTCGAGAATCTTTTTGCTCCTCCACAACCCAAGCAAGGCACTCATTACTTGCCAAAGAAGCCTCACCTCTTTTCAAACCCCCAAAACCACCCATCTTCATACAATGAATCAGCTGAACACCCATATTATTTGCAACATTCTTTACCCTTGGGAGGCAAACAAAAACAACCGCCCTGATAGTCTATTCATCCTGTCTGAACTGCTCGCTGATCTTTGCCAACATACCACCAAAATCTGTTCCGCCTCCAAAGAAACTCTTACAAAACTTTCAGGGCTTCCTTCGGCCCCAAACATGCTCACAAGGAGGTGCCTGCACATTACAGTGGTGGCTATGCTCCTTCACTGGTTTCCCACCCCACAGGTTTCTTGTAGAAACATCCGCACAGACTTGAGAGAGGAGAAAACCTAACCCTCTCATATGATAGAAGTGACGTCTTTTTAGACTATATTATGGTAGTATAATAATATTTTATAATTACTATATATATATATATGATCCATAAGATGTAGAGATGACATTTACTCCTGTATGTAGAATAACAGTTAAAATCAAGAATTGCATTAGCCCTTTTAATAAGTGTGCATCTAGCTGATCCTCATTTGAAGACAATAACAAAAATGGGCCTCCAAAACAAAAATGTTCCTTGTATGATGTTTTTTGGATTTGATTGTGGAGTGTATTTTGTATCGAATACTCAATCAAATACAGAAACAACATACAAATATTTCATGGATTGTGGAAATATTCATGCTTAAAAATCTTATTGTTGCCACTTACAATCCAAAACCTATGTTGAACTAGGCCAAATGCAAGTTAAAAAGCTTGTATCAAGCAAAAGAAAACTGCCCCAACAGGGCACCAAAAAACTGATTAAATTTCCACATTCTTGCCCTTCTTGGTCGATCTTAGTGTTATTTGATGAGAAGATTTAGTTTTTTCTTCTTGATTTCTATCCATTCTTGAATTGAAAGGGTAGGGATCTAAGAGAGTAGATTTGCTGACCCATTTGTATTGGCACCAACTTCCCCAAAACTAGAAGAGATAAGAGACCCAGCAATATTGTCTCCTCTTTTGGAGTTGTATTTCATCTACAAAGATTGAGAAGCATCTACAAAGATTGAGAACCTGCTAGAGCCTGAATTGTGACAACCTTAGTTTTAGTTTGCATGTCCTCATTTTACACATCCATCTCCTATGAAGGAAGAGCCTGCACATCTTGAGGGAATTCAAGAGCATTCTCAACATGCTTACAAGAAGCATTAATTAAATAATATGTGGGAGTGCATAAATCCACCACGATGGTTGCTCAGCTTTAATTTTAGGTCTAGAACAATTGTTGGCCATGTTGCCAATCGCAAAGCATCTTGTACATCAAAGGGGAAAACCTTCGTATCAACAATCTCGGAAGTGACGTCTTTGTCCACAAGGATGAAAGAAAAAGTTGTGTGGGTGAATTTATGGGCCTTGGACTCGCCTCTGATTCGGAAACTCAAAATTTGACTCGGATTCGGACTCGGACTCGGCGACCAGACTTGGCTTGGACTCAACAAGGACTCGGAAAATTGAAAAACCCATGAAATTCAAAGATTTTTAAGGATTTAACGATTTTTTCATGCATCATTTAGTCAATTAACATCAAATACACAATAATTGAGATAAATAGAAGCTACTTAACACTTATACACAATTTTGCATAGATCACATAAGTATAACAACGAATTTCTAAAGGAAAAAAATTGAATAACATAATATAAAGTTGAAGATTTAAGATTTAAGATTCAATCCTTAATAAATTCGTGACATACCACAACATCATTTTTAGAATTAATATACATAAAAAAAAAAACACCTTCTAGAAATCTCTATCTTTTTAAATTAAAAAAAAAAAATTAAAAAAATTAAAAAATAAAATGAAATTTGGGAGAGTCTTGGGCTCGGGACTCGGCAAAGTCCCTGGACTCGGCAAAGTCCACGTGGACTCTGCCAGGACTCGGCTGAGTCAGAGTCCAGAGGCCATTTGCCTTGGAAAGGCCGCCTCTGCCTCAGACTTGCAGAGTCCTGCGCGGGCTTGCAGAGTCCCGAAACACTGGTTTGTATCTATAGCCAAGAATTCACTAGAAGCATCTCTAGTGTGGCTTGAAAGACAGCTTAAAACTAGAATGGTAGTGACCATTTTGGGTGTTGCACCCTAATGGGTTTCACTAAAAAAGCTTTAGTAAGAGGGTTAAATTTTGGTTAATAGGGTTCAAGAAGGAACTAAAACAAACTTTGTTCCCAACACCATTTCCCATGGATGATAACATCTCGATCTTGTTTGCAATCAAACACCACAATAAAAAAGCCTTGCACATAAGGGTAAACTTCTACTTTACGTATGAGAATGGGTTGCCAAGCAACTATGATTCGTTTGTGCACATCTAGAAGTTTTGGTCATAGTTGATTGAATTGGCCAAGCAAGCCATTGGTGATATATAATTGCTCTTTTTTGAAATATCCTTCATTAAATCTACAAAGAAACCTAAGATTGGGGTTGGGCAAGCCCTTTTGAGAGGGGTTTTTGGGGCAGGTCCTTAGAGATCACCTATGAATTTGGGGCGAAACAACACCTTTTTTGCTATGCATCTATGTAGAAGGCTTTGCATTAGATCTCAAGGCCTCCTAGGCAATGCCATATCCAAAGGAAGAAACTTGTGTAACCTATGGAGTTGCCAAGCTACAAGAGCCATTCATTATGCTTGGAGGGCAGTAAGAGGTGCTATTTCGGCCCAAAAAACCCTTGGGTGAGAGATCTTAGAGGGCTCAGGGGTTAGCAACTGTCGAGCAAAACTAGGAACCAGAGGAACTAGAGAATTTTTTGATTTGTTGCCCAAATAAGAATTCACATGATCCATAAAGAAATCTTGTGGTTGAACAGGAAGAGTCGAGGATTATTCAAGCTTGAGAATTCAAAGTTACGAGGAGGATTTGACCTCTAAGCCATCAAAAGTGTAAATCCAAATCTAGCCCAGCTACATGAAGTTTCCATCAAGTTCAAGTCAGATTTACAAATGCCAACTCCAGTTGGGCCATTAGGAAAACTTTCAAAAGATGGAGAAGACTCAAAGGACCAAGCAAGTTGAGAGCATGCGTCGCCACTATTACCCTCAAGGAGTTTAGCAGTTGATCGAAGCTACCTACTATTGATCGAGCAATAGTTATTTGTAGTTTTAATAGATATTTTTTGCATGCCAAGATTCAAAGCACATGTTCTTAAATAAATTGGCAGGATAAGGACAATGAAGTGGCAATTGGTTGTCTCCTGTAATCAAAAAATTCCAATTACAAGAGCAAGCAATCACAACATACCAGGTGTCCTATTTTCTCATTGATTGTCAAAACTGTTGTAATTTTTTTTTGTCCCTTGATTTGGTGCTCTCATGTAATTGGTTGTAAATTTGGAAACCCTAATTAGGGTTGAATGAATGGATGAATGAACAATTTTAATAACGTCTGCGAGGCCAAAGCAACCTATGAGACCCACAAGCATGCCAAAAATAAAAATAAAATCATTAGGCCTTTTGGAGTTGCTTCTCTAAGTCAGCCCTTCAACAACGAATATTGACCAGTAAATTTGCTATCTTGGCCGATTGCTCTTCGTAGCCCTTGATATTGAATCCTAGCCCTTGATATTGAATCAATCTTGGCCCTTCATTGTAATGGAACTACTGTAAAAGGCCAAGGCCTTGTGATATTTAAGGGGTTAGATTCATGAGCTTAGGAGATCAAAGTAGGAGAGAGCTATTAATCTCCTGTAGGAGACTAGAATGGATTAGTTTAGGGAGATACTTGATCAAATTGTTGCTATGATGTTATCAAAGTAATGGATAATTCATTGTTGGTTCTTTATGGTGAATCACTTAATATTGCTTTGAATTGCTGCATGGTTTCCTCATTCTTTCACTTCAAGCAGATTTTCTTTCATGTGAAATTGTTTAGTTGGATGTAAGAAATTGTGGATGTTTAGTTGCTTGACTCGAGCGAACCCGGGCCACTAGCCTCTTGCTGATTGTAAGTGTGCCTTGTGTGGTAAGCCAGTGATCGAAAACACTTAAATAGATATTTAATCTTAAGTTTGCATCCATTTGATAGGATTGAAGATGATATATTGATTTGAAAATCATTCAAGTGTTCTTTAGAAGCTTGCACTAGCTGGCTGGAATCACCGATTGAGCTACATCTAGTAGAGTCCAAGTTCATTTAGGTTTCCTCCATTCATTGTTAAATGTAGAAGTAGAAGTTCAAGTTTAAGTTGAAGTGGAAGTTGGAAGATCAAGCTACATTTTCTTTGCCCATTGTGAATCTAAATTTAGGAGTGCAAGAAGTTGGTATCCATTGAATGAATAACGTAAGCCCCTTTGTAATCCCAACAAATCAATTATTTCATTGAGTGAGTATCCATAGTTTAAGGAACCTTGAAGTCATTTCATGATCATACGTTGCAAGTTTTGCACGAGAGATGACCTTATATCAAGAAAGGATTGAGTAGTTGATGTTTTATCTATTTGATTTTGTATGTTGTAGTGGCATAAAATTGACATCAATATGTCCATGATAGGGTTTTGTTTAAGTGTGAACTTGCTTTGAACATATGCATTCAAAGCAATATCTATGACACATTTTCCCACTCCATACGTGGAACTTGTATCTTATACATTCTACTTGAGTCGATCTTTCACAGTGCACTTTAGGACCCAGATTGTAGCTTTCAATGATGATTTCACTTGATTCACAAAATAAGAAAAACATAAATATTTGACAACATACTCAAAGGTAGCTATACTCAAACCTATGTGCAAGAAAGATATTGGAAAACATTACATACTACTTATATATATCTCTCTTTAGCATTTCGTTGATAGTGACTACATGGTTGGACCACATATCATTCTTTAGGTTTGGAATCCTTCATAATTTCTGGATACATGGCAATCTTTGTTCATCAAATGTTCATATATAACCACCAATAGCTTAACTTAAACCTAAGTTTTCCAGTTCGGATTCAGGAAGAATTTAGATTTAGGTTCGGGTTCGTGGGTTCAAGCAATTTGTTTTTTCCATTTGGGTTCGTGAGTGTGTGTGTGTACACACACACACACATACATGCATTACATATACAAAAAAAGAGAAACATGCATAATTGCAAAAGTAAATCATTTCATAGTATGAATATATGTTGCTTGATCATTGATCAATGCCAAATGTCAAAGGTAAACATTAAATACTTGCTCATTAATCTATGATCACGATTCTAAAGAAAATCATACATTGAATTACTAAATTGCAAAATGAAATTTCAAAACATGGACTAGTTCATCAATAATAAAGTTTGAAACATAATGATAAATGAAAATCATAATAGCAAGTGTTTAATAGTTTATCATTGTATCAATGCCCATCAAGGGTCAAATGGGTCATCAAAAAATGAGGGATCGATGGCTTCATCCCCAACTACAACTAAATCAAGATCCTCATCATTGGAACCCAAAACGGCTCCACTAGCCCTAGAGGATGGTATATCATTTACATCGTCAACATCTAGCAAGGTAGCTCTAGCTAGATCCTAGATGGTCATATCCAAGTCAACAGATTTGGGTGCTACATCCGACAATTTCTGTGGCCCCTTCTTGTATTATGGATCTTTGCATACAAAAGGCATCAGTGGTTGTGAATATATACCAAGTCCTTTGCTTTCTTAGAACCCAACCGGTTACACTGCACTGAAGGGATAAAGGAGTATGTACTCCAATTTTGCTCAGTAGTAGAAGAGCTTGCAACCTAGAGAGACAACCAACGAAATGTAAAAGAAATTAGAAATACAATAGAAATTAGAAGTGTTAATTCTACTTTAAATTTTTTTTAGTTGCTCTGCTCTGCGTCCGAATTTGTTTCGATCTTCCCTTGGATTTGGTCGTGTCCATCGACTCGGCTCCCCTTCTCCCTCCAAGGCACCTCCACTTATGGAGAATGGAAATCACCTTATTCCCCACGTGTTGCAATCCCACATTCTCACCCTACCCTTCGTTTCAGGGTCATTAGCAAATCCCAAAAGAAAATCCTCTTCAGAAATGCAAGATTTGTGGTTTTTAAATCTCATCGCCTTTCGAGGAAGCAGAGTCCTCCATCAATGGCTAGAAGGAATAGGTGCCTCCTCACCAGAAGAGCTAGAAATTCCCTCGTCGCTCCTATCCCTCTAAATCAATCTCTCCCTCAAAGAGAAGCCGGAATGTAGGCTATTCCACTATCCTCTTCGACTCCTTCCTTTGCTACGAGAGCCAATACTATACCCCTTGGTAAACCCTAGATTCTAGAGAACTCAGTTAACTCCACCAAATCTCAACCCCACCCCAACCCTAAAATTCGAGATGAATGAAATTCGAATTCGGCAAGGTTGTTTGGCTTGGCTCTGATTGCGTCCTCAAGCTCACACAAATTATTGGCACACTGGAGTAGAATTTACAAGGAAGAAATGATGGATTGGTGCAGCTCGACTTTCTCTAACCAGATAAGCATCCTTTACCTTGATTGTAACTTCTTTTGCATAGAGTGTTGCTCTGAAATTCTAAAAACTTTCATGGTAGAAGAAGGTGAAATTTATTTCGCTGGTCACCCATTTCTCTTTATGGATTACCCCAACAATTTTAACCCTCACACTTGTGATCTTCAAAGGCAAGCCCTTTGGATCAATCTAGGTATATAGTCCCCATCCTTTCTAGACAAACTCAATGCATAGCATCGGGAATTGTCTTGGTACTTTCTTAGGGCTTGGGAACCCCAGATCTAAACAAGAAGATTGCTAGATTCTCCTTCTCATAAACCTTTGCTTCAAGTTGTCTAAGATGACAATAACCTTGAACAACTCTTCTACTAGCATATGCCCTAAACCCTTCTTGGATCTGATAAATGACAACAAATTTTCTCTTTTGGAGGACTTCATGTCTCCTCAGTAGATCTTACGCTTCTTGAAACTTGATCCTCAAGAAGCTTCCTCCTGAACCCTTATCCCAAAAATCAAATTTATCTAGACAGGAGGATTTGTGTTCAATTCTAACACAAACTTGGCTTCAAGTTTATCCTCAGAGGTACACTTGGTAGTTCCCCTTGCCTCATCCCCTATTCAAACAACCCTAGTACTTCGCTTAGTTGTCATTTTCCACCCGGATTCAAAAAGGTCAGCCTCTTCCCCACCTCTGCTCATTGACCTTAACAGTGTTGTGGTAGACCACCCCCCATGAGCCCAGTCATCAAGCTCTTCCCTTTGGGTTGTCCGTGCTGGATATGGAGACACTCCTTCCTCCCCCTCCCCCTCCCCCTCCCCCCATCTCATCCTCGATCAGCCCTCCCCCTAATATTTCTAATATAGATACAATCACTAAGGAGGAGGCCAAAGCAATTATCAATTCTCTTCAAACAAGATTATTACAGCTCAATGATCTTATGGGCGAATTTTCCTACACCAACAAAGAAGCCCAACAAGAGCTTCTTGGATGCCAAGACCTTGAGTCTTGGATGCTTGCTCATCCTCCACAAAGTTCCTCTCCACAAGAGCACTAGGACACTGGTCAAATTCCTATGGAACTCGAATCGGTCTATGACATGCTTAATATCAATCAGATGGCTGAATTTTCTTCCCCTCATTCCAACATGTCTATTAACCCCCTTCACCCTAACATGGAATCTCCATTCGGATCAGAGTTTGGAGTAGGAGACACCCCAGAAGCTCAGGGCCCCATCCTTGCCCTAGCCTTGTAGACAATTTGCAAGGGGAGAAATCCCCCAATTGTAGCAAAGTTTCCAAAAAAAGAGGGGGGAAACCTAACTTGGTGTCAAGGAGACAAGATGGTGAGGTTGGCAACCAAGCCAAACTCACCTCTCTCTTTCAAAATGGGAAGGGGAAGGGCCTCCCACATTCCCAATGAAGATCACATCTTGGAATATTAGGGGTTGCAATGCCCCCAACAGGCAATGCTTGCTCAAGCGGTGCCTCAAAACCTTCGGTTCAAACATTATTCTCATTCAAGAATCCAAGTTGCAAGTTGATGAATTGGTAAAACTGGATAGGAAAATGGGCGTTTGGAAAGTTTTGGGTCATCCCGTCTTCTCAGCATTGGGTGGGCTTGCATGCTTATGGAATCCCAAATAGGTGAATTTCTCACCCATTGAGTGTCATCCAAATTGGATGTGTGGATGGGTAAAAAGCTTTTCTTCCCTGTTGACCTTCATTCTTCTCAATGTTTACATCCTTATCTTCTCCTCAGGGAAGTGAGACCTATGGGAAGATCTATCCAACTTTCTTATGTCTCATCAGGATTGCAATATTATTTTGGGAGGTGACTTTAATGTTATCTCTAACCTAGATGAGAAAATTGGAGGCATTAGAACCCTTAACCAGGCCTCTAGGGATTTTAATAGGTGGATCTTCTCTTGTAATCTCATGGACATTCACACATCTAACGGGGTTACTACGTGGAACAAGAGGTTTGAGATTGATTGGATAGCAGAAAGGCTTGATAGATTCTTGTACTCAGGGGATCTAGCTTCCTTTAATTTTTGTCTCTCTTCAAAAAATATGCCGTTCTCAAGATCCAATCACTTCCCCATTAGGCTTGCTATCATAGAAGAATCTAGGCCTAGGAGGAACACCTTTAAATGTGAAAACATGTGGTTCCTAGACAAGAAACTCCTCTTCCTATTAGAGGTCTGGTGGAATAAGGTCTCCTTCCAAGGATCCAAAATGTTCTGTTTCGTCTCAAAACTCAAACACCTTAAATTAAGAATTAAGGAGTGGAACAAACACTCTCTCAATAACATATTTGAAGAACTCAATCAGACAGAAATAGACATAATGGAACTTAATGAGGAGGTTTTCTCCAAGGGATGGATAATGATTGCTACTTCAAGGAGAAATAACTTCTAAGTAAACAAGCTGATCTCCTTGCTAAAGAAAAGATTTTCTGGAAGTAGAAATCCAAAGAATCTTGGCTCTCTACTGGGGACATAAATACTAAGTATTTCCACAATTGCTCCAAACAAAGACAATCAGTAAACAAAATCACCAAAATCAAAAACTTACAAGGCATGATAGTGGAAGAGCCAAAAGCTATTGTTGGTGAGGCCACAACATATTTTGAAGAAATTCTCAACAATTGGAACTCCTCCAATCTTCAAGCTCAATTTGACCTGTTGGACAATATTCCAAGATTGATAGCAAATGAGCACAACAATGATTTAAATTAGAAATTCTCTAAAGAATAAATTTTTTTAGCACTATTCCAAATGCATCTTGACATAACTCCTGGCCTTGATGGATTCCAGGCCAACGTTTTGCAAAAGTGTTGGCATTTCATGGGTGAGGATCTCTGTCAAGCAGTTGAAGGGTGTAGAAACTCAAGCAATCTAATGAATGAAATCAACCATACCTTCCTCATCCTCATCCCAAAGAAAAAGGAAGCTCTAATGTTTGAAGACTTAAGATGTATAGCATTGTGCAACACTATTTACAAGATCCTCACCAAAGCCTTGCCTAATAGGTTGAAACCTCTTCTCCCACTCATAATCTCTGAAGAGCAAATTGGTTTTATACCGCGCCTATCCATAATGGATGGAGTCATCATCATCTAGGAACTTAATCATTTAGTTCAAGTTACTTAAACACCTTACATGTTGGTAAAGCTGGATATTCAGAAAGCATACGACAAGTGGATTGGAGATTCCTCTGTAAGTGCATGGAGGCTTTTGGCTTCTCCAGGCTATGAATTCACCTACTTTTTAATTGCATTTCCACCCCCAAGATGTCCATTCTCATTAATGGCTCTCCTGAAGGCTTCTTTGTTGTGTCCAGAGGTCTTAGGCAAGGTGATCCTTTTCCCCCCTTTTTGTTTGTTATCATGGTAGAAGCCTTTGGTAGACTTACCAAGGCCTACCATGACTTGAATTTATTACATGGAATTAAAGTTATTGATGGAATCCCAAACATAACCCACCAGCAATTTGCTGATGATACTATAATGCTTGCTCAATGTTCCATTGAAGAGGCCACATCCCTCAATTCCACTCTCAAGGATTACTTGAGAGCCTCTGGATAGATTATCAATGTTGTCAAATCTGAAGTTTTCTTCATAAACTTAGACCCTCGTCTTGAAGACAGGATATGCAATATTTTGGGCTTCAAAAATGGGGATTTCCCCTGCAAATATCTTGGAATGCCTTTGGACAAAGGCACTAAATCTAACAAAGCTTGGTCCCACATTACCTCAAACATGGACAATAAGATGGAGTTTTGGAAATCTAAATGGCTGTCCAATGCAGGCAGATTGACCATGATCAAATCAGTCTTGTTGGCCTTGCCGGCTTACCAAATGTCATGCCTCCTATGGACTCCCAAAGCTAGGGCAGATCTAGACAAGCAAACCAAAACTTTCTTTTGGCAAGGGGTCTCCCAAAATAAGAAGACAACTCTAATAAAATGGGATAATATTTGTAAACCCATTCGATACAGGGGCCTTGGAATCAAAAAGCTTCTTTGGCAAAACAAAGCTTATGGGGCTAAGTTAGTATGGAGGTTGTTTAAAGAATATAATAGAAAATGGGCTCAAATTATTTATCATAAATATCTCTCCCCTCAAGACACCCCTTAACATCTTTAGGACAACATCCTCCCCTAAAGGATTCTAGGGTTTGGAATTTCATGCTAGATAATAGATCCATCATTAGCCAACACCTTACTTGGGATATTGGAAATGGTCGAATTGCTCTATTTTGGGATGACTCTTGGGTTGGTTATCCACCACTCAAATCTCTGACCCCAGTGACTTCTATCAATTCCATGGTGGCTCCTAGGTGCCCCACCTTAGTAATTATATCAACATAAATCTCGATAACCAGGTTTTTGATTGGAGTCGGAAATCATGGGACAATGCTCCTATCCCCCTCAGAAGACTAAACTCTTTTAACATCCATACTCAAAGATAGACAAGTTTTTCCTAAACCCTCAAATGACTCGTTAATTTGGATTTTGGAATGCAACTAAGTCAGGTCTGTTACAGTGTTAAAGAAGGATATAAAACCATATACCCCCAAGTGCAGTGGACCCCCACAAAGCTACCACTGGATCTTTATTAGGACAAAGCATTTTGTTGGCTCCTGATTTAATAGAATTTGAACAACCAAGTATGCAAGGCAAGAATGCGTCTATGGGCAGCTATTTCCAATAATGGACACAATTTACCAAGAACTTGGGCCAACTATAAGGCTACACTCCTCCTACACTTCAGGCTCTGCAAAACCTAGGCGGGTAGACCTCAGATTCAATTGATACCGTACCAGTGCAAAAACATATCTCTGAATCTATTAAGCAGATGAAAACCCTTATATCTCCAAATAACTTATGCAGTAACAAAGAAGTGCAGTAGCAAATTACAACTCTATGGAATGCACAAGCTGAGTGAGGGTTAAACTGTTCTAGCTCTTCAACATAAAATGTAAAGATGATTTGAATTGATTTTTGATTTTATGTGAGTGGGGGAAAGTAGATGAAAACCATGCATGGACAACAATTTAATGACCCTGTATCTGATCAGTGCCTGATCCATTGGGCAAACTCATGAATCTCCTTAATGCATTTTGGATATCTGATACTTATTCATATATTCAGATATATGATTTATCCATTCACCTTGTAAATAGACATCAATATTCAACTTAAATCTCATTCTTACCTGATATCCTCCTCAATAAATCTGTAACCCTGTTGAATCTTTGAAGCAATTACATAATTCCTTGAATTACAAGCAACAATGAAACAACATATAGCCTTAAGGGACTGCAACTATGACCTAGGCTCTTTGTTCAACGATCATAAAACATTACAACTCATTGAGAATGGAGACAAGATTTAAACTGAAACTAAACCCTTGCTTTTCTTTGTATTGATTTACTTGAAATAATACATGAAAATGCATGAAATGACTCACAAATCACCTAATAAACCAGACTGTACAATAACATATGCTGTCATACAAGAGAGAAAATGGCGGGAATGAGAAACTGCTTCATGGTCTGGAACCAGCACATCCTAGGTCTTCCATTCAGAATACATCAATTCCAGGGCCAGTCCTACTAACTATCTTCATACCAGAGAAACTTTACAAATTTTCCAACCTCTACAATAGATGAAAGAAAGAAAGATATAGAAGATAGATGAATTCCCGGATCTGTTATGCAACTGACACCTGTCCATTTGAAATTCCCTCTCCTAGCAAAGAAAAGATTCTCTCTAACCTCTCTCTTCCATCTGATCTGATTTGATTTCATCATTATTCTGTAACAAACTTTTAAATATCTCAACCAAATGATGAAACCTTTATGCAACAAAAATCTGAATTGCATTATGAAATGCTGGAGGAATTGAGGTTTAATTGTTTAGAATGTGATCAAAATTCGACCCCAACTGAATTTTCACTGCCTTTTAACCACATTTAGGTCATTTCCATGCCAGAAAACACAACTAAACTTTGATACCTGAATGCGGTTGCCTATTAGGAATCTGGGACAAAACCTCATGTAGCTTGAACAGACAATTTCTTGTGTAGAAACTAATTGCATAATCGGAAAATTCAGATTTTTCCGATTCCGATGATATACAATATCGCATATCTAGCCTCTCGAAAACCCCTTGAATCTCAGTTCGAAAAACACCCCCTTTGCTAGAACACTCAGGTCTGCAACTGAATTTTTTAAAATTTTAAAAGTTCTAAAGTATAAACTTTAGCTTTATACCTCTCTTGCAATTTAAACACATGCACGTCACCTATTTTGAAAATAATTTTACAATGAAATTTTAAAATCATTTCATTTTTCCACCCCCTTCAAGTTTGGGGTCAACCCCAAGTTTGACCGGTGCCACGTGTCATCTCGTGATTGGCTAACTTTGCACACCTGCCACTGAATTGCCACGTGGCAGCCCCTGATTGGCTGCTTGGTTATGTCGCGTCATCATCTGTGGGACCCGCTGACACATGTTAGTATCCCGCATTCCCGCATGCATAGTTAGCAACTGCCACGTCGCATGCGAGAATGCACCTTAGCGACATGTGGCACATTGCGCCACATCAGTGCCTGAAAATCTACGGCCAGCTGGAAAGTCGTCTGCCACTTGTCACCATATCATTCACCGCCCGAACTGCCACATCATTTACTGACAGGGTCGCCACGTCATCTACAAACCGGGCCCGCTACCCGGGAACACTGGGGGACATGAAACTTCAGCAAGGAAAATAAGGAACACTTCTTGCTATATATTTGCTATATCCAATCTGTTTCATGCCAGAGATTTTGGTTCTTTCTAAATGCAACTCCCCAACAAAGTCGCCATCTTGTTGGCTCCTGATTTAACAGAATTTGAACAACCAAGTATGCAAGGCAACAATGCGTCTATGGGCAGCTATCTCCAATAATGGACACAATTTACCAAGAACCTGGGCCAACTATAAGGCTACACTCCTTCTACACTTCACAAACTTAAATACAACAGTTGAAACTCAATCCAATGAAGTTTATGAAACCTATCAACTATTTTCCTCCTCTTAGTGCTAAGAATCACCTGATGGAGAACACGCTTTTTAACAATCAATTTTCATGAAAAGAAAATACATGAAAACAAGAATACCTTAAGATCTGGATGACTGAAAGTTCTCTGTCCACTAATTACAACAGCAGACCCAAAATCTTACCAAATCCTTACTGAACCTTTTGAACTAGCACATCACAAATCTTACCCAGCTTCTGAATGTTTCAACCTCTTCAAATCTGCTCTTCTCATGCAATGACTAATCACAATTCATGCATAGAACTACACTGGTACAAAGATTAACTTCGAGTCGCCACTCACATTAAGTGAGACATGAATTGCATTAGTCCTAAAGATACCACAAATTGATTTGAAACAACAGCAAATAGAAGACCACTCTTTAGATTTATCTTGACTTTGAAACTTCTACACAAAGCTGAAACATAACTTTCTTGACTCTGAAATTACAACAGCCTCACAAATCTGAACTGATTGAAGGTATATTCATTTCTCAACACAATTTACATTCAATTTCAAAACTACTGCTGTAAGAGAATAAAGCTTACTGGGGAACATGAAAATCAGCAAGGATATGAACAACACCTCACAACTCCGCTGCTGTAGCAACACTTTCCTGATGTATTGAATATTGTTTTTAAATTCTCAAGGTTTGTCCATTATACAGATTCAATACATTCCCTAGCAGAGTCGCCATCTTGTTGGTGTTTGAAAACGTTACTAGTTTCCAATTACCCTGATGAGAACAAAACACATCTAAGGGTAGCTAACTCCCATTTTCAACATGCCCATTCAGACACCAAGCCAACTATAAGGCTAGACCCTTCTTCTTCTTCAGGCTCTGCAAAACCTAGGCGGGTGGACCTATAGATTCTTTATATGGTACCAGTTATCAAAGCATACACTGAATCTAATATAAAGCAGATAAAACCCTTATCTCTCCTATTAAGTCATGTAATAACACAGATCTATAGTAGCAAATTGCAACTCTATGATATTCACAAGCTGAGTGAGGGCATCACATTTAGGTTCTTCAACATGAAAGGGAAATACAATTGATTATTGGTGTTGATTTTCAACAAATCCTCAAATATGCAGCAATAAAAATGAATTGATACTACAAATGATCAGTGCCTAATCCATTGGGCAATTCCATGAATTGAATACATACATCTGGGATATCCAGGACATATTTCATACACCAAGATATCAGATCCATACTATCACTTTGTGATTCAGACATTGGTGTTCATTAAGACCTCATTCTTATGAAATATCCTTCTCAAAATAACCAACAACCCTGTCAAACACATCAAGCATTTACTTGGCCCTTTGTTCCAACAGCAAAACATATGTGACATACAACTTTAAAGGGATGCAAATGGGTCTTAGCTCTTTGTTCCTAGACCACATAAGATTGCAAATTATTGAGATAGGAGATGAGAATCAGAATGAAACTAAAGAAATTCTAGCTCACTTGTATTCATTTCTTTGAAATTATACATTCAAATGCATGAAATTCAAAAACAAGAACACCTAACAGATCTGAAACTAGCTGAATTAACTTCACTACTGCTGTTCATACAAGAGAAATTGCTGAAAAATACGTGGTATCACAGTATGGGAACACATCAAAATTGGATCCAAAACTTGGTATCTCAGTAGTGTGACCAACTTTGAGGGATTCAAAACCTAGTCAAATGGATTTGAAACGACTTGAAATCTGAGACATAGGTTCTTGGGTATGGACACTAGATATTCCCAAAGGGGCAAATCATGAAACCTTTCTGGGTGCAAGTTATTCGATTGCAAACATAGCCTCCTGTCAGTGTTTGACACTTGGGTAAAAATGCAGATTTGAAACTAGCTCAAAATAGGACTTCGCCAAATGACTTAGAATGTCAATTTACCAACATGGAATAAGTGGACAGGCTGATGGAAGGTGCTAGAAGCATTGAACACCTCTTAGGCCTCAAAGGTACAACCGGGTACATGTGCACTTAAAAGTGTTTATAGGGCTTGATTTTCTCAATGGTACTCAAAATCGAGAAGGCAATTTTGAGTCCCAACAGTGGCTCTGTCTAGGGATGCATGTCCCTTGTGGGCATGGCAAGGATTCAAATCTCTGGGAGAAGCAGACCATTCCCAAAAATTTCAAAACTTCTCTCGAACAACTTTATTGAAAGCAAAAACAACTACCACTACTATGTACACACGATGACCCGGGGCCACCGAACTTCAACACAATTATTTACCTCTGTCGAAAACCTGATTTTCATTCCTTTCCTCATGAGGTAAACTAAAATTACTTCTCATATCAATTTCACTAATCAGATACACATCTTGAAACTCAACACTTAGTAAAACTGAATTTTCATTCTTACTTTCATAATGCATATAAAAACTTGCTTCATTCTCAAACGTTTGCTTATTATGAGAGTACTGATCAGCATGCTCAAACATATTAGACTGAAATTGAAAATCCTCTTCATTTAATGATTCATGCATGCTATCAACTTTGAATACGAAGGCTTCATACTCAACTTGGGGAAATGAATCACACATACCTTCAAATTGTGTATCCTTATGTATAACTGGATGATACTCAAATGAACACTCTGATTTGTACTCACAAATGTCATCAATGTCATAATCTGAAACTAATCTGGGATCTTCAAATGATTCTCTGAAATCAGCATGTGAATTAGTCATCATATTAGAATATTCATCATAAAATTTATTGCAAGGTGCATACTGATTTTCAATAACACCTTCATCAAACACTCTGTCATCCATATTATGAGATGCAACATCATCCTCATAATCACTGTCATACTCGGAAGAAGAACAATCTGACCTCTTATTGCAGTCTGATAATTCATCATTTATATCTAGCTCAACTAAATCTGAAACCTCCATGTGCTCTTCAAACAGTGGGTTGACAACTCCATGTAATGATCCCTTTTGAACATCTTGACAAAAAATGGGCTGATCATCATCAGGATTCTCATCATATAAAGCGTTAGTATATACTTTAAAACCACGACCCATTTTGTCTTCATGGAGACTTTCAACATGTGAAGAAAAATCAGAATCATTACTCGAAGCCACACTATTAACTCCATCAACGAAGCATGCAAAATATGAATCAATATTACTTGCATTGTCTCTATTAAGGTGATTCAAATGTCTTGCAAACAAATCATCATTTATTTGACCAATAGGTGCTGATGCATTAACCTTAGAATCATCTGTTTGCTGATTATCACTGCATGTATCCTCAAGACATTCGTCTACACAACTAATCAATTTTTCTTTATAAATAATCTTTTAATCCTCATATTGTGTAGACAACTCTTCTTCATAACTTTCAACCTCAAACTGATTTGCACAATTCTGAACTGGAAATTCACTTTCAGATTTAAGAAAAGAACTCAGACCTCTACTAGCATAAGAGTTACAACTTCCATCATTGCTTTCTTCTTCCCAATTTGCATCTGATTCACATGAAGACAAACATATATTATCACTGTCCTCTTCTTGACTTGAGCAACAACTCTCGTCATTATCTTCACATGATGCTTCTTCACAATACATTGGATCAACAAATTCACTATTGTCACTTGACACATCACTTCCAACTTCTTCATCCTCATACTGAGATGAATACCTTTCCTCTTCTTGATTCGTTATGTTTTCAACATAATGCAAATCATCAATGGGAGAATGAATGACTGGATTTATATCTTGCATGCATAACTCATCAAGTGAATCAACTCTATCATTTGCTGTTGTAATACCATAAACATGTGCATTCAATTCAGCAAGAATGGAATCATTTCTTCTTTGTAACAAAGAAATCTCACCTACACATGTTTTTAATTCTGAAAATTCAACAAGATTTTTTGCAACAGCAGGGGTACTTATTTGCTGATCTGAATTTGAACATTCTATATGACATTGATTTGTCCTTTGCACCTCATCTTGCCGGCAAACATTTCTAGAGAAGTGACTCTGGGTTAAGCCATATTTTATGTTATTCTCAATCTCTATTGCTGTCATGAATGCCTGATGCAAAGTCTTCATCTTCTTATCAAATGCACCGAGATAAACCACTAAACACACTTGATCATCCGACTTATAACTTTCAGGAATTTTATTAAAAACCTTTGCAAATCTGATATTAAATTCAGGAACTAATTCACCATTCTCGATCTGGATTTTCAAGAACCTATCAAAATAATCAGAGATGCTTACTCTTTCCCTGAACTGCTTCATGAAAGCTGAAAGTAATTCATCCCAAGATGAAAATGAGCATGCCGGCAGAAAGGAAAACCAATCCCTAGCATCATCTTCTAAAGTCTGAACAAACAACTTCATCTGAACGGCTTCATGAGCAATTTTAAAATCACCAATCAAATCACTAAACAACTAAACATGATGACTGGCTGAATTTTCATGGTTCCCACTAAACTTAGGTAAATACTTTCTAAGATCATAGGGCATAGTATTCAGGAAACCATGATTACCATTAAAATTTAATGGCATATATCGCTTGGTAGAAACAGATCTAAAACTCTCACTAACAGGTTGCATACTAGATGAAATGAAACTCGACATTCTTCAAACTTAAGACTCATTCACCATTAAACACTTTCTGAATTCATAACTTGCAGCAGATCTGGAAATATCTTCTACCAAATCGACTTCAAAACATACTTTGAAATATGAAGATACTTTCATTGAATCTACCTCTCACAAAGTATGTTGTGATGTGTTACACCATTCTCCTATTTGGTGCTGAAATTACCACTTGATGGAGAAAATTTTGTAAATCTTACTTTCATTTAAATGAGAACACATGAAAGTGGAGAATACCTTTTAATATGGATGCCTGCAACTACTTCAATGCTGCAAATAAGAGCAGATTTAGATCTCATCTGGATTTAGTAACACTTGCACTGCATCTCATACAAATCTTTCACCCATTGCCAAGAAACTTGAGACAAATACTTCAAATCTGCATTCCAACTGTTGTTTCCTTCAGAATACCTTGACATTTATGAAGCATTGGTGCAGAGATTTGACTTTGAGTCGCCACTCACTTAGTGAGAAAAGATTTACCAATTTGCAAAAACAAGCTGGTCTAGAATTTACAACTGGTATTCAAAAACTTTATTCAACAACACTTTAGGAATTTCATATTCTTGACAACGTGAAAGAACCTTAACAACAGCTCTGAATTCTGACAGCAACATATCAAAATGCCAAATGACTTTGATACTACCAATTATTCAATTCAGTCAAACTTCTGCTGTCAATGAATAAGAACACTAGGGGACATGAAACTTCAGCAAGGAAAATAAGGAACACTTCTTGCTATATATTTGCTATATTCAATCTGTTTCGTGTTAGAGATTTTGGTTCTTTCTAAATGCAACTAAAGAAATTCTGGCTCACTTGTATTCATTTCCTTGAAATTATACATTCAAATGCATGAAATTCAAAAACACAAACACCTAACAGATTTGAAACTAGCTGAATTAACTTCACTACTGCTGTTCATACAAGAGAAATTGCTGAAAAAATATGGTATCACAGTATGGGAACACATCAAAACTGGATCCAAAACCTAGTATCTCAGTAGTGACTGGTTTTTCTCCAAAGACTGGAACCCTTACAATGGATGAAAGAAAGAAAGATATAGACCAAGATGAATTCCTGGATCTGATCTGAAGATGACATGTGTCTACTTGGAATTCAATCCCTAGCAATTGCAAAACCTCTTTCATCTCTCTATCCCTTTGATCTGATTTTGTTTTCATCATTTTTTTTGTTATTGATTAGAAAATATCTTTGTTGAAATGATGAAAACTTGTTGAGTCATCAAAATATTCGATTTGCCTTGCAAATGCTGGTAAAACTCCATTTAATTGACTTAAAAATGACCCCAATTGCATTTTCCCTGTCTTTTATGCATATTCAAGTCATTACCGTGCTAGAAATCACAACTGAACTCTGATACCTGAAATCGGTCACAAGATAGGAATCTGAGAGAAAACTGCTTATAACTTGAATAGACAATTCCCTATGCAGAAACTAATTCCATAATCGAAAAATTCAGATTCTCTTGATTCCGGCGATATATAACATCGCTATATTAGCTTTAGCAGAAATTCCATAATTCTCCATTTGAAAAATGTCCTCCTGGTAGAAGACTCAGGTCTGCAACATCTTTTTTTTTTTTGCAAAAATTTAAAACTTTCTAAAGTCTTGACTTTAGAATTAAAACCTTTTAATTTAAAAGTCCTGCATGTTCATGTTAAAATGTTTAAAAATGATCAAAATCATTTTTTAACAAATCTTTATTTTTTAGCACCCTTGAAATTCAGGGTCAAAGTAGCTTTGACAGGCGCCACGTGGCGGCCTCTGATTGGTCGACCCCTGTACACGCTGCCACCTCATCACCACATCATCATAAGCCTGGGCCTGATGCCACGTGGCAACATCCCGCAAGCCCGCATTTTTTAACGACCTTGCAACTCCGAAATGCGGGATTGCGCCATCCGTCAGATCGTGACATGTGTCACGATCTAAGCGCCTCTTGCCTGAGCTGTTTTGCGACGCCACCTCACTACGTGCGGGACCCGTTGCCACGTGGCGACATCCCGCATTCTGGCAATTCCTAACTACCCTGCAACTTTGTTTTGCGGGTATGCCCCCGTCGCACGATCAATCCACGTGGCACCATCTCGGGCGTCGCTTCCACATCATCACGGTTGTTGATTCATTTAAAAGTTTGTCTTATTCACCTCCAGCTGTCTTCCACGTTTTGCGCGCACGGGGCCCACATTGCAACATGCGGCTTCCAAAAGCCTCTCTCTTGAAGTCACTTGCTTATGTGTGTGAGATTGTATTTAAAAACTTGAAAATTACCCCCCGCATCCAATGTGGGATAAATTGTTTGATATTGTGCATGATATCAACATGGAGCTCCCCTAACGTTTTCCTCCAAAATTTCATTGCTATGCATTTTGTTCATTTACGGAGAGATGGTGGGCACTAACAGTTGCAGACGTGGTTGTTCGTCCATGTGCTTCGAACCATTTCAAGATGCGCAGTCTCGGAATAACGAAGCCACCCAATTCGAAAATGGATGGGATTCTTTGCCAATCGTTTTGAACGGGGTTGTCTTTTGGGATGCTGTAGAAGGAAGGGATGACCTTTGTCGATTGAAAAATTGGAGCATAAATATGTGTTGCTTGGCCATAACTGCGGCTTTTATACACATAAAAATGGGGGCTTTTAGAAGAGATCCCCAGCCTCTGCAAATATTACCTTCCTCTTTTTATATGCTGCTTGCCTCCAACATACGATTCTTCTTCCAAGCTGATTGCCTTACTGGGAATGATTCTACAAATTCAATGGTTTCCTTTTCAATGCAATCTGCCTTCAACACTTCAGCATCTTTCACAGTTGACTCTGTTCTTTCAGCATGCGGGGTTTCCATTCTTTAGCGATGACTGCTTTGTCTTATATGCTGGCATTCTTTGTCTTTGACCGCTGGCTGTTCTTTACCTCTTTTAACGCCACTTCCTGTCTTGGACATAGATAGCTTTCCAAGTACTGTGTCTGCTGCAACGACTTCCTTTCATGTTGCTTGGTGTGGGATGTGTCTTCATGCTGCTATACATGGGGTTTTGCAAATGTGTTCCCTGCAGCTTTGACTGCATTTCAAACGGCTTCAACTTCCTCAGCGTGGGATGCTTTGCTTTTGCATGTGGTCTTCTTTATAATGTGTGAATCTCTGCTGCCTTTTATATCTCCCTACCGCTTTCTTCATGGGAGCTCCTTTTTTTAAAGGGCGTGGGCTAGACTGGCGGCATCCATTCTCCCATTTGTTTTGAAGATGTCACAGGCAAGGATGATAAATGTTTAAAATAATGAGAAAGACAATAAATGATTTTTTTTTAGGAAAGAAGAGTAGCAGGCGCCCAATGTCATTGATATATTTGAAGACACTTAACACTAAAACCACGTTGAAGATCCTCCTGCTCCTTCAAACACAGAGCTCCTCTAAAACATGGATCTCCTTTTAATTGCAACTCCTTTGTTAAAAACATCTAGCCTTCCTTGATTGCTGTGATGTTTGATGCTCCTCTCCTCTCAATGCCTGGATTTTGACCATTGCCTTTGGCACGATTTTGCCCACCTTTTTATGTGCTTTGTTCTCTCTTTTTATAGCATGGTTCAGGAAGACTGAGATGGCACTGCCCATTCGGCACTAGACTCCACGCATACCCTGATTCTTATGCCCACCAATTTGCTTGATATCTTTGATGCAGCTACACACACCAAAGTCCATAATTGTTACTGATAAGATATGCTCACTCCGAAGTCTGATCATCTTATCTCTTCAAAAACTAAAGCAACAATACTGTCCACATGGAAAACTTGCCATGTACATGTAAGGGGTTTTAACTTTGTCATTGCTTTTTTGATCATTTCAAACCCCAATCTTCCCAAATGCCAATTTTTATTTCAACGACTCAAAAATAGAGGGGCAAATGCAAAATTTGTCTAATCTCCACCTATTACACAAAAGTCTGCTCACAATCATGAAAAAGACATCACTCCCAACATCCCATTTTTTAAGCAGTAGCCTTCATTAAGACTAAGTCACCCTTGCAATGCAACAATGCTTATGGCCCCTAATTGTATGAAAAGCCATATCTTGATCATAGGAGTCGGGTCACATGGTGGCCCGGCTAAATTTTATTTTATTTTCGGGTGACTGACTTTGCAAATTGATTCAATAGCATCTTTTATTGATTAAGCTTGAATTTAACCCTTACTGCATCACTGAAAAATCAACTGAACTCATTTTACCATTTATCTGCAAATTGTCAACTTGGCGTTAGGAGGTCCTTTGACTGGCCTTAAAAACTGATCCAGACCTCTGACCGGGCACTGAAAATTGGCACATTGACTCTTAGCTCTGCACTCTTGCACCCCGTCGAATTTCGTTTCATGACGAATTCGAGGTTAAAATATATTTGTTGTCAAAGTTGCCCTCTCAAAATTACCTGCAAGAAAACATGTCAGGAAGTAATGAATTGGGTTTGGATTTGGCCTTGAGAACTGGGCAAATGGACACTTGGGCAAATGTAACTTGGGGCGTTGGTTCTCTATCATGGGGATAGTATGAATTTGCGATTTAGGCTCATGACGAATAACAGGATGCAAATGGCGAGTGGTCAAAGTGAGCTACTCAGAATTGTAGATTGGAGACAGTGACAGAAAAGTGATTTTTGCAAATGGAATTGACTTGGAAAAGTGTGCATACGGATTTGTCATGACTTGCAAATTGACACACTTGGAGTATTTTCAGAGGACAACACAGTGGTACAATCCATTCGATCTAGGCAATCACGGATCTCAAGTTATAACATCTCGAACAGGGGTCCTGACAAATCTGCAAATGCTGACACCAGTAAAAAGATAGAAATTGCGTTTGGAATCGCGTTTGAAAACTGAGAAAATGGAGTCGTAATGAGCTGAAACTTGAAACATAACAAGTCTCTGATGTCTACAATGCAACACAAAAGGAATTTCAAGATTTTGGTCAACTGGGTCAAAATTATAACTTGTCAAACAGGGCTTCCAGAATTCAGAATTAATTGCAAAAGCATGAAAACAGTAACTGACCAACTTTGAGGGATTCAAAACCTAGTCAAATGGACTAGAAATGACCTGAAATCTGAAACATAGGTTCTCGGGTATGGACACTAGACACTCCCGAAGCTGTGAATCACAAAACATTTCTGGGTGCGAGATATTCAGTTGCAAACACAGCCTCCAGTCGCTGTTTGACACTTACGTGAAAATGCATAAATGACACTGGCTCAAAACAAAACTTCGCCAAATGACTCGGAATGTCAATTTAACTTCATGGAACACTTAGACAGGCTGAATGGAAGGTGCTAGAAGCATTGAACACCTCTTAGGCCTCAAAGGTATAGCTAGGTACAAACTCATTAAAAAGCGTTTATAGGGCTTAATTTTTCTCAATGGTGCTCAAAATTCGGGCTTGCAATTTTGAGCGCCAATAGTGGCTTTGTCTGGGGATGCATGTCCCTTGCGGGAATGGCAAGAATTCAGATCTTTGGGAGAAGCAGACCATACACCTGACAATAGAACTTCTCTCGAATAGCTTTATTGAAAATAGGGAAACTACTCTACTTACGTACACACGATGGCCCCGAGCCACCAAAAATTTTCAAAACTTCTTACCTCTATCAAAAACCTGATTCTCATTTACATCTCCCTGAGGTAAGTTGGAATTATCTTTCTCAATTTTACCAATTAGATTAGCATCTTGAATCACATCACTTGGCAAAACGAAATATCTTTCTTCATTCTCATAATGCATATAAAAATCAGACATACTTTCTTCATCTTGCTCACTATGAGAAAAAACATCAGCATGCTCATGACTACACAAACTGAACTGAGAATCAAAATCCAACGATGATTCATGCACGCTGATCGGAAACACAAAAACTTCATAATCTACATCATTCACCAAGTTGCATGTACCAAAAACTTGCAACTCACCTTGTGTCTCCAGATGTGAAGAATATGTGAAATCTGATTGTTGCCTACTTGCAACCATGTTACTCATCAAATCAGATTTATCTTTTGCTGAAACCTGTTCACATTCTTCAAATAATTGATTAGTTACCAAGCATGAAAACTCATTCTGAAAGTGATGATCTACATTATGCTGATCACAGTCATTTTCTTCATCTAATTGAAAGTCGGAATACACCTTGAACTTATCTTTACAAGACTTATTAGCACATGAAGAAAATCTATAACCTGATTGACAATATTCACTGTTTTCCTCTTCATCATATGAAACATCAAAACAAATTTCTGCAAGATCAACATAAAAAGAGTCTGAAACAGCATTAACCTTCCTTTCATTAACATTCCCTGCATCCAGCAAATCGTCATGTGCAAAGACATTTGAGGTACTGTCATCTACACCTCCAAAATCTGATAAGGATTGTTCGGATCCTACATCTCTTTCTACATCAAACTTTGGGGAAGTAACTTGATTGAATGAAGAAACATTATGACAGAAAATATGAAGATCCTTAGAAACACTTACTTGCTTTTCAAAATCATGAGCCAACAAAACAGAGATTTCATTAGAGCTCAAGAAGACTGCCTTACAAATCTTCTTTTGGCTGTGATTATCATCCGGATGACATGAAGAACTTACAACAGCAAAATCATTAGTGCAACAATCTGGAAAATCAGTATTATTACAACATTCATTCCTATCATGAAAATCACTACCCTTACTGCTGTTAAATAATTCCTCAACTTCATATTTACTGTAACCAAGTTTATTTTCACTTTCATATCCATCTTCCTTATGCTGATTGCAATTACCCGATTCACTTGCATTTGAATCCTTCTCTTCACATTCGGAAGACAGATTATCTTTATATACAGATTCATTATATTCATTACTACCCTGACTTTCAGCACACTCATTATTATCATTTGAAGAAATAACATGAAATCTATAATCACTGCTTTCCATCTCCTCAATGAATTTTTCAATTTGTAAAAACCTTTGTAATCTTATAGGTGCTGGCCAATTGACTGAATCGGGTACTAGAACATCAAGGAAAACACTAGGCAAAGAAGATTCCTCAGGTCTATAATGAAAAGGCATCTTGCTGATTACTGATTTAATCTTTATATAACATTGTTCGACATTTAAACCTTGAGTATTTCCTACCTCAATTCTTATAAAATTGACAATCCTTTTGTAGACCAGTTTATTCAACATAGCAATGTTATTATTCACAGTTTCTACACTCTCAGAAATTGGCAAACTAATCTCAGATCTGCTATTTGACTCCATCATAAAGCAAAATTTCCACCTCTTCTTTCTAGTGCTGAAAATCACTGAATAGAGGCAACCACTTTTAACAACTTTTGACTTCCATGTAAAGAAAACATGAAAACCAAAATAGCTCAAGTGCTGATGGTAAACTTCGATCTGCTGATTTGGCATAGGTGCAAGATTGAAATTCCTTCACACCACTGGTCAAAACTTTGTAGAGTCGCCACCTCCTTTCAAGAGGATAAAGAGATCATTGCTGTGATCTACTTTTACACTTCAATTCTTTATAACAACAGATTGCAAACAACACTTTAAAACTTCCTTTCCAAGATCTATCAACAATTTTAGATCTGCCCATACAACTGAAAGTCCTTCGAAATTTTGCAATGAAATCAACTAGGAACAAATTGGTACAGAAATTTGAGAGTCGCCACTCACACTTTGTGAGAAATAAAACATAATTTGTCACTTGACAAATCTGAACCAGACCCTCAATGTAGGAGAAACTTGCAGATCATTATCATCTTGAAAAGAAACTACACTTTATAAATCAATTCTTGACTTTGAACTTTCTAAACAGCATTTGCAAACTGAATTGATTGAAGATAGACCTATAACAGTCATAGCACACAATTTTCATCCAATTTTACAACCTACTATTGTCCATGAATAAAGCTCAACTGGGGTGCATGATATTTTGAGTAAGAAGACTGGAAAACACATAAGAGAATCTTACTGCTACAACCTTTATTATGCACTTCTTCTACTGTATTGAATCTCCTTTTTCAAATTCTCAAGGTTTGTCTACCATTCCAATTCAATACAGTCCCCAGCAGAGTCGCCATTTTGTTGGCTCCTAATTTAACAGTTTTACAAACAACCAAGAAACCAGACAAATGCATCTAAGGCTAGCAACTTCCTATGACAGATACACTTGACTGCAGTCTTGGGCCAACTTTAAGGGATAACTCCTTCTTCTTCTTCAGGCTTTGCAAAACCTAGGCGGGTGGACCTATAGATTTTTTATATGGTACCAGTTATCAAAGCATACATTGAATCTAATATAAAGCAGATAAAACCCTTATTTCTCCTATTAACTCATGTAATACAACAGATCTACAGTAGCAAATTGCAACTCTATGATATTCACACGTTGAGTAAGGGCATCACATTTAGGTTCTTCAACATGAAAGGGAAATACAATTGATTATTGATGTTGATTTTCAACAAATCCTCAAACATGCAGCAATAAGAACAAATTGATCTTGCAAATGATCAGTGCCTAATCCATTGGGCAATTCCATGAATTGAATACATACCTTTGGGATATCCAGGACATATTTCATACACCAGGATACCAGATCCATCCTATCACTTTGTGATTCAGACATCGGTGTTCATTAAGACCTCATTCTTATGAAATATCCTTCTCAAAATAACCGGCAACCCTGTCAAACACATCAAGCATTTACTTGGCCCTTTGTTCCAACAACAAAACATATGTGACATACAACTTTAAAGGGATGCAAATGGGTCTCAACTCTTTGTTCCTAGACCACATAAGACTGCAAATTACTGATATAGGAGACGAGAATCATAATGAAACTAAAGAAATTCTAGCTCACTTGTATTCATTTCCTTGAAATTATACATTCAAATGCATGAAATTCAAAAACAAAAACACCTAACAGATCTGAAACTAGCTGAATTAACTTCACTACTGCTGTTCATACAAGAGAAATTGTTGGAAAATACGTTGTATCATAGTATGGGAACACATCAAAACTGGATCCAAAACTTGGTATCTCAGTAGTGTTTGACCAACTTTGAGGGATTCAAAACCTAGTTAAACGGATTTGAAACGACTCGAAATCTGAGACATAGGTTGTCGAGTATGGACACTTGATATTCCCAAAGTGGCAAATCATGAAACCTTTCTGGTTGCAAGTTATTCGATTGCAAACATAGCCTCCTGTCAGTGTTTGACACTTGGGTGAAAATGCAGATTTGAAACTAGCTCAAAATAGGACTTCGCCAAATGACTCAGAATGTCAATTTACCAACATGGAACAAGTGGATAGGTTGAATGGAAGGTGCTAGAAGCATTGAACACCTCTTAGGCCTCAAAGGTACAACCGGGTACATGTGCACTTAAAAGCGTTTATAGGGCTTGATTTTCTCAATGGTACTCAAAATTGGGAAGGCAATTTTGAGTCCCAACACCTCCCAAAAGTTGGAATGTTTCTCTGGGCTGCTGCCTGAAATAGAATTTTGACTACGGATTTCTGCTGGTACAAAGCATGCCTCCCAAAAGTTGGAATGTTTCCCTAGGCTGCTGCCCAAAATATAATTTCCACTACAAATTGGTTCAGGAAAATTGGTTTGAAGGTCCTAGATGTGTTCTCTGTAAAAGTAATGAGGAATCAATTGATCTCATACTTCTTCATTGCCCTTTTACTCAATAGTTGTGGACTTGGCTCTGTAACAAGCTACATTTCCAAGCAACTTTTCTAGCTGACCTTTGAGTCATCTCAAAGCTTGGCCATCCAAGTTCACTCTCAACACTTATGGTGGCATTTGGAAATCAGCTCCATCAATGCTATTATGGGAAACATGGAAAGAGCGCAATCAAAGAATCTTCTAAGATTCTGCCATGGACATCCTCCCCCTTTGTAACAAGATTGAGGCCAGCATTGTGGAAAATATTAACAATAGACTACGGGCCTCAACCATCCAAGAAGGCAACTTTTCGGATTGGGATGCTCTCTTTTCGGATTGGGATGCTCTCATGAAGAAAGAATGGTTTGGTCTCATCACTCCTACCTATGTGGGCAAAAGTGGACAAACATCTAGAGACAATAGAAGGAATTGCATTTGGACCCCTCCCCCACTTTCCTGGTTCAAACTCAACTTTGATGTAGCTTCTAGGGGTAACCCTAGGATTGTTGGAATTGGTTTTATTATCCATGATTGGAATTGGAAAGTTTGTGGTCAATGGGATAAACCTATCCCTCTCACCACCAACAATGTAGTAGAGATTGAGGTTCTTGTGGAATAATTAAAAGCTTGTAGGTCCCTAAATATGGATAACCTAATTATTGAAGGGGACTCTTTGATCGTTTTGAATGCCCTTCGTAATTGCTCGACCACGAATTGGTCCCTTAACTTGAGATTGGCTAGAGCTTTGAACTTCATAGACCACCTCAATTATCATAAAATTGTCCACATATATCGTGCAGGCAACTCCCTAGCAAACTCCTTAGCCAATTTTGGGGTAGATGGCTCCCACCTTTATGAAGTCTCTTAATTAATTCGACTGATTTATTCTCCTCTTTCTCCCCCTTTCCCCTTCATTATTACTCTCAATCATGAAAACAAGAGGGTTTTAATTCATTGGGAATTACGATTTCTCTTTCCCACCAAGTGATTCAGAGATTTGTGTGATCCATACTATCAACAGTCTTTTCATAATTATTCCTTCATCTCTCCTAGTGCCATATCCCTTGGTACTTGTGTTGATTTGGACAACTTACACAGATTATGGGCATTTCATGCTTTATAAAGACTCTCTCATTCCTTAGGCACCCACATTCGAAAATGGACACCAATATTAGGATGAAAATGGGTAAGCGACTTCTGCAATTTTGGGGAAAAATCTTGGAGAGGTGTCTCAGGCTGATTGTATATGATTACTCTGCTCACAGTCTGATTGTTAGGGCTGTTAGGAAAATTGTGGGAAACAATTTCTCGATGTTGAATGAAATGCCTAAATCCAACATGGAGATTGTTGTGATGTTTGTCTCCACCATCCTTTATGCAGGAGGGGACAAATTGTCTATCTTAGAACTCTGCAACAATCTCTTCAAGGCCCATTTGGTGGTGGAGTTGGACGTTATCCTCAACAACATTGATGCCAATCTCTGCATTCCAAGCCGGAGTGACTTCGGAGTGGTGAACAGGATTATCGAGGTGAAGCCTATTCTCATCATCAAGGATGAAGCGACAATTAATTCGAGACTCCCAGTTGTTCGACTGAATTGGTGGTTTCTGCTGGATGTTATGAACATTCACAGTCCACTGGAATGGCATGGCATTGCATGGTTCCTTCCAGCAGTCCATGTGGACGACAGTGAGGTGGAGATTGACTCGTCCTCTGACGATGAGTAAAAGGCTCAGATGGGTTCCTTTTTGCTTTCTCTTTTTGCGCTTCTGTGAATAATTTTTGTTAAGACAATTCTGGCCCAGAACTAGTTCAGAAACTCTCTTTGACTTATGATGATAGTTTTACATGTTAATACAGTAGCTCTAGACTGCAAGAACACTTATAATCTAAAGTTTTATACATATTATGCTATGATGGGTTTTACCTCTTGCATATTATGGAGATATGGCTTTATCTTTCCATCCCTTTATAATTGGCTCGGTTTGTTGGGTCTCTGTTTGCCCATTATGCTGTGGTTCATCCTCCTAACACTTTGCCAAATTAACTAACTTTTCTCTTTCCTTTCATATGGCGAGTAAGCATGTTTAAATCTTTTCTTTTCTTGCACTGAATATAGATGTATAAGAGCGGAAAAGGTTATCTAGTTAGCTCAAGAATGGATACATGATTTTGTTTTCTTTGAAAGCACCCCTCTTCATGATTTGTGACTCCCTATTGAGGAATTAGGGCCCTGCTCCCTCCCATCCCGCTTCCACCTTAACTTCTCATCTAATAACCTTAGTGGGAATTTGTTTGGGTCTCTTATATTGCGGATCCTCCCTAGGCCAAGTTTCTGTTTGTGGCTTCCCTGTTCCCAGTCTGGGTTTCTAACTCTTAGTCACGAATCCCATATTTATATATTGTTTTCAAGAATAGCTATTAATGGAATTTGCTTTGAGGTGGGTCTTGCACATATTTAGTTTATTTTGATGCAGACCTCCTGGGTCATTAAAATAGACTTTTGGCATTGTGGGGCACATCTGTTATTAGTGTGCTTATAATAATTGTTACTCTGGCAGATCTGGCTAAGGTGTATTTGCCAAGAATGGGCTTTGTAGTTTAATCCTTTGATGGTTTTCTGTTTACTTCACTAAATGAACAGAGGATCTTAAGCCTCTCATGTTCACTCTACTTCATGACTAAGTTCATGGGGCATTTGTCACTATTATTTATCTTGACACTTATAACCTGACTTGCTGACTGTCATTCCTATTGGCGGACTCTGATCTCTGTTACTTGTGAGCAAGATTTTTAGTTTCAAGCATATGCTAGAAATATCCAGTCCAATATCCTTTTTTTGTGTTTCTCTCCAAAAGTTTCCAACTTCTCGAAGGATATCAATTTGTGGCTAGGGAACCTTCTAACCCTCCCCTCTATCATGTTTTTACTCGGCTGTTTTGAGCTTTGTGTTGTAGGGCCTCAGTGAGGGTTGGTATCAAACCTCTTTATAAGGTTGGTACGCAAACCCCAAGCCCTTAGATGAAGGCACTTGTAAAAGTGGAATGCCACCTCAGCCATTTGTTATAATGGCCTTTGTATTAGGATGGTATGCCCTTGAGATTTTATATTGGAGGTTTTCCCTCCCAACGTATGCAGGACTTCGGTCCCGAGTTAGACTAGGGGTTCTCTTCGCTGTTATTTTTCTCCTAGTGCCCGCACTTTGAACAGGGCAAAAATTATGTAATTTTCTTTAATATTAATAAAAAATGGCACTAGCCTTTTACTGATAAATATAATAGTGTTAATTCTACAAGGTAAGTAGCCATAAAAAAAGGAAAAACAAAACTTAAAAACTTACTTGTGATAGGATCTTAATGACAAGAGGCTAGATGTACATATAGTCTTGCCCATGTAGGTGCCACCATCTAATACCATCCATTCTACTTTGGTCATTAATTGCATCAGGGTCTGTATTTCTTCCTGAGACAAACTCTGCAAACTCTCTCATAACATTTGATGCCACCTGAGGATCGCTAAAGAGCCTACTAAATGCCTTCTTATACCCACTAGCAACCTCCATATCTCTATATGGTGGCACTCTACTAGGAATAGCAAGTATCTTAGCCCTATAATACTTGGGAGATAGTGCATATGCCAAGAGGTGTAAAGGTGTAGTCATCTTGTTCCAGTGATGACGAACAATTGACTCCACCTTTCTGTACAAGGTACCCTCAGGATCTTGCTCTTTCTTATGAATGACCTGGGATGTCAAGGTGATGTTCATGTAAGTTATCTTGATGTGATATCAATTAAAAAATTAAAAATTAAAATCTCTAAATAAACGAGGATAGAGGATTGTATTAGGCTTACCGATTTCACTCTCTCTAGCATGGAGTCCATGGCATTATTGATGTCCCCCAAACAAGGTTCATCAGTGTCGGCAAACTGAAGCATAGCATGATGGGCTCGGTGAATTCTAATACAAAATCTACTTGAGTCCACCAATAATCATCCCAGATCATTGCCTTTACCTTTTGGGCCCTCCTTGTATTCGATTGCTCTCAAACACTCTATTGGTTGCTAATGAGCATCTGGGACAATACATCCTTCACCCTCATAACTCATCTAAGACAATTATGTGTGAAGAAAATTGAGTTTTAGCCACCTAATAACATTTTAATTGTAAGTTTATAACACATTTTAAATATGTAAACAACACGAAAAACATTTTATTCAATTATGTAAAGTATGACACAAAATGATAAATGAAAATAAATTAAATTTAAATTTAAAATTTACTTTCAATAATCCCAAATTGGAGATAGCTCTAAAAATTGCTTGTGACATTTGGTGGTTTGCACAAACATTTAGATCTCCTCACCCTCATATACTTCTTTCACCCATTCAATTTGGGCGCTAGTTGCTTTCATCACCAAATTGAAGGAGGAATGGTGTCCAAAACATGTGATCATATTGTGCTTCTACCAAAGCACCCATAAGCCTACAAATTTTTGCATTGTCCATTACTACTTGGACAACATTGTTAATACCCATGGACTCTAATGGATTCAATGAGAATCTAGGCAATAAATTCAACATCTTTTACCTCCCCCTCACAATCAACCGCCTTCAAAAACATTGCCCCCTTGGGGGATACAACAATCACATTTATTAATGGACGGTTATTGTAGTCTTTCCATCCATTAGAGATAATAGTCACTCCCGTTTGGATTCAAGAATCTCTTATTGGTTCAAGGAGGTTGTTTACATTTTCTCTCACTATGTAATAAGGTGTTTCTCACCTTTTCATATCTAGGCCTTTGGTAATGATTAGGTGCTTGTTTTATTGCTTGCACCATCTCTCTCCAATAAGGTGATCTAACTAGATTGAATTGAAGAGCATTCAAAGAGGCAACGCCCAACCTTTATATCAACAATTTCTCTTAATTCATTTTGAAATGCCCTATTTAATGGCCCTCTCTTGTGGGTGGCAGTTTTGGGTGTTTCTACATCTTTTTCATCCCTATAAGCCATAGGTAAGAAGGGATGATGTCTAGTGGTTGTTTGAGGGGGTGGTGTTGGTGTTTTGTTTTTTGTTTTTTATCGTTTTCCCCTTGAAACTATCCGATCAGCTTCTTCTTGTTCTTTTCACATGGCTGCTATTCGAGAAGCTGGAAATCCCTTCTTTTTTGTCTTTGAGCCCTCACACATTGATCCCTTCACCCCGAAGGCTTAGAAAATGATGTTTTACTCAGTAATAAGAGCTTCTATATTGTGATTTACAAAATTACATTTCCATATAAGCTTGTGCATTATACACATGCTTCCCTATCCTTCGAATGAAGGGCACTAAGTATGTAATTCACCAATTATAGTCTTCTGATTAAGGAATATAATCTCACAAGTTTTATCAAAACTTGAATTATTTGATGTCTTCCTTTTAACATCCACAATTTATGGTGGCCCACTTCATGCAATTCATCATGAGTTGCCTCTTAGATTATTGGAGGCGAGGATATCAATATGGATCACATTATATACCATGTTTAATTTAGTTTAATTCAATCTTGTCCCTTGTGTGTATTCGGTTGCCTCTAATGAAATGTTTGTCTCCCTCCAAATCTCAATCTCCCTCTTCCTGAATAACATTCTCGGAAGAAAAGATCAAGGCAAATAACTCTTATAGTATGTATTGAAAATACAAATAAGAGAGAGACTAACATAATACTCGAGGATAATTTTGCATAATGATATAAGATCATTCCAATGTAATATAGATAGATTTCTAATTTAAATATATATACTTCGAACAGATTATCAAAATTTTTCAGTAATAATTTTAAATTATCCTTTGATTATATTTACACATTTTGCATGTGTATATTCACTTACACATATTATACATATATACACATTAAATATATAATATATATATATAGCGAACTATACTAATGAATAAAAGCAAACATATTATGCATCATATATTTTGTCATATTGTACAAATAAATAAAAAATCATTACATACCTTATCTGATGCACACAATTATAACTCATTATTCTTAATTAAAATATCAAATTGCATCTTACCTTAGATACCTTTACTTGGAATTGGTTAAGCCTTTCATACACCTTCTCACTCCATGTCAACTATTAAACCTCCTCACTGTTATTCTATCGCCTTCCTACCACAGTGGAGCCATTAAAATAGCAGCAAAGAAGAGACATTGTTTTATAGCTGAGGAAGATATCTACTGGAGCACAGCAAGTTGGATGTCTATAGGAGCATGAAAAGTTGAGGGCTCAACGGGGATGTTGAGTCACAGAGAGCTTGACGAGCTCTGAGTTTGTCTGTGAGTGCAGACTCCTCAATGCTTCATCCCACATGCTTGTCGAGATTAATTTCTTTGGGACAATTCCAAGCTTTTCTTCAAGCAAAATTATTTCGGTCCAACGTTGACTCGTGACCAAATTGCTTCCATAGTTTGAGTGTTATCACTTCTGCCATAGGCTGTGCTTCACAAGCGTGTATACAAGGATGTGACCACCTCATTTCCGACAAATCAATAGAGGCTTGTTGTTTCTTCTGTCTTGGTTATTGCTATATTGATCACAAACTTGATAGAAGGATACATGCAAATTTATTTTAATATGCTGAGACAAGGTTGGAAAAAAATCATTTTGTCATCTCTAGTTAGAGATTGGCATCTTTGTCTGCATTTTGCATGGGCGTGTAAAGAGAACCACTGAAAGTCCAAAGCCCATGTTATCATTACCATCACTAAGCCCTGTGGTTGGGATGGTATGCAATGCCTCTTCACTTAGACAGTGAATTCATTGATGCTCGAATTCTGATTAGCAAGTTATCATTAAATTCCCTCGGTATTGCATTTATCATGTGTTGGACCTGTTAAGCTTTGTACGTATGTCTGAAACTACAGAATCTGCCCGAATAATTGTTCTCATATTGGGTAGTTTGGCAGGTACATCAGGCACCTTCGATCTTTATATGAGATATTATCATCAGGCTTTGCAAACTCCTCACGAATGCTCTAAACCTCCGAGCTCGAAGCAGACATGCATTCACCCGATTACAACATTTGGCCTCATGTGTGCACAGAGGGTATGATCATGAAGAGAAAGGATGTCGTGCATTCATCATTTACTTGCTGGTATAAAGTCATCTGCCTTTTCAATTTATCTTTCGTCCAAAATGATATCTCTCGTGTTAGTGCTCTGAATGAAGACTGATCAGGGATTGACAAGGCTTGTGTTCAGATCCAAGTTTGCTTCTCAAGAATATCTGTGCTCAACAGTGGAATCTGCTCGTTGCCCTAGTGATCTGCCGCGTGGAACCTGTGCAAATCAGAGATGAGATCCCCAACATAACTGCTTGATTGGATATGCTTTGTTGTCTTTCTAAAACAGAGATGAAAGACTTTCTTTGACTCAATGGAATACAATTGGCTCCAGTAACCTGAGAATGGGAAGTGCCATTGTATTAATTTCTCTTAGCATTATTTTGCCCTACTTCCAATTATAACATATGATTCACAGTTTGCAAAACATCAGTCTTGTAGAGAACCTGCAATCTCCACGGTGTCGCCATAGCAATAATTTAGACCTCAAAGATTATTAATAGTTTCTCATTTACAGCAACCTGGCTCTGATACCATGTTGAGTGACATGGATCTTTTTCTGCAAATGTAAATAGCACTGCCATTGTAATTGGTAATTTCCAAATGCAGATTTGAAGATTCATAAATATGAGAGGAGAGACATCTCTATAGTTAATATATTAATTATATAAATAACCACCCACACACACACACACACACATATTATATATATAAATAATATAATATATGTAATATATGTGTATATTATATATAATATAATATATAAGAATATTTATCTAATGATGACTTACCATCAACAATGTATCTCATGATTGAGTCAATCTGACTGCAACTACAAACTTAACAGGGCACACCCAAATGAGATAGCTAAATAAGAGAGCAAATGTGAAAGGAAATGAGTGAGATGTATTGTAATAGGCTTTTTAGGGTTAGAAAGGAAAAAATATTTTAAAAAATGTACTTAATGTTTTTTTTTTTCACTTTTTGGCCTCTATGTCCGTGGGTCTGTGCGGGATCCCCCCACATCCGTGGCAGGTCCCCATAGGGTCCACATCCCACAGTCCGTGGTGTGGACCCTGTGAAGACCCGCCACGGGCCCATACCTGCCTGGTAGGGTCTGAGCCCTGCAACTTAGATTTAAACACCAAAGGCTGCAGTATTTCCCTTCTATATCTATCTATATCCAACCCAGCTGTCCTGAACGTAGGAAGAAAAGTTTGAGCTTTCAAACCCAAATCCAGACTGTACTAGCAATATAGATAGAAACCATAATTATGATTTCAACAATACAGGAGGTGATATCTGTATTCTAGAAGGTATGTTTTTAATGCTTATACCATACTTCATTCTTTCTCATTCAGATTTAAGTTAAGAACTGCATTGATATTGAACATTACATTGTTACCATTTTTGGCTGCTTAACATAATCTTATTATATAATCACACCTTGTATTAAATCAGAAACTAAGATGTCCTTGTGTACTCCCCTGTTTCAAGATATCCTTTCATATCTAAAGCCTTTGGTGGCCTAGGACTATAATTTGCTAAGACATTTCTAAGAATTAGACCATACTGTCTGAAAAGATAAACCTTTCATTTTTTTGTAGGGAGAAGTTTCTGGATCCAGGCGAGTCCATTGTGATGACTTCCTTGGTTAAGAAAGTACGGAAACTTTACAACAAAAAAATGCAGCTGATTCTTACAGACAAGCCTAAGTTGATATATGTAGATCCAGTCAAGATGGTAGAAAAGGGAGAGATAGTCTGGTCTAACAATCCCAAGGAACTTAATGTCCAAGTGGTAGATTCATCTTCTTTCAAGATTTGTACTGTAAGTATTCCAGTCTTAATTTTCACTTAGTGAACCTGTTCTTTCGTGTATTATAACCTGGAATTATCTAGGGAGGTTTCTGAGACTGTATTTTTCTGTGAACACAATGCAGCCAAAAAAAATAACGTCATTTGAAGATTTAAAACAGCAGGGATGGCAGTGGAAAAATGCTATTGGAACTCTACAAAATCGATAATACAACCATTGCTGGCAAGTAATTTGTTGGAGCCATCTTTTGCTGGCATGGGGTTGCATATTCCTATGCTTTGTGCTCTGCACATCACAATGAAATGAATTCACTTCTTGAGTCTAGAATTCTACATTTGAATATCAAAGAATGCTAGGAGAGTGTACAATATTCCAAGCAATACAACATTAAATGCCCGTATTTAAGACCTAAGAACAGATCCTAAAGATTATTTAAGAGATTTAGAGTATGTTATCTTGATGATTTCATATTAATATTGGTTTATGTTTTTCCCATTGCTAACAACATTTGATATTGCAATGTGTTCATCAGTCCATAGAAGGATGATATGTGCAACTATCTCCATGCAATTGGTTTCTATATGCGAGTACAACAACAAATCGAATCAATATATCAAAACGGATATTATGGCTCCATCGGGAAGTGCTGCTTCTAAACCAGAAGTTCAACTGGAGTGTATATCTTACTTTGCAGATGATCTGGTAAAGCAGAGGTTCGGGAGGCTCTCTATGGAATAACATAATCTTGTTGTGAAGCAGAAACCAATTCTTACTTCCAGCAGTGTCTTGTCTTGGGTGACAAGAAGTGTTTCTTCAAATTTGGGCGCATAAATAAAAGAGAGCTACAGGAATCTGCTTGATTTTACGTCAAACTTTCAAATGCCTAAATTTTGGCTGTATATTCCTCCAGGGAGTTATTGTCTTAATTAGCACTGTTATATTCAGTCTTAAAAACACTGAATCATGCTCTTATGAAACACAATTGTTTTACCTGAATAGAGCTATTGCAAAGCTTAATTGCTATCTGATTGGCAATAGGATTTCACATTGTTGAATGTGTATGCTGGTTATATGTTAGATTGAGAGTTTGTTTTCTACATGTGAGTTTTTCAAGTGATTTGAAATTTCCTTATTGCTGTGTTGTAAATATTTAATTTCTTCTGTGGCTCATCAAGGATTTGAATTATTCCATTTACATGGTTTTATCTGTTCACTTCTTTGTACCTATTTTCGCTTTAGGGTGTGAATGGAAAAATCTCAACATTTCTGAATAATCATCTCTCAATTGTTGAAGGTTGTAAGTAACGATATATTATTCTTGACATGTTCCTTAGGTTATTTTCTTCGAAAAGTTATGGTAGTGTTAGTTAAAGGATATTGGTAGATATAACACTATAGTTACAGTATATTGCTATTTTTTGATTGTGAGAGTTCTATTCGGGTTCATGGCAATACACATGTTATGAACAAGAGTAGTCAATTACAAGGTATAATTGAGAAACCATTACATCCATTAGTTCCAGCTATTGGGAAATGGAAACCAAACAAGGTACATTTCAACAAGAATGATCAATTACAAGCTATGCTCCACGGAGTTCCCAGGACGGGGACGTTTAGGGGATGGGAACATGTTTTTGGTACAGGTACGGGTTGAAGCCAAAATTTAGGGGACGAGACCTCAAGAGATGGCAATTAAAAAATAGGGGATTATATATATATATATAGAGAGAGAGAGAGAGAGAGAGAGAGAGAGAGAGAGAGAGAGAGAGAGAGAGAGAGAGAGATCAAATATGCATATCATAACATTGATAAACCATTCACCATATACATTTTAGAAGATCAATACATGGAATTTAATTAAATGGAAAATACTAAATACTTCCATTATAACAATATGTCAATATCACATACATATATAGCAAAAATCAAAATGCCTAAAGGCTCCAAGTACCATGCTGAAATCAGAATGAAATAAAGAGAAGTCCAACTAAATTAGTTAGTAAATACTAAACGCAATATTTCCTCACTAAAAACTGCTGCTACTGCTCTTATGTTTTTTTCTTTCCACTTAGCAAGTATGTCAAATCTAAAAATGATTAAAAGAGTTGAGTGTTTTAATAGACCATATATGGGTTGTATATTTTTATTATGTCTTTAAGATGATTGGGGGCCATGCAGACAACAAAAATTAGAAAAAAATGTTTTTTTGGTGGCATTTTGCCTTTACCAGGTTGGCTGGAAAACAATTTCGGGGACGGATAAGGGATGACAAAATCGTCCTTGGTACTGTTGGCCGTCTCCAATTTTCCTGTAAAAAAAAAAGACCATTTCGGGGACGTTTTCGAATTTGCCAAAAAGGGGACGACTCAGGGGATGGCCAAAACTTATTCCAAGGGTCCTACCTTTGGGTATAGATAGGATGTAGGAGCAAGGGTTTGCATAAAGGTAGGGGTTACCTGCATTTGTGGAACCCTTCTTGAAAGAATATAGTGTGGAAAGTGGCTCTACCTTAGGCAAAGGCACTCCATGATTCACTATCTATGGATGCAAGCCATAGAGGGCACAAATAGATACTCGCTTCAGAGGCTAATAGAGGAGTAAAGAAGGTATACGATCCATTAGTCTTCAATAATAATGAAAATCGAAAAGGCCAACAGAAATAAACTAGGCAAGACATAGAATAAATCAACACAATACATTATAGTTAATAAGAAGAGAAATGTGATAAGGGCATAGTCTTCATACCTCATTAAGAGTAAACATGCAAAGGTTGGAATTCAAGCCACATGTTAGACATGCCATACTATGCATTCAAGGATAACATATAATGAAAATATTCCTCTATAATGCAAAAGTTTACAACCGATGAACTTGCTCAAAGTTTGTAGATGCACATATACATATGTTGTCTCTCTTGTTTTGGACAACCATTGGGATTTATTTAGACTTCTCGCATGGGGTTGAATAGAAATCATTGTTTTTAGGGTTTAGAGCTATTTGACAAAGGGGGCTCAAACGAGAGTTTTCTAGATTGTTGTTAACAATGGTTGTAGGCAAGCCCTCTTGTCTTTTAGCCTTTTTATTTTGGGGTGGTAGTGGCTTTGTAGGCCACTTGTCTTACTTTTTAGCCTTATTTTAAAATCTTGCCTCTGCATGGTCAACTTTTTTCTGATTGGGAAGGATTTTCTTGAGATTCTTACCTAGAAGCGGATACATGGTGATGAGTGCACAGTGAAATCTTGCACTTTCCTTTCAAACAAGCACGATCGAGATTGACATGCATCAATCTAGGAAGTGTTTTGGACATTCCTTTGAAACAATTTCATTAAGGGTGTGTGGTGATGCCTCATGTTGACGAGGATACCAAGTTTCTTTTAATCTTTAGCCCAGAGTTGTTAGATGGAATGTGCTAATCCAAACCACAACTGGATTGAAGTTATGGGGTTGAGGATTGATCATAGTAGACATGGTCTACAACTTGGTGACTTTGGGGGGATTTGTGCATGTGCAGTTGTACCTTAGAATCTTGGTTGGGTAGACAAGTGCCTTCCAGTGGGTCGCAAAGTCTCATTGGCTTGTGGATATCTCAAATATGTTATTATTGCGAGCTTGATGAACTGTTGTTCATCATTGTGGAGGGATATTACTCACCACCAAAAATAGTTAATACAAGCAAATTTATCATGATAACCTTGGTACGAGGAGCAAACCTTTTTATCATGCAAAAGTGACAACATGCAACAAGGGGAAAAATATGGGGCTGTGAGTCAAAGAGGTTGGAGGAAGTGTGTGCGATCCAAAACCACAATTCTAGTGCATACAATTACAACTTAGTAGCCACAAGCTACAAGGGTAATAAAAAGATGAACATTTGATTACAAAAGGAAGGGAATGCACACAATTCAACCTTTAATTTAATAAGATTAGGAAGGAGCCCGCGTTGAGCTTTTAAAGTATTTTTCCAAAATATTGGGTAGACTGAGTTTATCAACTAAGCTAGGTCACAAATTCATTCAAGTGTGCATGTGTTTGAATTCTTTCTTAATCCATGATGATTTGAAAAAGATTCCATCCTCGTATTAAGCTATAAAGATTAGCATACTCCCATACCTGATTGAATAGAGCATCATTACCAATTAGGTGTCTATAGCTTCGACAAGGTTATCACCTCGGTTTACATTAACATTGCTCCATTGCTAGTCAGATGTCCCAAGTTTTAAGATTTTTTTCTTCTTTCCTTCATCAAATTTTTATGTTTTTTGTGTGTCAGCGATGACATGATTGTCAAGTTCGTAGTTGGAGTTGCCTTTAGACTTTTCATTTAATATGGTTTTGGATTCCCACATCATTCCAACTCATAATAGAAACTAGACCTTGTTTGAACGAATAATGATGCCACACGTCCTTGGTAAGACATGCAATCTCCTCCATTATCTTGGACTACAAATTGGCATCACATCAAAATCTTATATATTAAACTATGAAATAAATGAATTAAACTCCTTAGTACTAAGTTCGTAGTTGGAGTTGCCTTTAGACTTTTCATTTAATATGGTTTTGGATTCCCACATCATTCCAACTCATATTAGAAACTAGCAAATGTTTAAACGAATAATGATGCCACACATCCTTGGTAAGACATGCAATCTCCTGCATTATCTTGGACTACAAATTGGCGTCACATCAAAATCTTATATATTAAACTATGAAATAAATGAATTAAACTCCTTAGTAAATCAAGGTGTACAAAACCGTTGTTGTCCATCTGAATGGGCAACCAAAGAATGCGATTGGTTATTCATACATAGAATGATGGCAACAAGAAAGATGCTTCAGTATGATGACAACCACTTCTCAAGGAAATTTACCAACTTCATTAAATTCAATCTCGTGTAAACAACTCTTATTTGGCTATAACTGGGAACTATCATGAAATTATTCTAATTGTGAGTATTTTTTTCAAGAGTGGGTGATTACATTTACCAGTGTAGCCTAGTTTAGCCATGGATACTATGAGACCTACTACCACAAAAGCTCATAATTGTTTCTTGGGTCAAGTTATAGGTATTAGGTTGAGTGGGTTGTTGAATCTAGATGATAAATTCATCCCAGTGGCTATGAAATGGGTCCTTGGGGATGGCTTCTTGAAATATGGGATAGGTATTGATGAATACTCACATAGTGTCATGCTTCATAAGTTCCCTATTAGACTTGGGTGAAGCCAACTCCATGATTAAGCTTTTGACCAAGGACTTATTTAGGGAAAGCTATTCTGAGGGCTTAGAGGAGGTTTTAAGGGTGACTTGGGTTTCCACTTGCTATAGATCTCAAGGCATGCTTGGAATGAGATGCGGTGGCTCTTTGTGGCTGATTTTTGATTATTAACAATCATGAAGCACAAGGAGTGGGCTAGACACGACTTATACTTTCTAAAAAGGTTTGCAAGCTATGGTGATCTTTGAGAGACTAAGATTATGGGAGTGAGGAGCTTGAAGAAAGGGAACTACACCCATTTGATGAAGAAGATGTTGAAAATGGCTCTCCCGCAAACTCCCCAGGCCTCAGAAACAAATAGCTTAGCACAATGTTGACTTCCACATGAAAGAGAAAATAAAATTACCTTTTTGCTTTTGTTTTGGAAAGATAGTAAATATAGTGTACACAATGTTATACATATAAATATGTAATGTACGTTATATCTTGTGCTTCTAATTTTTCATTTTTTATTTCCTCATGCAAATATTTATGGAAAGCATGTGTTTGACACAGGAAATGAAAACTAAAGCTTTGTTCATAAATGTGAGGAATATCTTTGTTTTTAAGAACTGTACCAAGAATGGGAAACTTAACTCTATGTAGAACAAACATCTTTTAGAGGAAACTTGTTCTAGATCAACCTATGAGCTAGTGTGTTTGATTTGAGCTATTGCATGTTTTCTCTTAGCAAAGCATTTAGGCTGTTATTTTCATAGGGAAGTCATTAACTAACATCGACTCATACAATCTTTCATCAAAACACACAATACCAATGACATTTGGTGACCTCCATGTTTGTCAATTTCTTGGGCAAAACATCTACAAAATGTACCAAGGGAAAACTGGCTATACAAGGGACATGCCTAAAAGGGAAATTTTGTAGAGTAGCACTTTTTGGAACTGAAAGCATTCTACCTACTCTAAACTAATCAGTTAATCGAGTGACCCATTAGCTAAAATTTGGAAGTATCTTCCCCTTTTTCCTATTTTCTTTTGAGTGGTAGACCTTTTGACTCTTCGAGATGGAAAAAGGTGAAGTGGGTGTTCATATTCTTTTATTTCTGAGCTAGTAGAAAAAATCACATAAATGTATGTGGTGAGGTCATTTCCTAGTATTTTGGGGAGAGTTAATGTCTTCTTGGGGTACTGACCTCATAACCTGGCATGGACACTAGGGTGATATGGCAAGTGAGAGGCTCTACTACATCTCTAATGGGACATCCTCAAATTGGCAACATACACTCTTTGATGAGGCTTTGGGTTGGGGTCCTATTTTTTTGTTGTTGGAGGTTGAAATTGAAATCTAACTAGCACCTTATTGTGTACTTCTTTCTAAGAACAAGTTACCCTCCAGTGACAAGCATAAAAGCTCTAGTTTGTCCAAAATTGAGCATCATCATCATCTTCTCTTGCACACTCTTGTAGACTCAATACATTTCATGCTGGGCTCAGATTTTTCCATAACATCCTTTCTTGAAGTCTCCATAGGCGATTGCTCTCTTCTCCAAATGACTAGGTCTCCTTCGTATAATGAGAGTGTTTTGAAAAGAAAGGCATAGGGTGGTAGTAAATGTTGGAAAGATTCAAGTACTGAGAGGTGGTGGTGGTGGGGGGGGGGGGGGGGGGGGGGCGGGGGCGGGGGGGGGGACGGGGGTGGTTGGATCAATATTATAAACTTATTTGCCAATTCAACCTTTTGTCATGCAAACCCTTAAACTCATTAACTTACTGAAATGTGATCACTGTAAACCTATTGCTGAAATATAAAATTTGGGAAGTAATAAACTTATAGAATAACCAATTCACACACACATAATTCATAACCCAATGTTTTGCTCTTGTAGAAAACCCTTGGTTAGAGGGAAAAACCATAGTGGGGATGATACCCACAACTCATCACTACAATAATGATGGGGTCAAGCCAAATAATAGAATGGACACAATAGGAAAGGGAAAATTTTTATTAACTATGAAAATATGCTAGTACACTTAGTGCAGAGAAACAGACTCCAAAACATGCCCTATGGGCTTACAATAGCATAAATCTGGAGATAATTTCTTCTCCTAGTACCTTCTCTCAAATTCCACTCCGAACTGCCTTTTACAATGCCATAAATGTTCTTAAATAGACCCTGAAGGGTTAAGGATTAGGAATACATTCTAGAAAGTGCTAGTTGGCATCCACCGACCAAATAGAAGGCTCCAGAAGTCGCATTAGAAGTCGGCACAAAATTAGAAGAATCCAAGAATGGTAACCGAACTTTCGGGAGGGATAACTTTTGAACCGTAGCTCCGATTGACGAACTGTTTACGTTTTCGAAAAGCTCTCGAAGCGCTCTATAGCCCTATGGACCAGCTTTTCTTGTCCTCCATTTTTGGCCTTTTTCGAGGTCATTTAATGCCCCTAACCTGACTTTGAAGCAATCTTAGGATGTCTCTAGAAATCGAAAAATTGCGATAACTTTCAAATCGTGGGGCCTTTTGACTTGATTTTTTTCTGGAATGCTCCAAATTACAATGAAAATCATTTGACCAATTTACACCTTCTAGTTCACCAAAATGATGGCTCAATTACATACTCCTATTTTTTTGGCATTTACACGTATCCCAAGGTGATTAAAAACTCTAACCCAGAACACTAATAATGGAACTGTGAGAGTTGGAACCTTTATTTGACCCAAATGGGTATCTAGAAATGAAAACACATGAAACAGAAACTAAGTCTAAGTACATTTTTTTGGGTGACACAAGATTGCCCTTATACCTCTTGATGCTCCTGCATCAAATAATAATATTACTTGGTTAAGAGCTTAAAATGTTGTCACCTTCTTAGTGACTCACCCTATTAGGAGTGATTGATACCCCATACGAGTATCTACAGTCCTATTAAAGACTACTCTGTTAAGAGATTTTATCCCACTTACACAATGTTCACCTTTTTAGAGGATTTAAAAACACTCATCCAAAAGACCTTCAGTCCTATTAAGAACTTCCCAGTTAAGTGATTATAAACTTGTTGTTGAATTGTTAAGTATTGTTGTGGTGTCCACAACACACGCCCCATTCCTCACTAGGAATGGGGACCCCCTACTTTTTTCGACTCTCGGACTCACAATTCGAGAGTCAGGAGAAGAATTTTTGTTTAGAGTCCAAAAATCATAAAAAAATTAAAAAATTGAAAAAAACACAAAAAATAAATAAATAATAAAAAAAAAAATGAAAAAAAAAATCATCAAACGCGCTGCCCCCCAAATGCCGCGCTTGCGCCTTCATGGGTAGCGCGCGCATTGCCCTTCAAAGGCCACGCGCACGCCTTCATGGGTAGTGCATGTGCCGCCCTTGAAAGGCTGCACGCGTGCACCTTCATGGGCAGCGCGCGCGCTCCGCCCTTGAAAGGCCGCACACGCGCCTTCATGGGCAGCGCGCGCGTGCCACCCTTGAAAGGTCGCGCACTCGCCTTCATGGGCAGTGCACGCACGCCGTCTTTCAAAGGCCGCGCGCATGCTTTAAGGGCAGCAGAGAGCCCCCCTGCACTCCCAAGGCATTCACCTCCAATTTTGTCTAAATAGTCATGAGAGGGGTTTAAAATATATTGTTTAAGTATAAGTTGACGTATATACTTAAGATATATATTAATATATGCGACGAATCTTTTGAGATGGGTTTCAGACCTCCCAGAGATAAGGTAAAGATTTAAAAAAAATTCAGGGCTTTAGAAATCCAGACTTAGCCAAATTTCAGGGCATCAGGATTTTAGACTGCCAAATTTCAGGGCTTCAGGATTTCAGACTTAGCCAAATTTCTAGATTCACCTCCAGTTTTGTTTGAATGGCTAGTGTGTCATGCATTGTTAACTCTACAGACTAATGTTTGCTTCTTTTGTAGGTAAAAATTGCATCCTCAACTTGTCAAGATCATAACTTTTAACTCGGGCCTCGAAATTCAGAACCGCTTACACCGTTGGAAAGAAGAACTAAAGATCTAATTTCAATCTCTAAAATAGTGAGCCTTCAACTGCTCAGTTTTAGGGACCGACAAAAGTTTCGACTTGAAAATTTGAGCAAAAGACCTCCAAAAAGGTCATTTAAAAACGCCTAGAAAATTTGTGAAAAAATATGAAAAGTTGCAAACATTTGATTGTCTTGGATAATCTGGGTCACATGGTTTCTCGCCGGGAAGGATTGGACAGGTGGAGAGAAGACAAAGGTCAAAGATACAGAGGTTGGACACATAAAGCAAATCAGGTTCCTCATCTTATGCAGCTTTTTGGGACAAGATTCAATGCAGGTGCCTTGAGATTTTCGATTGAAGAAGTAGAGGGAGTGTAAGTTTATGAAAGTAAGTGGCTATAAAGAGGGTGTAAATCATCAAAAAGGGGCATGGAGTGTATACAAAAAGTGATCTAAAACCTTATTTGAGAAAAACCCAGAAATCGTTTTCAAAATTGAGAACTTTGATTTTTTGGCGAATTGAGCTCCGCAGGTCCGCAGCTCCGCATTTTCATGTTGCTCTGCAATTTAGAGGTGCACCGACAATTGACTGCCAGTTTCAAAAATATCACTTTCCGTGCATTGGGAGCACATTCTGATGGCAAGTTAACTCCGACACACGCCTAGTGAAGGGCTAGCTTCTATTTTTGGTGTCTCCATGCACTTCCACTTCAACTGATGGCTTCCTCCTACTTTCTCTCTCATGCTTTCATTGTTTTCGACATGTAAAGGGCTCATGCATCCAATTAATGAATAAAATATGGATGGAGTCCCTCTAAGCACCAGTTAGATTACTAGTTTGTATATATTTAGTTTGTTTTAATGTTTTAAAAGCATTTTATTGCATTAAGATATCTCTCACTCTCAACACAAATTGAGGAGACGATTTCTTATAAATACCCCATTGTAAAATGTAACAAGGGCTGCCGTTATTATGCAATAAAATTATGCTTTTGGTGCTAGCATTTGGAGTGTAGTTATTCTTGCCTAAATGTGTCATTATTTTGTGGATTTTATTCATGAGATTGTGATTGAGCTAAAGGTTTATTGCGTTGTTTCTGGTTGTGCGATCTTTTAGTTCTGGTGTTTGCTACAGATATATGAATTCCGTTGACGTAACGAGCTTGAGAAGAAATCACCCGATTGTGTCTACATAGCTTTTTGTCTCGCATGAGCGCACTTTTCGTGGCCTTGCGATTTGATGAAGAGTGAAACATCATTCGATTTGTTACAGATTCTCATCGACGATTGCATCAGTGGATTCTAGGAAGCGCTGCTCCTGTTTTCATTAGTTTCCTACCGATTTCTTCAAAGGTTTAACTCATAGCGTGTTGTGTTATGTAGCTTATGTCCATTTAGGAATTTCAATTAATTTGATTTCATGTTATTTTCTTTCAGTTTCGTTATTTGCTTTGCTAACCCCCCTGTTAGAATAGGACCTCATAGTAGCTGCATTGTTAGAGCTGCATTCATTGAAAAATAGAAAATACAAAAATATTGTTCTTTTGGTGTGATATTTTGAGATAGCGAACAGATTTTACTTGATTCCAAGGTAAAAGAGTTTTTGGAACCAGCAAAGGCCTCCTTGTGAACATTCACATTTATCTTCTACTGAGTGGATTTTGGTACGTCGCAAGACAAACACTGAACCTTGGAGTGGATCCTTAAAAAGATTTGCTTTTCAAGAGAGGAATTACACTATGGAGTCCTTCCGTTGACCTTGTGCAAAACGAACGCCCAACAAGTATCAAACAATAAGAGTGTCACCTGTGATTGTATCCTCCAAAATCTTGTCAGATATTTTAGGCTCCTCTCTTCCTTAGTAACTTCTCTATTTCATGATCACTCCTTAGTTCTACACTTGATTTTCCACTTATCCAACTTGCAACAACTTTTGACAACTCTGGTACTTATGTGTGATCTCTAGTTATCCTTTCTTGCCTTTTGCCTTGCATACTTGCTTAACCTAATTAGGATTTCTTGTGAATTCCTCTCAACTATTCATAATACATTTTAACTTTAGGTCAGCTCCATTAAATTTGTTTTATCATTCCTGAGAAAAGTAACTTTATTTTCTATTTGCTAAACCTTCTGAATTCATTGCTTAGGTCTTTGAACAAATATCTATAAATTGTTTTGTATGATTCTTTGACTTGTGCACTACATTTCATATTGTGTCTAGATTCAATGAATCTTTCTCTTTGGCAATCACACATTTGATTTACCAAAACAATTATTTCTTTTACTTGTTAATAATATTTACTATTTGTCGATAATGCTAGTTCGCCAATAATGTTCCTTGTTTCTTTGTACTGATAGTGGCTTATGTTCTCCAATAGGACTTATTTGTTTACTTATTGCTTAACTTGTACACCTGTTGGCTTAACTTCTCAATATTGATCTTTAGCACTTCATGATTCACTAACAATGAAAAAATGTTTAAAATCTGCATCAATAACCAATAAATGTTTTTTTCAATCAACAATCTCCCCCTCTACCATTGATGGGAAAAACTTCAAAAGTTGTCAAAATTTGACCTCGCTGACTAAATATTCTTGATCACTATTCTCCTAAATCTAATATACTCTCTCTATGTATTTACTTTTAATTTGATTACTTCTCCCTTTGTTTCTTTTTGATACATTTCTCCTTTTCTCCTTCTAAATTTTGATACATTTCTCCCTAGTTTTTGCAGCAAAGCAAAAGATTACAACAAAAATATATATTGGGGTACTCACCTGTTCATATCCTATCAAGAATTGGTTTGAACTTGACCTTGATGTGCATCAGAATTTGACTCCATATTTCCTTGAGTTTATCCAGGGCAAGGAAATGAACACTTAGATGTATTGCCTATTTTGTCATACTTTTTGTAGCATTTTGGTCTTGTGTACTAGTTAGATATGCAATTATCCTCAATTATTTATGTATCATGTCCACAATTGGTGGTGTCATACTTTGAAGTTCTAGTAAATTTATTCTGATATGACACCTTCATTTCTCAGCTCTTGCACATTGTAAGACATCTCCCTAACTTTTGTTCATGCTACACTATGGGTGTAGTCATATGATCCATTCTAGTTATTAGGATAGCAATTTCAACATTTACCTCTTCTATCTTTGTATTGATTTTTGGAGTGAAACTTGTAAAAATACATGTCTTATTGTATATCTTACTTTCTTCAACTAGATTTTCCCTGGTCTCTCTAACCAGTTCAAATAATGTATTTACAAGTTTTGCACTCCTTTGTACTATCTATTCATTCCTGTTTCTCTGCAACATCTTCTCAACTTTCTTACCTAGCTCAATTCCTATATCTTGTTCAGATTGTTTTGCTTCATCAACAAATATCTTTAACCGCTCTATTAATGGTTTATCAATATCAATAGATACTCATTATAGTAATTCTGAAAAAAAATTCAACAGTTCTCGATTTATTTCTTTTGTTTCTTTCTCTTCAATCTGTCCTTTTATGCTTTTTCCTTGAACTTTTTTTCATATACCTATTTTTCTTTATAGCTCAAATCATTTGGATTCATCTTTAACATTGCATACTTTGGATTATTTTTAGCATCCTCATCTTCGTCATTAGATTCATTATCTCTTTTCCTTTTCTTCTTTTCATCTATGATTACAATCGTTGCATGTGAGATGTTGATAGCTTCAACTTCTACTCTTGTTTTGAAACTACTTCTTCCCTACCTTCCTTTTTCCCTTTTTCATGTTCTCTAGCAGTGATAACTTCATTTTATATTCCTAGTACCTACTCCTTATTGGTAGTCTGTACTTCTCCTATTCCACTACTTGTTAAATTTGTTTCCTCTTCTATTACTTTCTCATCCTTTTGTTCTTGCTAATTCTCTCCCTATTCTCTTGTGTCATCACCTATTTATTCGTCTACTATAGAGACTTCTATGTTAGTGAGATTATTTTGTGAATCTCTAGGATTATCTTGCAATGACTCATTTTCAAGTTCAAGTGTGTTCCTTGCAATTGGTGTGTTTGACTCTGTGGAAACATTGTCCAAGTCTTCATCTTGTTCCTGTGTAAGATCAATATGCACTTCATCTCTTACATTGTGACCAAACATGTTACCAATCATATTTCTCATTTCATATATATCTCCAACTTTTAATGATTCACGAGTCTCTGGTTCTTGGGGTATGCTAATATTGAAAATTCCATTTCTAGATTTGGATTGCCTCATCGTCAACTTCTTCATTTAGTCTTATTAATAGTTTTGAATTTCTACCTCCTATAACAAATCTATTCTTGTATTTTTTAATTGTTGCATTAATGCACGAGCATCCTGGATTGCCTTTCTATTCTTCTCATCTTGATGCATTCTATTAGTTATTACTGAGTTGTAGTTATTGCCAAGTTCTAGTGTTTGCTTTGCACGATGATTGCTGAGTGCAGTATTGGCCGAGTTCCCTATGATGTTCGAGTTCCTGCTTTGGTCAAGTTCTGTAGTTGTTGAATTCCTTCAAGTGTTGAGTGAGCTCACTGGTTTTCTAATGCTTAGTTCCTTCTTTTATTGAGTTTGTCTATGTTGGTCCTTAGTGAGAGCTGACTTGTTCATTTATTTCAAGCTATGAATTTGATGTAAGGATCATACATTGAATTTTGTGTAGACCATTATGAGGTTGATCTTCTCTTATGTAAAGATGTAGAATCTTCTGTAAGCCATTTTGACAAGTACAAGTAGCAAGTCTAGCTTAGGTTTAGGGGAGATGACAAAGAAGATCAAGTAGAAGAATCATAAAAGAAGCAAGCAAGAGTTTGGAGATCTAATCGCAATCTTATCATGTTGGATGCATTTTGATGTATATATGATCTTGTATTGGCCGTAACTTGGAAGGCCTAATAGCCGAGGATGTTTGTAGATAATTTGACGAATCAATAAAGATATTACCGTTTCTTCTCTCTTTGGTGTTGTTCACTATTATTTGCTTCCATTGTGTTTTACTTAGAAAAGTGTTTGGACAATTAGGTGTGCCTCTAGCCCTAATTTTTATTCATCCCTGCATCATGCATCAATACCTTCAACACTCATTTTGGGTTTAGTAATCACCAATGTTATTTCTATGCTCTCCTTTACTTGTACAGTTGCTTCCTCCTATCCTATCATGATAAAATCAAATAATTCCTTAGGAATGTTTTTTTTAAGTTGACTATGGAATCTTCCATATTTGTGAAAATAGAATATGATTGCATCTTCAATAATTTTCTTATCTACATTGAACCATTTTCCAAACTTGATTTTACTTATGACTCCAATAGTTCCATATTTCTTAATAGATTCGACAATGTTAGTAGCTCTTCTAGTAATGTTGATAGCCTCTTTACCTTTTTCAGTTTCAATGTTTTCTTCATCAATTGAAGTATTCTTCTGCCTATTACCTATACTAGATGATGCTCTTGTTTGAATTCTTGTTTTTCTCCTAGTTTGAGGTGTAGTATCCTTGACAGTTTTAGACCTTGCCCTCTTTTCAAGTGTTTGTTCCTCAACTTCTTTATAAGTATCTTGTTATTTAGCTAGTTTTCCTTTTATCTTAGCACATGTCTCAAGAATTGTTGTAGATTCCCATCTTGTTGTACTATTACCTTCACCTCTAACTTTCTTAGCTTCTAGATTTTCACTTAATTTTCTTTTATTCTTTTCAATTTTTCTTCTTCTTTAGTTTTGATGCGACTCTCTTGTATACTTCTTTATAGGTTCCAAACCTGTCTTCTTCCAAGGTAAATTGAACAAATGATCAACATTTGCAACTAAGTCATTTTCATGTGTTTCATATCGTAAATGTGGTATCCATGATGTCCTTGGTTCTACTTCTTTGATTATGCATGAATTTATATCCACTAAGAAGTATATATCATATTTATATTTCTCTACAACATGGGTTGCGAACCTATATCTCCTATGAATTTTTTCTTGAAACTCCTTGAAGTGTCCCCATGTGGCTGAATTGAAATTTTCTTCTAGCTGATTGATGTACTCATTAATATGATAAATAAAAAAGTCTATCCTATTTCAAAACTACTTTAGTGATACTAGGAAAGTAATTCTACACATAAAAAAATATACATACCAATAATGATTCAAATTTTATTTCCTACTTCTTGTCAAATTTGATCCTCTTCTGGTTCACTAGCAATTGATTCTTGACCATATCTACTAAATCATATCTCTTCCGTAGGAAAACAATTTGCAGGCAACTTGCACAACTCCTCCCTGTAGACACCTTAATTTGATTACACCATTAGGTAATCTTATTTAGTCATCTCCAAGGACATTATTGATTAAATATTAATTAATTATCATCCCCTAGTTAATTAATTAATTAAATTAACTATAGTCCAATTGATAAAATCAAAGGATAACACAAAATTAGTTTATCAATTAAAACCCTATTCATAAATCCTCAAATCTATTTAATTTAATCCCACATCCCCCATTTATTAAATAAATCATTTAATAGACCATCCCAAACCCCTAAACCATCCCTAAAACCTATCTTTACCCCTAATCAAACCCATTCACCTATACTAACCTCACTTAGCCACTTAACTAACCCATCCCATCAAAGCTAAGCCAGTTTCCCCCTAACCCCCTTTCTAAGCCAAGCTTAATCACCCTTCTAAACTTGTGCACAACTTTAAGCAAGGGTTAAGACTTGCTAACCCAAGCCAAAGTCAATAAGTCTCCCTTGTCCTCTTCCATCCCTATCCAAGAGCATTAATGGCTCTTACATGCCATTAATGTCTCTTACATCCCTCTTACACACTCTTCCTCTCTCATTACTCCCTTTGACCATCCATTTTTCCCATCTCCTCACACTCATCCTCCTTGTGACAAGTGTCACTCCTTGATTGGCTACAAACAAGCACAATCCATGTGCTCCCCTTTCAAAGAATCCTAGCCCTCCCTCATCATTCTTCCATCAAAGCATCCTGACCCTCCGTCTCACTACCCCTTGGCCTATAAGTAAAGCCCTTCACTCTCACAATCCATATAATCTACCCATGCAAACTTATAATGCCCCACTAACCACTACAACACACCCATTTACACCATCACCATGTCGAAATTCCTCTTTATTTCCATTGTTGAATCCTCCATTTACCCCCATGCTTGATAAACACCCCATTACTTGAAGCCTGAGGACAATCAAGCACACATTCCCTAGCTATCTAGACATATCTACATCATCACAAGTCACACCCAAGGAGCTTACCATTCTTGATTTGCCTTCCTTCTTGGTGTTCACCTTGTCTAATCATGAATGTTGCTATTAGTTAGTTTATGAATGTTAAATTTAGTCTTAATGTTCTTAATAGACTAGGTTTTTAGCATTACATTTTGGCATGCCTGGTGGGACCCTGCATTTGGGTCACTATAATCATGTCTTTTTGCTTTTTTTTGTTAACTAACCAACCTAACGTTTTGTGCTTTTTTGTATAGGTAGTTGGTTTTCTAACATTATTTGTAGGTATCAAAGTCTCCAATCAGGAAGTGCGCTCCTGACCATACAACCAAATCCTAGCTCAAACACACTTTGAATACCTTTTATTCGTGAACTCGTAGTCATGAATTCATGATTTTATATTGGCGGGAGTATGAACCCATGTGAGTGGGATCATGATTTTTCATAAAGCCCTCCACCATGTGGCATCAAAACCACCCTCAAAATTTCCACAAACCACTCTTCTCATAGGAACACAAGATTTTATTAGTGGATCACTGTAAAAACCTATGAGAACACTCGACCAAATTGACTAAACCCTAAATCCTACCTCTTTCTCCCATCATCGAACTTGCAGATACACCTATTAACGAGAACACCACCCCATTAACCCACGGGATTGTGCTATCACTTAACCACTCTGTGATCTTTTTTTCTAGGACCCACTTTCCCTAAAAATTCACCAAGTTTTTTAACCATGTTCCTGCAAATTTTAAACTGCTTTCCTGCGCTGTGGGATTGCTGGTTAAAACCCGTGGGTTTGCTAGTTTGACCAACCAATGTTAACTATTTACTATTTTCTGTTGCAAGGATCTTTTGCTAGAATCCTAACATATACGGTTGCAGGTTTTCTTAAAATGCTTGTTATAAAATCACTCTTGAATGCTTAAAAGGAACAATTATCAATTTTCTTGATGGAATGAATGTCTAGATATTAAAATGTTTTCATTGGAATGTTTGATTAGATAACTAAAAAATTGAATCTTGAATGTTGAGTTTTAAAGCTGAACCAATACGATGAACATTTCATGTAAGGTGCAAATGAACATTATGCAGAAACACTTTAGTTTTAAGGTTTAAAACAAATTCATCCGATCTTGAATGCTATAAAGATAGACTCATCCTTATTTCTTCTCTTTCAAAGATTTCATGCACGATTTCCTTTTGTTGATGCGATTTATTTTGTTGGCCATCGCTGTAAGTTGGAAATGAATGTTGTATGTTAAAATCATGCATGTTTTCAAGATTAGCTATTAGGATAAACTAAATTTTCCAAAATAGAAATGAACCAAGTACCTTGCATGTTTTGAGATCATGCCCTTTAGCACATCTTTTTCATCTATGTTTTCTACAAATAAGACCTTAAAATACGTGACACATGTACCAAAAGTTGTTAGCAAGATCATTCACAACAACCTAGGAGTGCTTCTAGCGAGTTCATCCACCTCTAGGAAGTGCATCCCCTTTGGTGAGAAGCTCAAACTGGTAAAAATTTGGCCTGTATATAAATGAGGGGAAAGGTAAACTTTCTCACTCTAAAGTTTAGGCGATGTGTTTCTAGGGTTAGCCTGAGGTGGGAAAACTTTCCCACAATTTCAGCATGTTTGGAATAGATCCTTAATTGGATCAAATACGTAACAATCGATTTTTTGACTCCATAGACCTATTTACAACCCAATTTAGTCATCATGATTTTATCCTTGGTATGTTAATTCATAGTGCAAGGGAAACAACATCCCTCAAGATTACTCACCATTGTACTCCCCTAGTAGAGGCATAAGGCTACTTGGGTTTCATCTCTAAGAGTCATTGTCCCCATAGAAGGGGGACTTATATTTGCCATGCCTTGAAGATTCTTTGATGTGTATCATTTGTCGATCGACTTTTGTATCGACTCACCTCTTCGATTAGAGGGACATATTGCACTAGAATTAGGAGACATTAATTGTGAGCCATTGAATAACATATTGCAACCAAAATTTGACCTTAGGGATACAGAGTGTGTTTGAATTGTCTTATTTGTGCAAAAGACCCATGAAAAACATACACATTTTCTATGGTTACTATCAAATCCCTTTGCTAAAGAGATCAGTTGTTTGTCTTTCTCAAAGTTTCTTTGTCCTTTGAGAAACAATTTTCTCATAATCTGTCACATTTGAAAGAGTCTTATCCTTGTTATCTCAAAAACTATTGTTAGCAAGTCCATTCACAACAAATTTAGTCTTGTTAGTTCAACTTTATCTTTTTCAAACTATCCTTGTTATGTCAGAAACAATTGTTAGAAAGCCCGTTCACAACAACTTCAGGTTTTAGGCCACTTTTGCTTCACCTATTTTCCTTGACTGGAATTTTTCTTTGTAAGCATTCAATAACCATTTGTCTTCAAAACAAGTTGGCCTTACCTTTTTTCAAAAGGATCGTTAGCAAGTTTATTCGCAACAATCCTAGGCCTAGTTTGTCCCACTTTGCTACTTACATCCTAAACCCAAACCACTTTTCCCTTTTACATAAAAACACCATTTCTTGAGAACTAGTTACTCCCCAACTGATTTATGTTTTTCAACCTAAGGTAGAAAGGTATACTTAGTGTAGTCTCTACCTCTAAAAATCCATAGTTGTGCTAAATCCCATAAGGTTATCTCATGTTAGGCCAAACCAAGACAAAGTTCAAAAAGGCTAAACTTTCACAAATACTAGCTTAGAAAGAAATAGAAATAGAATGCAAGAAGCATACCCCTGACCCAAGGATTGCTAAACTAGACCAAATTGAGAAAGATTGTGCTAATGTTGCACTACAAACTGAGTGAGATTAAAAATTCTAAACTCAACTCTCAGACATGGTGTCAACCACAACATTATCAATAACTCTAGTGTTACTTACTTTGATTAGGTCCTTCTTTTTCCACACACACTTATGCACTTATCCTCTCATAGACTTAGTCTTCCACATAGCTCCTCATCTTATTTAAGCATTTGGTAGACTCATCTCCTCCACTTTTGTCATCAACCTTAGGTTTTCATAAATCATCCAAAATAAGCATCATAAGCCCAAATATTCTCCATTATTTGCTCATCACTTAAAGCATTTAGCATCACCAAATTAATATTTGTTTACCCTAGAATTCTCCATTCATCTCACTATCATAGTCATCCTTAAACTAAACATTGTTTAGGATAAATTATTACTCTCATTTGTGTCCCTCATCACCTTGAGCAAAAGATTGGACTACACACTTGATCCCCATTTGTCTTCCAAAAGGTCACAAGGCTACCTTGGGATTTGATATCACCATCACATTTTTGAGTTCACACATAAGGGGAATATACTCTCTTTTACTTAGCACCATATCATTTAGGTTCCCTAGATATCATTAGGAACATTTCCACACTCTCCTTTGCATCTTAGAAAGTCCCTCCACCCTAGTCGTACCTAAGAAAATCACCTCCTTGCATACACTTATCTCCATCCTTCCTACACTCCATCCTTAAGGAAGTCATCATTTCATGCCACCTACCACATGTCTTGATAAGAATAAACAAAAAAAGAAGTACAAGGATCCTAGTCTTAGTAGTAGCACAACTTGGGCACTGCCATACCTCGTAGTTTCCATGGCACCACCAGATCCACCACCACAAATTCTTGAAGAATCGAGTTCTACGCTAGACATTGATGCTTTCATGAGCCAACTTAGACACACAACCATTGTTAATGCCATCATAGATCGAAATAGGGAGACCATCATGGACAACTTTTTAAGGGATAATGTTTGTGCCTTCAATTTTGGAAGACCACTACCTACCAACATTACAGATCCTGTGCATCCTCTATTTGGATGAGAACTACCATCCATAGGGCCATCTGCCCCTCATGGTCCTTTCTTTTTACCAAACAGTGGGTACCAACCAATGCAAATAGAACCTGCAGACCCAAATATCCCTTCAACCCAAGTCCATGCTCCTATTCCACAGAACAATTAACCCATCATCACTCAACCCTTATTCCATACCACATCCCCACCAACCACAACTGTACCATCTACATCTTCTTCCACCACCCCTATCCCTATTTCACAATATACTCCTTTTCCACCTAGCAACACTACATTTTCCCTTCCATCTCAAAACACATCCAATCCATTCACTAGCCAAAGTACTTTCACCTCATTTCCAATAGGGTCTTGGAGTTTTGGTCCAGCACAAGGGTGTGCCACTAGTATTCCCTTTAGCACTACATTTATGTCTATACCTTAGTCACATCCATACCTCCCTCCTTAAGTCTATTCATTACCACCCATTACCAACTACTTTTCTATGCTACCCTTAGGCAATAGCCAAGTCACCCCTCCATCACAATACCTAGTTGTAAACACCCTTCCTCACATCAATTACCTAGCACCTGTTAATACTTAGTTGCTTTCTCATGCAGGGGCTCAACCAAAATATATTGGGCACAATATACATTCTTAGAGGATGGCCTAGGCATTACCCACGCTACCATCTTTTCAGTCGTAATCATAAAAAACCAACAGTATGCCCAAGCACCCCTGCAAAATTATCTAGTCGGGCCACAACCCCACACATATGTTCCTTAACCACAACTCCCCCATCAACAGTCTATCCAACAGATGCAATAGTATGCCCAAAATACATTCCAACAACCAATAACATCCATCCCAATAGTGATGCAACCCATTTTTCAACCATCACCATACGATAGTTAAGGTTTTCCATATCAACCTTCAACATCCACTACATATCTCACACCGAGGGCACCATGATTGGGGGCACCCATTATCCCACCTATAAAATTTGAATGGAAAGAGATGAAAAATGCTATCAAAGCCCTCAAAGATGGGATATAATCCAAAACTTTCAAATTTTAAAATGATTGTCCATACCCATTTGACAAAACCATTATGATGACACCTTTACCTAAACACTTTGAAACCCCAAAATTTGATAAATTAAGAGGGAAAAGTGACCTAGTCACACACGTCATAGAGTTCTATATTAATTGCTAAGAAGTGGTCTATAATGATGTTTTCCTCATGTGGTTTTTTTTGAAAATCTTGGGAGGACTCGCCCTTGAATGGTTTTATCGTATACCTCAAGCTACCATTAAAACTTTTGCTCATCTTTCTAAAGCCTTTGAGGCTTAATATGCTCATCTAGTCAAGACTGAGTTATCTGTAGTAGACCTAGTTCATACAAAAAAAAATGGAGGAGAAAACCTTGCAAAATACTTACAACAATGTCAAAATCTCACAACTCAGATCTCATGCACATCCCCGAATGTCACTTTGTTAAGATGTTCATTAACAACGCACATCCTAGTCTTGCCCATCACATGGTTATGAACTATTTACAAACATACAAAGAAATTAAGGAAAAAGGGATGGGACTTGAGCAAGCACTCATCAAAGATGGTGTCATCAAAATTTACAAGGAAAACACCCAAGACTGCGATCCAAGCAATGACAAACCATGGTATTGGAATAAAAATAAGAACATAATTACTGATGGTGTCACTAGCACTCGAGATGTTCATGTCATTGGAGTAGTGGCCAACATCCCCACCACATTTTGTCAACAACAACCTTATCAACAACAACCACCAATCTATTAGCAATTGCCTATACAAAGTAATCAAAACAATGTCCAAATACCTAGCCGTCAAAACTAGACTAACTCTATCACACTTTTGGCTGGACCTAAACCACGCATTTAGAGGAAACCTCATGTATACACCCCATTGGGGGAACCCCTTGATGCAATTTTTGAAAAACTAGCCAAGGATAACCTTATTCGACATCCACATACACAACCTTTAGAACCTAATTAGTCTAGGGCATCTTGGTATAAAGATAACGAGTTTTACAAATTCCATAAATTCCATCGTGTTAAGGGGCATACGACCCTCAAATGCATGCAACTCAAGGACTATGTCCAAGACCTTATTGATAAAAAAGAGATCATAGTAGGGGCACAAGCCTCACCAAATTCAGGGCTACCAATATACCAAAATGCTTTCCCTCCCCATAACAAAAACACATGCAAGGCACCTACAAGCACTCCTGTTAATAACAAACCCAACAATGCTCAGAACAAACAAGGTGATAACTGAGTAAGTCTTAGAATTATACCTTAGCATACTTGGACTATGGAAACCTCATCAGATGGATATCACAAGTTGAGCCTTCTATAAATGTTATAAACATCAAAGGTCTAGAAGCCCAATGTGTAGTCACAACTCGACGAGCTTGACTCAACATAGTTGGCCCATCTGTAACTACACCATCAAGACCATGTTGATTAGGACCACCCCCATTAGGACTACAATATAACATCTTGGAACACCTTGGAAATACACTAGCTCATATTTCCATTTTAGATCTCTTATGCACAAGCCCACTTTATCAAGAGATCCTTGATAGTACTCTATATGAGTCATGTGTCCCCACTGACATCAATGCCACCGAGTTTTGCAACTTGGTCGGCCACCTATCTGCATAATGTGCTCTATTCTTCAAAACTTCTAACATCCCAGTAGTCAAACTTGTTCATATACTTCCACTTCACATAGTTGTCATGGTTTTTGACTTTGTAGTCAAATGGGTCATGATAGATAATGGATTGGCTCTAAATCTATGTACTTTAAAGTTCATCAAACAAGACCGATACACTGAGGCAAATATCCTCAATGAGGTCATTACCATCAAAGCATATGACAACTTAGAGTGCACCATTGAAGGAACCATCTTACTACCTATCAAAGTTGGCCCAGCCACTGAAGAAATAATTTTTTATGTAGTTGATCTTAACCTTCCATACAACTTCCTTCTTGGTTGACCATGGATTTATGCCATGAAGGCCATTCCATCAGCATATCATTAGTGCATTAAGTTTCTACATAATGGCACTAAGATAACAATCTATGCAGATCCCAAACCCTTTTCTTACTGCAATACGGTAGAAGCTTCATACACCAACCATTGTCCTAGAATCAAAATTGGCCACACCATGGATAGTTCCTCTAGTAGCTACCACAACCCAGATGCCATTTTAGCCTCCACCCTTTCCATGGTTAAAATCAACTACCAAGGTTGCAAAGAATACAGTCTTTCAGATGCTTTTGCTGTCAATGCTTTATCACTTGATCCACATACTCAAGGGTGCCAGACATATTAGGGGCCAAAGCCAGATACAACCTCTCAGCTTAGACAGCTAGGCCCTACCACATTTTTTACCACATGCATCCTTGACAAAGAGGAAACTAATCTGGACATTAGTACATGGCTATATAGAGATCCACCTCTTAAAAGTGAAGAATTTCTAGATCACTTCAAACAAAAATACCCATGGTCACATGGCCTTGCTACTAAGAAATGTGATTTTTAAGGAAGTGGTCTAGGTCATCAAGAGTCAGACATTAACCAACATATGGAAGCATACAAAGAAAATAAAAAGAAAGGCTTAGCCTACAGACTCCCCGTAATTCGGGGCACCACAAAAGGAGGCCATGCCTTCATAAACATCCAAAATAGTCCTATTAAGGTCGAAGACATTCTTGAGGAAGTAGAAAAGAAAGCCTATGATGATATCTTCCTTGATGAAATTATCCTAGGAGCCTTTGTGCTTTGTCAGTTATCCCTAAATATCATAGACTTATTACTCGCTTGCCCTGAACTCATTAATTGGGACCAACAAAGTGGTGTCCATGTTGACAAATTCTCCACAGAGCACACACTCCTTAGATTCATGAGAGAAGAAACACCACATAAGCAGCCGCTACCACCATCAACATATATCTACAAGTTGGATCCAATAGGTTACTTTTGGGAGGAGGAAATCTCTAGTCACGAAATTGAACTGAAAAATGAAACAAAAAAGCCAAAAAGCAAAGCAAAGACATCCTCTAGTGAACACTTCCCTTGAGCACCATTGAATGACTCAAATAATAAAAAGAAAATAAAGGATGCATCCAATGGTGAAAACCTTTTGGAGGCACCTGAGGATGGAGATTTCATCCTTCCCCGATAGGATCATTGGCCCATGATATCATCAGTCTTGATTGAAGAAACTAGATTGGTCAATATCAGTCTAACCGAGGTACCAAAGATCACATACATTACGACATCTCTACCATCTGAATAGGCATAAATTCTCATTAAAGTACTTCATGAAAATGTTGGTCACTTTGCATGGTCCTATCAAGACATGTTGGGGTTGGACCTCAAGTTAGTAGTACACCATTTGGCCGTGGATCCAAAGGCTAAACCTATCAAGCAAAAACTTCGTAAGATGCATTCCAAAGTTTCCTTATTGGTTAAAGTAAAGCTATGAAAACTACTAGCGGCAAAGATAATTCACCCAATTGATTATTCATAATGGATCTCCAACATTATAGCTTTCATGAAGCCTTCTGGTGATATTAGGATTTGCATAGACTTTAGAGATCTCAATAAAGCTTTCTCAAAAGATGATTTACCATTACCAAACATGGACATGATTGTTGATCTCACCATAGGCCATGAGCTCTTGTCACTCATGGATAATTTTTTTGGATACAATCAAATTTAGATAGTAGAGGTAGATCAACATAAGACAACATTTACCACCCCTTGGGGGACATTTTGTTATAACATGATGCCATTTGGATTGAAGAACACAAGGGCAATATATCAACATGCCATGACAACCATCTTCCATAACCTAATCCATAAAAATCTTGAGGATTATGTGGAAGATATTCTAGTCAAATCCCTTAATGCCCTTGATCACATATCTCACCTCGAGAAAGTGTTTTATTGATTAGCTAAATACTGTCTCATTGATCTGATGAATGGATCTAGACTATTTGCAGTAATGAATGCTTAATAAAATCAAATTAAATAAATCACAACTTAGCGGAAGTCTTAATTCATTTACTATCAATGAAATCAAAACTTAAGATGAGAAACAGAATTGAGAGAGAAGATAAGAAGATGCAAACAGAGTTTGATTTCGGAGTTTGCCACAAACGTGACTACGTCTCCGTGTCGGCTCCAATAGAGTATGACCGATCCGATTAATCTTCAAAATAAATTACAAATGCACCAAGATTATTCCCTTAAACACATCAGCATAGCATGCCCTCGACGTGCAGAATAGTCTTCAAAAATCTCTTAAACATTCTCCTGTTCTCACCACCTGAATGCCTTTTCAAAAGGCCTAATACCCCCTTTTTATACATAAAAATTAGCCTAAAATAGGCCTAAACTATAAAATATAAAAATAGGGTCTTTTAACAATCACCCCTCGAAAATACCCTTTAGCCATTTTTGAAGATTTGGCTTCATGTTAATTTTAGGATAACAAATTAACAAATTAACCTTATTTAGATATAAGGTTGGCAGTAGTTTAAAAGATAAATACATATAGGTGGAAAATAATCTTTAAGCGCTAAAATAGCGCAATGGCCCAACATTTTTTATGGTAGCCGCCGGTCGGGGGTTCCAACCCCGCTGGCGGTGTCCTTTGTTTAAAATTGGCCGCTAGCCAATGTTTAAATAAAAATTGCCGCCCATCTATCTTAAAACACATGCTTGGTCGAGTGGTTAGGTAATTAGTTTTGGAGGCAATGGGTCAAGAGTTCAAATCTCATTAGAACCTTTTTTATATTTTTATTTTTTGGTCTTTAAACTGCCCCATGACATCATCAAGATTCAAATGACACTTTTACCTCCAAAATTCAAACTGCCATAAGTTTCACATATGAAGTCCGTTTTCGATGAAACCAACGCCGTTGGGAAGCTCTCGACAGGATCTTTGATTTGAAACCCATTGTTGACCACTTTCAAGATGGTCCAATTTTGCCCCTTATCTAGCCCTCTGGTCTACCTATTGACCAGAACTTTGACTGAGCGTAACTTCTTCATTTGAACTCCGTTTTTGTCCATTCAAGTTGCATTGGAATCAGGACACCGAGATCTTTCTGATGGTGCAAATTATGGAGAGAAATAAAACACTTCAATTTTGACTAAAAATATCCACCGGATCACTCATGCTCAACCCCAAGAAATGTGTCTTCGACATTACATCGAGAAAGCTCCTAGGGTTCATTGTATCATAGTGTGGAATTGATATTAGCCCAAAAAAAGTCAAGGAAATCATGGATATGGCTCCTCCTAAGACACTTAGACAACTTTGCTCTCTCCAAGGGAAACTACAATCAGTCAAAAGATTCATCTCCCAGCTCGCTAATAAGTGTCAACCATTTACACATTTACTCAAAAAGGATCAAAGTTTCAAGTAAGACCCTATTTTCCAATCCAACTTTGAACTAATCAGGAAATACTTGGCTAATCCACCTATCTTGGTTCCTCTAGTTGCAGGATGCCCACTCATATTATTCATCATGATTACCCCAATAGAACTAGGTGCTCTTCTAGCACAATTTGATGATGAAGGAAAGGAGAGGGCTATTTACTATTGTAGACACCTAAATCTTATTACATCATTAGGTAATCATATTTAGTCATCACCTAGGACATTATTGATTAAATATTTATTATTTAATTAATTAATCATCATCCCCTCATTAATTAATTGATTTAATTAAATATATTCCAATTGATAAAATCAAATGATAACCCAAAATCAAATTATCAATTAAATCCCTATTCCTCTATCAAATTAAATAAATCCTCAAACCTATTTAATTCAATCCCACATCCCCCATTTATTAAATAAATTATTCAAACCCTTAAAACATCCCTAAACCCTACCTTTACCCCTAATCCAGCCCATTCACCCATACTAACCTCACTTAGCCACCTAACTAACCCAACCCATCAAAGCTAAGCCATTGACCCCTTAACCCCCTTTCTAAACTAAGTCTAATCACCCTCCTAAACATGTGCACAAGTTTAAGCAAGGGCTAAGACTTGCTAACCCAAGCCAAAGTCAACAAGTCTCCCTTATCCTCTTCCATCCCTATCCAAGAGCATTTATGGCTCTTACATGCCATTAATACCTCTTACATGCCATTAAAAGCTTCTTACATCTCTCTTACACTCTCATCATCCCTCATTACTCCCTTTGACCAACACTTATCCCATCCCTTCACACTCATCCTTCTTGTGACAAGTGTCACTCCCCTATTGGATCTAAACAAGCATAATCCATGTGCTTCCCTTTCAAAGTATGTTAGCCCTCCCTCACCATTCTTCCATCCTTGCATCCTGACCCTCCATTTTTTTACCCCTTAGCCTATAAATAAAACCCTTCCCTCTCATAATCAATAATCCACTTTTATGCAAACTTATAATGCTATTTTGAGAGCCTAGAAACTACCAAAATACCATCATAATGCTGAAATCCATCCTTACATCCATTGTTAAAGCCCTCACCCATATAGACACTTGGTATAAACCCCCACCCATTGAAAGCTTGAGGACACCATGAACATACACCCCCATCCATTAGGGACATATCTACATCATCGTAGGTTATACCATAAGGAGCCTACCATTCTTGGTTTGCCTTCCTTCTTGGTGATAACCTTGGTCCTATCATAAGTGTTAATCTTTTTAGTATTGTGAATTCTTTTGTTAGTATTAGTATTCAATATTACACTACTATATTAGGTGATACAACTACATCAACCATACTTTAGTCAGGTATGAGCTCAATTACACACCAATGGAAATGACTTTCTTAGCTATGGTCTTTAACACTCAGAAACTACACCATTATATGTTAAGCCACACTGTGAAACTAATATCCAAAATTGATCCATTAAAATATATGTTGTCACACACAATACTCATAGGGCATTTGGCTAAATGGGTCATGCTTCCCAGTGAATTTGACATCCAATATGTTGATAAAAAGGCTATCAGAGGTCAAGCTATAACAGATCGCTTGGTAGATGCACCTTTGGTCGCGGATCACCCTCTCATTATGGAATTCCTACATGAAGTTCTCTGCTTGATAGAAGAAAAATCATCCTGGAAGTTATACTTTGACGGATCTTACACATCCCATTGCTTTAGAGCCGACATACTCTTGGTCACCCCTCAAGGTGATTACATTCCTAAATATTTTAAACTATAATTCCTATGTACCAACAACATCTCAGAGTGTGAGGCCCTTATTGCAAGGCTCAAAATAGTAGTTGAATGGAACATCACAGAGTTACAGGTCTTTGGAGATTCACAAATTATTATCAAGCAGGTTCTAGATGAATACCAAACCAAAGATGACAAGCTTTATCCTTACAAAGAATTGATAGATCAGTTGAAGAAGCATTTTACTCATTCAATTCTCATAGATACCTAGATTGCAAAACAAGGCTACAAATGCAATGGCTACTATTAGTTCACTATTAAAGATCCCTTAGGAGGCTACACAGTATGAATTCTTAGTTGAGCAGCTACATGAGCCTACTTATGAGAATAATGAATCAACATGGGTATGGATCTTGGTTGGTCCTCAATCCCTATGGTACCATGAAATTCATGCTTACCTACTAAATGGTATGATATCTCCCCATCTCACACAAACCCAATTGCAAAATCTTATTCACAAAGCATCCCATTACACTAACATAGCTCAAACCCTATATTGTGATGGATATCATCAAAAGCTCTCTCAATGTTTAGAACAAAATGAGGCTACAATGGCTCTCAAAGAGGTACATGCCAAACTTTGTGGTGCTCACATGAGTGAAATACTTCTATCTAAGTAAATCCTTCAAGTTGGATATTATTGCCCTACTCCAGAGCATGATGCATGTGACTTTGTAAAAAGGTGTCTACTTTGTCAACAACATTCTAATCTAATCCAAGCCTCAGCTCAAGATCTTTAACCTATTGTGCCACCACGGCTATTTTCATGTTGGGGTTTTGACCTTGTTAGTATTATAGTGCCTCTCTCTTTAGAAGGGCACAAATGGATAATCACTACCACCGATTATTTTACCAAGTGGGTAGAAGCAGTTCCACTTGTCACCACCATAGGAGTTCAGGTGTCCAAGTTTATCCTTTATCATATCATATGTCACTTCGGCATCCCCACTACCATTTTTACTGACCATAGAGGTAATTTTGAAAATCTTAATATGGAAGAATTGTGCACTTCCCTTCATATCCATCACCATTTTTCTAGCCCGTACTTCCCACAAGGTAATGTTTAGGTAGAGGCAAATAATAAAACCCTTCTCAAAATCCTAAAGAAAATTGTCAATGATTCTAGCCATGATTGACATTTGCAAATCAATCCCACCCTATGGGCCTACCACACCTCACTCTATACATCCATAGGCACAACTCCATACTCCCTGGTCTATGGTGATGAAGCAACATTACCGATTGAGGTCTAACTCCCATCCCTACACATTTCTTTGTGGGGCCAAATAATAGATGAGGATTACAGAGTGGCTAGACTTACCCAACTAGATTTACTTGATGAAAAAAGGCAATGGGCCTTTGACCATCTCATGGTCTATCAGAATCACCTCAAGTGCAACTTCAACAAGAAGGTCCATCCATTCAAATTTCAAGGAGGAGACATGGTCCTCAAAGAAAACATGAAGGTCCAAGCTGAACGAGAAAAGAAAGGCAAGTTTGAGCCCACATGGCTTGGTCCCTACATAGTCACAACATCTTTTGGCTCAAGGGCCTATCAGCTATCCACCCTTGAAGGTGAAATCTTGAATGATATCACCAACATCATTCACCTCAAGAAATTCTATGCCTAAAACCTTAGTGTATCCTACTACCTCAAAGGGAAAAAGAAAAGAAAAGAAAAGAAAAATAGTAAAGAAGAATAAGTGTCTAATGGTGGAAACTTGGCAATTCAAGCGCCTTGGATAGGTACCCTGGTGAAAACCTAGGAAATAGGTGCCATGTGTACTTGTCCTATTCATTATCTATCAATGACCTACATATCCCCCATCACCCCTTTACACCTCATTACCCATCTTCCCATTTTTCAAAGGTGTTCCAAGAGTTTCATCCCCACACTCCCACAACTCATGACATGTTCCCATTATCCTTTGGCTCGAAAAACCTATCCAAATCATATATTCTACCATGGTTCACATGTCTATCCTCCCCCTATACCTTATCTCATGTATCATAATAGTTGTATCTTATCCTTTGTACCATGCTTATGTATCATACCCTTGTAACAATAATAGTACTACATGTATCGTACCCTTGTAACAATAACAATAGTATATGTATCATACTTTTGTAACAAAGACAATATTATGTGTATCATACTTGTGTAAAAATAATTGTACTATATAATGCTACCTCCTCATCTTGATATTTTTCTCCATCATATGCACACTTGTTACCATATCTTATTATAGTTCCTAAGTCATCCACATGTTGTATAGCCCTACTTGTACATTTTCAAAGTCCTATAGTGAAACCTTGCATCACCAACCAATTGCCTATAGAAAGTTATAGTTTCTAATTATGTCATTGTCCCAAATACTATCTCTAGGTTCCTATAGGGTGCATCCTTCCTCATACCTAACATTGGCCTTTTAGTATCCAGTTATCCTGATCTCTTTGGAAATAGGTTGCTTTCTCATGGATTTATTCTTTCTTTTGATATTGGGTTTTTTTGTATTTTCTTCAAGTGGATCTTTTCCAAGTGATTTGGTTGTTCCCTCCTTACAGTCTCCATGATCTTTTATATCATGGTGCACTTTGATTGGGGCAATTCAAAAACAAGGTTTTGATCAAGTTCTTTTTCTAGCTTGTGAGTCAGTCAGATATCACCCTTGCATATTCCAAACATATTATCATTCATGACCACATGATGCAATTGCAAAATATTGTTTGTTTGTGGATCACCCAAAATCATTTCCATGCTAATTCCTCTGGGAGTCATGTGTGATGCTAGAGCAATCCTTGCATGCTTGTTTGAGTCAGTCCTATGTAATATTGGGTAAAATGCCTTGATGTTCCTAGTGACCTTGGCATATCCCTAATATTCCTATATCAAAGAAAGTGCTCACACTACATGGTGGTACTTCTTTATGAAGTACCCCACCCTCAAGCTTCAAGTGTATCCCATCACTCTTGCCATTTTGTCCCATACAAAAAATTACTTGTTCATACTACCTTGTCGCACATCTGTACTAGCCACATCCTACACATTCTCCTCATATCCTATACATCCATCCTCTCTACCCCTACTCCCTCACAAGCTCCTGTCCACCATGTCCTCACCTCTCCATGTCATCCCAATCTCCTACCCAATTCCATCTCCTTAAGTCTCCTACAAATTTTGTGTTTAAAGTTGTGCATACTATTTCTACATCTGGACCAAGGCTATGATTGATTAGTGATATGCTGCACCATGCTCCTACACACCATATAAGTTTCCCTATCACTCTATTTACCTTTCATATCATGACCGCTCACATCCCCTGCATTCCCTTAAATCACTTCTCCTATTTTCTCTTCATCATTTTCCTCATCTTAATTCTTTAGGTCATTCATCTTTTTCACTCATACTAATCTCTATGATACGTTCTTTTTGGGTATTCCTTGTGTTATCCCAACTTTGGATCCCTCCATTATCAGAATTTCTTGATTCATTTTCCTTATCCCAAACATTGAGTTCATCTTCATTATCATAAACTTACAAATCATAAACCCTAGGCTAAGGTTTCACCTTCATAGATTGAGTTCTTTTATCATATTAGCCATCATAGATTGAGTTCTTTTATCATATTCACATCATAGATTGAGTTCTTTTATCATATTCATCATCATAGATAATGTTCATTTATCACGTTTCATCATCATAGTTTTTAGTTCTTTTATCATATGCTATCATCATAGACTTAAGTTCATTTATCACATTTTATCATCATAGTTGGAGTTCATTTTAGTCATATTCCATTGTTATAATCTTGAGTTCCTTTTATCATATTTTATCATAGTTTACATTCCTTTTTATTTATCATAGTTTGAAGTTTATTTTTTATCATATTTCACCATCATATTTTAAATTCATCTTATCATGTTTCCCAATGATAGTTTGAGTTCATTTATCATGTTTTATCATCATAGTTAGAGTTCATTTTTAAATCATGTTCCATCATCATAAATCTTAAAAGTTCATTTTATCATATCTTTTCATAGTTTGCATTTTTTTATCATAGTCATTATCATATTTTATGTTCCTTTTTATCATATTTTATCACAATTTATGTTTAGTTTATCATAATCATTATCATAGTTTGCATCCATTGTTATCACATTTTATCATCATGGTTTACATTCATTTCTCAGTTTGCATTCTTCTTCTTATTGTTACCCTCATTTAAGAAGTCCATTTCAATTTATCTTTTATCCTAGAAATTAAAACACATTACATCTATCATCATATCTTAGGTTCATTTCCAATTGTTTTCTTAGTTATCATAAACATCATCATAAACACAAATTTTCAAATCTCATCATAAAGCACATCATATCTTGCATCACAAAATGTTAGCACCATCCAAAAAACTCATCATAAATCACACCATATCCTACATCACAACATATCAGCACTATCCAAGAACTCATCATAAAGCCCATCACATCCTACATCACAGAGTGTTGGCCCCATCCCAACAACTCATTCTAAAAAACCCTTACATCCTGCATCACAAAAATGTTAGTAACGTCATATATATCATAAAAATCACATCCTACATAAAACCGTGTCAATCTCTCTTCTACACCTAACCATATGCCTCTCATACAAACATACATGTAATAAAAAAATCATGACACAATAAATCTATGTATCCATATACCACCCAAAAGAATGATCAGATCTATATATCTCACCAACAAAGAATAAAGAATAAATCACCCATCCTTGCAAAAATACCAAAGTCCATCATAGTCCAGATATCTAGTATCCATATAAATATAAAGGCCCATATTAATACATTAGGTCTATGCTTGCAAAAATGCATTCAACAATACATCCAAAAATACTATGTCAAAAATAAAAGATCACTGATCCCCCTCATCCATCACCTCCTCATCATGAGACTCATAGATGTCTCTCGTTGCATCTGGTGCTATTGCTGGTGGAGGTGGTGGCCTCATCTGTCCTCCTTTAGTACTTGAGCTCTCCACCTCATCCCTCCACCTACTAACCCCCTTGTTTCACCTTTGGCTCTATCCTGTCCTATGGATCTACCCTATGCATTGAGACCCACTAGTCCTCTGTGAGCCCCCAGTGCTCCATCCACTCTCTCCCCCTCCCTGCATGCCTGTATGGCTCCCTATTGTACCTAACCATGTTGGCCATCTATAATGATCTATCTACTCAGTTGGAAACATCGCATGGTATCTATCACGATAGAATCCTACTCTCCCATAGATCCTCCACCTCCCCCTTCAACCTCCTCAACTCCTCCAATCCTCCACTTATCACCACCTATGCTCTCAGGGTTTCCACCTCCACCATCAATCTATCCCTCTCCTACTGGATATTTTCCATCCTTGCCTGCAACATCTATCTCTCTAATGTCACCAACTCCAATCTCCCCTCCAAATGCCCACCCTCCACCCAAAGTGTCCCCAACTCTACCCTTGCCCTATCTGCCTGTCTCTACACCACATTGCACTTGTGTCTAAACTAATCTCACTCTATATTGAGTCGATCCTCTCTTGTTGTGTATCCTATAGTAGCTGGCTAGTTGCCTCATGTGTCTTCTATAGGGATGCACACCTGGTAGCTAGTCCATCATCCCCTCCCCCTTATAATGAGCCACATGCACCCCCTACCACCTAGTGGCCGCTATGGCCCTTTTCCACCCTCCTCCTAGGATCTCCTCTCCTTTGTTGACCTATCCTCTCCACTCTTGGGTTGTGGCCTCACATCCTCCTACCTCCCCTACCTCGTAACCCTCAGCCTTTGCATCAGTGGTGCCTCTTCCTGTACTGTCGCTACTATCTACTGTCATAATCCCTTGGCAACATATCTACCCTATCTCATTGCTTGGGTAATTTCTCCCACCACCACTACTGCTCTTGTAACTTGAGCCTGACCTATTGGTCTAGGGAACTTAAAGCTATCTTGATACTCCTGTGTCAATCCTGCATCCACAACTCCCTTGAACAAATTCCACTCCTGTGGTGCTAAGTCTTTCCATGCCTATAGTAACCCATCTCTCTGAAGTGTAGGCCTAAAAATAGTAACTAGCTCATGCATCACATGTTGATACCAGTTCAACTCCCCAAGGGAAACCTGTGACTATTTGAACTATCGTAGAGCCCTATCTGGCTTGTACTACTCCGCAATGCACTCCCACCACCCAAAAGTAAAACAAGGTAAAATAATGTATGGAAAATGCTACCTCTCCTCTTCCCATGGCCTAAGACCCATATATGGACTCCATGTTATCAGTTGGATCTCATCTATCTAGACTTGCTAGTAGTCCACCTCCTCTCTATGATGGTATGTAAGAGGATCACCCTAGCTGTACACCACTAGCTCCTCTGCCTACCTCTCCCTCCACCAAATTAGCTTAAATGTTGTAATATGCTCCTAAGCCCATACCTGTAACAATGTAGGGAGCCCTACATTCCTCCCCTGGTGCCTAGCACCCTAATATACTATTTGATGAAGATCATGATACAACTCTACCAACATCAGTGAACCCTATCCTGCAAGGACTCTACTGTCCACAATCTGCATAATAGTCAGTATCAATGCCAAGGTAAATCTTGTACCACATGTATCTGGGGCAATATATCCTAACACTATCCTGTATACATAAAAATAGATCCTCCTCTTTTCAACTACTTGGTCTAGGTTCTCATCTAGTGGAAACTGGCCACTCTAAATCTGATACTGTACTCTTGGCCCCACCAATTGTTGTACTTCCACCTCTCCTGTAATCTCTTTGGTCACCATTACTAGGGTCCCATGTACAGGTAACCTAAAAATCTTGTAAACATCCTCTAAGGTCACTGTCATCTCCTGTGTTGATAGGTGAAATGTACTAGTCTCACTATGCCATCACTCACATGGGGCTATCACCATTACCATATATGTTTGTGTGTGCAAAAATCTCATGAGGTACCCCAGGATGATATCATCAATCCTAACCTACTCTATAGGTGTGAAATACTCCCTAGCATGTAGTATGCCTCCTTATCATTCTCATAGCACTAGTATGTCTAGTGAGCACTACATAAAAGCCAACAACATGTTACTTTTCCTTTTTTACATAGTATAACCCTAATTCCAAAACCCACCCCCCATCCCTCACCCACGTCCATTTTTCCAGCATAATATTTCACTTTACCTTTTATCGGTGTTCCCAGAAGCATGTTCTCACAAATGATAGCACCCTGCGATCTTACTATCACATTTTTCTGCAAGATCACTCTTTAACTTTTGACCCCCCACAAAACTCTCTCACATGTTCTCGCAATACCAGATGCCCCTATGTTCCCGTAGCCATAGCTTATTGTAGGAACATGTCAACCCTATTACCCCTATTGGTTAAACCTTTTTCCATTCCCACATTGACCTTTTCCTAAAAAAGCTACCCTTGCCCATGAACTCACATTTTTGCCACTAGGACTGTGTTTCTACTATTGAGATTGCTTCCCTACAACATGTTGGTAGATTCATGTTCTCACATAAACTTCCTACCAAATTCACAATTTCATGAAAACTATTTTTGAAACCTATTTTATCCCTACCCTCTAATAGATTTTGCAAAATCGCGGTCCCATCGATCCCTATAGCGATCCTACCGAACCCATGCCTATGGGATCACGTTTTCTAAATTGTGAGAACACTATACAAATAAAGGCATAAATGAAAAAGAAAGGTTTTTTGATGCTACCAATCAGTCTGGTGTTTGCTACACTCATACTTTCCATACCACATTCACCCAATGCTCTGGTCATCCTTGCGCAACCATTGTATCATCCAAATCAAAGCTCCAAATAAGAATTTCTCAATGTTTGTATGAGAGCCAATAACCCTTTCTACCCCTCCTAGCCCTCCTTATAGACCTTTGGTGGCTCCCTTCACCCCTCTCTACATCCTCCCACCCCCATCATTTCCTCCCACCCTGTTATTTTTACCATCTCTTGTCTTTTTCCCACTCCTTTTCCCCTTCTACATCCCCTTTCTTCCATCACTTTGTTTTAACCTTTTCAATAAGTCACCAAGATTCATTTTCTCTCCCTGTCACCTTCTTGAGGGGACATCATGTAGTGTAGTCTACCTTCTTCTACTCAAGACTGGGGCAACCATGTTTCTTTAAAAAAAGTCTTCTTTGCATCGTTTATATTAGAACTTCTTTGAAATAGTGTTGTTCCAACACTGTCAAAGAAGGAAAAAATGTAGACACCTAAATTTGATTACACCATTAGGTAATATTATTTAGTCATCTTCTAGGATACTATTGATTAAATATTAATTAATTAATTAATTAATCATCATCCCCTAGTTAATTAATTAATTTAATTAACTATAGTCCAATTGATAAAATCAAAGGATAACCCAAAATCAATTTATCAATTAAAACCCTATTCCTCTATTAAATAAAATAAATCTTCAAATATATTTAATTTAATACCACATCCCCTTTTTATTAAATAAATCATTTAATAAACCATCCCAAACCCCTAAGCAATCCCTAAAACTCATCTTTACCCCTAATCCAACCCATTCACCCATACTAACCTCACTTAGCCACCTAACTAACCCATCCCATCAAAGCTAAGCCACTTGCCCCCTCCTAAACTTGTGCACAACTTTAAGAAAAGGTTAATACTTGCTAACCCAAGTCAACATCAATAATTCTCCCTTGTCATCTTCCATCCCTATCCAAGAACATTAATGGCTCTTACATGCCATTAATGTCTCTTACACCCCTCTTACACACTCTTCTTGCCTCATTACTCCCTTTGACCATCCATTTTGCCCATCCCCTCACACTCATCCTCCTTGTGAAGAGTGTCACTCCTTGACAAACAAGCATAATCCATGCACTCCCCTTTCAATGCATCCTAGCCCTACCTCACCATTCTTCCATCAAAGCATCGTGACCCTCCATCTCACTACCCCTTGGCCTATAAATAAAGCCCTTCCCTCTCATAATCCATCTCATCTACCCATGCAAACTTATAGTGCCCCACTAACCACTACAACACACCCATTTACACCATCACCATGTCAAAATCCCTCTTTAGTTCCATCGTTGAATCCTCCATTTACCCCCATGCTTGATAAATACACCATCGCTTAAAGCTTAAGGACAATTAAGCACACATCCCCCAACTATCTGGACATATCTACATCATCACAGGTCATACCTAAGGAGCTTACCATTCTTGGTTTTTCTTCCTCTTGGTGTTCACCTCATCTAATCATGAATGTTACTATTGGTTAGTTTGTGAATGTTAAATTTAATCTTAATGTTCTTAACACACTAGGTTTTTAACATTACACTCCTAGTATGATGTTTAACGACATTGTCTAGTAGAATTTGTAGCCAATAATTATTGAGGAAAACTTTACCTCTTGGTCTAGGATGTTATTATCATCATAACTCTATGATCCTATTTAGATTTTTTCATTTCTTCAACCTCTTAATTGGAATTTAACCTTATAATGCATTCCCCTTTAGCAACTAATATTCTAGTTATCGCATGAATGATTTCCTTTGTAGTCTTGATTGGTTTTTCACCTTCTAACTAGATGTACTTGCCATGGAATATACTTAGCACATATTTGATCCATTCTTCATAAAATATCTTTGTTAGATACACAATGTGTGTTAGACATTTTGTTTCTAAGTATTTGAAGTTTTCCTTCAATTTTCCAACATAGTTGCATATTTTCTAGTATTCTTCGTTTATGTTTGCATCACCTAGCTATATTAGCTTGTAGTGAATGAAAGTTCTCACATCTTCCATCAACATTAACCTTAGTGGACTCAATAATAGAGCACCAAATTTATCTATTTCTATTATTTTGAACGGATGCAGTTTGCATTCTAGTTCAAATTCTTGTGAGTTCTCAATCAATATTGGGCATTCAAACTTACATCCATGACAATTCCTTTAAATTTCAATCTTAGACTTTTCAAATTTTCAAATTTTCTAAAATTTCTCTCCTTAACATGACTAGGGTTTGTAACATATTCGATCTGATAGTTTCCAAATAATTTTGAAATGGTAATTCACACAATGTATATTAATTCACAATTAGTCTCTATACACACACTTTCTTTTGAAAGTAGTGTGACAATAATGTGATAAGTGTCCATATATATTGTGGCTGAAAAGTGCTCAATGACTATTTTTCACTTTTAATACCTTTTCACTGATATTACTTTCTTTTGCCAAGTTGGCTACTAATAGTAGCCTTCTGTCCAATAGTTCAACATTTTCCTTATCTGAAAGTAAAACACACACTTCTTTCAATTTGTGACTCTATATTAGCTAGATTTGTCTCAATTTCTGTACTATATGAATTTTATCACCAATGCATTTGATTATGCTAATAGGTGTTTTATCTCAAATGATCTAAGGGACTGATTGATATGTGAATGAAATTCTAATTCCCTAAGCACTTACTTGCTTATTTGGAAGATGGATCCCCTTGTTAGAAAGTAAAGTCAACCAAGATAACTGGGGGGGGGGGGTTAGTCAATTATCTAGTCAATACAAATTTTATCAACTTTAAACCTTAAACATGTGATCAATATAAATGAAAACCATAAGAAGATACACATACATAATTATACAATATATGTTAACTAGGGAAACCCTTGATTAGAGGGAAAACCCCAATACAGATGGTACCTACAAAATGATGGATTAATATTTAAGTTCCTTGTAAGAGGATGAACTCTATTAGGAGCCAATGAAATACATTCAGTACATGTCAGTCTGTGCTAGGAGATTTTGAATCCCTGCTAGGAGATTCCAACCTTGTTAGGAGTTGTAGAAGACATAAGGACCCATTAGCCAAACAAATTCAGGAGAAAGACTGCCGAGCTCACTATCCAACTAGCCTCTGTATTATTCCTTTCAAAATAATGGAAATGCAACTAATCTCAACAACTTGAACTCTTTCTCTATTCTCTTACTATGCCAATACCAAACCAAATACTTCTCAGATCTCGATACCAGATCTCCAACTCCACATCACAATGATCCCTTTGATCGCTTACTTGCATTTACCAATCTTCATGAATCTATTACAATTCACTTACAACTCATATGCTACATACTTTATTAGAAGGAAAATTACTTTCCTTTATACCAAGTCCTTAAAATAATTCATTGAGTTGGCCTTGAGGATTTCCCACTTAATTACAATAGGACCTTATTAAGATAATACACTACAATACATCTTTTTCATAATTAAAAAATATTGTTGGCTCATAGTCTTCACAACTTTTCACATGTGCGAACTCAAAGTTCACATGCTGACATCATCATTAGGCTATTTTCTATCACTATCAATTTATCTTGTCAAGATTCTATACCTATTAGGAGATACAATCCGAACATCATAAACTACTTTTCAAGTACTCTATCTACTCTATCTTCTGGAAGTCAAAAATAACTTTCACATGTCTTTGACTTCCTACATGCACACTTGTCCATGTGATTAGGACACACTGTAGAAAATGTCCTCAACTATGCTTGACCTCATCTTCAATTCTCAATTTTTATGACCTCATTCTCTGTCTTCTATTACTATAGTCTTCATAATATGTTGAAATCAATGACAAACATAGTCATGAATGCAACACATAATCATGCTAATTTCTCTAGCAACCCTAGAATACTCCCCCATAGGAATATCATTAGCATTCATGCCAACACCCCCATCTTAGAAGATAACGAGTTATCCATTGAAGTAGCATCCCCATCCTTCCTCTTTATCTAGGCTTTCTTTATTTCTACTCTCACCTATTTTTATTGACAATTCCTTTTCCCTTATTATCCTTATCGATTGTGGACCAGTATCTGCAATTGTATAATGCATGAACATACTTATGATAGATGTAATATGACAAGCCTATTCCTCTCCAAAGTTTAAAGTTTCTTCCAATATATCCTATTCTACATTTGGATGTCAAATGACCTTCTTTTCCACATGTAAAGAATATAATAGGGTTATTTCCTCCATTGATCATAGAGTTCACCTATTTGTAAGGATTCTCTATCAGTAGTATTTTGGTTCTGCATTTTTCAACTTAATGTCCATAATAATTCTATTTATAAGAATATAAAAACAAAGATTGTCTTAGATGACCTACTGATTGGTCTAGATCTACACTCATAAGATTTATGACCATATTTATTGAAATTGTAAAAATAACCATTAAATGATGCACATCTTGAAATGTTCACTTGTCTGCTTCTACACACATTTGTTGTATGACCAAGTTTTCCATAATTTTAACAAGTAGGATTATTAGGTTTCTTACTTTAAATATTGTTATGATCTTTGAAATCTTGTTATTGTTGTTCAAGTCTAAATTTGGATGACTACAACTTCACTTTTTTTGTTACTGGTATAGCCTAGTCCAGTTCTATCAACATGTTTCATTTGACCTTTCAATTTGATGGGACTCAAAATTTGCATTCCTATTTTGACTGCCATTCCAATATTTTGAGTCCATTTGAGTCCTATAAGCACATTTAATGCTTGTGTACCCAATTGTTGTCTTAAGTTTTGTGAGGTGTTTCATGTTTCTAACATGTTGCATTCAGTATATCCATGCATCCTATAATGATAAATTATCATTCTGAGTCATTTTGTGAAGTTTCATTTTGAGCAATGTTCAAATCTACATTTCTGCCTAAGTGTTAAATAGCAACAGGAGGCCTAGTTTGAATTTAAATATCTTACACTCGGTTAAGTTTCATGACTTTTTGCTTTGGGAGTGTTGAGTACACATATCTAAGAACCCATGTTTCAATTTTCAAGTCATTCGATATGTTTGACTAGGTTTTGAATCCCTCAAAGTTGGCTATTTACTATTGTCATGTTGATGCAAATTGCCCTAAATTCTAGGAGGTCCTATTTGACCACTTATAACTTTGACCCAGTTGACCATACTGAGAAAATTCCTTTTGCAGTGTATTCTAGAGGTCACACACTTTCTATGTTCTAGATTTGAGCCTATAACAAATCTATTTGATTAGTTTTGAACCACTATTCCAAATGCAACTTGTGAAGTTTTGCTACTATCAAGAAATGCAAATTGATTAGTACCCCTTGTTAGGATTAACTTCATACAGAAATAATAGTTACATGCAAATGTAACCAATGCTAGAAAATAGTAGATAGCATAAAAGAGAACACAAGACACCAAGATTTAACTTGGTTCACCCAATCCTTGGGCTACGTCCACAACAACAAGTCCAATATTATTATTATCCAGTGATTATAACCTGATTAAAATCCGTAATCCCTTACAACTCAATACCACCACAAGAAGCCACAATATCACCATTCATAATGAAGTACCTAACCCTAAGCATTTTTATACAAGTTTTTTCCACTTACAAAATTAGAGCTAGAATAATAGAAAAATAGTAGTCGACACCTTTTACAATATAAGGGCATTTTTGGCTTCAGGAGTGCTGGCCTCAAAAACCCTTGTGGGTGCATTGCCCCTCGACCCCACCCTATAATGTGATAGGGAGCACACCTAGGGAACTTCCCCAGGACCCTGTAGGGGTACTACCCCTTGACCCCATCTTGGGGGCACTACCCCAAAACCTCGATAGAAAAAATCTGGAGGGAAATCACACCAAACAAACCTCTAAGTCTGATTAGGCTCCACATCACAACACCCTTGCTCGGGATGTCCTAACTCTGAATCAATGATAGATGAGACCAAATAGTTTATACCATTATGTTCTACTCTAAAAATTCTTTAAGTGTGCCAATTTTAAAGTCTTGATGAATCTGTTTGCACACTTTCCTAGGTCCATTTCATTTCCAAAAACTTTAGTTTTGCTGATGTTCCCTATTCTGCAAATCCAAGTACCCCTTTCACACACTTTCCAAACAAGCTCAGTTATTTTTCATGACCCAAAAAAAAATTTCATATTCTCCTCATGAAAGTAAACTAATGCCCTAATTTTTGTGCCCCCAAGCGTCCATTTGATCTGTTCTTGAAGTTGAAGCCAAATGCATTTTATGGTTTTCTGACATGTTTATTTGTAGGCAGTTTTAAGAAAGTAGCTTTGATGGTCAATATCTTTTGACCTAGGTGTTACCATGACACAAAATTTGATAGAGTAAGAGAATGTAGAACAAAAAAATAATATGTCAGATCTTAAAGCTTGGTTACTTGTTTCAGTCAGTTTTTAAAAGCCAGTTTCAAAGGCTCCCAAGCAGAAAAGTGACAATTTGTAGATAAGTAGTAAAATAAGTTTTAAATGATAAATTAGAGGTTGAATGTGACTTCAATCAGTACCAGGTGTTCAATGAATTAATTTGAAGGGTCATGTCTTTCAATTCACATTTTTTTTAGCCAAACCCACTTTGGGGCCTGACTAGTCCTATCAGATCAATAAGATGTTGGGGATTGAAATTGCTCAAAAGATGTTATGATGATTCTAGTTCCCTAAAATGTTTAGCATGCACATTTCATCATTTAGAGATGAAATAGATTGTTACTAGAAGATTTGAGTGAAGTTTCAAAAAGACTAGTAAAATTATTGTCTTTTCAAAGGATAAAGCATTTACTTGGCATGGATTATAAACAAGAGAGTTTATAAGGAATCCAAGATTGTAATAGTGAAATATTTGATGTCTGTATTTATTTGTTCTAAGACTTATGATTGAAAAAGGGAGGATTTTTTTATTGGAAAAGATAAGCTCTTGTTTCTTATGCATGTCACCCACCAATCATATTCTTACCAAACATTCATCACGAGAGATCTTTTACACTAAAATTTGGCTATAGATTAAGCAGTTGGCTAGCAAGAAAATGTATAATGAAAGGAGAGGAATGATAGAGAGGAAACACAACATGGATGGGGTATTTAATAAAGGGACCTATTTATGATCGTATGCTTGTAGGGGGGAAGGGGAAGACCTCTGATACAAGACTTTTGAAGTAACATGATGCATTTTTCTCCCTAGTTGATCAATGAATGTCTTTTTCTAGCCCAGATGAAAGCAGCTGGAGGGGCTTGGTACAATGTTGTCTAGTTTTGCAGATTGCTCACACTAGGTGGAGAATTTGATGATGAAGGAGCTCACATTTGGGAGGTTATTTTCATTCATGCAATAAACTTAATAGATCCTTCAACCATCCTCTAGCATGACTGTGTGTAGATGCAGCAAAACATGTGCAAAATGGATGGAAGCAAGTTTCATAAAGCTCCAGACAGGCAAATTGGAAACCACAGAAGGATGTGTAAAAGATTGGGGAGCTTGCAATGCATGCAGTGTATGAGATAGATGCATGAGCAGGTGTTGCTCAAAGTGGATGCAATGATGAGTCATTAAACATGGGATGAGTTACTAAGTTGGCTTCAACACATCATAATATTCTAGATCATATAGTAATGCTGATGCATGAGCATCCTGGGTGTAAGAGCAATCTTGCATCACCCAAAAATATTTTTTTTATTCTTTTCTATTTTAATAAGGGCTAGTACATAGGGTGGTTACTATTTTTTGGAACTTGCTATTCTTAGTAAGTTTTTCATACAAGCTCAGAGTGTTTTCATTTTCTACATGAAGGTTCATTTTAGAGTTATAACCCTACCATAAAAATCTCATTTCTCTAGCTTAAGTATCAAAGAAGTTATTGCATATTTTCAGTGGAAAAATTTGTAGAAAAAACTTCAGGCTCATTGTTGGAGGCCTTAGAGTGGCTGGATGAGGTCCAAAACTCGATAGAAGGGATATTGCACCATTCTAAGCTTGTGGATAATGAGTTGGCATTTCTAAAAAGTGGTTATAATACCTAAAATTTATAAAATAATTATCAAAGATGTATTTGGCCAACTCTATATGTTTTGTTAGGGTCTTTCAGCCCTAGGTATTAAATTTCAATGTCTAGAACCTTCCTATGTGGCATAAAATTGCCTATTTAAGAAAGGCCCAAACATTGTTTAGGGGAGATATAGGGGTAATTCATTGCTTAGTCTTGTAGATTAATGTAATGAAGGCACCCATGTGGGTTAGCATATTGTACTTGTGAATTCTATAATTCTACATTTGTGGAGCAAATAAGAAGTCCATATTTTATTCTCGTATTTGCTATTGTTTATTTGTTTCTGTTATGGTTTATGTTATTAAGGGGAACACCCTTCATTAGATGCCCAAATTAATAGTAGTAGTAGATGCTTGGGATCCTCCCAGAGAGATTGTGCATTACACTTGCACATTACAAAGGGAGGTATGAATAGAGACCCATGACATAGGAACAATAGTCCAGAAGGAGCTCTACACAAAAGAAAGGAACAACCCCACTCTAGTGCCCAAATAAAAAAACCATGATCCTCAATGTCTCCAATGCAACAACCATAAAGAGCATAAGTAGGCATGAACCAAGGGCATGATGAGGCTCATAATCAATCTCTTGTAGCTTAGTGATAAGGAGGGGGGAAATACACTTGCACATTAAGTAGAGGAGTTTTCTTATCCTCCAAAAGAACTATTAGTTTTGGTTATGTAAAAAGGGGCATTTGGAATGTTTATCCCACATGCATCCAAGGGTGAACCTTTCTAATATTTAAAAACATAAGTACTCAATGTTATTGTGTCTTGAAAGACACATGTCTTTTCAAAAGAAAAGAAGAGCTCATGCATGGTGCTCGACTAGATGGTGGAGGACAGACGAATATTTTGATCAACGTGCTCGACAAGTAGATGGTGACATGGCACATTCTAGGAGTCAATCATGAGATCAAAAGATAGAGAATGGAGGCTTATGAACTTATGATGAGATTTTAAGATTGAATGTCAAAAGATGAAGGTGTGAGATGTTATGATGGAGTCCCATTGGGATGAGATCAATGGTGAAGGATGAGTTAAGATGCTATGATTTTGGGAGATCGAAAGAGGTGAATTCTCAAGCTACGATTATATGACATTGTCATGAGTTTAGGGGATTAAATATTGATCCTTGAAATGATATGATTAATCATAACATTATGAGTTTGCAGCATCAGGAGGGGAAGATTTATAAAATCTAAATGTTATTCAATTATTGTATAGCATTATGTGGGGCCGCTCGAGCAATGTGAACAATGAAAGTTTGACAATTGGCATTCACCGAGAGGGAGAATGAAATAAAAGGAATTTTCAAATCAGATATTTCGAGTGAGTGTGCATTGAAGATTTAAAATAAATTTGAGGATATTATATAGTTTCAACTATATAGTCATTTAAAAATTTCAATTTAATGCCCAATTCATGGCCTAGGGTCTGGTTTTTCAAATCAACTCTAGAGACATTGTTTTTATTAGAAATATGTAGTATAATATACCAAAAAACCAAGAGAATCTGAATTCTTCATTTCTATAGTCACATTTTGCATAGGTCTCCAATAAAAGCAATTATAAGCAATTTTGTATTTCTGGGGCATCCTCATTATTTATGCAGATTTGATGTTTTCAAATGGAATAGGATCAAAATTGTGATTAGATTTGGATGAAATTAGATTGCTATTACAACCATAAAGGAAGAATTGAATGTTTAAGGAGGAAATTAGAGGTGATAAGTTTTTTTTGATAGGAGGTAGTTAAAGATTCACGACTGAGAGTAGTAGACGACAAGCAAGATCAGATTGGAAGCTCCTGTATCTTTTGGGTATGTATCAAATTTTTCTTTAGAAAAGGGTTCCTCATTACTTTAAGAGATTTATTAGGGATTTTAAAAGCAACATTAATGAGTTTTGATTGCTGGTAGAGGAGAAAGGAAATGAGTTCAACAACAATAGAAAGAAGATTTCTAGTGGTACACTTGGCAGTATCACATTTTGATCTAGGCTTCTCTTCTTCTCTATATATTCATCTTTTTCTCACATCGTAAGGGTTCTACTTTTTATGATGTGAGAAAAAGATGAATATATAGAGAAGAAGAGAAGCCTAGATCAAAATGTGATACTGCCAAGTGTACCACTAGAAATCTTCTTTCTATTGTTGTTGAACTCATTTCCTTTCTCCTCTATCAGCAATCAAAACTCATTGATGTTGCTTTTAAAATCCCTAATACCATAGTTGGTTTCATAGTTGCTGTAAGACCATAGTTGGTTCCAATTTTATGACTCTGATACCATATTTTTAGTTTTCTTTGTGTATGAACAACAATAACAAAGTTTTATGTATAGTCCTAGTATATTGAGTTGTTACTTAGTTATTTACATACATCTTAAGTGTATTGTTTTAAAGAGATGAATACAATAAACAACCATTTTCATAGTTTCATTATGATTCTTGTCTCCTTCCTTTGTTATTTGCAATATTTTGTGGTTTAAGAACAAAGAGTTTAAACCCATTTGCAGCTCCTTAAAGTTGTATGTCTTGTTAGGTTTTTGTATTGGAACAAAGAGCCAAGTAAATGCTTACATACCTTTACAGGAATGCAAGTTTCATTAGAAGGATATTGAATAGGTGTGAGCATTTTCATGAACATTGATGTTTGATTCAAAAGGTTATAGGATAGATCTAAGGTCCTCATACATGATATGTGTTAATGATTTCCAGGGATGTGTGTTTGTAATTTTTGGAATTGCCCAATAGATAAGGTATTGATTAGTTGTAATATCAACATGTTCTTGTTGTTGCATATTTGGATTTGTTGATATTAAATTTAAATGAATTATCCTTTTCCCGTTTATGTTGAAGAGTTGAAAAGAAGTTTCCCTCACTTAATTTATCAAATTCATGAGATATGTTTGTAGTTATTTCATATCCATAATTGTTTGCATAAACATAGAAGATTTAGGGGTTTTAAATCTATTTTATAGATTTAGTTATATGCTTTTACACTAGTACCATATAAAAAATTTGAGGTCCACCCGCCTAAGTCTTGTAGAGCCTGAAGAGAAGGAGAGTAAATAGCCTTATAGTTGGCCCTAGTATCTAAATAGGTACAGTAAACATGGGAATTTCCTGCCCCTAGGTGTATGTGTTCTTATCATTGGGTTATTAAAAAACTATTAAATTAGGAGTCAACATAACTATTCATCAATCTTCTGCATGCCCTGTTCAAATCTTATAAGTCCCTCAATAATTTCTTTCTCAATTTTTAGATTGCTTCTTATTTTTTCATTCTCTAGCTTTAGCCTTTCATTTTCTACTTGCATGTGTAGGATCACCTATCCATCTTAACTATTCATTCAATGTGTGGATCCCATGTTGTTGTCTCTACAAGATTGGGTCTTTAAATCTAATTATTTCTCTAGCATTTCTCTTTTTAGATTCAAGGGTCTCTTTTGTATTCTTAGTAGCTTTTATATTTTCAAGTACAATTTTCACTTTTAGTGCTTGACCTTCTTTTAATCTTTTCAATTTGGTTACCTTTCCAAGTAGTGTGTTGTTCTTGCTTAACATATTTGCAATGGAAACATCAACTTCTTCAGAATTAACTTTTCCTTCAAATAATTATTCAATGTTGTCTAGACTTATCATTAGTTGTTTTGACAATTCCTTTCTTTTGGCAAATGAGGTCTTCAATTTTTCTTTTAGATCTTGTATTTTTTCATTTCCATCTTCTATGGTTTCTTTTTAGTTTCTTTTGATACCTATAAATTTTCATTATCTCAAATCTACTCTCAAGATGTCAACATTTCCCTCTTAGAGAGCTTAGCTTTAATACCAAATGTTTGAAATATTCAAGTACTAAGAGGGGTGGGGGGAGGATGGTGAATAAGTATTTTCCAATTCAACCTTTTGTCTTGCAAACCCCTAAACTCATTAACTTTCTATAATGTGATGACTATTAACCTATTTCTAAAATGTAAAACTTGTAAAGTAACAAAATTATACCATAAAAAATTCACACACACATAACTCATAACACAATGTTTCAATCTTTCAAAATATCCTTGGTTAGAGGGAAAAACTATGGTGGGAATAATACCCACAATTTATTATTGCCTTAATAAGATTGCTCAATTAAGATCTACCTAGTTAAGAGCTCATAGTATTATCACATTCTATGTGACTCATCCTATTACAAGTGATTTATACCATGATAGAAGTATTTACAATTCTATTAAATACTACTCTATCAAGAGATCTTATCCCACTTATACAATGTATACCTTGTTAGAGGATTTACAAGCAATATCATTTAAAAGGCCTTTAGTCCTTTTAAGAACTACTCGGTTAAGGGATTTACAAACTTGTTAATAAACTATTAAGTATCAAACAACAAGAGTGTGACATGTGATTGATTCCTCAAAAATGTTTTCATATCTTTTAGGCTCCTCTTTTCTTTATTAACTTCTCTATTCGATGACTACTCCTTATTTTTGCACTTGTTTGTCCACTTATACAACTTGCAATAACTTTTAACAACACTGGTACATGCTTTCTTAACCTAATCAGGGTTTCTTGTGACTTCCTCTTAAATATTTTGTAATACATTTTGACTTTAAGTCAACTCCAACAAATCTATTTTTATCATTCTCGAGAAAATTGACTTTATTTTCTATTTACTAAACCTTCCTTGAAATTATTACTTAGATTTTATACTAATCTCTATAACCCATTTACTAAGATTTTTTTGACATGTGTACTACATTTCATCTTTTTTTCTATATTCAATGAATCATTATCCTTGATAATCATGCATCTAATTTACCAAAATTATCCTTGCTTTTACCTATTCATCTTGTTTATTATTTATTGATAATGCTTGTTCATCGATAGTGTTCCTTGCTTCATTGTGCTAATAGTGGCTTTTGTTCTTTGTTAATACTTATTTGTTTACTTGTTAGCTTAAATTCTCAATATTGAGCTTTGCCACTTTATGATTTTTCAATAATAAAAAACATAATCCAAAATATTTGTTTTTTTAATTAAATATTCACAAATTACACTTACTTAAGCTTACTTAGGATAGTGCATTGCATAGTAGTTTGTGATTAAGACACTTAGGAGTTTGCACCTGAATTAAACACACGATGTAGGAGAATTCCACTCTAGGTGGTCATAGTTTTTATCTCATTCCACCTTTAGTGCACATATCACATTATCATCATCATTATCACACATACTTCATTGCATAATGGAGGATGATCCACCCTTTGTGGACATGTGATTCCACCTTGTGTGGGTGATAGCTTATCTTCTTATCATTGTCTCTTATTGTCTCTCCTATATAAGGAGGCCTATTATGTACATTTCAAATCAACCCATTGGATGTCAATCAAGTCCATTATGAATAATAACATTCTTGCATCTTCATGCAATTGTCTTGTCAATCTCTTATGGAAGTTATCTTGGTCTTTCATTTGATCTTGGGGGTGTTGTAGAGTCAACTAAAACTCTAACATGTTATTAGAGCTCTCATGGTGTGAAGACCTCTTCTCAATAATTGCAATCTTGGCTTGACTCATTATTGGTGTAGCATTTGGCAATTTGGACATCACAATTTGGAGGAGATTTTAGGAGTCCTATTTTGTGACCTTCTATTGTAGGTGAAAATTAGAGCTTGCTGGTGCAAATCAAAGGTTTGGATCATATAGAGGAGGTCCAAAAACCCCTAAATCAAATTTTGATTCATCCAAATCAGGCATCTGTGGCCAAATCTAGAGCCATTTGATTTTTGAAGGTGCAGTGATGGCGATTCAAAAATAAAAATTTCAGAGGTGATTTTCAAGAATACTGTCGAATACATCTTTGAGTATATAAGAATCTTCACCCCAAGTATTTTCAATTAGATGTGGGCCTAACCAAATAGGATCAAATTTGCCATGTTTTCCTTTATCCTCAATTTTGGCATTCCACATTAAGACTAAATCTCCATCTTCAATCTTTCTGCTTACAGTTCTTTTATCATAGAGTGTCTTAACTTGCAGTTGCAACTTTTGCTTCTTTAGAGATGCTTCTCTTCTGGTTTCTGTCAGTCCTACCAATTCATCCATTCTTTCTTGCATTTCATCTGTAGTATCTTCATCATACAATTGGATGTAATTTTAGAGTCCCATCAAGTTGTTCTGAGGCATTCTAGCTTGAATTCCATACACTAAATCAAATGGAGCTACACCAATGGCTTTTTCTATAGTTACTCTGTCAGCCCATATTGCCAACTGTAACTTGGAATCCCATGCCTTTTTATTATCATCCAAGGTTCTCTTAATGACCTTTAATAGGCTCTTAGTTGTGGACTCAACTTTTCCATTCCCTTGTGGATGATATGGAGTAGATGATGACCTTGTTATTCCATATTTATCACAAAATTTAATGAATTCCTCAGACCTGAAGCACATAGCATTATCTGTTACAATTTTCTGTGGACAACCAAATCTAGAAATAATATTATTTAGTAGGAAATTATTGACAACTTTACTTGTTGCATTTCTTGTGGGGGTAGTCTCTACCCATTTTGTAAAGTAGTCAGTAGCAACCAGAATCCAAGAATAGCCAGTGCTAGACTTGGGGAAATTCTGTCCTATGAAATCCAGACCCCATTGTTGAAAAGGTGCTTGAATCTCCACTGGCTTCAATGGAGTATTTTCTGAGAACTTTAGTTTTCCAGCAAACCTCTAAAAAGGGTCACACTTCCTAACCATAACTTGGACATCCTTGAAAAGGGAAGGCCACCAAAATCCAGCCCTCATTATCTTATGTGCAGTAGTTTTGGCCATATAGTGTCCCCCACACACTCCAGCATGCATTTCTTTCAAGACCTCTTTTGCCTTTTCTTTATCAACACATTTCAACAATACTCCCTCAAAATTTCTCCACCATAGGTTGCTTTGGACAATTACATACCTGATGGCTTGCAATTTAGTATTCCTCTTTTCATTTTTAGACAAATGGGGAGGAGCTTCCATGTGTTGCAAGTAATATATGACATTGGTGTACCAATCACACTGGTCCATGTCACATAAGTCAGCTCTAAGATCATCATTTACCAGATTTATTTGATTAGCCTCTAGATTAGCTTCAGCCATGAATTTGGCCAATCCTTGACCCCTTACTAACTTAGTTATATGTATATCAATGTTGAATTCCTGGATTCTATTGATCCATCTACACCTTCTGCCTGATACTTCTTGTTGAGAAAATATATCCTTGACTGCAGCACTAGGTACAAAAGCAATAACAGTAGCACCTACTAGGTAACATCTGAAAGCTTTTACAGCATTTACTAAAGCATATGCTTACTTTTAATTTATTTCATACTTTAGTTCGACAGGCTGTAGTGACTTACTGAAAAAGGCAATAGGTTGCTCATATCCTTCTTGATTTTTCTGCAATAAGACTGTAGCCACAGTGTGGAAGGATGCAAAAGAAAAGATATGCATAGGCTTTGTGTAATCTAGAGTTCTCAATACTGGAGCATTTTTTATTGCAATTTTAATATCCTAGAATGCTTGTGAAGGCTCACCATTCCAATCTATAGTGGCTCCCTTTTTGAGCATCTTTGAGATAGGTCTACTAATCTCAGCAAAATTGGTAACAAATCTTCTAAGGAAATTAACTTGGCCAAAGAAAGATTGAATTCCTTTTAGATTTTTTGGCTTGGGGACTTTTTCAATAGCTGCTACTCTCTTAGGGTCTATTTTCATCCCATCCTTAGACACTATATGTCCTAGTAGTTTTCCTTCTGTGACCCCAAATGTGCATTTCTTTGGGTTTAAAGAAACTCCATATTCCAGAGCTTTGATAAAGATTTTTTCCAAATGTTTGTAGTGATCCTCAGCCTTATTAGAATACGCTATAAGATCATCCTGGTACACAAAAATAAATTTATCAGTATAATCATGAAATGCTACATCCATTGCTCTTTGGAAGGTAGCTCCTGCATTAATTAGGCCAAATGGCATCCTCACATATACATATGTTCCCCATGGGGTTGTGAAGGCTATCTTGAACTGTTCACTTTCCTTTACTAGAACTTGATTATATCTAGAGAAACCATCTATCATTGACATTAACTCAGAGCTACTCACTTGCTGCAACATGCCTTCCATATTTGGTAACCCATAATTGTCTTTTAGAGATGCAATGTTTAAATTTCTAAAATCCACACATAGCCTAATATCTCCATTCTTCTTCTTGATAAGAACCAAGTTTGAAACCCAGGTGGAATGCCTGAGTGGTTTGATTATCCCACCATCCCTTAGTTTCATCAGCTCTTCTTGCATTTTTGAGGCCAGGTTAGGATTCACTGGTCTCTGTTTTTGCCTGAAAGGTTTTACATTGTCTTTTAATGGTATGACATGCTGGAACAGATCCTCCCTATAAGCCTTAAGGTCATCATATGACCAAGAAAAAATATGTTTGTATTTTCTAAGTAGGCCAATCAATGTTTTCCTAATTTTAACAAGCAGATTTTGGCCGATATAAACCCTTTTGGGAGCTTCATCAATACCCAAGTTTATCTCTTCTAACTCCTGAGGTTTGGTATCATTAACTCCTGATTTTACTCTATCCTGGTTATCAAAAATATTTTCCAAGACTACTAACCCCTTTGATACCTTATTTGTTTTCAACTGCATAATCTCTTGACCAAAAATGGTTTCCTTTCCATTTATGGTTTCAATCAGTCCACTGTAATCCATTTCCTAACCGTGGTACTTATCTTCATTTAACAAAAAAATTGTAATATCTTTGTCATCTTCAAAGACCTGCCAATTTTCAATGTTATTAGGTATGGAAGGTCTATTTTGTACCTCAATCTAAGAGATTCTTGCAAATAATATCTCTTTTGGCTTGATTGCTACATTCTCTAACAAATTAGCCATCTTATTTTGAGTCCTATCTCTCCATGAGATCCCAAATGCATCAAAGAATTCTATCTAATCCCAAACTGCATTTCTATACTGCTTCAATCTCTTATTCTTGGATGAGTAGGTTCCTTTGATCTGAGAGATAATTAGTTCAGAATCCCCTATGACACATAATTTCTTAATTCTATGATGTGTGGCAACTTTCAGTCCTAGCAAAAATGCTTCATATTCTGCAATATTATTTGTGCAGGAAAAATTCAAAGTGAATGAATACCTAAAAGTCTTATTTTCAGGGGACACAAAAACTACACCTCCCCTTGCACCCTCTTTAGAACTAGCCCCATCAAGGAACATTGTCCATAATTTTGGTGAGTTCATGCAACATTCAACTTCATGTTCAATGATAGCAGGTAAATTTTCAACTTCCTGAATAATTAATTCAGCCCTAAAAGCATTGATCCCAGTATCTAAGAAACACATGGCATCTTTGTCAATTTCTTCCCCTAAAATGTGATTAACCCTTGGCTCTCTATTTACCCTAACAGCTTTGTCCCCTATGTGGAAAGTGGCATAAGTTAGATCACATTGTAGGCTTCCCCCTATGGTAGCACTCCATTTCCTAGAGAGTAACATTCCATAGTGTGGAGGTATATCTACCACAAGGACAGACATGGTTAACTCTACTTTAGGATATGCAACCAATTTGAATGGTAAGGCATTTATGGTACCTATGACTGGTACTTCCCTAGCATCCATTCCTCTGCATCTTCCCTGCTTGGTATTCACCTTCAAACCTAAGGCTTCCATTACTTTGAAAGGCATTATAGTGTTGGAAGCTCCTGAGTCTATCATGCAATTTTTTAAGGTCTTCCCTTTTATGATTAGACAGAGGAAAAAAGGATCAATATCTTCTATAAATTCCATTGACGAATCATCTAAAAACATCTGAGGAATTTGGGATATGATACCACTATCCTCTATTACTAATGGGGTTTGTTGGGACACTGTTTGATCTACAAGAATATTATTGTTTCCTATTCCACCCAACCATGAAAAAGCCTTGCTCTTATGCTCTTCAATTCTAAGAAGTTCAGACAAGGGCACTTTTATAGTAATTTGAGATAACATAGATATCATATCAACAGGTTCAACAATAGTGGGTTTTACAAGAGTACCTGGAGTTGGAATCTTTTGAGCAGCAGGCACCACTATTTGCTTGGTAACATCAGGTTCTGATTTCTTTCGTTGCACCACTAGTTTTGTTGCTTCACTTATCTAAAATTGAACCTTCTTCTTTGGTTCCCATTTCTTACCCTTATTGTCCTTGATCTTAGGCACATCTACATCGACTTTATTGTTTTGATCATTCATCTTATGAGTGATATCTTTGATGAATACACTGGATGGCTTTCCTGCATCATTATTTACTGCTCTATTTCTCAAATTGTAGTTACTATGGACTTGTGAAATCATTTATGCTATAATTATGTCAATCTCCTCTTTGGAAGGCATTCTTAAGCTTGTGAGAGCTACATCAAAAAAATGTACTGCATACCTTATCTATATCATACTCTTCATCATCTGAAAGCACTTGCTAATGATGTAAATGATAAGCAATTCTCTAACTGGTAATATCATTTTCGAGCTCTTTTGAATCCGAATTTATCAAATCATCACACATGTTTACCATATTGCAACTTATATCATCATGACTTTTCTCTTCACTTTCATCTTCAGGTTGTACTCCTTGGCCTTGGGCAAATGACTAAGCAACAACACAATAATTAGCAGAATGAGGTGATTGACATATAATGCACCATGGTACATCATCATTCATATTCACAGTGTTCCTTTGCAGGGGATCTAGAGTACCCTTATCCTTCACATTGTGGGTCTGGTTGGGAACTGGCTTACCATCTTTCCACTAGGTGGTGTAAGGATAATTTTACATTCTAGGCTGCCTATTGAAACTGTTGTTATTCATAGGGGTTCTCTCAGCAACATTTGGCTTACTAAAATTAGTGGGATTCATCTTTTTGAGCAATTCCAAAACCTGGCCTATAGTAGGTTCTTCTGACTTTTTTCCTATAGGAGTTTTATCACCCTCCCTTTTATTATTGTTCCTAGGATTAAAAAGCTTTGGATCATCCCTCCTACCTAGTTTACCAGATGCCTTCCTATTATTCTCTATATTTACTGCAATTTTATGGGCATCCCTTAAAGTCTTAGGATCCTTATCCCTCAATTGATAAGCCATTTCGCTATCAAAAGTATTGAAATATGTTGTGAGACAGAAATCTTCATTCAACCTCATAACTTGAAATAGTCTGTACATACCTTTCTGGAGTCTTATATTGAAATCAAATGTGGACTCATTTGGATTCTTCTTGATGTTGTTGAACTCATTCAACATGAATCCTACATTAGTGTTGTCTCCATATTGCTCTTTGAACAATTTCTCCAAATCATTCCATGAGGTAATACTGTCATCATACAACCTCCTAAACCAATCCCTGGCATCCTCAGTTAGTGAATGCACAAACAATTTCATTACCATATCTTCATGTTCAACTTGATAATCATTCAACATATCAATGAAAATTCTCAAATGTTCTTCACTAGTAACAACATTATTCTCAGAGAACTTAACCATTTATCTCTTAAATCAAATGATATGGGATGTGGAGCACCAGGAATACTAGCAAATGATATTTGTCTATACTTTTCTAGGTATACAAGTTTCTTCTGGAAACCAGGAACATTTGAGGTACTAGCTATATTAGCTTGACTCAGAGAAGCAACTTGGGATTGTTGAGGTGGGACAAATGGGACTTGGGTGTCAATAGTGGAAGATGAGGTAGGAGCAGATTGGGGTACTCCCTGAGTTGAGATTATTGGACCACTAGCTGGTGCAGGAATTGTAGGTGCGATAGACAAATTGGGCCATGAAGCCAATGCAGAATTAGATTTTATGAATTGGATTTTTCTCCTACTTTCTGCAGCTTGAGCTTCATTCTCAACCTTCTCAAGTTCTTTTGCAAAGTCTTCCTTCTCTTTTCAAGCCCTCTCCAGATCTAGATCTAATTTTGACATGGAGGGTTGTATGGGTTTGCTTGGTATAGCTTGAGGCTCATTTATTTGGATTCCTATAGCCTTGCCTTTCCCTTTATCTGGAGCTTTTGCAGTGGGCTCTATAGGATCCACTTGAACAAGTTTATAGGCTTGGACTTGAGCAATAACTGGTTCTTGTCTTTGACTTAGGCACTTTTCTTGTTCTTGAACTTTAGCTCTCAGATTGTCTACATCTCCAAATACATCAGTATGGAGAGTTGTGGTATTTTCTTCTAACTTTTTATTCTACTCCTTCAAAGCAGCCATCCTTCTTAGCAAAGCATCCCTTTCTATTATGGCATCCAAAGTGCCTTGTTCCTTTTCTTTTTCAAGACAAATGCATTTAGCTTCTTCCTTAGCAATCCATTTCTTCAAAAATCCTATTTCAGAGTCACTTCTTTAGGATCTGCAGAGGTTGCCTCTGAATCAGTAGGAGCATCCAAATCTATAAGGTTTGGTTCTACATATGAGGCTACTCTGGGATTAAAAGGATTATCAAATGAACTCCTAAATCCTAGCCTATAGTTCATATCTACTATAGGATCTAGCCTTGATGAAGCAACTCCTATTGTAGACATGTCTTTCTCTTGAAAGACTCTCTCATTTGGTAATGGGGTACTGAAAATGCCTCTTAAGAGTCTTGTAGTTTCGGATTCAGAACTAAGCAAAGAAGACTCTCTTCCTACTACTAGTTGATAATGGGAATTGACGGATGCATTACCTTTGGGTTTCCAAGTGGGATTTGGATCTGTCTTCTTCTTATTTTGGTTCTTCCTACCACGTTGGGGTAGATCAGTATACATTGATACATTAGGATTGGCTCTTATGTAAGCTCTTGTGTTCTTTCTCTTGTCAGTCATACTCACCTTTTGTTACAATAAGCACTAGCTTCAAAACCTTGACTGAGTCGCCACCCTATTTTGGGAAAATATGTAATGACACTTATTGTTGACTCAAGGAAAACAATACACAAGTAGAAACAAAAATATTTGGCACAGATAGACCAATCACTGATGTCGTAAGATTGCAACTCTTGCTTGTTAGATAAGACACTTGGATAGGTTAGATACGTTAGTGTGTAGCAATGGTACTTGGGCTTTATCTTCTTTAAATTCTCAAGGTTTGTCACTAAAAGATTCCCTTATAACCACAGGAAAAACTTAGATAACATGACACCGACGTACATAGCAGGACCAAAGAAACTGCAGTACTTTCTCACAGATGTGTTGGACAACTCCCCAGCAGAGTCACCATTTTGTTGGAGTTTTAAAATGGACTAAAACTACTAAGGAACAAAATGCTTAATACCAAGATGATAATATTCATACAATCTAAAGACTAGCCAATTCTTGTTAACAATTGCATGTGTAAAACATTTGGATCCAACTTCTACAAAACTGAAGGTGGTTTTCTACTCTTTTGGCTTTGCAAAACCATGGTGGGTATACCCAGGGATGATTCAAAATTGGAACAACTTTATGAGGATTATTCTTAGTTTCATTCTGATTCTCATTTCAAAATCCTCAAACATATACATAATTTTCACTAACTTGATAAACACATCCCATAAAATAGATATGGCCAAGAATTCTTCTATAGATCTGCATATGTTCTTAACAATAGTGGCTAATTGAAGCTAAAACATTCCATGCAGACAAGTGTTGGCCAGCTTTGAAGATCTACAGGAAATAAAAGTAAAATTTGATTTGATGCTGCATTTTGATAATCATTTATGATATATTTCTCCTTTAGCTGAATCAATTTGATCAATGCCTAATCCATTGGGTTCAAAGTCTATAGCAAGTTCTCAGATCTAGTTTGTTGCCATACAACAAATTCTATCAGCAATTCTTATCAGAATTCATCATTCAAAACCCTTTCTACTACTAAAGAAACTTTATCACATTCATCAAAGCTTTTATTTAATCCATTGAATTAACAATAGTGATAAATAGATATACAACCTAACTAGATTGCATTCAATTGCACAAGCCTTTACTTATACAATATCAAGACAACCAAGTAATTGGAAGGAGACAAGATTCAGAAAGAATTGATATGGGGACAGTTCACAATTTGTATTCATTTTCTTTGAAAATGGTATATCATTTACAATAGACTCAGAATGACCTTTAGAAAGAAACACAACTAATTCTATATTCATGTATTCTTAGAGAATTGATAGAGAAAATACATCATAAACTTGCTTTCAAAATTTGGACCAAAAATAGACTAAGCATATTATTTAGAAAAATAGAATTCAGACCATTCTTTAGCCTTGGAATCTCACTTAAATAGTGTGAGATGCAACAAGCTTCAGGCAAAAAGAAAAAAGAAAGGTGTCCTTTTGTAAAATTGGGTATATTATCCTTTTTCAAAAGAAAACCGAACAACTTAACTCAAAAAGGAACAAATAAAACAGTAGCAGATGATAGCTGGAGCATAAAATCTTCAATTTTGTCCTTTTCTCTAACTGCTCCCTATTGGTAATGCTTTAATCTCTGTGATTTCTTCCCAAACAAATACTTCTCTTTTGGTGGGCCATTCACATTCCTTAACCATTGTTAGTTCATCAACAATTTTCTACCACCTGGCATCAATAATCACCCTTCCTTCTATGATAAACCTATTCATTTCAGTTTCAATCTTGAAAAGGGTATCAATTAGTTTATTGAAGAGACATTCATCAATACCATCTTGGAAAATAGATACCACTTATGGAAAGTCTATAATGTGATCAAAAGAACTAGACCAATCATTAAAATCTTTTAGCCTACCATCAGAATTAATAACAAAAAGAATTAAAGAATAGAAACCACTTGTCAGCATTTTCAATTTGCTTTGAATTACTGCCAGCTTCCTTGTGAAGGTTTGTAATAAGTCTTTCACTTTATCCATGCCTTCCTTCACAGTAATAACTTTATCTGGGAGATCTAGCTTTTTAGCTAACAAGGGTATCAACCTGTCAAAGAATTGCATATATGGCCCCCATTATTGAAAGATAGGCTCAAGCCATTTGATTGCATCCTTGCATACTTGTTCTGCAGATTGAAGATTGATGAATGTATTATAAGCATCTTGAGATATTCTTTTCAGAATGCTTATTCTATGATTTAATACATTCATCAAGGCATTTTTCTTGGTGTCACTGTCAGATTGGGACACTTCTGTTTCCACACTAATCACAGGCACTGGCATTGTTACCCCTATAGGTATTTCTTCTATTTGGGCCTCTGCTTCTACCATGTGCCTTATTTCTTCCTCTTGCCTTGGTACATGTTCTGCCTCTGTTGCTACCTTGAGTTTTTCTTTGAGGGATTTTGTTTCTGTTTCTAGAATTTTAATTTTTTCCTCCAACTCTTCTATTCTTTTTTTCTATACATGGCTCATTTTGAGCTCTTCTTCATATGTTCTTCTAATATCAAGGCATTCATTGAACATTGTAGCTAACTTATCCTCAATTTCATCAACCTTTTATTCATTCATGAGAGCAAAATGTTTGACCAAGCTGGAGATCTCCTTCCCAGTAGTGCTCTCCAACGTCCACACAATCATATTGCCTTGAGCAGTTTCTTCTATATCCATCATCTTGGGCTTCTTAGTGTCAGGGGCCACACTCCACGCTGCTATGTTTTTTGTGTCCACATTAAAACCTGACCCTTTTTTAAAGTCTTCATTGCTAGTGGCTTCATAACTGATGGCCTTGTCTTATCTTCTCATTTGATCCAAGACAAAGGCCTTCTCAATATCCCAATGTGGTATTAGAATCATACCACTCCTATGTACCAATTCTTTGGCTTCTGTAGCAGTCATTGTTTCACTCTCAGGATCATAAGCCAATAATTTTTCAACTAACTCCTTATTTTTCTCTAGATCTTCTCCTGGCATGAGACTCAATGTGAGTTCATTTTGTTTGATCTTATAGAGAAAACTTTTAAATTCTGATGATTTAATGAAATCATCATCTTCCACAAACTTTTTAGATTGAATGAGCCTGTCATCCAATCTTGATGCTGCAATTTGTAAATTAGTAGAAGCCTTCCCTGCTTTAGTAGCCCTTTGGTGAAAATAATTTTGCCTAATATCAGCAAAATACTCACTATTTCCAGACATGACTTGTATAGCTCTTCTTACCACCTTTTCAGGGATGTGCATTGTCTTTTGTCTCTTATTTCCTTGTGGTACCCAGGCTAAAGTTGATGGTTGCTCCTCTTCTAACTCAATTTCCAATTGTGTATCTAGCTTAGGGGATTCTCTATTTATAGTGGCTTCCTCTACCTCTAGCTCATGAGGCATTTGTGACATAATATGGTCAAAAATTTCAACCATCTTTCTCAGATTATTAGGATATGGAAATTCTATATAGAAACCCTTAAAATCAGGGTTGGTCCTCTTCAAAGCATTCTCCACTCTCCTTATTTCCTCATATTTCCTTAATAACTCATTTGCTTCCCCTGTTGCTACTATGTTGGCTATTAGGTCCTCTATAGGGATTGGCTTGCTTGGAGGTAGAATAAAACCCCTAATGGCCTTAACCTCATTTGCAATATAACTGTCAGGGTCATACATCCTATAGGGGTTGGTAGCAAATTTGTATTGACCTAAAAACTCACTTAATTCCTCAAATGCATTTTTTCCTATCTCAAAATCTCCTACTTTAAAAGTTCTACACACAAAAGTAGGCTTATGCAAAGAGGGAGGGATCATTTCTCTATTCATCAATAAGAATTACCAAAAGAATTCAATAATAGCCAGTCTGGGGGGTAAATATTTTGGTAGTAGATGAGGAGGTTGTGGGCATGCAAATACTCTGATTAATGTACATTCTTTAAACAAAAATATACTCCCCTAGTTATGATCTAATTTATTTTTTCATCTAAGAAAGAGGGCCTAAGCAGAGTCTTCAAAACATTAGGTGCCCTAAAGAAAGTATGATCTAGTTGCCTCATGATAATAGAACTGAACAAATTAAAAAACACTAGGGCATTTGAATAAAAGAAATCCTTATGCCAAATATGAGTCTAGAGTTGCACAGGTAACTCACCAAATTCATTAGAAGTTTGATCAATGAAGTCTCCACTGATGTACCCAATGTTGCTATATAGGATAAGGTGCATCAATAATGAATAATGGTGGAACTTGAAGTCTTTTAGCTCTCCTTTCTTAGCATCACAAATGTGCATGTGCATACTGTCAATGATAAAGGCCACATAATCATACTCCTTATGATGAAAAGGATCTTGTATATCACATGCCATTAGAAAAAGAGAACCATATACACAATCCTCTACACCATCACTTCCCAACACTTTGTGCAACCCAAACATTGTATTTTTGAAATAATTCTTGGACCTACTCAAAGGTAAAAAGTCTCCCACCTTTCTTGGAATTAACCCCACCTTCTTAACTTTGTAAGGAATATGTGGCAACATGACATTGTTTACAAAATAGGTTTTATTCTTGGCAAATTTTCCTTGTAAACCCGCAATGTCAATAGGTACATCCATTTGTCCCATCAATCCAAAAGCCTAAACAAAAGAATTTCTATCCAATGTACATAATACACTCCCACTGTGCCTGTGGAAAGTCCTGGTTACTGGATTTTAGGAGTTTATTAGGGCTTTTATCAAATCAACATCAATGAATACTTCTGGAAAAATCAATTTTGCCATATTTCTGTTCCAAGGGTTACACACTAGTACATTTTCTATTCTATTCTGATAGAAGTACATAAAAAGATCGTAACCAGTCATTCTAGGGCATTCAGCATCTCAAACAAAAACATAAGGGTCTCTGAATATATGATCGTTTGTAGAAATTGTGTTTGACGACCTTGGAAGGATTTTTAACTAGTCTTCTGCATGCTTGTTCGGTTTTTTGACCCTTGTCCTCTTTTCTGTCTTAAAAACATATTTCTTTCTTTTTCCTTCTGGTGTGACTTCTACAACATCATCACCCTCATCTTTGATTTCAACTTCTTCTTCAGGTATCTCTTCAACTTCTTTGTCAGCCATGTTTGCCTTCAAACTATATTTTGAATTATTTGACAGTAGCACAAAATACATAGAGCTCTAAAACTTTCAAATTCCAGAATGGGACAGAAAAAAATCTACTTCACAGTAGTAAATATGCTGACAGTTAATCAATCTTTGATTTTTTAATCATACATCTATCAACCTTTTCAATAAATTTAGCATGCATGAGCTTTAAAACTATGAACGCAAGTTGCCATCAGGGTATATCAGTTGCAAAATTTGTTTCTAATGTACTTTTCAAAGCTTTATTTTACTTGGCTATAGTAGCTTTGTCTTTTTTGCTTACCTGTCGTGACACATCAGCTATTTTCTCTTTAAATGACTGTCTTCCGTTCTTATGCTGAGTCAAACCTTCAATCTTTGTAATGTCAAAAGTGCCCTCGATGGATCTCTACATTCACTCAAAGACGCTTCAGTATGCCCTAATCGTAAGAACATAATGATCCCTTGGCACTTTTCTAAAAATCCCTTTTACATTCTTATGACGCCTTTTACCCTAGAGGATCTCAAACCTGTTCACTACATTCTTCTATTCTTACAACTTAGACCTTCGTCGTATAAGCATAAAACCATTATCTTACTCCTTCTTCACCTTTTACGCTTATACACAACCCTTCACACTGCAGGATTGGAATCCCTTTGATTGTTCACCTTCGATCTCACGATTGAACAATTCTTCATATGAGCATAAAGCTCTTACCTCTTCTTTCCTTTTTCCCTTTTACGCTCACACATCCTCGTATCAACGAAAAACCTGAAAATCTCTTCTACGTTGCTCCGCTTACTTCATTTCTTGGGACACCGTAAGACTTCAAAACTTACCTTCTGTTGTTATGATTTAGCTTTTCCTGTAGCATCGAAATACCTTATGGCTCTATTTGAACAATCCTTTACGCCTCTACGAAATCCACTTATCTCGTATGCTCGGAGAGCCTCCCAAATTGACATCTCACTCTTATGTTTGCCTTTCATTGTAAAAATGTAAAGCCTTCTCTTTTATCTCCCACTTACCATTTTACGCCTATACGTTGAGACTGAACTCATGACTACGGAGAGAAGATAAAACAACCCTTCATTCATATGCTTTCTTGCCAAGTGTAAGCGTGTAATGACAAAAATTGCCCCTCTCAAACATCAATGACCCATATTTGATCTTAGAAAATTTTAAAAATAACATTGCTATTGATTTTGTGCACATGCAAAATTCATACTTTAAGTCATATGCCACGTGGGCTAGGCCCATCTGACATAAATGTCATGCCTTCATCTGATTCGTTGCAACTGGGCCCTTTTAACACTTCAACAGGTCTCACTCGACACCTTTACTGCTAGAACAAGGCTTTACGATTGTTCATAAACTCAAGAACGTATGCACGTAATCACATTTGAACCTTACTTTTGCTCTTACATTTACCCTTTTACTCGTAAAACTTTTTCCATGCACCTTTCAAATAAAGCTTTACGCCATGCCGGGGTATTACACCTTTATGCTATTCATTGAAACATATATGCGCAGATCACAACTCAATACCTCTCTGCCCCTTCGTTCAAACTGCTTACTCGTAGCCTCGTAACAAGATCATTCAAAGCACAATAAAACTTTATGCTTCTTCACTTACAAAACCATTTGTATGATTAGGAAGCCTCTGGCCAAGCAATTCCACTACTACGAAAAACAAGAGCATATCCTCGTAGATAGGAAACCCTTTATGCTTCTTCATTGCGCTATAAAACACGACCAAAAAAACAAAAGAGAAAGGCATTCCACTCTTACATGAAACCTTACACCATAAGATCGTAAAGGATGAACTTAAAGGATTTCATAACTCCTCTTCAAAAATTCAAAGGGGAACCTAGGGTTTTCAGATTTAGGGCATTTTCATGGCTGAGTTAGGAGACCAACCTTCAAAATTTAATAGAATCTACCATCACACGAAGCAAGACACAACTAGGGCAACCTTAAAACTTTAAAAAAGAGAGGAGTGAAAACCCTAATCTACTTAAAACAAAAGACCTAAATGATTTTTCACCAGAATTTCTAGAAAAATTTCATAACTTCTGCAAATGTAAAAAATCATACCAACAGGATGAATTCCTGGATGCTCTTTAAGACGAGTCTCGTAATGCAGATTTGGTTAATACATCTGAGGAGGGTTCTTTTCAAGATAATTTTATTGGAGATCTTTCTTGTAAAGAACATATCTAGTGGATATAAATTGGATACCAGGAAACAAAGATAGGAACAAGCCTAAGGATGAGCTAAATCTTATATTCAGCAAGGTTAAATCTCAATTCTAGGCCAAACATTATTAGACTCAACAGGACTCACTTCACTTAGGCTCTGCTAAGCCAAGGTGGGAAAACCTAAGGGTTTTATCTGATTAATTTTTTATTTTTCTCTGCAAGACTACCCTCTATAGCAAAAATGGTCAATACTCTTTTGCAATTTGTTGACAAACTTCCAACTGTGATAGCCAATTACAACTTTAAGAAAGCACAAAAAATAAGCCATGACTGGCATTTCTATCACTTCAATGCATGAAAATAAATTGATTTTTTGGTGTGATTTTTATATAAAGGTGAATTAGCAATGTACTCTTGAACTTTAGAATGGACCAGTGTCTTATCTAATGGGATATAGAGTCAAATTTTAGCAGTTATAGACCTTTTTAATCAACTCTTGATTTAAAGTGTCAACATTAAAATTTTAGTTTCATTCTAATTTTTATCCATTCCATAAACCCTAAACCTTACCAATTATGGAAAGCAATTTACCTAATTCTTTAATTAGCAACAATCAATAAAAGACATACAACCTTTTGGATTGCATTAAACTAAAGAGAGACTTGTCTATTCGGTCCCAAAGCTATAGATATATGGTAAAGAGACAAAACTACAAAGATAATTATTTTTAAGGATAAAACCCTTCAATTTAAACCTTAATACTACCAATAGAACTCATTGAATGACATAGGGATAAAGCCATTGGTCCCAAAATATTCCTTATGTATTCAAGTATGCATACATGTAAACTCATTCATAACATTATAGAACAAAAAGTGGATAGACTACAAAATAATACATGACACATATATAAATTCCATAGACAACCAACCTCTACTTCTCATCTTGGGAATCCATAAATAGGATTGTGACAAGCTATAGATGAGAGGAGGACACATGTCAAAATTCTAGTGGAAAGAAAAACTTTTGGAAGATGTACATAATAAATACAAAAATCAGTCTCCCAAAATATCGATAAAAAAAGATAAGTAGCTGAGGAAGCAGAAAAAAATTCATGTTGAATCCTTGATCTTTTCTTTTCCTTGTACCTTATCTACCTTGTAAGAAAAAATCTTAGCTACCTCCCATTGGTAAAGCTTTTATCTCACCTACTACTTCCCAAACATAAATCTCCCTTTTAGTGGGCTAGTTAGTATTCTTTACTTCTTGTAAATCTTGAGTAGCTTTGGTCCACCTGGCATCCATGATTGCCTTTGACTCAAAAATAAATTTATTTAAATTTATTTCTGCCTTGAAAAGAGAATCAACTAAAGCATGGAATGGGGAAACAGACACATCATAAAAAATTGCTACTGTAGTCTCTTTGGTCAAAATGTTATCAAAAGAAGATGACCACTCCTGCCAATCTCTTACTACATTGGTAGCATCTAGTACTGATGGTATACATGACTCTACTCCCTCAGATAAAATCTTCAGTTTTACTTGTATGACCTATAGCTTACCAGTAAAGAAGCCACTTAATTATTTTACCATCTCTAGGCTTTCTTTTACAGTGAAAATGTTATCTGGAAAATCTAGCTTTTTAGCCATTAATAGAATTAATCTATCTAAAAATTAAATGTAGGGCCCCCATAGGCCAAAAGTAGGTGTTAACCATGAGAGTGCCTCATTGCAAAATTGCTCAACACTTTGTAAAGAAACAAATGAATTATGAGTCTATTGTGATATGTTCTTCAAAACATCAACCCTATGGCTCACCATATTCCTAAGGATCTCTGTCCTCATATCTCCTCCTTGTTGAGTTGATTGAGTATTAATACTCATCCTTCTTAGCTATGATGACTCATCCTCCTCTATCTCTTCTATTTGAAACAGGGCCTCAACAGTGTCTTTGACTGGCATTGATGTTCCTTGTCCCTCTTCTCTCTGAGCTGGAGCCATCCTCTGTTATGCTTGTGCTAGTTGTTCTTTGAGAGATATGATTTCATCTTCAAGTTCTTGGATTTTTGCCTCAAGCTCAACAATTTTTTCTTTATATACATGGCTGCACCTAGGCTCATTCTCATAGAGCTTCCTAACATCAATGTAATCATGTGTGGACTAGGCCAGTCTTGTTTCAATTTCCTCCACCTTGGCTTCATTCATGAATGAAAAATGTTTTAGTGCCTTGGATATTTCTATGCCAAAGGTGCCCTGTAAAGTCCATATAATCATATTACCTTGTTCTGTACTTTGTACATCCATAATTTTTGGCTTGTTGGAGGCATGAGCCATGCTCCAGACTATTAGGGATTTGGTATCAATGTTGAAACCAGTCCCTCTCTTCAATCCACCTGCATCAATTTCCTTATAGGAAATGGCACTTTCCTACCCCCTGATCTGATCAAGCATAAAAGCTTGCTCCAAGTCCCATCCAGGTACCAACAACATATCACTCCTTTGCACTAGATCTTTGGCCTCTTCTAAAGTCATTACTTCACTTTCAGGGTCATAGGCCTACAACTTCTCAATCAATTCTAATCTTTGTTCATCATATTCATCTGGTTTCATCTTTAGAACAAGCTCACTCTATTTAATCTTATATAAGAAACTTTTGAATTCACTAGACTTGATGAATTCATCATCTTCTAGGAATTGTTGAGCCTGGATGATCTTGTCATCTAATCTTGCTGCTGCCAAATCCATATTAGTGAGGGTATTCTTTGCTACATTAGCTTTGGTTTGTAAATAATTTTGTCTAATGTCAACAAAATACTGAATATTTCCTAGTAAAATTTGCAGGGTCCTCTGTCTGAATTGGGGAGGGACCTACACAATCATTTGCCTCTTATTTCCTTTGGCCATCAAAGATGCTTGAGGTGCATCTTCCTCCTCAACCTCAAGGGCCACATTAGGTTTTGGGCTATTAGGGCACACTCTTTCTTCCTCTGCCATTGAGCCCTCTGGCATTTTAGCCATTATCTCTACATGGTCCATGACCATCTTTCTGATTCTTTGGGGGCAAGGGATATCCATATAAAAGCTAGGGAATTGGGGATCAATTTTCTTCAATTCCTTTTCTACCCTCAGAACATCATCAAGCTTTGTAAGCTTGTCGACTGCTTCCCCTTCTGCTATTATGTTTGGGATGATGTCTTCATGGGGCAACTCCTTGGGATTGGGCAATACATAATTTCTCATCTCTTTGAGTGTTGCCCTCACCCATCCCTTAGAGTCATACATTCTATATGGGTCTATGCACAAATTGTAGTGGTGTAGGAAGGAATGAACATAATCTAAGGCTTCTTTGCCAATAGTAAAATCACCAATTTTAAAACATCTACTCAAAAAGGTTCCCCTACGCACCTTAGGGCTAGATATTCTCTATTAACCATGAATAATTGCCAAATAAATTGAATTATTCCTAACCTAGGAGGGATAAACTTTGGTAAAATATGGGGTGGCTAGGGAAAACCATAGACTCTCATCAAAGAAAAGGTAGGAAAAAATAAAATATCCCCCCAATTATGATCCAATCTTTTTCCTTCAGGCAATAGGGCTGGTCTTAGAAGACCTTTCAAAATTTTAGGGGCCCTAAGGTACCTTGGGTCTAGCATTTTCATTATAACAACACTAAAATTATTGAAAAAGGATGCAAAATTAGAAAAATGATAAGTACTAATCCCATACCTATGTCCATAGCTGCACTAGGAAGTCTCTATTTAAATCAAAAGTTTGATCAATAAAATCAGGGCTGATGTATCCCACATTCTTGTAGAGAATCAAGTGCATTAGCAGAGAGTAGTAAGGGCAAGTGAATTCTCTCATAGCTCCAGATCTTGCACTGGCAATGTTATCCCTCATTAAATCTAATATATGAATAACATTGTCATATTCACAGGCATGGTAGGCATCTTGTACATCCTTGGCAATTATGTATTTTGCCCCCTAGACCTCATCAGACCCATCCTTTCCTACAACCTTGTGGACACCATATATGGTCTTGAAAAAATAACTTTCAAATTTGTCCATGGGCATTTTCTTTTGTATCTTCTTTGGGTAATCACCCACTTTCTTGAAATCACCAAGAATATGTTGTAGCAATGAAGCTCCAGTGAAGGCATTGGGATTTGCCTCAAATATCCTCTGTAGACCCTTCAAATCTATAGGTTAACTCATTTCTCTAGTTAATCCAAAAGCCTCAATGAAAGATTCTTGATCTAGGTTACACAAAATAGTTCCATCCTTTTTGTGAAAGACTTGGTGGTAGGGTTGTAACATTGGAACAAGGCCTTCGTCAAATCCACATCCATGAAAACCTCTGAGAAAATCAATTGGGCAAGGTTCTTCTTCCATGGATTACAAATAGGGACCTTCTTCTCTTTGTTGCATTAGAAAAAGTAGAAGAACTCAGAACTAGTGACATCAGGGCACCTAGCATCTCTATACATAGCATATGAATAAAAGAAAACATGGTCATCAATAGAGTTTGCATTAGTTGAACCTGGGAAAAGCTTTATCCACTCTTTTGGAAATTTTCTAGGCTTCTTTTGTCTGGTTTTAGCTCCCTTTGAAGTTGAGGTCTCTGAAACTGCCATATCTTAGGCTTGAATTTCTTCCACTTCCTGGTCTAACATTTTGAAAATATGCAACTAAATTACCCAAAATTGAAAATGCTCTATTTCTCACAAGCTTTGGAAGCAATAATTCTGAACGCACAAAAAACATAGGAAAAACTCAAATTCTCTCTGTTTACAAATGGAAAACTGTAATCATGAAAGGAAGATCTTATAAGTTCATATGCATAGATTAACTTCTATGTTGCATTTATTTCATCATGCTTGAAAAATGATCTCAATCCCTTTTGTAAACTTCACATAATGTCACCATTAATCTCCAACTATGCACTTTCTATACTACATTCAAATTTGATTGGTTGAGAAGCCCATAGTTCATTTCTCGTCATTATGTTTTCTGTCAAGATTAGATTCTATAATATTACGAAAAGGTGGCTGAAAAGACCTTTTTTAATATCACACCATTGTATTGATGACCCTCCGATCTTACGAAACCCCTATATATTTCATATTGGCCAATCAGATATGATAGAAAAAATCTTTATGACCCTACGACACCCTCTATTGTTGTAGCATCAATGGAAAATCCATTTCACTCTACGATCACTCGACAAATGATTTTGCCCCTATGATCATACGATTGTAGTTAAGTTTATCTCTTCGTAACATTGTGGGGAATCCCTTTTTCTTTTACGATGTTACAACAACCTTTAAACCATTATCTTGTAGCATCAGTGGCTTATAACTTTCCTTGTGCAATCTTATGAATGAGCCCTAATCATAACATTGGAGAGCCTTTATTTATAACCTTGAGATCTTACGATGAAGGATTCATCGTAAGATCAAAAATCAAAGTTACATTTTCTTGATTTTTTTTTGGTCCCACAAATGTTGACGACAAACACATTTCGTGCTCGTACACTAGCTGTACCCAATCAAAAAATGGACACCTATCCTAACAACCCTCCACTTTTTTGTCATTATAATCCCTACAATCTTATGATGACAGAATGTCATGCCATTGCAACATCACCTTTATCCCTTATACGATTATATGATAAACACTTTATCATAGGATTGTGACAGCCCCAATTCACCGCTCTTGATGTTACGAAGAAACTTTTATCGCAACATCAAAGAAGACCATAATGAAATCATAAAATGTTATATGATCATACAACACAAGGGACATCATATGATTGGGGAAGCTCAAAATCTTACCTATGACCACAAGACTCAATGTTAATCGTGAGATCAGGAAGGAGCGTCATGCTTGCTTGCGATATTTTGCTAATTCTCCATTGTAACATCAGAGAACACCATGTATTTTGGGAAAATGAAACCCACTTAGTTATATGGCCTAGGGTTAGGGAAAAATAATGGAGATTAAGAAATTTTTGTTAGGGTTAAACTGTAAATAGGAAGAATATAATCATAACCCTATTAAAATAATTCAAGATTTTCATCACAAAATTTAGAAATTATCATCAGTGGAAAAAGGAGCCATCAACTTCTTCACCTTCTTTGAAGATTTTATTTCTGAACTCTTTATTTTCTCTTAATTTTTCACATCTCATAGGTCAACTTGATTGTTTGATAGAATCTTTGAGCTTGGAGACACTTATTCAGTCTTCAGAGATGAATACATGGGGAAATTATTCCTCCTTCCTCACTTTTTACATGGAGTGGCTTCTTCATCATTTGATGTATTTATCTCTTCCTAAGAGGAGACATGTTTCTTGTAGGCATTGGATTATATTTTTCTTGCAGGTACTCTTCATCTACATTGGAGCTTCTTCATTATGGGAGGGATATCATGTCTCCTTATTTCCTTCCTATGGGGGGATCATTCTTTGTATATACATGATGTATGCCATTTTTGGGGGGTCTCGAGTATTCCATCCATCCATGCATCTTGTTTTCATCTCTCTTTTTGGAGGAGGGTTTTTCCCATGAGGTTTTCTCTCTTTCTCCACTTTATGAGAGATCACATTTCATGTATTGCATTGCTATTGTCCATGGGTACCTAAAATGGCCTAGTAGCCAGGACTCATCTTGCATTGTGTGTTTAAGTGCATTCGCCTAAGTTGGACTTAAGGGGGGGTGTTGGTGTAATTAAATATTCAATAATTACACTTAATTAAGCTTACTTAGGATAATGCATTGCATAGTAGTTTGTGATTGAGAAACTTAGGAGTTTGTACCTCAATTAAACACATGGTGTAGGAGAATTCCACTCTAGGTGGTCATAGTTGTTAGCTCATTCTACATTTAGTGCACATATCACATTATCATCCTCATCATTACACATACTTCATTGCATAATGAAGGATGATCCACCTTTCATGGACATGTGATTCTACCTTGTGTGGCTGATAGCTTATCTTCTCTTTATCATTGTCTCTTATCACCTCTCCTATATAAGGAGGCCTATTATATACATTTCAAATCAATCAATTGAGTGTCAATCAAGTCCATTATCAATAATAATTTTTTTACATCTTCATGCAATTGTCTTGTCAATCTCTTGTGGAAGTTATCTTGTTCTTTCATTTGATCCTTGGGGTGTTGTAGAGTCACCTAAAAATCTAACAATCTTCATTAACAACCGATAATTGATTTTGTCAATCAACATTAAATCCTCCCAACATGGCAATATTGGATACAATTGATTAATTTTGTATTGTCTTTGATGTTACACAAATGTCATATCATTATAAATTAGTGCATGCTAAGATCACTCAGGAAATGAAGATAATTTTCTATGTCTACCAAGCATTCCTGTGTTTGTCAAGTTCAGAAGGCAGTGTCTACTGAGTTAACTCAGGCGTCAAAGGAAAGTCTGTAGAAGATGAGTGTTAATTGAGCTCACTTGATTAATGAAGGAAATGTTGGATGGAACTAGTGTTAACTGAGCTCACTTAGTTATCAAAGGATCTTTACAAATATGTAGTGTTAACTGAGTTCATCTGGTTAACATAGGAAAATTATTTTTGATTTAGTGTCTACATAGCAGGGTCAACTAATGAAGGATTTTATCATTTTGGCATATTGAGTTTAATTAGCTTATTTATTGGTTCTAGCCAACTGAGGAGATGAATATTAATTATTCTAAGTTATATTTGAGCCGACTTGACAATATGAATGATATAAGTATAAGGTCAAGTTGAGAATTTGAAAGTGTGTAAGAGTGTGAATGCATGGAAGATTTTGAAGATCTAATGATGTAGTAAGGAAGTGAATCATAAGGATAAGTAGAATATCCTTGTGAAGCTGAAAATATATATTCGATTAGGAAGGATCAAGTACAAGCTAGAACAAAGATCCATAATAAAAAATTTAGTTGCATTAAAAATTAGGTCATCTCATTGTTACTCTCTAACCATTGTAGCAGTGATCTAAAACTCTTAACAGAGTTGGCTTAACAACTATTTGTAAAACCTCTAACAAGTTGGCAGTTCTATTGAATTGTCTAAAGACCTCTAACAAGGCCACTCCTAACAGGGTAATTAAATCCTTTAATAGGGTCACACCTAACAGTGTGTTTTGTAACCTTTAACAGGGTTGGCTCCTAACAATGCTCACTTCAAAAGAGTGAAAACATTAACTAGTTGCAATTGGTGGTTTTCTCAAATTGGGTTTCCACGTTAAATTTTGGTGTCAATTGTGTTCATGCTATTTTCTTTTATGTGTTTGCATCTAAGTTAAGATAATGTAATCATAGATAGCATCTAAGATTTGCATGTTAAGAACTTATCGAGCATATTCAGTGTTTACCGAGTTACAATATTTTAAGTGTGTTTGTCGAGCCTTAGTAATATTAAGTTTTTAGAGCTTATTTTGTATTAACATATAAAAGGGATTTGAGATTTATTTTTGTAATAACTAATTCACCCCTCCCCTCTCACTTACTCATATTATATTTTCAATAAGCAAGTGGATGCTCTCTTAAAAAAAAAAAAGATTTTGACAGCAAAGAAAAAAGAAGACCCATTGATCTTTTTAGGTTAGCTTGTGGTTTGAATGTTTTTGCACAATCTCACTCTTTAGTGCTATTCTAATGGTTCTTTACTTCAATTTCATTTTTGGCCTACTAGAAGTCACACAAAATTTCCAAAGAACTATCTTCATATGGTCCCTCTACAAGAAGAACAAGGGAAATAAGAGATACCAAAAGCCTTGATGGGTCCTCATACTTCTCATTAAAATGTTTTGTGATAGAACAATGCCAATTATCTTGATCCATGAGGATCAAAGAAAGACCTCAACTTCATGCATAATCTGCATTTTGCTACAATATAGGGTGCTTTATAGAGAAATCTAAATCTATGTTACCAAAGTGAGAACTAACTTTGGACAATCAATAAAAATAGGGTCCCACTATTGGCAATTTGGCTAAGTAGATAAGTTATATTTGTTACTTATGGAAACATATATCTAGTATTAAGAAGACAAATCTTGAAGATGAAAATTCTATGATTAGACTTAGAAAATTGTCTAAGTATTAGCTAAGTTATCTAGTAGAGCATATACAATTTTTATATGTACAGATGACTAAGACATTTTGGGCACTTGCATAGTTAGGTACAGACATTACAGAGTATCAAGATGATGTATGCCAGAGTGCGAGTCTGTACAAAAGAAGACATAAATGTTTTACCAATTGCAATAGTATACTGACAGAACAAAGCATAACAAAAAATGGTTAATTATGAGTTAAGGAATTATTTTGTTTAGAAAATAATTACTTGACTAATTAGGGATGACATACTAGATGTTAACCCTAAGATAACAAGAATTTGTTTTGTATTTTTCCAAGCATATGAAAGCTTGAAGGCCGAATGGATAATATTTTGTGAATTAAAAAGGTATAAAGGCATATTATAATATGTGAAGTAAAATGCTCTTCTTGTGAAGACTATGAAAACTTTATGTGATGTGAATTCTGATGTATGATCAGAGGATTGTGAATTATGTGATGAGAAATGGTGACATATCAACTATTGAAGATATCAACAACAAGTAAGAGGTTATTGTATCTATCTTTTGTATCAAGGAATTGCATTTTAAGTTACATATTTGGGAAGTGGGCTCAACTTGTACATTATTTTATATATGTATTTCTACCAACTCCTAATAGTGTTGAAGCAACTTATAATAGGGTTGAGGCTTCTAATAAGGCCTAAATCATCTATCAAGGATTGAGACAATATAACAATGTAATAGACTCCTCACATAGTCAATATCTTTAACCCAATACTTTTGATTAGTGGATAACTTTGTGGGTACCATCACTACCGGAGTTTTACATTAGCCAGGGTTTCCCCAGTTAGCAAATTATGGTGTTGTGAGTTATCTTATTGTATGGTTATGTTTACTCTTCAACATTGTTAGTTTACTTTCATATGTAAGTTATAAGACAATTAAGAATATATAGTTTTGGGCAAAAGTTTGTAGAATACTGATTCACCCCACCCTCTTAGTATTCCCTATTCTAACAATTGGTATCAAAGAACAAGTACATAGAAGAGGCTTAAAAACTCAAGTAAGATCCCTATGGCTATAGAATAGTTACAAAAGAACCTAGAAGAATCATTTGAGTAGATTGATATTCTTATAGAAGAAGAAGACAACTTGAAAGAAAGATATGAAGATGCAAAAGATTGCATTAGGAAATCAAGAGATAAAATTGATCATATCAAATCCAAAAAGGAACCTAAAGATTAGACAAAAGATAGTCATGAAGCATCAAAATTAAAGAAAGAAAATGTGATTCTAAAACATGAGTTGAATATCATTGAGTTGAAGCTAAGTTTGAAGAAAGATGATAGCAAAGTCGAGTCAGATCTAAAAACTAAGAATGCAAATCTAAAATCCTACCTTACAAAAGTTATTTATGAACTTGAATCCATTAAGTCAAAACATAGAAAACTTATGAAATAAAATACTATTATGAAAGGAGATTTAACCCAGACTAAGAAAAAATTAGAAAAGCTATATTCTAGTAGTGAGAAAATTGATGAGCAACTATATTTTCAAAGACCTTCCTATGATAAGACTAGTCTTGGATATTTCATTGGAGAGAAGTTAGTAAAGAAATCTGAAGCAAGAAAAGAACTAGATCCAATTATTAAACATCCTCAACATAAGATAGATGAGAAAGATAAGATTGAATCAAGTCAATCTAAAAATGTATCCAAAGAAGTTGAACAAGCAAGTCAACTAAAAAAATTAATGAACCAAAGGCAACTAATACAGTTGAATAACCTAAGGAAGTAAGGTGTGAATTTAAAGGTAGATGTTTTATATGTAATGAAGTTGGTCATATGAAGATAAATTGTATAGGTAATTCATCCAAACCTATTACTAATTTTTATTGTTATAATTGTCATGGTTTTGGTCATAAATAAGTTGATTTAAAAAAACCTAAATTTGATAGTTTTAATAAAAATAGTAGAATGTTTAGAGATACTAATCTTATAGGCAATAAAAGAAGAAGATTATGTGAAAGGACATCTGGAGAAAGAAGGATAGCAAATGAAGGAACTAATGGAACAAGTAGAAACATTACATGTTACAAATGTAACAACTTTGGACATATTGCTAGAAGTTGCAGAGCACCAGTTATCTAGTTTGGACCTAATCAAAGAAACAATGCACTAGTATGTCATCTATGCAATAACTTTGGTCATATAGCAAGATTTTGTAGAATATACATGAGGAACATCTACAAGAATCCAAATTTTAGAAGGAACAACAACATAAATGATAGAAGGAATGATAACAACAATATTAATTAGAAAGATAAGTTAAGAGAACATGTGAAAGAATTCAAAGAGGTATTTGTCAAGGGAAAAGATCCATCAAGATCACACATAGTACTAGAAGAAAAATCATTTGATGTACCATAAGGAAGACTGAAGTCAAATTTTTTTTGTGATTCATCCTATCTAAATTGAGAATCTCATATAACTAAAATAAGCATCAGAGAGGAGAAAAAGATAGAAGACAAAGAGTTAATGTTTGCGCAATTAGTATGAAATAGTTCATGATGAGTTAGAGTTATGGTTAAGAGTGCATGTCATTTGGAGATCACATGTGAGTGTGCAAAAGAAATAAGTTTACAGGTAATGAAAAATAATTTTTTACGAATTGCGTACTTGCCCAATTGATGCAAAGATCAATTTGGTGAGATTTAAGGGATGCTAATGAGATATTATGTATCATTCAATTGTGTGAAGAGTTAAGAAGGAATAAAGAGAAAATTGACAACAATTTGAAAGAAAATTGAAGACAAATTCAGAATGCAAAGTGCATATAGCCCTAGCTATGCAAAATTGAGGTATTTATCATCTACACAGTTGAAATTCTAAGCTTTTAATTTGAAGAAATGGCTACACCAATAGTTTATGAAGTAAAAGAATGTTGTAGATACAAGTTTAAGAAATACCCTTATATGTCTTTGGAAGACAACCCTTTATGAGAATTTTCACAAGTTTCATCAAATGTTTTACACGTAGAAGAAATTAGAGCCTATATCCACTACAAGTTTGAGAGTATTTGCGACAATGATATCTACAAGGAATTGAATTTGGTTTGCAATAATGATTTATCCTTGAAATAAAGTTATGAGCACTTAGATGAGTTAAATATTTTCAAACATATGTTTTACAATGAGTTTGATTACCATGAATGGACAAGGATAATTGTCATCTATATTCATGAATTTAAATTTTGGGTAGAAGATATAATGGTAATGATAGACAATGATATGATTCAAAAGTTGATAGACCTTAGCAATGATGGTTGTAACCCTATGAATGAGAAGAATGTGAAAAATATAGTTGAAACTATACTAAAAATTAAATCTGATGGAAGAAACATGAGACTTGACTTGAATAATGAAACTGATGTCAAAGTGTTGAGTAAGATTATTGGGTATAAGATGAATTATAGTCCTAGAATGAATTTTGTGCTTGCTAGATTCATTCATGCATCTCACTTAATGGAAGTAAAGAAAGAAAAAGTAAATATGTGTGAAATTATTAAGAAAAAAATCTTGGACATGAACATTGAAAGGATTAATAAGACTAAAAATGCAACATTTGGATCTGAGTCTTTGATTATACATCTATTCTTTCAAGTTATGAAGGAATTTCCTAGTATGCCTGATTATGAGTGGAATGGAAACAAATGTACAATGAACATGATGAATCATCATTATAGAAAACAATCAAAGAAAAGGATAATAGAGGATATCTCTAGAATGATGAAATTTTTTCAGACTGAAATGAAATAGAGATACATAATTCCACTATCACTAGTTGAGAAATCTAAGAATGATATTTGCTTCATGGTAGAGATAGATGTCACATGCATGGAAGTAGTTGAGCCTAGAGTCAAATTCATTGATCCTATGGGCTATGAAATGAATGAAGAATTAATAGAAGGACATGTAAAGATAATCCTTAAATTATAAAGAGATGAAGAATGTCCTAGATGGGGGACATATGAAGAAAATATGAAAGAAGTACAAAGTGAGTTATATAATAAAGACATCAAAAAGAAGGTTGAAAAGAGAATTGAATAAAATGAAAGGAATAGGTATGACAAAAGAGGAATTGGGAAAATCCATGAGTATTTCCAAAGAGATGAAGGAAAGTGGACAATCAAAAATCTTGGTTGCTAGACCAATAGTAGTTGTAGGATCAACAAAAAGTGTTATAGTAGCAAGACCATCTACACAAATACCAAGTGCACCTTATGTAGTAGTACTCTCATAGGTAAAAACTATTGTTGTACTAAAGAAGATTGAAGAAGAGGATGTCAGCATTGTGAAGGTACATAATGCCACTGCTCTTAGCACTAGGAAGTTTGAAAGACTGACAAAGGTGAAGAAAGAACTAGTTGAGTCATCTTCAAAGAAAATAACCAAGCAGATGTCCAATGGATTGGGAAAAAGAAGAAAGACACTATAAATAATTGAATCAAATGAGTCAAATAAAGAAGGATTAGAAAATTTAGAAGATAAACCAGTTGAGAAAGTTGAGACAAAAGTGAAGAAATATTCAGGTAAGAAACCATGGAAATGTAAAGTTGAAAATTTGAATATTCAAATCATCAACAACAAAATTTTTTTATAGTTAAATAAATTATATAATTTGTATAGTAATATGGAAAGATTGCAATTAGAGAATGTTTTGGTTAGGTATATGATATTAACAAAAAGAAGGTTTGAAGATATACAAAAGAAAATACCACAAGATTTTTACAATAGATTGATTAATAGAAATAGAAGAGTACTAGATGAAGATAGAGGAATTAGAGAAAATTAGACCAAAAAAATTTGTTAAATAACATTAATGATGACATAGAGAGAATAATGAAGGGTACTAAATCCTTGTTAAGAAACAAAAGGAGAGCGATTTTGTTGATGGGTGGTAACTATGAGGAAGTTAATGAGGAGACAAAACAAGCAATTGGAAAGTTTATAACTTCTACACTAGTAGAGTCTATAGCAACATTAGAAAAGTCTACAAAGAATTTAGTAGTAGTTATGTCAATGGTAAAAACAAAAAGGATACCTTTATGAAATAATCAACTCCGTTGATAACAATTTCTACAGCTACTATGCATATTGATAGTGCCAAGGTAACTATTGATACATCAAAAGATCCTTTTAAGGATTATGGTACAAATATTGTTGGTAACTTGAATAATTACACTAGCTTTGAAGATGAACAATAAGAAGAAGAAAACAAAAATGGGGAAGAAGAGAAAAGAAAGAAAGAAGAAGAGAAAAATAAAAAGAAGGAAGAATAGGAGAAAAGAAAGAAAGATGAAAATAAAAATAAAAAAAGGAGGAAGAAGAAGAGAAGAGAAAGAAAGAAGAACAAGAGAAAAGGATACAAAGAGGAAGCACAGAAAAAGGAAGAGGAGGAAGATAAGAAGAAGAAAGAAGAGGGAGACAAGAAGAAGAAGAGGAGGAAGAGAAGAAGAAAAAAGAAGAGGTAGAGAAGAAGAGGGTAGTAGAAGAAAAGAAGAAGAAGGAAAAGGAAGACAAAAAGAAAGAAGAAGAGAATAAAAGAAAAGAAGAAGATGAGAAGAGGGAAAAGGAGGAAGAGGAGAAGAAGGAAATTTCACCTAGTTCATCTAGGACACCCCTCACACTTACAACATGAATATGTTTTGATGATGACGATCATACTAAACTAATCTTATTAATCAAAAAGATCATCAAGAAAAATAGAAAGGTGATGAATCTACAAACATCTCTAATGGAAGTCATAGAGAAAATTTAGAGCACCTTGGCAATACGATTAAAAAAATAGACCTAGAGGATAGAGGAAAAGCTGCAATACAAGCTTTTGATGCTGAGTTCACAAGTTTGTCTAACATTGCATCCATTCAAGTATAGACAAAGCATGACATGTAGATGTTTGATAACATCTGTTAAAACATTAGAAATGACCTTGGAACTCTCGATACAATTATCAAGGAGCTAAGAAGACATGAGCAAGAAGGTAAAGCATTACATGCCAAGTGTGCAGGGTCATTCAAGTTCACCAATGATATCGATGATGAGCTAAAGAGAAATTGTGAAGATCTAAAAGCATTGGTAGATCAACTTCAAGAGGTTGACATAAAATGGAAGATATTGAGCCTTAGATAGGAAAGACTTATGATGAAATAAGTCTTATTGAAATAAACAAAGAAAGAACAACCAATAGGTTCTTACTTTTAAAAGAACACTTATATTTGAAGATAGCAACTCTAGAAAGGTAGATTGAAGAATGTCTTAAGGAAAAGATATCTTTTGAAAAGTTTGTCTATTTAGATTTAAATGCAATGGAAGTAGCATCCTATGGACTTTGCTCCCTTCTCAACATATCTGAAGGAGTAAGAGATTCATGGGAGAAGAACTTTAAGAGCTTGAAGACAAGTTTTGATGTCCATATGTCACACCTATCTACCTAAGTGCAGTGGTATAGATCTATAATTTTGATTGTATATAAATGTTGGCACCTTTTTCATTGCTATCAAAGGGGGAGTAATATACAAAAAAAATGTAAAGTATAATGTAAGGGGGAGTTATAGAATAATTGTATGATGTATGTAGAAAGGGGGAGCATTATTTATGTAAAGTATTATAGTCAAAGGGGAATTACAATTCAATAGGAGATATAAGGAAAATATGGTTACAAAGTATGATGATCCACAAATTTTAAAGTTTTGTGAATTTTGTTAAGGTCACGCTTTTGTAAAGTTTTGATCAACTTTTTGGGACTTAGTCAATTTTCCCATATGTTTCCATCAATGCCAAAGGGGGATATTTTTGGTAATTTGGCTAGGTAGATAACTTATAGTTGTCATTTATGGCAACATATATCTAGTATTAAGAAGGTAAATCTTGAAGATGAAGATTCTATGATTAGACATAGAAAATTGTCTAAGTATCATCTACGTTATCTAACAGAGTAGAGATAATTTTGATATGTATGGATGACTAAGACATTTTGGACATGTGCATAGTTACGTACAAATAGTATAGAGTGTCAGGATGATGTATGCTAGAGTGCGAGTCAATACAGTCAGTATGAAAGAAGATATAAAGGTTTTACCAATTGTGGCAATATACATACAAAACATATCATAATAGAAAAAGGTTAATTATGAGTCAAGGAATTATTTTGGTTATGTAATAATTACTTGAATAATTAGGGACCACATCCTAGATGTTAACCCTAAGAGAGCAAGAGTTAGTTTTGTATTTTTCCAAGCATGTTAAAGCTTGAAGATTGACTAGAAAATGTTTTGTGAATTACAAAGGTATAAAGGAAACTTACAATATGTGAAGTAAAGTGTGCTTCTTGTGAAGACTATGAAAACTTTATGTATGTGAATTTTTATGTATGATCAAAAGATTGTGAATTATGTGATGAGAAATAATGACATCAGATATTGAAGATATCAACATCAAGCAAGAGGTTATTGTATCTATCTTTTGTATCAAGGAATTGCATTGTAAATTACCTGTTTGTTTAGTAGGTTCAACTTGTACATTATTTTGTATATTATTTTACATCAATAATTTTTTTAGTGGATCATTTAACCACATATAGATGTAATAGACTCCTAATAGGGTTAATATATTTAACTAGATACTTTTGATTAGTGGATCATTTTGTGGGTACCATCCCCACTAGAGTTTTCCCTTAGCCAGGGTTTCCCTAGTTAACAAAATATGATGCTATGAGTTCTCTTATTGCATGAATATGTTTAATATTCAGCATTATTAGTTTACTTTCATATGCAAGTTATAAGGCAATTCATAATATCTAGTTTTGGACTAAAGTTTATAGAAAATTGATTTACCCCTGCCCTCGCTCTTGATTTTCCTTATTTCTAACACCCACTAGGTTTGCTAGAATAAAAATGTTGATCTCTAATAGGTTCATGCCTAAATAAAAAGTGATTGGGAAATTTTTCATATGGGGGACTTGACACACTATGCAAAATAATATTTGGGATTTTACAAGATAACTCTCTGTTCCTTGACTAAGAAAAGTGAGAAGGAACAAGATAAAGTAAAATCTACATTGCAAAGAAATGCACCAAGGTTATATTTTACAGATTCATAACAAAAATTGGAAAAAACTTTGGAGTTTGTTGTTTGAAGAGGCTTGCCTTTGAATATGGACATGATGCAAAAGAAAGGGTGATATTCCTTGTAGGTGTGAAATTCATTTGAAAGGATATAGTGTGGGATATGACACTATCTAAAAAAAATAGCTGGCATAATTGATGCACTAATAAATTGATTAGTGATTTAGGGGATATTGTTGGCACAATTGATGAAGATATTTTTGTAGTGTCAATGTTGCATGATGAGTTGATGAAGAATTGATAAAAACTTGATAATAGGTGAATCAATTATTTGGTGTCATTGATGTCAAGTATTTGATAAGTATTTTTAGAATGTTACCAAATATTGATTGAACAAACCATGAGTTGCAGTATGAATTAAGTATTTCTATCCCACAAGATGGTTAAGCCATGTGTCATGATGCTATGTTTATGATAATGCCTTTTAATGTGAATAATTGAGTGAGTTATCTATGATGAGATCAAACTGAGTAATTGCTAATATAGTTAGTGACAAACAATTGAGTGAATTACAAAGGTATAAAGGCAACTTACAATATGTGAAGTAAAGTGTGCTTCTTGTGAAGACTATGTGATACAAATTTTTATGTATGATTATAGGATTGTAAATTATGTGATGAGCAATAATGACATATCAGATATTGAAGCTATCAATATCAAGCAAGAGGTTATTGTATCTATCTTTTGTATCAAGGAATTGCATTGTAAGTTACATGTTTGTGTAGTAGGCTTAGGTTGTACATTATTTTGCATATCTATTTGTACTAGCTTCTAACATGGTTGAAGCAACTCCTAACATGGTTAAGGATTCTAACAAAGCCTAAGTCCTATAATAGGGACCGAGACACTATACATATGTAATAGACTTCTAACAAGGTTACTATCTTTAATTAGATATTTTTGATTAATGAATCATTTTGTGGTTACCATCCCCACTAGGGTTTCCCATGGCTAGGATATCCCTAGTTAACAAAATATGATGTTATGAGTTCTCTTATTGCATGGTTATGTTTAGTATTCAAAATTATTAGTATACTTTCATACGAAAGTTATAAGGCAGTTAATAATATCCAATTTTGGGCTAAAGTATATAGAGCATTGATTTACCTCCACCCACCCTCTTAGTATTCCTTATTTCTAACACCCACTAGCTGTGCCAAAAAAAAATGTTGATCTATAATAGGTTCATGCCTAAATAAAAAGTGATTGGGAAGTTTTTCATATGGGGGACTTGACACACTATGCAAAATAATATTTAGGATTTTACAAGATAACTCATTTTTCCTTGATTGAGAAAAGTGAGAAGGAACAAGATAAAGTAAAATATATGGTGCAAAGAAATGCACCAAGGTTATATTTTACAAATTCATAGGAAAACCTCAAAAAGAATTGGAGTTTTTCATTAAAAGGGTCTTTCTTTTTGATATGGACATGATGCAAAAGAAAGGGAAAGATTCCTTGTAGGGGTGAAATTCATTTGAAAGGACATAGTGTGGGATATGACTCTATCTAAAAAAAAAAGATGACATAACTGATGCAGTAATAAATTGATTAGTGATTTAGGGGACATTGTTGGCACAATTGTTGAAGACATTTTTGTAGTGTCAATGTTGCATGATGAGTTGATGAAGAATTGATACAAACTTGATAGTAGGTGAATTAATTATTTGGTGTCATTGATGTCAACTATTTGATAAGTGTTTTTAGAATGTTACCAAATATTGATTGAAAAAACCATGAGTTGTAGTATGAATTAAGTATTTCTATCCCACAAGAAGGTTAAGCCATGTGTCATGATGCAATGTTTATGATAATGCCTTTTAATGTGAAGAATTGAGTGAGTTATCTATGATGAGATCAAATTGAGTAATTGTTAATATAGTTAGTGACAAACAATTGAGTAATTTGAGTATTATTTATGATTGGTAATATATTTAGTGGATTGAGCATACTATATTATTGGTGATAAGGTACATATGATGTGGTTAAGAAAACACCTTATAATTTTCATAGGTAAAGGCAGTATGGTAAGTTGGAAGTGAAGTAAATAGGTAAACAAGTGAACAAGAAAATAGGTAAACATGTAATGATAAATAGGTTAAGGTTGAATCAATTATGTAGAACAAGAGATGAAGATTTGTGTAGTAAAGGTGAGATTTGAATTTTTATTGGGATCACTAATAATTTTTTAGAAGTAGGAAGGTATTTCCATAAATTGTGTAAAGGATTTCACAACAACTTGATCAAGGTATGCATTTTAGGAAAAAATTCAAGAAGTTTCATAGTTGATGTAGAGAATCTTAAAAATCAACCAATTAGTGGGATACATGCTAATCCCTTCAAAGTCCATGAAATAGATTTTATTCTTAGACATCTCATGAGGCAAAAAAAAACTCTTTCCAACACTACTTTACAATATTTCACCATTCACATGGTCTGAATTCTATACCTGAGTACATTATTCATAACTTTCAATCCTAACATTTTATTTCAAAACCCTTTTTTGCACTTTTTGAAAAGTTTTAAAGTTGCAACATTTAAGCAACTTTTACATTTTAGAAATTTTGACCTCACAACTTTGTTCCAACCTTACAAACATTTCATAATGCAATATTAATGACCATTTACAATACTTTTACCATTCCTTGGGTTTACAAATAAATTTTGACCTCTTGACCAATTCATGACCTTACTAGGACAACTAGGGAAAATTGCCAACTTTTACAATTTATGACAAAATGGCTTCATAGCCTTTACATCTTGATCTGAATACAACATAAATGACTCAAATGGATTTAAATATTTCATATAAGGAATCTTAAACTTCTCATATTCTTGTACTTTAGGTTCTCCTGCACTATACTCCCAACCTTGAAAAGTTTCCAAGTCTCTTTGAAACATGGAACCGATAACTTGCAAAAAAAAAAAGAGCAAAAATCTTCACATTTTTCTTCACTCACTATCACCATCATATCTTCCTTTAAGGAAACATGACTTCACTCAAAATCACCTTCTCAAATACTCCTGTTAGTGGAGCATTAATGGCTGCAACTTCCATGATGCCTTATTGGTCAGAGACCCACCTTTACCATGCTGCTTCAAACTCACCACAAACAACTCTTCATGTGCCTCACCTATGAGTCCTCCTCTTTTCCTCCCTCCATAGTCTCTTGGCATCCACTAGAGCTTCCCATGGCCCTTGATAGAACTTCCATATCTATCAACACAACAACACAAATTCTTCCTTTTGCATCACCACTCCTTATGGCTTTAAGAAACCTAGCCATCCTCTCCTCCTCAAGATCTAACTAGGTCTCCTCTCTCAAAGGCAAATCTTCTTCATCCTACTCTTCAAAGTCATCTTCATCTTCTAGTCTTATTTTTCCTTTCTTTTCTATTATGGTCAATCTACCAATCAAGGCTTTCATTTCCTTGTCCTTCTCAAGCTTTTCCCTTCTTTCTTGTTCAAGGGTTGCTTTTATTCTTCAATTCTCTACCATTTGTTCCTTCAAAAGATTTTCAAGTTCAGTATTAGTGACCCTTTGAGGGATCCCCTCATCTTCTCCTTTTGACATCTTCTCAAGTACCAAGACACACTAGGAATGCTTAAAAGGTAAGGGATGCTCAAAGGCTTCAACAAGGATCAAATACATGAATGACCCCTATAACTCTTTTCTTCTTTTAGCCTAGGATGCTAATAGGCTTTGATACCAATTGATGTAGTGGATAGTGTGATGTAGCCCAACCAAGTTCACAAAGTGAAAATAAGCAAGGGAAATGCTATGTTACCCAAACCCAACCCAATACTTGCACTCAAATCCCTCAAAATTATGAAGTAGGCATAATTGCCCCTAACTAGGTCTACAGTAAGAATGGTTTGAATTTTTATCCAAAAGTTTCCAAATAATTTGTCAAAAAAAAAAGGTTTTTAGATACCCATTTTGACCTTCTTCAGCATATGTCAAACTCAGTATAGGTTTTTTTGGACCAACAACTAGCTACCCAAACTTGACACCCTTTTAAGGCATAAAATAGGGTGTTTTTACAAAGAAAGTATATACTTCCCATACATACAAAGCTTAAAGCTTTCAATAGTCCTAAAAAATGATCCAAATCAAAGTAAAATCAAATCAATTTGACTTCCCAACCTCTACAAATAAGAAACACCCAATTAGGCCTCTTATAAACCCTCAATTCTAGGGCTTTCTTAATGTGTGACCTCCCAAGCCAATATCAACTAAATGAAGGTTGATTCACTGCATAAAAGGTATATATAAATGATATCTACCATAAAATACCCCTCTCCAATGGATAGATCTCTAGCTGCTATACTTGAGGCATGCATTTCATGCACCTACAACCACCAAAAAGCCATTAGAAGCCTCCATTCAAGAAAAATCCTACCAAATCATTGTTAGAATGATTATTTACATATAGGTTCATTTCATGAAAATTAGATTCTTGCATCCATGGAATGGCCAAATGCTTCCAAACTGCCCAAAACTTGCACAAATTATTGCAAAAGTTGCTTTAAATCAACACTTCTGGTAAAATGAACACCTATTTGTCTCAATGCACTAGAATTGGTTTAGATATCATCCCAATAGGTTCAAAATATTAGAACAAAAATTAGAAACCAATTGAAACAAAAGATCTAATGCAAAATGCTCAAAAATGGAGTTTTTATTGCATTCCAACTGCCAAATCTGTACAATGCTGATGAAATCCATATAATGCCTTCAACCTAATGATCCTATGCCTTTACCAAGATTTATAGGATGAAATACAACTTCCCCAACCATATTCCATTGGTTGGAATCCATAACAAAGGATAAAACACTCAAATATTAGTTTTCCCTCCTAATTCAAAATATAGGACCATTAAGACTTTAAATTTGAATTTAAAACCTTATTAAAATGTTTTAACTCATACTTTATTGGTTCCTACAATTGAGGACTTATTATAGTACCTCAATAGGACCTAGTTGATCTCTCTAACCAATCTAGATCCCTTGTTGGCACTATTGGGCACCCTTACATCATTTTTATCCTTAAATCCTTTATCAGGATCTTTAGGAATTTTCAAGTAAACATTAAATTGTTCATCAAATTTAGCCATTATATTCTTTAGTAGATTCCAATCCACTTTTAAGGATACCATAGATCCTTTTCTTTTTTTTGCATCCAAGGTGTGCCTAGATGTTTTCCTAGGTGCTCCTACACCATACACCCCACCTTGAAAAAGACTCTTGCCACAAGAGTGAAGGGGAGTTGTGTTCAAGCCACCCATTCTCATAGATGGATGTATGCAACTCTTCTTTAGAAATCCTCCACTTTTTCCAGATGTACTTCTTGCATTCAAAATGTTAGAACAAATAAAAACATCAAATTTAGGACATTTATCATTTTCCCTCTCAATTTTCCCTTTCTCTTTCATTTGAGGATCTAAAAGACCCTTGTCTCTACCCTTCATGGACACTCCATCATTATCCTTGCTGATTATTATTAATGGACACCAAATTTGATTCAAAGCATGTTAAAAATCAACCAATTAGTGGGATACATGCCGATCCCTTCAAAATCCATGAAATAAATTTCATTCTTAGACATCTCATGAGGCAAAACAAAACTCTTTCCAACACTACTTTACAATACATCACCATTCACATGGTTTGAATTCTATACTTGAGTATATTATTCATAACTTTCAATCCTGATATTTTCTTTAAAAACCCTGTTTTGCACTTTTTGCAATGTTTTAAAGTTGCAACATTTATGCAACTTTTTCATTTTAGAAATTTTGACCTCACAACTTTGTTCTAACCTTACAAACATCTCATAATGGAATATTAATCACCATTTACAATATTCTTACCCTTCCTTTGGTTTACAAACAAATTTTGACCTCTTGACCAATTCATGACCTTCCTAAGACAACTAGGGAAAATTAACAACTTTTACAATTTATAACAAAATGGCTTTATAGCCTTTACATCTTGATCTGAATATAACATAAATGACTCAAATGGATTTAAATATTTAATATAAGTAATATTAACCTTCTCATATTCTTGTACTTTAGGTGCTCCTACACTAATAGTGGTCAAAATAACTTAGGAGATGAAAATATTTCCAAGGAGAATTTCAACTGTAAAATGATGCACTCAAAGGAGAATAATTTATGAATGGTTAGATGATTTGTATCTTCATAGGTTTTGTTCAAATTGTTGAATCTATGGTTTTTTAAGGTAGTGGAAGGGATTCTACATAAGTTTAAGATAATGAAGGAGTAACTTATTGATTGTAGAATTGGAGAAGGTTGTGGTGATCAAGCAAGTGTGAGAATCAAGTGTGATCAAGCCAAATCAGAGTGTTGAGTATATTGAAGAGTTAAAATTCCTAATTAAATATAATCAAGAAAAAAAATTAAAACTCATAAATAATTTATTTTTGCTTCTCTCTAACCATTGTAATAGAAAACTCCCTTAGCAAGATCGATCCTAACAGGTCCTTATTGTAAAATCCTCTAAAGAGGTGGCGTTCAAAAAGAGTTTTCAAAATTATCTAACCAAGTTTCTCCTAACATGGAAAACAATTTAATAGGTCTATAGGTAAATTATTTAATATGGTAGCACCTAATGATGCTTTTATAACCATTAACCAAGTAAGCTCCTCATAGGGAATATTCAAGAAAAGTTCAAAATTGGTGAGCATCATCTCACACCATAGTATTCACCCATATTGGGTTTCTATGTTATAAATATGGTTTTTTGATTATGTGATTGATTTTATTATGGTTGCAACTTGTCAAAGTATATTTGAATTTCTTGGTTGGAAAGCCTATTGCTTTTGAGTTAAGTAAATTTGATAACAATATGCCTAGAGTAGAATATGATTTAAAGCATTCGCTAAATATTAGATCATCAAGGAAAGGAAAACAAGCTTATCAAAATTTTGATCACTATGAGTCTATCCTAGATAAGAAACATAATTATAATAGTTTGACTAATTTTTAGCTAAGATATTACCTAAAGGAAAATGAAAGTACAAAGCTAAGAGTCTCTTAGTTTGTTAGACTTGCAGATAGATTGGTCACTAGTCACATAGATACCCCAAAAAAGAAAAGAAGGAAAATGATAATAGGGACAAGTACAAGAGATTTAATAAATACAAGGTCAAGAGCAAGAAAAAATGTTACCTAGAAAAAGTTGGTGCAAGTGATGAAGAATATGATGGATGAGGAGCATATAGCATTTGTAGTAGTCAAGGAAGAACCCTCTATTGGTGAAGGATTTAGTGAGGAGAAAGAATTAACTTCAAGTATGAATAGAAATGATGATTGAATAATAGATGGTGGCTGAACACACTATATGATTGGTGATAGAAACAAATTTATTTTAATGGAAAAATGTGATGGAGGTGCAGTTAGATTTGGAAATGGATCTCCATGTGCAATAAGAGGTAAAAGTTTGATAAAACTTAATGATACCATTACTTGTGATGATATTTATTGGGATGATGGATTAAAGAATGAAATATTGAGTGTTTCTTAGTTAAACAATAAAGGTTTTAGATTTGAATTTAGTAATGCATTTTCAAGATATCAAGAAAGTCTATTGAATTAATTTCTACTAGTGAAAAAATAGAGGTAACCTATTCAAATTGAGCACTACTAATGGAAATTTTTTCATAGCTAAAGTTGAGGAATGTTAGCTATGGAATAAAGGAATTTTCCATGTTAATTTTTATAATGTGATTAAGGCTAGTAAGAAAGAAAGTTTTAGAGTGTCAAGAGTGAAATATGACAAGTTCTAGTTTTACTAGCAAGGGTTATTCATTAGAGAATATTCTTGATATTGTACATAATGATTTATGTGGACCAATTACACTTGAGAGTGATTATGGTGATAAGTATTTTACCTTATTTTTTGATGATTATTCAAGGATGATGTCACTCATGTTTTTGAAAGTTAAGCCTGACACATTTCACATGTTCATGATGTATACAATAAGATTTGAAAGGAAATAGGTAAAACACTCAAGTGTATTAGATCTGATAGAGGAAGTGGGTTCAGTTAACATGAGTTCACTACATTTTTTGAAGAGAATGGAATCAAGAGACAATTGATAGCACCAAGAAAATCATAATAAAATGAAGTTTCAGAGAGAAAGAACATATCAATAGTTAAATGTGCTAGAACACTATTGAAACAAAAAAGACTTGTACAAATATTTTGGAGAGATTAGAAGTGTAAAAAATAGGAGCTCCTGCTTCACTAGGCATATGTAGGAGTTAAACTACTATCAAAATGCATTTTTGATGCATGGAAAGCTCTACTTTTGGAACTAGTAGTTAATTGTCAATGCACCTTTGGAAAAGTGCACCTTAGAAAAAGCACATGTAGTGCACCTACACACCTCTAACTTCTTCAAAATTCTTCCAACACATTATTTCCAAAAAGCACACCAGCGCACCTGACATAGTAGCACACCTAGCACACCAGTGCAGTAGTGCACCTCAGAGACCAAAAAAATGCAAAATTACACTGAGTGTCAAAATTGAAATTCTGGCATCTGGGTTTTGTCCCCCTTCATACTAGAGCTATGTCTAGGTGTTTGCTCTTGAATTTATCTATTATCTCAATGACTTGTGCAACATCTAGTAAATCTAAGGCATTATATTTATCTTTGACTTTCTACCTATAATTATCTACCTCTATATAGGTTTTAGCAAAATCCTTTAGTTTTGTGTCAAGCTCTAATAAAGTCTCTTTTTTGCTAAATGCTTGCCAAATATCATCATCATTCAAAACTTCATCAAAAGTTTTTCAAAATATTTCAACCACTACCTCTACGAGTATTAATTTATCTTGTGCATCATCTTCAAAAATGTCGAGGCATTCATCACTATAGTGTTTTTTAGATTCCAAAATTTTCTCTTGGGCTTTGTCCTTGAGCCAGTGGATCTCCGCATGTAATGATTTCATTACTTTATTACTATCTGCTGTCTTTTCAATCCAATCATCTAACTTATCCAACTCCTCAAGTATATATACATCCATTAACATTTGATACCTCTGGCCTTTTATCGCTTACAATGCCTATAAATCTTTCCCCAGTTATGCACCTCATCTAAGACCAAAATCTTGATTAAAAATTGCTACCATTTTATCCACATTATCCTGCATGACATGTAGTAGCTTAAGATTCCCTTGGATGATGAGTATGCCTTTTTCTTGAAAATTTTCTTGCCATTGCTAACAGGCACTCAAAAATGGGTCTAATTGCACCGCTTCCCTATCTCTCCTTTGAATTGTTGCATTTAGGGTCTCCTCAAGGTTAGCAGGATCCAAAGGGCCAAAAAATTCACTCAAATATCCCTTTAGCAGTTTATTCTGTTCACCAAAGTTTTATCAACTCAGCCCATCCTACTCTAGGCTCTTGAAAACTTCCTTTATCCCAGTAGTGACCATCAACTTTGTAATTTCCAAGGTTGGCCTCCAAAGTAAAAATTCTTGAATTTGATAATCTCTAGGAGTTAGTTCTTCAGCATTTAATTTTGGAGGGGAGATAACCACATGAGCAAAAAGGCCCTGGTTCTGATCATTCATAATGAAGGCTAATGGTTTCACATCCTTAGGAGGTGAATTGAGTTTCCTTAATACTTCTATTTGTTCCATTCTATCCTCCTCCTTAGTAGTAAACTGTTGCTTCTTGTTTCTGATTACTTCTTTTTAGAGCTGCCTTGGAAAATGCTGAACTAGGGATTTTCCTTTTGAGGATGAAGGAGTCTATATACTATGCTCTTGCCCTTATTGCTCCTCTTTGGGGTCTTTTCCCTTTGCAAAAGCTCCTCTTCTATAGTCTCTATATTAGTGGAGCCCATAGTTCTTACCTCCATGTCCTAGGAAGTTTGCTGAGGCTATTCACCTATTTGTCCCTCTTCTGACACTTCATTGGTGGATACTTGTTGTGGTTCTCCTTCAAGTTATATCTAGGCCTATTCAATTTCTATTTCTATAGGAGGAGGAGTAACTGATCCCTTGTCAACATAAAGTGTAACTTGTAGCTGGGATTCTAGGACTATCTCTAGGCCTGCATCTGAGTCCAATCCTCCTATTAAGGTTGATTGGTTGGTGTACCTCATATCTTATCCCCAACCAATTCAATACCTATGGGCATAAAATAAAAAATTGACATTTTAAAGACATGAAACCCCTCTACATATTGTTCATCAATCCATTGTTGCATCTCATCCTCTAATGTAGTAGTTTGCAGAGGTTTGTCTAGGATTGATGGAGGCATAGCCATAGAACTTCTTTGTTCCTACTCTATGGCTCTAGGTAGCCTGGTTCTCTAACTCAAAGGAAAATTATTTTCTTCATTCCCCTCATCCTTCTCTTCTCCCTCTTTTAGAATAGGTTCAAGGATAGATGGGAAAGGGATTACCTCCTTGATCACCTTTTGTCTCCTTTTCACTAAAGTCTTAACCTTTCTTCTTTTTGGTGATAAAGGAGATGCCTGTTCTATTTGAAAAGGAGGGGAAACCTCTTGAATCTCATTCTCTATCTCAGTCTGGCTTGGTGTAGCTGGTGGTACTTAAGGATCAACCTATACTTGTGGAGTTCTAGTATCTTTCGAACCTTGTACATTTTCCTCTCCTTGCTATAGAGGTGCCGAGATTTCACCCTCTTCTAGCTGAACTCTTAGAGGAGAACTTCTTTTCTTCTTGCCTCTTCCTTTTCTTTTCTGAGCTCAATAGTATCCAATCTGTCTGTGAAGTTGGTGTACCATTTCTGGCCTTATTGGCAATTGAGCTGTAAAAGTAGGGACGGTGGCTTTCTTCCCTCTACCTTTGGCTGGATAGGCTTGTGCATGAAAGATAACCATCTTAGGAATTGGATCATGCTTAAATGGTTTCTTGATCCAATCCTACATCATTTATATGGTTAATGTCAAAATTCTCTTCTCTGTCAACCTCAACATTCATAATGGGCCTTTTGCCAATCTTGTCCTTATTGAACAAAGGATCCAACAATTTTGTAGAGTCTTGATGTAATATCTTCAATGGAATATTTAGTTTTAAGGCCTTTTCTACCAAGCATAAAGTCATCCTACAATAATCCCTTATTCAGATATCATAGCCATTTGTTGCCTTCATCCAATGATCCTCAATAGCTTCTTTTTGTTGAAATGTCTTACCAACCAAATATTGTACTCTCTTAATATCCTCAAAATATGGCCTAGAAGAATTGTATTCTTCCAAGGGATATTGATCCCATTCACGTTCAAAAGAGGGGATATCTTGCTTTCGATCTACTTGAAAAGGTCTTATAGTCAAAGGCTAGGTCCAACATATTTTATGTTGCTTTCAAACTTTGTCATAGGAAGACAAGAGTTGTCAAGAAATCTCCAGGAGAACAAGTCTATCACTAGGATGCCTTGTGAGTATTATTTAAGTTAAGGGTTGTACCTGCCACCCTTAGATATGTGAATGTCCTAAACTAAATGTAATAAGCCCTGACCAATTGAATCTATGCCACTGCATCATTTGATAATCTCTTCACATAATCTTCTTCTATGAATTAGATTATAGCAAATATGAAGGCATCATTCACAATTCTATATTCTTTGCTCTACTCTGAGAGCCTCTTCTTTACCAGTTGGGGATAGACAATATATGGCCATGCATTAGGATCCTACATGCTGCCTCTCTTGTATAACCCTGGATAGTTTGTTGCTCTTACAACTAATAAGTATAACGAGTATGAAGTCATGTAGAATTTCCTTTAGTTCTTCCTTGCCATCAATTGCTCACACAAATTCTAACTAAGGGTAGAAGCCTAGTCTAGTGGCATCTCTGATTTCTTAATCATCTCAGTAAAGTGCACCATAAATATGTCCAGATGCCTAGCTACTAGTAGACCCATAACTCTACTCAAGAGTATGATCGAGTATCCAATGTCTTCAATCATGTACCCTCTTGTCATATCCAAATTTCTAGTTTTCTTTCCCAAATGAATCTTCTCAATGAGGTATGGAGATTTAATGATTATAGAGGCCTTCTTAATGTGTTCCTAATACCACCTTTTTGCCTACTCATAGGTGAGTCTGATGAACTAATCTGCTCATGGGAGATGAAATACTTTCTCAATATTCTTTGATCATAGATCAAGGAAAATTTCTCCTATTATGCTCTTCACATACCTCTCCTTAGGGACAAAGTGTTCTGCAAGTGTCATAATGAGCTCCAAAGATTGTATCGATACTAGGTGTGAAGCCATGTTGATGAGTTCTGATTTGATGAGAACCTTTCAGTGGGTTTGTTGCATATCTTCAAAAATTCCCCCAAGTCTATATGTCCCAAATATGTATCTCTAATTTTTGAGTTGTCATCTTGAAACCTCGATTTCATTGGAACTCCCTAGAACTTAAACACCATAGGTTTTGGTGCCATTATCTTGTCCAAGGAAGATGAAGAGGATTCCATTATATTTGTACAAAAAAAATTCCCATTAGTTTAAAAGTCACAAAAAAATGGTCAAACACACCCTAGAACTAACACAGAGAAAACCCAAAATGTTAAACTTCCTGAAAACATGAAAAAAAACCTCTATTTAAACCTAAATTGCAAAAAAAAAAATGAGTGCACCAACCTCACCTGTCAGGTGCGCTTGGTGTACAACATTTCAGGTTATGTCTTTTGATAAGTTCAAAGTGCATATCAAGGCACTTGAATAGGATTGTTGATGCACACCTAAACTTAGATTATTAAAACATGTTTGAGTTTTTTGGGTGTTGAGGGTGTGCTAGTGTGCACCTTCAAATAGTGTTTTATTACTTCAAAAAGTTTTTAAAAGTTTTCTCTTAACAGAATTGAGTGCACTAATGCACACCCATTTTTGAGTGTTTTAAAACTTTTTTTTGGCATGTGTAGGTCTTGCAAAGTGAGGAAGGGGGTAGACCTCATGAAGTACAGAGCTATGCTAAAAAATTGGAGATGCAAATAATGAAGACACAAAAAGAAAAGTGGAGAAGTAAAAAGGGGGGGAGGAACTTATATAGACCCACACCACCTTTGGTGGTGCACAGGTGTAGTTGTGCATCACCAAAGGTGATATGCTACTTTTCACATAGTATTGGTTCACTAGCACACCAAATGAGGTGCATTGATGCACTTTTAAATTTTGTAAAAGACTTGTCTTCTTAGAATTCTAATTTTTGCCAACTGGGCTTCCTAGTCAAGATTCAGCCAAGAACTAGGGTACTAAATAGAATCTCAAAAAGACTCGAAACCTAGAGTAGGGTCTTGAAAAAGCTAAAAAATAAAGTAAGGGGTCTCCATTTCTGATTAAAATGGGGTGTACATGGTGCAAGCACAACACTCTTAAGCTTTGATAGATTGTTCACCCTTCAAGTATTCATACTCTTAAGCCTTCTTGCTTTGCATGCCAACTTTTTTGTTCAGCCACTAAATGAAGCAATACCCTAGACTCCTTATCTTCCTTAGGTTCTCACACATGACAACCTTTTCTTCTAACCAACTATCTCTATAAATAGATAATTTAGATCTTTTTTCATTTAACTAGAATCATCCATTTTAGAGTTAGGTAGGATTAGGTAGGAGTTAATGAATCTACCCACTTTTCCATTTGATTTCTCTAGAAACTTCCTCTATAATCTTCCTTGTATTCACCACAAAATGATTTACCTTGAATTCTGTGCCACTAGCTCATCATAGTTATCTTCCACACACTTCACATAATTCAAGAAAACAAAATAGTCATCTTAGATTCATCAAATCTTTAATTTAACATTGTTTGTTGTTACTTAACATCTATATTGTTTTGTCACTCAACCAACACTAGTTCACTCAGAAAACACTAAAATTTACTAATGCTTTACACAAATTAAACTTTACTCAACATATACTAAAATTCACTTGGATTGCACTATTCTTAATCTTTTCTCAAAACCTTTTATTTTTCACTCGGCTTTTACTAATTTCTGCTCAGCTTGCATTGACTACTCGACAAGGCTTGCCAGACACTTTTTGTACTTGATCTTCTTCCAGTCTCAATTTGATTAATCTTTTATTTCAGACTTTAAGTAGATAAACAATACACTATAGTATCAATGTCTTACTTGGTCTTAGTGCTTCTTTTACATACCAAACAACTCAACCTTTCTCTAGGTGCTATTGTTATCTTGTCTTGTCAAATCCTCTTCATCAATCAACTAAATGATAACTTTTAGACCAAAAATAAATAATCTCACTAGTAGGTAGTAGGTTCGACATCATTGAAAAAATAATGATTATTCCATTATAGGTTCTTCACTTCAACGCAATCTTATATCAACAATCTCCCTCTTTCACATTTATGGAAAACAAATACTAACAAAAATACCAAAAAGAAAGTAATTTCTTTGAAATTTTTCCCTCTATCAGTATGTGTCATTCCTTTGTATATGGTAATGTAAGCTTTATCAATCTCTTTCAATGCATCTCTCCTATATCTCCCTTATCAGATTATTATTCTCTTTTTCTATCTCCCTCTTTGGAGTATCTCTCCCTCTTTTTGATATTCAGATATCTATCTCCACTTATCTGTATCAGTACTTATATCCCTTAGTACTTATATCTCACTATTTGACAAGAATGCCAAAGAATTTTCATCTCTATATGCATATATAATCAATTCCAAGTTCTCCCTTTTTTGCCTTGCATGTGACTGTAAGTCTTCTAGTTCAGCTCCTTCATTACTTAAGGCAACTCCTAAAGTAAGATACACTACATCAAATTTTAAAATACAACATTCAACTCAGTTGATGTAGGGCACTGCTCATGCCTCTTAAGTAGCTTTGGATAGAGGTATCACGCCTAGTTTACCTCTAATATATTCATGTACATCCTTAGATAAAGCTTTTGTGAATATATCAACTATATGTTCTTTTGTATTCACACATTCAATCCACACTTCTTTGTCTTGAAATAACTCTCTCAAGTGATGATACTTAATTGCAATGTGTTTAGTCTTTGTGTAGATCACATGGTTCTTTGATACGTTTATAGCACTTGTATTATCATAATAAAGTAGGTCACAATTTTAGTGATTTCCTCCTTCATACCTTTGAGTAGCTATTTAATCCATACCACATTTGTAGAATTTACTACAACAACCACATATTCAAATTTAGCAGTAGATTGAGATATACAATTTTTTTTCTAATTGGTCCAGGTGACCAATCTCTTTCCTAAGAAAAATGCTCCACCACTTGTTCTCTTTTTGTCATCAATGTTTCTAGCCCAATAAACATTTGTATAGGCTCTTAATTGACTTTTTTTCATTTTTCTTGTAGTATAGACCATAGTCTTCTATTCCTTTTAGATATAATTCTCTTAACAACCATCAAATGATTCTCCTTAGGATTTATAGAAAATTTGGCAACAATCCCAACAACTAATGCAACACCATGTTTTCTATGTACTACATATTGTAACTTGCCAATCATAGACCTATACAATGTTTGATTCACATTAGCAGAATCATCATTCTTTGACAGTTTGTGTCCTATCACCGTAGGTGTGCTAACTAGTTTTGAATCCTCTAAATAAATTTTTTTCAATATTTCCTTCAAATTTTTAGATTGAGTGATGTATATACCATATTTCATTTGATATACTTGCAAACCAACAAAGAGCTTGATCTCTCCAAACATAGACATCAGGAATAACTTTAAGGAACCCCCCCTCCCAAAATTTATAAAATTGTGGCGAATCACATGTCATTTGGGTGAAAAAAAAATTAATAGTGTTGGCGAATTATGTGTCAATGGATGGATATTTGGTGGTGATTTTTTTAATAGTTTAGACAATTTTTATAAAATAATGGCGATTATAATTTTTGTTTTTAATAAAATTATTAATATTGATGGCGAATTATGTTTTGAAATATGGATATTGGTTGGCAAATATTTTAATAACCGATACTTTTTTTATAAAAAGGTGGCAGAATTATTTTCCAAATAATTGAATTAATTTATTTGTTATGGCGAATGGTTTTTAGAAAGTTATAGTTGGTATGGTTATTTTCAAAAGATTGGAAATAAGTAGCCTAACCTAACATACCAACTTACATAAATTATTGGTCACTACCATTGTAATTATGTTAAATGTATTATTTGAGAACTCAGACCGTTTGATGATCCAAGATCAATGGCTGAGGTTTAATTTCGGCCAACATTTCTTGAAGGAAGAAGAATTGTCGAGGTAGTCACCGGAATGTTGACACATATCAAGGTAAGTTGTATGCGGAGTACAGTGCACCTAGAAAGAATTAAATGCCATGTCAGTGATAGCGACATTCTCTCACTAGTATGTGAAGCCTCGACCTTGTTCAAGTGTCTAGAATGGTGACACGTTTCCAGGGATAACTTTAAGGAAACCCCCCCTCCCAAAATTTATAAAATTGTGGCGAATCACATGTCATTTGGGTGAAAAAAAATTAATAGTGTCGGCGAATTATGCGTCAATGGATGGATATTTGGTGGCAATTTTTTTAATAGTTTAGAAAATTTTTATAAAATAATGGCGATTATAATTTTTGTTTTTAATAAAATTATTAATATTGATGGCGAATTATGTTTTGAAATATGGATATTGGTTGGCGAATATTTTAATAACTGATACCTTTTTTATAAAAAGGTGGCAAAATTATTTTCCAAATAATTGAATTAATTTATTTGTTATGGCGAATGGTTTTCAGAAAGTTATAGTTGGTATGGCTATTTTTAAAAGATGGGAAATAAGTAGCCTAACCTAACATACCAACTTACATAAATTATTGGCCACTACCACTGTAATTATGTTAAATGTATTATTTGAGAACTCAGATCATCTGATGATCCAAGATCAATGGCTGAGGTTTAATTTTGGCCAACATTTTTGAAGGAAGAAGAATTGTCGAGGTAGTCACCAGAATGTTGACATGTATCAAGGTAAGTTGTATGCAGAGTACAGTGCACCTGGAAAGAATTAAATGCCATGTCAGTGATAGCGACATTCTCTTGCTAGTATGTGAAGCCTCGACCTTGTTCAAGTGTCTGGAATGGTGACATGTTTCTATCCAGCGTGTATCACTTAAGTTGTAGGAGACAGTATATTGATGTCTTGTCACTATTAATTACAATTTAAAATTTGCCTTTTCCATCGGCAAAGCAGCTTTGCACACATTACAGGACATGCCACAGTCCACTAGTAGTAGTACTCTTACTATTAGTCTTAATTACAATTGGCCTTTTCCATCGGTTAAGTGGCTTCACACGCATTATAGGACAATGGACGGTATTAGTGTTTAATTACAATTGGCCTTTTCGGCACGTACAAGTGCAATTATGTTCAAGATTTGAGAATATTTGCTAATTTAATGTAATTGAATTGGCAGTTAGATGGAAACAAACAAATAATCCCTGGCACCATGCCCGCCAAGCTTATTTATAAGCATTTGAGCTAATTCTTTCATCATTGCTCATCTCATTTTTGGTAGTCGATAGGTCTAGTTTGTTAATTGTTTGGTGTTAGTCTGAACTTTGTAGTAAAGATGGACAACCCTATTCACCTGAGATGCATTTTGGAAGAGGAGTAGAAGGCCTTTCTAGGTCGCATTCCTGAGGAAAACCTCTTGTCAATTTGCAATGAGGTTGTTCCATGCTCTGGTGTGAAGTTTGTTGTTGCTGCTGTCAAAATGGTTCTGGGGCATGAGTTTTTGAAGAATGAGAATCGATATCATGTCAATAGTGACATTACGTCACAATTTCTAGCCTCCTTGCTTGACCTCAGAGAAGCAAGGGCCAAAATTTTGCTGCTCCTGAGGAAGATTTTTAAAGTAGTATATTTGGGCGATGACATTGAAATTATCGCTCATGCAGTTTCAGGAGTGGGTATCCCTTGGGCGGGTGAAGTCCACAAGCTTCTGGAACCTGGCCAGAATGTGGTCCTACAACCATTTTTACTGGGCTTGACTATTGGGCAGTTGCAGCACCATAGGAAATGCACAAGAATTGGGTTGAATTTTCTTCAAAAATGGTTTTTCCTGGATGAAGTGGAAGATTGCAACAACTGGCTACAAGAATTTGCAACCATGGTCAATTTTGGTGGTTTCTACAATGAATAGTATAGTACTTCTAGAGTCTAGGGTTTTCCCCCAATTTTGTAAATTTGTAAATTTCAAGAAATATCAATGAAATTTCTCGAGTTTTAGATCCATATAAAATTGTATTTCATTTTTTTAACTTCTTATGCTTACTTATGCAACATTGCAATATTTTGCATTTTTTAATTTTCTATTGAATTGTTTATAAAAGCCTATGTGAATATAAAATATTATTAGTAAACTAATGGAATCACCTAGTTCCATATTAGTTCTATAATCTAAAAATTTCATTGATATACCAATGTTTACAAAAGGTTTATTAATTTAGATATCAAATATTGGTTAAAATAAATACAAAAATTTACTAATTTTAACTTCAATTAAAATAAATTCTAATTAGGTACAAAATAATTTAAATATTTTATTAGAATATATATAATTATACAAATATACATTTAAAATAGTTTACTAAATTATTTAATTTTAATTTTTAATAACCAAGTTAGTGAAGAAGGTTCTAACCAATCCTTCTCTAGATTTAAAATTGTATAATTTATAGATTATTGCATATCAAAATGTTATCAGAATCACCTAGCTTAGGATTAACCCAATAAACTCTTTTTTCTTGAATTATTAATTTTTTTAATAATATAATTATTTCTTATTCAATTTACAAATTGTGATATTGAAATCTATGTAAAAGAAAATTTATGTCAAAAAGTATGCGAGAATCTAGCCGAAAATAAATGAACATGGAGGTAGCCTCCGAGAAAAGAGGTCTTATAACACTAAATAAAAAGAACCAATTATCATTCAGATAAATAGTATAGATAATATATGAGAATAATAAATTTATATAAAAACTTTAGAAATATTTGATAAAAAGAAAAATAGATCATTTTCATTGGTTGGTTGATTCTAAACTAATTAACTTATTGTGCAAACTGAATGCAATAGTACTAGCCTATCGGCAAGTACAATAATATACTAACTATACTCGTAATTTAATGGGAGTGGGACCCATGACCCATGGGGCCACCACACCATTCACCGGTGCCGTTGGATGTTTATAGATCAACGATCGAAGTTGAGTTTAAGGATGAAAGGAAAAATAAACCCTGTCATTTCAAACGCATCCCAAAAACATGAAACGTGTCACTAAACTCCTTGGTCGACCAACAAATAACAATGTAGTTTCAATTTGGTGATGACGTGACACTAACACATCTAACTCGTGATGTGAATCATCCTGATACCTGACTACCTTAATTAATAGGAGTGGGACCCACGACCCATGGGGCCACCACACCATTCACCGGTGCCGTTGGATGTTTATAGATCAATGATCAAAGTTGAGTTTCGGGATGAAAGAAAAAAGAAACCCTGTCATTTCAAACGTGTCCCAAAAACATGACACGTGTCACTAAACTCCTCGGTCGACCAACAAATAACAATGTAGTTTCGATTTGGTGATGACGTGACACTGACACATCTAACCCATGATATGAGTCATTCTGATACCTGACTACCATAGTTAATGGGAGTGGAACCCACGACCCACGGGGCCACCACACCATTCACCGGTGCCGTTGGATGTTAATAGATCAACGACCGAAGTTGAGTTTTGAGATGAAAAGGAAAAATAAACCCTGTCATTTCAAATGTGTCCTGGAAACATGACACATGTCACTACTCAGTTAACACATTGACATAATCACATTCCACTTGCAGTTAAAAGTGACGTTATGAATGACATTAATACATTATGATGGGTTAGGTAACACTAATGGTCCATGATTCCACTCACATTTATACTGAAAGTGTACTGTGTGACAAGTGTATGAACTATAGACTATAGAGTACAGATTGTACAATTTTGGCGCGCTAAGTTTCTTTAATTTTTTAGTTATACATTGTTTGCAGATTTAGAAATTAGAAAGGGGTTACAAATTACAATTTACAAAGTTACAACGCAACAAAGTTACGAATTCTTAATTTCTGGGTTGAGGATTGTGGTATGAGGAAAGCAACAAACTATAGTCTCTAGACTCTTAGCTCTCTGCAAAAATCAAAACTAAGGGCAACGTGAATGTGAACGGGTAAGTGTAACTACTAAAATCTTGAAAAATTATGTCCCGCATTTTAAATTTTACAACTTTACTGTTTATATTATATAAAAAAATTTAGTCTATAAGGTTTTAATTTTGAATCACCCCTGTAGGCTTGTAGCTGTGTTTAAATATTTACCACGATGGAAAAAACAGATACCAAGAATAACATGGGAAAAATAATAGAATTCCACAATATGCTTAAAACACCAGGTTTCAGTGATTTATTCCATGATATACATGATCCTGTTATTCATGGAAATAAGGGTATAATGGAGATAAGATTTGCACTTGAAAACAAGTGGAACGATCCAAATAAGGCTTCAAAATTTTGTTCATTTAACCCTAGTGTAAATGCAACTACAAATAAAATTGCACCATGGCTAGCTGGGTCGGCACACATGGCATTACCTCAAGTATTCCCTTGCCCAGAAATTGTTATGCTCTACGTCAAAAATTATGATGAAAATAGAAAGGCAATTGTGAATAAAATTACTCAGGAGGAAATTTTGTCTATAACTGAGAGTGAATTTGCTAGTCTATTGAACCTAGGGTTTCAACAATAACATTCAAATGTACATATTGACCTGGGAAAGTTGGCAGATGATTATGAAAAATTAGATGTAGAACAGAGAGATTCTTATATCAGAGGAATAACAAGTGGTTGTAGGCTGAGTCCAAATCACATGCCTCCTTATGATTTTGAATTTTTTGTGCCATGGGCACAGGACAGTATTTCCTTGCTAGCATTTTGTTTGGGATTGGATGGTAACAAACAAGTGGATGCCAGCATTCTTGAAATGCTTTATCATATTTATTTTAAAAAAGAACCAGTAAGATATCATTTTATTGAGCACATTGTTCATTGCATGCAAGATCAATTACTAATGATTCAAAGAGGTTCAGAGAAGACATTTAGATTCACAACCTACTTGTGCTATCTTCTCCTAGCAAAGCATCGTGCATTATTTGAGGCAAACAAGCTTTGCAGTCAGACTGAAAGTCAAAATCCAATATATGAGTGGACACCTCATATAAGGATGATTGATAACAGAAGAAACTACAACAATTTTGTAGACTTCTTTTTTGCACCAATGTACCATAAAATTACAGGCACTCCAATGCCTAGATTGCCTGTTACTTGTAGAAATTGCATTCAACTCGGAAGTGAACTACAATTGGCTAACTGGTACTTAATGGAAGAGTACACTGTGTTAAGGTTTTACGGTTCATGGGTAGAACCCTACAAACTTCCAATACATGTAACAGAGAGGGTATTTGCATTGAAATATGTATGAAAAATGGAGAGCACAGATGTAATCTTTCATGGTCAACAAAATAAAATGATATTTCCCTCCTTGCCATTCTCCTTTGGAGGGTTCGCATTTGAGAGAAGAGGATTCAAAGTGGCAGAAGCCTTTTTTTCAATTTTTGGATTTGATGTTGACAGTCACTGGCAGTATGATCCAGTGAACATAATTGGAGCAAGGCTTAAGGGCATTGGGACTTCTGCAAGCAAATATCAACATGAAAGTATGCCTTTGATTGAAAATTTTAAAAACATGGACTCCTGGGAGGAGGTCAAAAAATAGATGGAGAAATATGCTACTGAAAATAATATGTCAATACAGGAATTGTCATCACAAATAATGGCATTGCACAAACAGAAAGGAAAAGTCCAGGGCATGACATCGTCCAACTTCTACAAGAAAGCTGATAAACCATCTACAAAACCTATTCCAAAAGAGCTAATGAATGATTGTATAGATGCTGGATGGAGTCGAAGAAAAATTTATCAATTTTGGGAAATGAGGAAGAATCTCAGTGAGCCAAAGACCTCTTTAGATCGTGATGAGGCTAAAGAGGATAGAATATTTGACAAATTATGGAATAAGGAGCATCTAATTGAAGCACATCACATTGATACTGATGATGATTATGATGACCAAGATTCTTTAAATCCCTCATCCAGTACACAAATTTAGAGAGGAGTTGATGCATCCACCAAACTTCTATATAGCAAAGGGGCAGAAATTGTAGAAAAAATGGGCTACCAAGGTTTTGGTGGTTTGGGTCCCAGTAGAGAAGGGATTTGGTTACCACCTCAACCACCAGCTGTAGCACCAAAACATGGTTAGAAACCATGCCTTGGGCATGGAGATCAATCATCAACTTAGTCAATTCCATCCACATTGGATTCATCTCAGTTAATTAAATTTGTTCCTGCTTCATTTATAGTTCCACTTCCAATTCCAAGCACTCAGATTCAATCCGAATCAACTGTCACTCCCACAGCTATAGATATTATGGGTACAACTACAACTAGTGGTCCAAAAAGGACATTGTATATAAATGTAAAAAAAATTGGTCCCAGAGATCAAGAAAGTGTAAAGAAGCAGAAGGTTATGACAAGTATTTGTAGTACTACTAGTACAACAACGCCAATGGTGACTGTGAGTCCAACAATTTCCCATCCTTCAGGAAAAACCCTCAAAATAGTCCGTAAACCCCACTAATGGGTCTAGGTGTTGGTTATCCTCATGGTATTGGTGGAAGCTCATACATCAGAGCAAGTGCTACTGCTATTTCACCATTCAAACATTCAATTGTTTCATAAAATCCTGATTTTTGTTACAATGAATTTGTAACTAACTATGAAAAATCAAAAAACAAGAATAGACAAAATATTAAGACAATGAAGATGGAAGCAATTGCTGTAGCTCATGGTGTAGAACCTGCAACCAATAGGCTATTTCCCACATATGACCCAGATAAAGATATCATGGAATTCATGGTTGTTATGCCCCCAGCTAGAGATAATAATCCACCAGAGAGTCAGTTAGATCCATCTAAATTTCAAGTTAGCACCCTCCAAATGGATTTATACAAAATTAAAAATGTGGAGAAGATAAATGTGTCCAAAATGACCAACCAAGTGGTCTACAGTTCAGTGATGAAGTTGGAGAGAGAGAAAGGGAAGCTTCAGGGCACAATAGATAAGTTAAAGGCAGACCTAGCAAATGTAAAGGCAAGTGAGAAAGCAACAGTAAACAAATGCAAAGAATTAGAGAAAAGGATAAAAAATTCATCCTCTGGCTCTAAAGAAGCAATTGAATAGCAAGAAAAAATGGACGCAGAACTGAAAACTTCGAGGGAAAATTTGGAAAAAATGGGAAAAAAACTCTAGGATGAAAAAGAATCTTCAACAAAGTTATACAAAAACTTGGAGAATGCTGCAAATGTAAACAATAAGTTAAATAAAGAATTGGAAAATGAGAGGGTAAAAACAAAAGAGTGGGAAGAGAAAGCAAAAGGGTGGGAAAATAAAGCAGAGCAAATAAAAAAACATAGTGAACACTAGTACTCAGAAATGAAAGAAGACCTAAAGAAGGCAAATGATACTATTAAAAAATATGAAAATGGCTTGAATGACCATGTAAATAATACAGTAAAGCAAATAAAAAATTACTTCTAGGGGCACATAAAGACTTCTGCTGATAGGTTGTGTGATTGGTTCAAACTCTACAAAGCTCTTATAGATGTTTTTGGGAAGTTGAAAGAGCAACTTGAGGAGAACAAAAGTTTTGGTTAGAGATAGAAAACTACAAAGTAGATTATGGAAGAAATCAACAGCACTGCTGATAGGCATTTGGCAAGCAAGGGAATTCAAGACCGCATTGGTTCAATAATAAAGGTGACCTCTATATTTCATAAATGTCAAAGACTAATAGAAGCAGAAGAAGTTCTTGCTTTATTTGGGCCAAAGCTTGCCAAGATGAACAATAAAATAGAAAAATTGATATCTCTTGGTTTATCGAGTCCTGGACCTGATTTCTCAAGAATGGGTTTCGTTGGAAGAGAAGTTTACAAACAAAAGTTGGAGGACCAAATGACCTCTGATTTAGGCAACCTTCCTCAGGAAAGAACTCATGAATGCATTGCAAAGTGCATCAAAATATTCACAAATTTGCATGCACTAGTGGAACCAACATTGCTTGAAACTCGCTCTTCCAAGTATGGAATGCTGACGAGAATGCAGGTCATTTACCATAACATCAAATTTTTTCCCCTTCCAACGTAAGAAGAATGGAGCATACTATAGAAACTTATAGTCTGTATGTGAGAATACTTTCAGTTTCAATCATCTCTATATCTTTACTATATATGAATATCTTTCATATTATCCTACATACTACAGTCTAGACTCTAGAATTGAGTTTAAAGTAACAAGTTTGAACTTTGTCTTTTGAACAGGATCAATGTTGCAGTCTTGCAGATGCTATTGCCTATGCTAAAATTGCTAACTTACTAAACTGGCCTGTCAAATGCGGAAATGTACAACTAAAGTTGTAGAGATGTTTTAGACTTGTAGATGTCTTACTGATTTAGATTTTGAGACTTCACATTAGGCAAATTGACCTAAAGCTATTGTTGCTCCCTTTTTTCTATAAAAGGGAATTCAGGGTCATTGGCTTACAAGAATTGTACCATATTAGCTGAATATTGCAAATGAAAACCATTAATAATTATTAATTGTGGAATTGAATCTATGATTCTATCTAATTTTCATGTTTTCCAATTCAATGTATATTGAATAAATGAATAAAATAGAAAAAAAAATTTCATTCAGGAATTTCAAATTCAAATATGAATGATCATTGATGACATGATATAAAATACACTCTATAGTAATAATACTCTTTGTTCTCAAATTTTAATGATGAAACATAATACATTCTAATTTCTTGCTTTTCTAAAATGAAGATTGAATGATAGGATATCATATAGTAGTTAATAAGTTCAAAAAATACCTATTGGTTGCCACTGCTAATTTAGCAAAAATTTCCTAAATTTTCCAATTCATCTCTATATCATCATCATCATCCAATTTTGGTAGTCTAGTTGCTTCATTGTTCTCTTCATTTTTGTTTGTGTCTTCTTCAACTTGAAGTTCACTCTGACCTCTGCTTCTATGACTTGGACTCCCAATCCCATGGCCAGTGCCACTACCAACTGTACTTGTCCCACTTGGAGTCGCTGTAGGAGATTGGTTAATGGTGTTCCCCAGTCCCACCCTTCTTCTTTTGCATCTTTTCTTCCAGATTTCCATTGCTTTTTGAAAAGGAAAAGTATTGACATTATACCTAGATGTGTATACCCTCAAGTATGATTCGAAATTCTTGTCTAGTTTGTTTCTTAGCTTTGATTTTAGGAAGCCCAAAGCACTAAAAACTCTCTCATCCTCCACTGAACCCAATATCATGGTTTGACATAGATCAGCAAGTTTGAAGAACTCTAAAATTTCTTCACACAACAATGTGCTCTATTTTAGTTCTGTCCAAAGCTTTGTTGCCGAGCCCTCTTCATGTGGGTTACTCATTAATTGATATTGATGCTTCATGATCCTTGCAAAGGTGCCTGATTGCTATCTAAGAAGACCCTCATCTAATATTCTGTTGATAGTCACTCCATTGAATTCTATGGATTTTCAAAATTCCTTTATCAAAATCAACAGCCTTCTACGATAATCTTCCTTATTGTTGAAGGACCAATATTGAGGAAACACAATTGCTATGGCCTCAAGTAGTTGATCATATGGGAATCATGATATTATTTCTTAGGAAACTCTATAAGCTATGTCCCTTGTAGTAGATGCTATAGACTCGATGATCTTGGTAAACTCTTCCCTTGTAACTCTTGTAGCTCGCTTCTTTGGGGCATTGTAGTACATTGGTATCTGAAATCCCCTTACACAAACACATAAATCTCCATTTTCAATGATCTTTAAATAATTATTAGGATCATCCAAATCTGTTAGTTTTTTCCAGTGATTAAATATATCATTGAATAAATTTAGGTCAGTACAATAGAGACTATCGAGGGCTCGACATGACATTTTATGCAACTGAGCATATTCTGCAATATACATGGCTCTTTGCTGGGATTTTTTCATAATTAACCTCATTTATTCTAGCATGGGAAGAAGAGATGCCAAAGTGAAAAGTGTCTCTATATTGCTTAACCTCCGAAGCAGGTCACCACATCTCTGATTTTCTGCATTGTACCAATTTTTGTACATCAGTCCAATCAAAGATTGATATTCGAAAAATACTCGATGCGCTGGTCCATCCAAAGAGATCCATCTGGTATCAACATCTTTTAGAAGCTTGTTTCCATTGGTAATTCCATCAGCAAAGTGTTGAAATTCCCTAAAATGCTTGGGACTTCGACAAAAATATGCATACAACTCTCTTACTAAATCTTCAACCTTGTTTACTGAAGAAAACTTCTTCACAACTCTAAAAGCAAGATTCATCCTATGGGCCATACAGTGAATGGCAACAACATATGGTGAACAAGAAGCCTGCATCTTTGTGCAAAGACCATTCCTTTGACCTTGCATTACTGAAGCTCCATCCACTCCAACATAGACTAACTTCTTTGCTATTTTCAATTCATCCATAGCTCCATATTCAATTAAATTGCTCTTTACTAACTGAAATAAAGTTTTTGTTGTCGCATTGTCTCTCAATTTAGCAATAGATAGTAGATGTGGTTGGCGGACATTATTCTATATAGTATAAACATGCATGCATATCCATGATGTATTATCTACTGCCGTAACTTCATCTAAGGACAATGTAATAAAGCTCGACTCTTTTATTTTTATTTGTACATCCTCTATTTCAACCTGCGCAATACAACTTGCCCATTCCCATCTACTGTTTATCGACCAATGACTGAAAGGATAGTTAGGAACTTTTAGAAAGTGTGTAAAACCACTCATTTCTAGATAGTCTATCATTGGATGCCCTCTTCTCAAAATATAGAAAACATTACTTAATTGAACAACTTTTCCACATTCTTCTACTTCACTTGCTTTTGCAAAAATAGCATTAATAGAACCTTGAACTTCACTAGGTTTCATCTAAAATTTTTGAAACATATAATATTCTTCAGCATTCCTTTTATGTTGACATTTCTCCTTTGTTTTATATCTTACCACTTTTATTTCCTTACCATCTACAGTTGAGGTTTCATAAATCTTACCAACATGTTTCTCTATGGTGTCTAGTTTAAGCTGCAATCGCTTTTCCTTTTTATACTTCCAACTACAAATTGCACATCTGCATTCTACTGGTGGCTCACCTACAATTGGATTGTCCATGGGCTCAATGAATGGATACTTTGCTGCCCAATCAAATTTAAATCTCCTGGCCATCTCCCATTGACGATCAGTTTTTTCTTTTGATTTTCCTCTCGATTTAGTGTCACTGTTACTGTTAATTGCACCATCATCATCATCGAAGTCAATTTTTTCATCCTGGTACTAGTTATTTACAAGATATTCTTCTTCAAGGTCATCTTCATTAGAGATATCAGGTTCTGCAACTTTGCCACCAGATTTATTAGGCTCCCCAATTTTTTGAATGGACTCCTGTGTAGGTTGAGATTGTATAGGCTCCTCTGATGATGTACCTTCCTTACTTTGACCAACACTGTTGCGTCTACCCCCGCCAAAGTATGAAGATATATTTTTGCATTTCGTTGGCCTCTCTTGGACATCTCCACCTTCATTAGTCCTACTCCTCTTCCTATTTAAATTTGACTGTGACATCTCCATCAAATTAAGGCTGCAATAAAATACTATGGACTCGTAGTCGTAGTCATTCCGATTCTCTACTGATTGCAATACTATGAAGAAGGCTCCTTTCGGCATGTTTCAATAATGAAACTCATGTCTTAAATAGACAACTACAAATAAATCGTTTTCATTTTGGTGAATGGGCCGACTATTACATATGATAAGAACTAATATTTGGTGAAGCCCGCATAATTTCAAGTAATCTAGTGGGTGAATATGGCAGGAATTTGGGACCCCATTGTGTGTGATGCATGGCGAATTGGGTCCTAGGACAAATAAAAATTTCACATAGGAAAATGAGAATTTGGCGAATGATGATCGTCGAAAGAGACACTCAATTAATTTCGTGGCAAATAAGAGTAAACATTAAAGAGAAATATGGGTGAAGAACTTGAATACCAAACTAAAATTATGTAATAATAGTGGCGAACGTTCTGACCACTATATGAGTATTTTATAAAATCTGGGCGAATCGGTCAACTAGTATATGGTGTTTTTTTTCGCCAATTTCTATAGCCCGATCAGGACATATTTGCCATTTGGCAACTAATTTCCACTAAAAAAATCCCTGATAGACATCTAAAATTATTTCTTCATTTCATTTGCAAATGCCTTGCATAAAGCATCTTGACCTCCAAATATGATATCATCAACAAAAATTTGAGCTAGTAAAATATATTTACCTCCTTTTGTCTTCAAGTATAGATTATTGTTATCAGTGGTCTTCTCAAAACCAATCTTCATGAGATAATTATGAAGCCTTTCATACCATGCTCTTAGGGCTTGCTTTAAACTATATAAATCTATGTGTAGTCTACATAACATGTTCTTGTTGTTTGGATCAAAAAATCCTTCAGGTTGTTCTATGTAAAATTCTTCTTCTAATATACCATTTAGAAATGATGACTTCACATTCATTTGATAAACTATGAAACCTTTGTATGCAAAGTAAGAAACCAGATTTCTTACTCCTTCCAATCTTGCAACCAGGGAAAATGTTTCTCCATAGTCTATTCCTTCTTCTTATGCATATCCCCTACAAACTAATCTTGCCTTATTTCTTGTGACTTCACTATTTTCATCTAAATTGTTTCTATACACCCACTTGGTTCTAATCATATTCTTGTCCTCTGGTCTAGGTACTAGAGTCCATGTTTTGTTCTTCTCAATCTGATCAATCTCTTCTTTTATGGCTTTCCACCAGTCTTCATTCTCTAAGAAATGTTTCACTATCTTAGGCTCATGCATGGTGAAAAAACATGTATCAATTTTCATCCTATTCCTTTTCATTGGTCTAGCTTCTTTATCTCCAATAATTTGTGCAATAGGGTGATGTCTTTTGACATACTTTGACAATCTTGGTTCTACTCTTCTTTCTTCAATAAGTCTATCAACTTTAGAATCAGTATGTACTTCTCTATTAGGTAGATCAACATCCCTTTCATGTAAACTTATCTTAAAATCAAAATGTACCTCAACTTCTATCTACAAATTGGCTTCTAAAGGGAACTTGGTTCTTGAATGCAACTCAACATTCATTATATGTGACTTGACAGTCACTTAAACTTGCTATTGATTTCCAACTTGGTTTACAACATCTTTATCAGCAAGCATACTTTCATAAAAGTATATAAAGAATTTGTACTCTTTAGGTTCCTTCATAGGTTCAGCTTCATGTACCTCTATATGTTCATCAAACTTCACATTTGCACTTTCCACAACTTTGTTAGTGTTATTATTCAAACACTTATAAGCTTTACTTCTTGTGGAATAGACAAAGAATATACCTTCTTCACTTTTAGCATCTAATTTACCATCCCTAAAATCCTTAAGAATGTAGCACTTTCTTCCAAATACCTTAAAATGTTTAAAATTGGGTGAGTATCCATACCATAATTCAAAAGGCATTGAATGGGTACCTTTCTTGACTTTTACACAATTCAAGGTATACACAGCTGTACTTATAACTTCTCTCCAATATTTCAAAGAAATTTTTTTCTTCATCATGAGTGCTCTAACATAGTCCATTATAGATCTATTCCTCCTTTCAACAATCCATTTTTGTAGAGGGGTTCTAAGTGCAAAAGTCTATCTCTTGATTCCTCTATCAAGATTTGCATGTCTCCTTTTCAACTCTAGCTAAGTACCACTTAAACATTTTAAAAGCATCATATTTCTATTTCAAAAATATAACTATCATCATCGTAAAATAATCATCAACAAATAGGCTAATGTATTTGTCACCTATGTAGCTTTACACATCAATTGGTCCACACAAATCAATTTGACTTAACTCTAGAATTTATTTAGAGGTGCGAGTCTTACTTTTAAAACTAGATTTTTTTCATTTTTCCTAACTGACATTGTTTTCAAATCATATTGTTAGGTTTCTCTAGTTTAGGAAAAACTTTGACCCTTTTCATGTTATTGATACTAACTAAGTTATCAAAGTTAAGATGACATATCCTCTTGTGCCATAGCCACACATCATCAAATTATACAACAAGACAAGTAGCATCATTCATATCAAGATAAAATAGATTACCTCTACTCTGATCACCTTTTCCAATTAGTTTCCCATCAATGTTATAGATCTTTTCTATCTTGTTCTCAAACTCAACTTTGCAACCTAAACTATTCAGTTGTGACACACAACAAGTTATAGTTAAGTCCTTCTACATAATAATCATTGACACACATGATCTTTTCTGTGAGTTTGATTAATCCTTTTCCTTTTATCAAATAGGGTGCAACATTACCAAACATTACACTATTTCCATCATAATAATCAAGGGTAATGAACTTATAGTTATCTCTAGCCATGTGATGTGGACTAGTGTAGTTTCCTCATCCTCATCAGAATCATCCTTCATTGCATCATACACCACTTCATCATCATGGTTGTCAGACCCATCTTTAGTTTCCTCCTTAGCAATGTAGCAAGACTTCTTTCCTTCATCTTTTTAATCTTTGCTATCCTCATCTCTTTTTCTTATGTATTTGTCTCCACTTCTATTTTTCTTCTTCTCTAAATATCTAGTAGTAATATGACCAGCCTCAATACAATCAAAGCACATGATAGGTAACTTACCATTTAATTTTCCTTTGCCTCTATGAAATCTCTGTACAAACCATGCTTCAAGCTACTCTACATCCTCCTTTTCTATATCACTTTCACTAGAAACCCATTTTATCTTTATATTTTTCTGTTTAGGTCCCTTTAACAATAGTTTAGCTTTGAAAGTAGATTCAATAGTTTAATTTTTAAAATGATCAAAATCAGAGAGTTCAAAGATAGTGAGCCTACCTACCAAACCTTTAAGGGATAGATTACTACCATGTATAAATCTTAGTTCTTGTATGGCAGAAAATATAATAGCATAGATGAGAAGAAGTGTTCTTAGTACTTTTCTCATTATAGTATCATCATCAATGGTACCATTAGCTCCTCTAATAGCATTAACAACATCTTTTATTCTAGAGAAATATCGAACAATGTTCTCACCTAGACTTTTAGATTTGGCTCTCAAAATATTTTTATCTCCTCAATAAATTGTGTGTAAAGCATCCCACATCTTCTTTGTATTGTCACGATCCTTTATGTCATCAAACTTGGAATAACTTAGGGCTGGCTTGCCTCACTAACTTTCTAGGAGCCTTTATCTTTCGGCCTTCCTGACTAAAGTTCTCCTTGATTTCACTCAATCTCCAAAAATAATCTTCCCTTAAAATATAGGGGGGCCCATAGAATTTTAGGGGAGGGTCCCCACCCCATAAAAGTACAGAGGCAATCTCCAACATTTCCTGATTGTTTTATTTCTTCTTTTTTAGATCATCAGTTGTCAGAACTCCAACAAGATCAACATGCTCAATAGTGATGGCAGATTATGCATAGTCTCCAAGGCCTCCTAGGTATAGCTTCATTAGAATTTTCCATACAAGAAAGTTCTCCTTGTTAAGCTTGGGTACCTCTCTTTTAGACATCTTTGATCTTTTGCTTTTAGTACTTTCAAACTGATCCTCCATTCTACTTGGCATTCATACTCTTTAGCTCTAATAGCTTGTTCACCTTTCAAACATTCATACTCTTAAGTCTTCTTACTTTTCATGCCAACTATAGTCTCTTTTGCTCAGCCACTGAATGAAGCAATACCCTTGACTCCTTGTCTTCCTTAGGTTCTTGCACATAACAAAATTTTCTTATGACTAGCCATCTCTATAAATAGAGAATTTAGATCTTTTGCCACCTAACCACAATCATCCATTTCAGGGTTAGGTAGGATTCAATGAATCTATCCACTTTTCCATTTGGTTCCTCTCGAAACTTCCTCTATAATATTCCTTGTATTCTCCATAGAATAGTTTACCTTGAATTTTGTGCCACCATCTCATCATAGTTATCTTCCACATGCTTCACATAATTCAAGAAAATAAAATAGTCAGCTTAGATTCATCAAATCTTCAATTTAACATTATTTTCTATCACTCAACATCTATACTATTCTATCACTCAACCGACACTAGTTCACTCGAAAAACACTAAAGTTTATTGATGCTCGACACCAACTAAATTTTACTTGACATGTACTAACATTCACTCGACTTGCACTATTTTTCATCTTTTCTCAAGAACTATTATTTTTCACTTAGCTTTTGCTGATTTCTGCTCGGCTTGCACTGACTACTTGACAAGACTTGGTAGACACTTTTCTTACTTGATATTTTTCCACTCTCAACTTGAGTAATCTTTCATTTTATACTTTAAGTAAATAAAAAATACACTATAGTATCAATGTCTTACTTGGTCTTAGTGCTTCTTTTACATACCAAATAACTCAACCTTTCTCTAGGTGCTATTGTTATCTCCTCTTTTCATATCCTCTTCATCAATCAACTAAATGATAGGTTTTAGACCAAAAAGTAATCATCTCACCAATAGTTAGCAGCTTTGACATCGTTGAAAAAATAATGATTGTTCCATTACAAGTTCTTCACTTCAAAACATCTCATATCAACAATTTCTTGGCTATTCCACTAGAAGTAAACCTTATAAGTGTTTGACCAAGAAAAATAAAAAGATGATTGAAAGTGAAAAATGTCAAGATTGGTGATTTTTTTGAGAAAAATGTAGAAGACAAGAAGAAAAAGCCATAAGACTACATCAAGTTTGTGTACATTGAATTGATGGAACTAGATTCACTACCACAAATGGATAAAGAACTAAATGATGCACAAAAAGTGAAAACTAATGAAGGTAACCAAATAATATAACATGTAATTCTAAGGTACATGAAACTTAATCACTTTTAAGGTGAAATTATTGGAGATAAGAATGTTGGCATCATGACACAAAGTATGGAAAGGGAAATTACATGTTTGCTATCTAAATTTGAAACTATGATTGTTAAAAATGCATTGAAGGATAATCATTGGGCTAACTCTATGAAAGAGAAACTAGATTAGATTGAGAATAAAAAGAAATAGACTTTTGTACCTAGACCTAATGACAATTTTTTTATAAGTACTAAGTGTATGTTTATGAACAAGATGAATTAAAAAGGCGTAGTGACAGGAACAAGACAAGATTGGTTTGCAAAGCATATGCATAAGAAGAAGGACTTGATTATGTTTAGACTTTTTTCCCTATTGCTAGAGTTGAAGGTGTTATAATAATTCTAGTATATTCTTATTATAAATAATTTAAGTTTTATCAAATGGATGTGAAATAATATACAATTTTGAATGGAGTGTAAGAAGAGGAATTTTACATTGAACAACTTGAAAGTTTTGTTGTTGAAAGAGGTAAAGTCATGGTTTGTAAGTTGAATAAATTTTTTTATGGATTGAAACAAGCACCAAGAGCATGGCATGAAATACTTCATTCTTCTCTTATGAAAATTATATTCATGACTATAACAAGGTATATCTTAAATTTGAAAGTGATGATAGGATATTAATTACTAAAAAAATTGTTGATAACATAATATTTGGAGGAAATAACACATTGAGTAGGTCATTTATAGAAGCAATGAGAAATGAGCTTGAAATGTCAATGATGGGAGAGATCTATTTTTTCATTAAACTTCAAGCACAACAAATGAATAAAGGGATTTATATTATTCTAGTATGTTAAGGATATTTTTATTTTTATTTTGGATGGAAGATTAAAGATTTGTAGGAACACCTTTGATCACAATATGCAAATTATCTAACGAAGATGAATCTAAAGAGGTAAATGAAACTTTATATAGATCTATCATTAGTAAATTGTAGTATGTTGCGCATAGTAGATAAGATATTGCTCATGAAGTTGGTAACACCTATGATCAGAAGTTGCAAATTATCTAAAGAAGATGAATAGAATGAGGTAAATGAAACTTTATATGGATCTATTATTAGTAAATTGTACTATGTTGTTCATAGTAGACTAGATATTGTACATACAATTAGTATAGTTGCAATATTTTTTTTTAAATACTAAGGAATCACATATGGTTAATATGAAGATGATTTTTATATATTTCAAAGGAACAAAGGAATAGATAATTATGGCCTATGGTATGGTAAAAATAGAAATTCTAGTTTGAATGTGTTTACTGATGTTGATTGGGATGATAATGTTAATAGTAAAAACAAAAGTAGTGGAACATTCTTTCTTGGTGAAATATTAGTGTCATGGACAAAGAAGAAGCAAACTTGCATTTCATAATCTAGTGCAAAGGCATAGTATGTTTCACCTTCTATTATTTGTCAACATGAGATATGGATAAAACAAATTTTGAATGGACTCATGAGAAGGTCACATAACTATTTATTGTGAACTGTGATAACATTAGCGTAATATATATTTATGAGAATCCAATGATCCTCTTGAAGATAAACCATATAGAAATGAAGTATCATTTCCTAAGGGAAAACACACAAGAGAAATAGGTAATGCTTGAGTATGTGCTTACTAGAACAAGTTGTCGATATATTCACCAAGCCACTACCAAAGGGTATCTTAGAATATCTTAGAGGTAAATTATGGGTTACTCTCTTATCGACAATTAATTTGAAGAATATGTTGGTTGCATCAGCTTGTATGTACCTAATTAGAATATCAAATGTTTGAATTGATGTAGAGGAGGACTAGACTCCACTATGTGAGAAGTGTTCACATGTTAATGTGAGAATCCTAAGTTTTATTTTGTTTTGCAGTGATGAGAAAAAGGATAAAGAAATGATCTAGAAAAGAAAAACCTAAAGAGGAGTAAAGAAGAGACACATGCAAGAATGATTTTTCACCTTTGGTATTTTTGTCAAAAGGGGAGGATATTAGGTTTATGAGGGATAATGTAATAGGTAGAAAATAATAAAATGGGGAGGGATGCTATAGGTAAGAAGTATAATCATAGATGCATGGATTACTATCATGAGTCAAAGTAGAGTGAGATAAAGTAGAAAAGATGAAGTAGAAAGATGAAGTATTGTAATAGGGGGAGTATTATAATGAAGATGAGTAATTCCATCAAAATATTATAGTGATATGATATCACAAGGTTTCCTTGATTTGGATGTTGTCATCAATGAATGCATATAAGTGATAATTTTTCTATCAATTCCAAAGGAAGAGATTGGTTGCATAACTAATGTAATAATGAAGTGAATAGCTATTGAGGGGAGACATTGGTACAATTGATGAATTTATTATTGCAATGATGTTACATGATGAGTTCATAAAGAATTTATATAGATTTGATTACAATTGAATCAATTATTTGGTTATCATTAATGTCAACTATTTGACTAAGTTTTTTTAGCATGTCATATTGATTGGAAAAATCATGAGTTATAGTAATAATTATGTGTTTCTATCCTACAGGAAGGTTAAGCTATGTGTCATTATGCTATGCTTTTGATAGAGCCTATTAATGTGAAGAATTGAGTGAGCTATGTATGATGAGATCAAACTTGGTAATTGCTAAAATAGTTAGTGATAAATAGTTAAGTGATTCTCAATCTTATTCTATATTAATAATGTATTTGATGGATTGATCATAGGATATTATTAATGACAAGGTGCAAATGATGTGGTTAATATAGAACCTAATAATGTAAACAAGAAAAGGTATTCCATTGATCTAGAAGTGAGGTAAATAGGAAAAAATGTGAACAAGTGAATATGAAAATATGTAAATAAGTAAAGGATAAACAAGGAAAAAGGTAAAGGTTGAATATGTGATGTAGAATAGTTGATGAAGATTTGTGGAGTGGTGACAAGATTCAAATTATTATTGAGATTGATGATGATTTTCAAGAAGTAAAAAGGTATTTGTGTAATTTTTTTAAAGGATTTGACAAAACATTGATCAAGGTATGTGCTTGAGGAGGATTCTTCAAGAAGTTTCTTTTTGGTCAAAATGGCTTGTGAGATGAAATAATTTCCAAAGAAAATTTCAACTATGAGCCGATGCACTTGGAGGAGAATAATTTATGAATTGTTAGATGCATTGTATCTTGATAGATTTGATCTAAATCATTGGATCTATGGTTCATTAAGAAAATGGAAGGAATTATAATTAAGGGTAGGAAAATGAAGGAGCAGGTTGTTGATTGTGGAATTGGACAAGGTTGCAGTGATCCAGAAAGTGCAGGAATCAAGTGCGATCATGATAGACAAGAGTTTTGAGTATGTTAAATAGTTGTAGTACCTAATTGGATCTAATCATGAAAAGGTAGTACAACTCACATATCACTTTCCTTGTGTTTCTCTCTAGCCATTATTATAACAAAATATCTTAATAGGGTGGACCTAACAGTCCCTATTGTTAAATCCTCTAAATATGTGGAATTTGAAAAGAGTGTTCAAAAATTCTCTAACCAAATTTCTCCTAGTAGGGAAAATACTTTAACATGTCTATGGGTAAATCCCCTAATCAGGTAGCTCCTGACAATACTTTTGTAAACCCTTAACCGAGCAAGCTCCTTATAAGGCATATTCCAGAAGAGTACAGAACTTGTGAGCATCATCTCACACTACATTTTTTACCCAATTTGTGTTTTCATGAGATACATATGGTGTTTTCATTGTGTGATTTATTTTCTTATGGTGCGTATTGTTAAATTTCATTTTCATTTAATGTTGATTGAATTTTTAAGAGGTTAACATTTTGAGGAAGGTTTTAATCAGTGAACTTGTTGAGATTTGATTTGATTTGGTGATTACTGATTCACCCTCACTCTTAGTGATTAGACCTATATTAAAAAAAGCTACTCCCTCCATAGGTTGAAAATGAATAGCCACACTCGATTATTTCACTACTCGTAGATGCAAGTTGTAGAGGGTAAAATATGATACCCATTTTAAAGGATAATAGAAAAGTAAAGAAGGTACATGATACATTAATCTTCAAGGGAAGTGAGAAGATAAAAGATAAACATAAATATAGTGGGATAGACATGGAAGAAATACACATAATACACTCTTGTTAAAAAAGAAGAGAAATGTGACAAGGGCACAATACCCATATTTTAAGAAGAGTAAACTTGCAAAGGTTGTAAAGAAAGCTATAGTATGCATTTGAGGATATGATAATTTTTTTTTTTTTTTACTATAATGCAATAATTTTCAATTGATGAAATTTCTCAAGGTCTATAGATACACATTTACATATGGTGTTTCCCTTATTTTGGACAACCACTAGGGTTTATATAGACTTATCCCTTGGGGTTATAGAATAAAAATCTCACCTTTAAGGTTCAAAATAGTATAACATAAGTTTGGGCATAGTTTGATGAATGGGTCTCATGAAAAAGCTTTTAGAGGTTGATGTTGACCATGGTTGTAGACTAGTTGTTCTTCATTTTATCCTTTTATTAGGTTGGGGTGGTAGTGGCTTTCTTTTTTATCTTACATTTACATGGTCAATGTTTTCCTTCGTCAGAAAGGATTTTCTTAAGATTCTCTAGACCAGAACTGGATACATGGCGATGAGTATGTAGGGAAATGAGTTATGCACTTTCCTTTTGAATGGAAACGACTAGGAGGGACATCCATAGACTTTCCAAGTGTTCTTGTCATTCCTTTTAAACAATTTCATTGGGCATATGCAACGATGCCATGCTTCATTGGGGATAGTTACTTTATTTTTAATCTTTAGCAAAAGATAACTAATTGGTAGACATTGATGGAAATTTTGACTAGATTGAAGTTATAGGATTATGTGCTAGCCATAGTAGATATAGTATACAAAATCCATAAAATAGCCATTGTTTCCAAGAGGCTAGAGATAAGTTGGGCTAGTTGTGTACAACTAAGAAAACAAATTTATAGATTACTTGTAACATATAAAGTGAAAAATCAAATAGAAAATATGGGGCTTAGCCAACCTAACCTAGATAACACAACTTGATGCACTATTAAACATTAGTATTACACAAAGCCATCAATGCTCTCTTATAAAATCTCCACTCCACTTCTTTTCTCTAGTAGAGATCTATGCTTATATTCATCCATCCTAAGTCATCTTACTAGAAGACACAACTCTTTTTTCAAAAAATTAATAAAGAAGGATGAAGAAGTTTTTTTAATCAACATTACCGTATTGTTACTTAACTATTGGGTTCTTTTCTTCTCATGCTAGGTTGATTGATGTAGACTATACAACTAGAAAAGTTCAAATGGGCTTTCCCACTCTATCACACAACTAACAAACTTCCAAATCCTCAACCTTTTCACAAGGTTATAATCAGTCTCAATCCTCCAAATGCTAAGAGAATTAAGACAACCAACTTCTTCAAGAATCCAAGGAAAAAGAAAAAAGTTCACCCATTTTATGGCTTCAAGACCTAATTCCCACAACTAGGTCAATATAAGAAAAACACCATAAAGGTTTTCTTCAGGGATTATAAGGTATGAAATGGACTTAGGGTAACCCAAAATACACCACTGGTTTTATTTCCACACTTCCACACTTCCACAATCTATCAAATCCCAATTTCACCTAGTAGCCCTATTAGCGCTCCTTAAGAGGTTTTAGAGGTCTAACTTCCAAAAGCCTCAAACAATCCATAAAAAATTTAGGGTTTTAGATACCCTTTTTAGAGTTATATGCAATCCCAAAGCATCAAATTTCAATCCTACTCCAACACTCCCTTTCCTTCACTAAGCAACACAGTCCTAATTGGCCAAATTAGGCTTGGTTTACAAAGAAACCATGGGGAAATGGGTTCATGGAGACACACCCAACACTCAGGAATGAATTTTTACCCTACTCCAACTTATTCCCAAATGATCATCCCTCCAACAAGTGCCCTCCTCTTGTTATGCTCCAAACAACACATTCAGAAGGTTAAATACTCTTAGGTACTTGACCTAGGGCTGGTTAGGAAAAATAGAAACACATCTTGCCTAGTCATAAAACCTTGGAATCACTAAGAGGAACCAACTAAATTCCATTTCCAAAGAGGCCATGAAAAAATAATTGTAGGAATCACAATTATAAGTCCATCTTTGGATTCTACACAAAATTGTTGTCTTGTATACCCGCATGCACCAAAATTTGAATAACTTAAACAAAACTCAACAAAAAAAGGATCAAACCAAAAGAATTATAAATTTATATAAAATATATTCTTCAAAAAATAATTATATCAAGCCTACCAATCTATATAATATGGAAGAAATACAAAAAATAGTGAAAAAATGCTTCAAAACTGAAAAATCTCTTATTGCAACTTCTCCCAATCCTTACAATCTACCCTTTGTGACCTCAAAAAAGAGGTATTTATAAATAATACATCTATCCAAATGGTTATAAATATTATTTTATTAGTTATAACTCCTTTTCAACCAAGTTGCATTTTAAAGCAACTTTTACAACTTTGCAATTTAGCAATTTTGCACAAAAAGTGCAACTTTGGAAAATTTTTAGCCCAGGATTCTAGGACTTGGGAAAGGTTCCAACTTAATAAAAATCAACTAAAAAAACATAATCCTAGGCTATCTTGAACAAAAAGTCAAAAAGACCCAATTTTCCTAATTATCAACTTTTGATTATAAATTGCACAAAGTGGCTTAGGCATACGTAAAGGTGTCTTTTCATTACAACCATGGAATTTTCATCCAGGACTTACTTATTTTAGCCTAATTAGGGGAGAAACCAAAACATTAAACTAAGACCCACACTAGTGCCTTGGTGTTCTACACCATTGATATAAAATTTAAAAAATTCTATGTTCAACAATTAGTACCTAAGGGCGCTTGGCTCACTTGAAACTAAAGGATAGAGAATTTAGGATTATATCCATTAACATCTGTTACAACTTGTTTTCATGAACTTAATTATTAGACACACCATACACTTTGATTGAGACAAAATAATAATTTCATATCAACTATTGATTATATGTGCATTCATAAATACTGATTGTTAAATGATTAATTATTGCATAATTATTTTAAATGCAAGTAATTTTAATTCTTGATGATAAATTATTGTATTGATATCACTAATAAATCTTGAAGTTTTATGGGTAAATTGATAAGAGTGAATGAATTTTGTACCAATTCCAATATGATATCAAAGTAGGTTTTGAAAGAGGCCCCTCTAGTGTTCACCCAATCATTTTGAGTTTTTCAAGTTGATAAGGTAATGGGTTAGTAGACACCATAGACCTTGGATGACCACATGATTATTGTAAGTCAAGCAACATAAGAAAAGGTTCAAAATTTGGAGTTTTTAGTGTCTTCCCTTCTTGCATATTTTCCAATGGCATTAGTTGATATGTTCAATCTTGTAATAAATGTCTTGCTAGATTCCATTCATGTACATCACCTTTTTATAAGTAGTGGTTTTCATTAAACCAAAAGATCGATCTGTTAATGCCCAATACAACTACTAGAAGTATAGAATGCAAGAGGTCATTAAGCCATGTCACTAATCCTGAAGGAGAACATTGATAGTTAGTAGAACAATCCTCCCCTTAACATTAACCAAGGGGATTCTAATGAAGGGTGTTCCCCTTAATACTACAAATACATAACAAAAATAGAGAAATGATAACTTGTGAGAACAAAATATGGTCTTATTATTATCTCCAAAAGTATGCAATTATAGATTTTAGAAATACTATTTATGCAAAGTCACATGGGAGCCTTCCTTACAAATTCAACAAGATAGCTATGAACCACCCATAGAAATTTCATAAATAACCCTACATGCCTTTCTTATATGAGTAATTTTCCACTATTTGAGAAGGTTATAGACATTTAGTCCTAATGTTTGAAGCTAACCAATTGGAAAAGTATATTATTTATTACATTGAATCAACTCAAAATAATTACAAATTATATTTTTAGGATTTTTAGGTTACCCTAATTTTGGAGACCATAACTTACAAACCATTGACTTGATTGGATATTATAACCCATTTTTAGAAATGACAACTCCTATTCTAAAATGGGTGATTGTGCAAGCATCCATAAACTTATGCTTGACCTTGTTTTAGAGCCTTTAAGGCCTTCAAAATTGACCTCAAATTTTTTATACCAAAAATTTATATTGAAAGTCTATAATAACTTCACTAATACATAAGATAAGGAAATGAAACTCATCCAGCAAGCTGATGTATCTAAGATGAACTGCCACCTTTGAAATTAGAACATTCTAAGCTCATATGACCAACTTTCTAAAAATAGTAAGCTTCTACAAATAGAAACTTTGTACTAAAAATACCCTTATTAATGAGATAAAACTATAAATATTTTTGGGTGATTCAAGATTGTCCTTACACCTAGGATGCTCCTGCATTAGATTCAGAACTGTGACCAAGATTTTATACCACTTGTTACAATCTAAGATTTCTATTGCACCAAAAGATCAACCTGTTAATGTCGAATACAACCACTAGAATTAAAGAACATAGAAGGAAACTAAGCCAGGCCATGAATCTTGAAGAAGACTTTTTATAATTGTTACCAAGCTTTCATACCACTTATTATAAGCTAGGATTTCCATTGCACCTAAAGATCAACCTGTTAATGTTTGATACAACCATTAGACTTATAGAACATAGAAGGGAACTAAGCCATGCCATGAATCTTGAAGGGGAATGTTGGTAGCTAGTCCAACACATCTTTCCCTTTCATTATGTACTTTCCTTCTATAATATTTCTTATTTTTTATGTCCATTGTGTTCAATTAAAAAAATTGAAAAAAGTATAGTTTTTAGTATCTATCTTATTAAAACTTTCATTAGAATTAACAAGGAGATTGATGGGGATTCTTGAGGATTGAATGCAAGGATAGGGAAAAGTTTATTCTTAGTTTTAAATAATATTTTATTGAGAAATTAAAAAATGTGGAGGTAAGTGTATTGTTGACTTGGAAGTGAAAATATGCCATCCTTAAACATCACACACTAAGGGAAAAATTATGCTTGGGAAAATTAAGTCAACTAGATTTTTAGTCTAGGAATCAAGCTTTAGTGTGTGATGTTTAGGTCATTTAGTGCTAGCTAGGTAAGAAATGATAGCTCCCCCATTATGAGAAATAAGAGGGGTATACTTCAAATCAAAGGGCCTTAAGAAATGAATCAAAGGTAGGAAAATCCTTTGTATAGATATCACTAATATCAATCTCAGTGCTTGGGTAAACTAATTATCATATAGAATAAAAATTCCCTTTGACTGATTTAGGGACATAATAATGGACTGTAATTGTACCAAAAGCTTCTCACAATATTTCTCTAAACTTAGATCCATAAATTTATGGAAGTATGTCATAGTTCTATATAGGATTATGTGCATCAACATGGAGTACCACTAGAAATTTGATATTGATCCATTATGTAACAATGCCAACCCCTCATTCATCTTTTCCTCAAAATTTATAGGATAGTTGTAGATTATGGTGTAATGTGGACTTTAAATTTGAAGGCACATCCACAAGGTATCCCTAGTAAAACATCCATTATTAAGTCACCCTAAGAGTTGGAACATAGAGATGTGTGTATTAACAATTCATCTCTCAAAATAATTAACCTTAAGAGGGCTCCTTTCCTAGTTCTTCCAAACTATATTTTACTCCCCCAACTATCTCCAAGTTTGCCTCAAGAAATTTCTTTGAATCTTGTCAAGGGTATGAGTATATAAGATTATTAATCTTTAAAAAAAAATCCTCCTAGGTAGATGAATCTTTATTCAAATAAAAAATGACCCTAATTTCAGCAACAATGATCTTTATCAAAATTTCTTGCTTCAAATCCCAATTTTATTTGATAATGGGTCCATACTTCTCAACCATAATCAACAACAAGTCAACATACAGGAAAGGAACCACCAATTTCCCCAGATTATATTACAAAATATTCCATAGCAGGCTACCCATATCTGATTGGCCATACCATTTCCTAAATATCTCTAACCCTAGTGTTGGCGTAAAGGAGTCCAGAACCCAACCATACTTATCCTTTAAATTAGGGAATATCTATGTCCCTAATTTGGTCCATTCAGTAGTAATCACTTCATCCATGGTCAACCCAAACAATTAATCAAGAAGATCATAAAAATATACCTATCCTCATCTTTCAACTTTCCATAGTTTATTGGTTTTGGCAACATGGTTACAATTTACAAAAACTATAAGTTCCTAGGGTTTGTGGATATTAGGGTAGTATAATAACAATGATTTCTACAAACATCTAAATCCCAATTTCAACAAGAAATTCATAGAAAAGAAACACCCTAGTTCAAAATAAAAAAAACCCTTTGATACAACTATTTCAAGTTAGGGCACGAAACTTATAAATTTTTGATCCACAATATCCAAGGACTTCAAACTGAAAAAATTCAAAAATTCAAAAAATTTCATATTGAAAAAAAAATCTAGGTCTTAGAAAATGGCTCTTTCAGAGGTCTTCTACTCAAAATTTGAAGTTGAGAGTTTCATTGTACTTAAAATTGGGTAGCTAAAGGTTCGCCATTTTAGGGACCAAAATTAGATTTTTTAGTTCTTCTTTCCAATGGTGTAGATAGTGTTGAATTTAGAATTCTAGTTCAAAATTTATGACCCTGGTAAGTTGGGGTAAATAAATATGTAGTTTTTGAATAGGTTTTAGAAAATATTGTTATTTTATTATAGCCATACATACATTTTAAATCCATGGCTATGGTGACCTTTATGTTTCATCATTGTATATATTCTTATCTTTTTCAATAATAAAATGGCATTTACTTTGTATATGACTCTTTTCAAGTTTTTGCAAGTGTTTCCAAAAATTTAATATCGATATCACAAGCATTTGAATCACATGAGATATTGTTGTTTCAACCCATTTCATAAATTAGATCAATGGTATTAGAGCTAGAACACTCTTGTATGCCAATTTACACAAGAACTGCCTATCAAAGATTAGGATTGGCTAGACAATATTTGCCTATATACTCTCCTTTGTGGTGCATAAAACCAAAGATGTTAGATAATTAATTATACACTGTTAAGGAGACAATGAAAGAGGCTTTGACCAAGAAACAACAGAGATGATGAATCCATTTTCCCAAATATTGCAGAACCAACATTCACCTAGTTTGGTAGCACCATTCCATGGAAGTACCCCTTTTAAAGTACAAGTAAAGTTTGATATCCCAAAATTTGAAGGAAAAATTGATGTCAATGCTATTGATAATTGGTTATCAAAATTGGATTGATACTTCTCTATGAATCATTACTTTGATGTAGAAAAAAATATTTTCCCTTCAGAAAGATGAAAGTCATGTGAAACTAGCATGGGAACCAAAATTATTGAATAAAGAAAGAGAATCACTTTCTAGAGTAAGGCTAGGAATACTCTTTGATAACAAGCCCAAATGGCGAGAATTTGTGGAATACATAAAAGAATCACACTTGCTTGAATATTTATATGGACAGAAATATATAGAATGGTAGTTGCTTCAATAAAAGAGGGACCAATTTGTACAATATTACACCAATACATTCCATGCACTTTTTGCAAAATTTGGTATAGAAGATTTAGAGAAGCACCAAATTTTTAAATATCATAGTGAGCTTTATAGATATATTCAAAATGATATGGAGTTCTTGAATATTGAAACATTAGCAACTACCTTCAAATATGCTACAAAAATTGAATAAAAATTCAAATAGTAAGGGAAAATAGATTACTTTTTAAATACTAATCCAAGGGCTAAAGGTAGCAATAAATTTGTAGGAAAATAAGTGAGCAAGGACCCTCCCTCAAATCCACCCAAAAATATGTGTTGGACTTCCAAAAAGACAAACATATACATGCATGTGGTTTGAGGTACAGAAGAACCCAACCCATAACACAAATGAGTGTCAAAGCATTAAAAACATGATGAAAAAAATACAAGGAGAGGAAGTTGAGCTTAAATCAACATCAATAATTTTTTTTTGATAAACAAAATAATGATTGTGATAGAAGAATACCCTATGAACTAGTTGCAACAACAAAAGTGGTGCCCATGAAGATGAAGAGAGATGATTCCATTCACATATGTGGGTTGATGAAAAGCCTCTACATTTTATTGTTGATAGTATTTGAAAAAATAGCTTAATTTCTATGGAGATAGTCAAAAGATTAAATCTAAAAATGACAAGAATCCCTCAACCATTGTAATGCCCATGCTAGATAACCTAAAAGGACAAAGTTAAATGTTACTAAGTTTAGAGAATAATTTTTTTGAATATATTTTAGTTGCTTTGTTTACCTAATAACAGATGTGAGAGTCCTAATAGGTTTCCTAATTCCATTTTTTAACAACAATTTTCAGTTTACCAATCATAATGTGTGATTCAAATTAATAAATACCTCATGGTTGTAGATAAATTGAATCTTTCTTGACTTATTTTTATTTTAATTATTACAATATAATTACCTATACAAAAATTTGTCTTTGATTAATATCCATTCATGATTATCTTTTCTTAGTTCATTCAACCTTTACTTTGATTTTCATTAATCCCATTTAAAAAATTTAGGATAAGAACAACCACTTTCTAAATTAGATCTTAAATATAACTTTAATCTATGCTAGTACACATAGTCATCCTTATAGGAGTAAGGTAAGAGACCAAACATTTAGATAGACTTACCTAAACATTTATTCATAAATTCTAAATGATATTTCTACAACTTTCATTTTCAAATTAGGAGCTAATGTCCTAAGCCTTATAACCAAATGCATCTACTTAACATTCAATAAAGGTACAAAAATTAGATTTAAACCATCAACCATACATATAAACCAAATAATCTTCTATTCACTAATTACTTAGATTGTTTATTTGATAACATTATGCAAAGTACATTTAAAAAAAATTCTTCATACATATTATCATTATCATCATCTAAATATAAGGAAATATGCAATGTCATAGCATCATCATAAATTCTTTCATATTTTAAAATAATATAATATATCCACATATCCCTTAATTTCCCCTAGAGATACCCTTTACCCTTTTAAATAAATTTTTAATCCATGATACATAAACATATACATATGAACTTGTACTCTCTTCAAGAGGTTACATTATAATATTATATAGATTTCTTCCAACGAAATGCAACATATAGACTTCAAGAAATAATTTTCATCCACTACTCAACAATGATCCGTATAAAGCCATCCATGAACACTCAAATGGTACCTCCAATTAATTTTACCACCCAACCATGTGGAACCATAAATGGTCTGCTCCTCTGATCTAGGAGATGAGATCATGATCCAAAAAGGTTCTAAGGTAATGTAGGGTATAGGATTCACCCAACCAAACATTCAACACACAAGGATAAACCTTCACTGGACTTCCAGAGGCAAAAAAGAGAGAGTGAGGGCTTGGAATACAACTAGGTGAGATTCTTTGCATACCCCTCAAATGTTGGGATCAACATCTTGAACCATTGTCACCTTGCATCATCTAGGCCTTATACAGAATGACATTTGGTCCCTGTAATCCAATAGAGAATATGTGGCCTTAACACACTTTCCTTAATATTAGGATCATCATCTTGAACTATTATCATCATGCCACATCAAGATCTTATACAAGATGACATATATAGTCCCAGTACTCCAACATGATAAGTGTGTTTCAAATCTCTTATCTTGATTAATGTGTTAACCAAAACCCCTAGTAATCCAAATATATTTAATTAATGTTTCCACTTGATTACAAAATCATATGTAGAGCCAACCTACTCCGGGCCCTGATCTTTACTACATAGGATCCTCCAATAAATGCTTCTTGGTCCCAACACCTATGGTGAGCCACTCACCTAGAACACCTAACCCTACTCCACAACATTCCACAAAGAAGGTTAAAAAGAGAACCTATATTAAGGTAATACATTCTTAGGTTCACCCCGAAATCTTAACCATTTCCATCTAGCACTCTCAAAACACTGTATGAAATATTTATCATAAGAAAAAGATAATAAAAATAATAGAATTAATACTGAGACTAACTACTTAAATTCTTAGGAACCTCTAGCAACCTTCGAAAAACTAAGAATCACAACAACTTAATCCATGGGAAAAGGGGATGCCCAAACAATTAAAACACTTCTGAAAATATCAAATATAAAATATTAGTAGAATAATGTCATGTTATTAATTAACAATGTTGTTTATTAATTGCTAATAGTTAACATTTAATTAACTCTAAAATTTAATTTTGTCTAATATTAATCTTATTTTCACCAAATATGGTAGGGTTTAATTTAGAAAGATGTATTAAATAAAAATATGAATAAAATAATAAAATTCATTCCTACTTCTCTTCTTTCTAAGTCCTATTAGAGAGGGGAGTAGAACTTGGAACCTCTTACTTATGAAGGCTACAATTTACCAATATGTTAAGTAATTTTCTTAAGAATATTATCCTATTATTTGTATTTTAAATAAAAGCTAATCAATATGGAATTAAAAATAAATAAGATTAAAATCTAATACATGAATTATCTATATTTGTTAAAATTTAAATAACATCATTGTTTAAATTAATTAAATAGCACCAAGCTATTAAATATTGATAATTAATAATATGTTCTTTAAAGTAAAATTTTAAATATATTTATTTCTTTTTAGAATCATTGATTAAAGATTATATATAATCTTTGTATATGGAGTAGTCCTATCTTTATCTTAATATGGTTTTCTTTGACATAATTCATAATGTAACCTAATATTTTATTTTATTTTATTTTAAATCCCTATAATCTAGGCATTCCTATAATTTTGGTTATTAACTTGCCTTATTTTCTTATCCACTTCAACCCTATGTTATTAATTTCTATATTATATTTTGTCCTTTTAATGTAGTAATTGTTGGTCATTTTTGCCTTCCCACCAAAATTGACATATTTGAATTCGAACATAGAAACATTCACATATTTGAAAATTCAAATAAAATGGTACACAAAAAACACTTTATGCTAAAACCTTAGGTTATATTTTAATTTCTAAGTGATTGTGTACTTTAATACTTCCATGGGCCTGCATCTTCCCCATCATCAAATCTTTTGTAATGCATGACCATCGCTTTGTCACCTTGTAGAAATGTTCGCCCTTTATTTCATGTGACAAAGTGACATCGTACTATGTGTATGTGTGGGTCCAAGTTAGTTTGGTGGGCTACCTATTATTATTTTCTACCCTCTCTGTCAAATCAAGCATCATCTATGGTTATCATTATGTCGCTATGCAGAGATGCAAGGGAGTTATTTTATGTGACATAGCGATATTGTGACGTGTGTATCTGGTGATGTCATTCCCTTTGTAGGCTGAAAAGGTGAAAGTTGGTTAGATAGGTTGGCATACAAATGAGTTTTGATTGGTTTTGATCTTGGCATAATCAATAAATTTGTTGTGTCTTTTTGGGTCATTAGATGGAGGAAGATCAACGTCTCTCGCTATGTTGCTATAGAAAATTGATCGATCTTTAGTTATAGCAACATAGTGAGGTCTTGATGTGTGTCCCCAATGGGCCCCCATTTCTCTAGATTGCAAAGGGTGAAAGTCAAGGCTATGATAATATGACCATGTTTCGTGTTACAATCTTATGATCTAGCATAAGATTGTGAAGTCAATTGCCATGGCCATCGATGTTATGATATGCAACTACCATAACATTGTAGAAGCCTATGTCACAAGAAATGGTGAGAAGGATTACAATATTATGATATATGGTTATCATAAGATTGTAGGTGCAGCTGCAAAGGTTTTCTGAGGGCACAAAGAAAAGGGTTTGTCGTATCATCATGGTGATCATAAGATCATGAAGAAAGTTTAAAAGAAGCCTAATGTTATGAGGAGTTGATGATCATAAGATCATAGAGATTATCAAGAGTGTCCCTGACCATAAGATAGGTTGATAATTATAAGATTGTAGGACCTGGGTTGTAATTCCCCGCCCAGAGATCCTTGGAAATGAGGATGATTAACAACTAAGAATTTTTTTTTTTAAAACCAAGTGTAAGTGCACATGATAATAGCCTACACAGATCATAAAGATCGCAACAGAAGATAGAAAAACAACCAACACTAATGGATCTGCAAACACCACTACTAACCAAAACATCAACAAGATAACAAAAAAGATCAACCAAGCTAATAGACAAATGCTGACTCCTAAAAATTGGCTAAGTCTGAAATCTTGAAGCGCTGAAATTTGGCTAAGTCTGGATTTTTGAAGCCCTAAAATTTTCTAGAATCTTTATCTTACCTCGTAGAGGTCTGGAACCTATCTCAAATGAATCGTTGCATATATTAAAATATATCTTAAGTATAAGGAATTAAATATTATACTTAAACGATATATTTTAAACTCCAAGTGACTGACTATAGAAATACACACAACTAGAATCAAAATGCAACACCATAGGGTTGAAGAACACCAAAGAGGGTATCCAAATCAACTCTCAAAAAGTTTGGACTAGACCAAAAAGTGCACGCTACCCGCTCGCATAGGTTTTTACAAAAACTAGGTGATACTTTAATACAACAAAAAAAGTATCATGCAACATTTCTAAAGAAGGAGGGCGACACTTTTAGGGACTGGGCGATACTTCTCCCAAAGGTGTGCGACACTTTAAGAGTGTTGTACAACATTTCTTACAAGGAGGTGCAATACTTTCTAGTATCACATGATATTTCTCCAAGAGGCATGTGATAGAGTTAGGGGATGCATGATATAGTTTCAATGGGTGTGCGATACATTTTTGTGTTGCACCATGCTGATAAAAGGTCACCGAGGAAACTAAAGAAAACCACTTAAGGAAAAACAAAAGACTAAAACTGAGTTCAGGACCTCTACACCAGGGAGTACTGGATCCACATCTCAAGGCAAGAACCCTCAAATCAAATAAGAAAATAAAAAAAGAATAACATCTAACCATCTAACAGATAAGAGTAAAAGTGCAGAAGGAACATTGCAATGAATTAAAGCAACACTGCAATAACTGAAATAACATCGCAATGAACAGAATAACCAAGTAAGTACGTGGTTCCTCCCAACTTTTAATGGCATCATAAGACCATCGTGGGCCCTAGCCATCCCCCCATGCGTAACATCCCAAACCCCTGAACAAATCATTGGTACTGTCGTAATAGGGACATCACTACTAAACATGCTAAAAACCAAAAGCATATGGAAATCTAACATGCTAGTAGTACAATAGAAGGTAAATCTACAAGTAGATAACATCACCTATCACATGCTAATCATCATAGTAAGGAATGTGTTAAAGCTAAGATCATCTAAACATGATAACAACATCCCAATGAAAGCATAAATCACAGGAAGCATACTCTGTAAACCAAAGTACCAAGTGAACACATCCAACAATAGTTGCACTAGGATATAAGATTATTTTTGTACATCAGTCCCTAGCAGTGGTGAAGATAGCTATGCCTCCCAACCATGTGGCACCCATAGGTCCACACCCACTATGTTGATGGAGATAATGATCCAACCAAAAATGCATGCAGAACAACATCCATGGCTAACACACATGCCAAATAGTATGATGACTAAAACCAAGACAAAGGCAAGGCATAACTACAGGTTGTAGTTAGACATTTCAAAGGGCTACTAAGTAGGGGCTAACATCATGGAGAGTCACTTGGCATCGACAAGCCCAAGCTGGTACTGACAGCTCTCCACTTCCCAACAGAAGGAGCACATCCTAAATCATTTTATTATCTTTAAGTTTTTATTACCACCCAATGTTTACATTTAATTATCACTTGATTACAAAACTTCTGCATGCCAACCCTCAGGAAAAGGGTACTAGGTTGTGAAGATAGAAGCCCCCTCCATATGCTACCCTACCCTACCCATGCTCATCCAATGATGAGTGCCCACAGGCATGAAAATTGACAACCCAACCCCAATGATCACAACTTTTGAAAGTACCATAGAAGATTGGGCCCCATAGGTCACCCGACATATGTACTCATGTTTGGCACACCACCATCACGAAGATAAACAGAAGGACTAGATGAGAACCCAAACAGAAAGTCAATCAACTAAAAAAAAAATTGGAATGATGAATGCTACATGCATCCCAATGCAACAAAAGATGCAAAAGTGGTTTGATGGATATCCAAACAGATCATCTAGGTCCAGGAACCACATTGTGCTGAGGAAACTTGAGAAAATAGAGCGACATGCAAAATGAGGTAAAAATTCCAAATTTTGGAAAAATTCCAAAATTAAAACCCATTTGGCCTTTGGGTGCAAAAACCCCAAAAATCCAAAAATAACTGAAATTGGACACCATATGCAAAAATAGCCAGCATAATGGCTCAAAAACCCAAACCCCCATTTCAAAAATAGGGAAAATATTCATACCCAACCAATCGGGCAGAACCAACATACAAAAATGGAGGGGAACACTAGTTATCAGCCTCCTAACATATTGCTATAAGAAATAGAAGTAGAAACAAAGAAAAAATAGTAAAATAGGATGACCCTACCTGACAGCAAAAGGGGCTAAAATTGAAACTCGTAGAATAAAAAAAATAATCCGCTGAAACTGACAGCAAAGCACAAACTCCCCAAGCTGAATCCAACGAGACCAACCTCGTAAAGATCCCATGCTCACAACTCCCAGAACAAACAAAAGAAGAATCCTTCAGAAGAGGATTTACACATTTTCTCTCATAATTCTATTTCCAAAAAGTGAGAAGTGAATAATGAATTCAAAGTGAGAAGTGAATAATGAATTCAAAGTGAGAAGTGAATAATGAATTCACTTTTCCAATACTTATTCACTTTTCAAGTGAATAGTCAATTCTAGAAATTAGCTAGCTGGAGTAGCTAAACTTTGAATCGATCCAAATAAAAATAGGTTATTATCCATAATGGAAATTCACCTAAGAAAAAGTTTCCAGAAATTAAATCTGAAAGATTTAAAACCTGAAAACCCAAAATCATAGAAAATCACTTAACACTTTCGAAACAAATATGAACTTCTAAATGCATAGACACACTCACTGGTCTAATCACATAATGCATATGAGTTTGGATTTACTAATCATCGAAAGGTTTAGATTTAAACAACTAAATAAAGGTATGTTAACCATATAGGTATGACATTGGCAAAATATGAACAACTGAATCACTAACTCCATTTGCCACTACCAAGGATATAATTCTTGTACACTAAAACATGATTAAGTGCAATTGCATATAATATCATAGCCAAACCAACATGTATTAAAATACCTATTTAATCCATTTACATCACTCACATTCATAGAAAGCATAAAGATACAAGAATGAAGTAAATAACCATAGCATAAAATTCATCTCATAACATAATCAACAAATATGTCCAAATAAACCATATAACCAGATATCATCATAGGTCTACTGTCATCTCAAAATAGCATCAACATGCAAAATGATAAACTAAACAACATAGTAGCATAGCATCTATGGAACTGAATCAAAGTATAACATCTAACCCTCAAGTCATCACAAGGTCCAAAATAAGAGTATCAAGTATCTCTTGAAGAAATTTGAAATTGTGTAACATGACACTAGTGGTCTGCCTCACAATAGGTGTATCATAGTTATGCTCTAGGCCATACTTAGGAATAATATATTCAAACTAAGGTCTATTTTTCCCAGAGAGATGTATACTTGAAATGGTCGGCACAGTATGTGCACTAGGTCTCTTAATGAGTCACTAAGCTTATGCTGTAGGAAAGTAAAATGCAAGGAAAAGAACTTACACTATTGCTCCAGGAAACTAACACACTTAACTCTACAAATATTGAAAATATAATGAAAGGCTAACAAGTATTTCAACTCATTTCATCCACTATAACTATTCTCACATATACTGTAGGAACATTCACAAAGTGTGATGCTATAGGAAGGAACTTACAACTTCTACTTACAATACTAAAAATACTTTGGAAATAAATCCATACTATCCTAATCTAATCCACCTTCCAAGTGGGCCTGCTTGGTCGGCTTCAACTAAATTACTAACATAGGATAGAAGCCAAAAATTGTTTCATTACATTTCAGAAATTCATTACATAACACATAGAACTGTAAAAACACAACTCACTATAAAAGTTAACAATTTGTTCTCATAAACTCTTTCTTCTAACTAAACTAACACACTTGGTTTGATTCTTCTATATAGGAGATTGACACTTATTCCCATAATAGAAAGTAAATAACCTAGCTATAAGTCTGCAAGAGAGAAAGAAGGAAAATAATGACTCAAGGTGGGAAGAAGAGATAACGACTTAGGGAAGGAATAATAAAGTCTAAACATCCGTTCACCATAGGAAAAAATGTAGACAATACAGTAATTCTTGATAGCTCCTCCATACTCACTACCATGTCCTTTGGAACCGTTATGTCTTTCCTCCACCATGGCTACACCTTAGTGTTCTTTTCTCCTTGAATGCTATTGGTGCTCATCTTTGAATTGTTCAAATCATCTTTCAACTTCATTGCTAATAGATTAGTTATAATATAGAGATAACTGCAAATAAGCATTTTCAAAATAAATTCAAATATAAGAACACACATTTTGATAATTATATGAAATACTAAATCATATATATGATATTGGCAAAAGATGACATACTATCTACCCATAGGTTCATCATTAGTTTAGGTAAACATAGGTCCACAAATGTCTTGATGAAAATAAACAAAGTATTTAAAAAATATCATGAAATAGAGGCAATATTTAGCCTCATCATCTGCTCCCTAGTAAACTGATGCTTGTCCTCAAGCATGGCATTTCCTAGTTAGTGACCTGAATTCCCCAACTTCTACCTTTCCTTTCATGCTGCTCTTGAAGGTGAAATAAAATCCTCGTGTTCTTTCTCAAGCCTCCCTTCTATTGTCCTCCTACAACTTTTCAAGTCTATTAACATTAATGTCATATAAGGGCCACATGAGCATTTGAGGTTGCATAGTAAGTGGGCTCCATACATTAGGTCTAGCCTATTTTCTTAGCTCTAGATACTTTGGAGCTTGGTGAAGGGCAGCTTCCATGTTGATGGGATTGTGTGGCTCTAATTTTTTAAGTGACTCAGGTAATCTGGCCCATCTACTCCTAGGACCAGTCATAGCTCTCTAGAAAGAAAAGTAGGAAAAATTCTCATAATCAGCATAAGCTTTAGCTTTGGCAGTGAAGATCCTATCCCTTACTCCCTTGTTCTTATCCCCATAGGTTAACTTGAACCAGTCTCCAAGAACTTCTTCCAGTTTGCTACTTTTGGCTCTTAATGGTAGGGGTTCTATCCTTTCCTCATCTTTGTAATTATTCAATTGCCTATCATAGTTTGCTTCATTAGACATCTAGGACATCAAGGCTCTTAAATGTATATCCCCTATATAAAGTAAAGGGTTCCTTTGGGTTTCTAAAGGGATAAAAAAATTACGCACATATAATTCACAAAGCAAATTTTGCTGCCAGGATGGCAGAGTTTGATACAAACCATAAAATTCTTGTGCTAATTTAAACTCTGCATTGATATTCTTAAGTGTTAACATGAGTTGGAACAAGAGAAATTGGTCTTTTAAATAGAGAGCATAAACTCATGGTGGAGGTCTACAGGCAAGTGCTTGATTAGCCAATTTGAGGGCATGATCCATCCTTTATTTTTGATTCGCCAACTGCTCCTTTAAATCTGTAATTTCTACATCCAAAGACACTATATCCTTCTTCATTCTTTTCCTCTCCTCTTTCCATAAGGCCTTAGCAAACATATGTTGTCCAAACAACTAAGAAAGGAGTTTCTACAGAGTAATGGAACCACTGTCTTCCTCATGGTTTCTTTTCCTCTTTCTTTGTTCCCTCCATAATTGTTCTACAACATCAATAAAACATGTTGATTTATAGAGAACTAAGGTAGTGTTTGGATCAAATTGCTTAGGAATTGTTTCATCCCTACAACTCAAAGTACCTAGTTGGTCTACTAGGGTATCATTTGGATTCTCATTAACCTCAACCCTACATTCATCATTAAGGTTTTCAGGAATATTCTCAGCTTCAAGGTGAGGAGGAGAGTGGTCAAGAAAAATCTATACAAGGGATTCTTTAGTAGATGGCTTGGATTCTTTCAAAATTCATCCTCTCATTCTAAGACTTCTTCTTACAGGGGTTTCTTCTAATATCATAGCTTTTTGCCTACCTCTTCCTTTTGGTGTCTCTGTTGCAAGAGAAACTACTACAAGAACCTTCTTGGTTCTCTTTTGCCTCACAATTGGAGGGTTTGGCTCTTCTTTTACTGGGACAGAGGTTTCTTTTTGTTTTCTCTTTGTTCGACTAGAGGTAGGTTTCTGGGTTTCTTGAATAGGTGAAGGCATAGTCTCTTGCACATTTTTTTGAACATTTTCTTGTAAGTTTTCTTGTACATTTCTTTGCACATTTTTGGTTTCAGCCTCTTGGGTGCTCTATTTAGTAGGTTCATTAGTGGGAGCTACATTTTACTCACTAGGATATTCATGAAGGGAAACTTGGGGTTGCAAGGTTTTGGCTTGGACAAATTCCACCCATGACAGGGGAGAAACATCCCTAAGTGACCTTTCTATAAGTAGCTTAATTAGGGCATGATGGTTAACAAAATTGTCTTTTCCTTTTTGAGTTTCTTCTGCACTAATACACAACATATTATATAAGAAATTGGGGACATTAACTGGATTATTATGCATTATACAACTTAGCAACTTAAAATGATGTGCATGTAAATAGAAAAATCTGCCTTCGCATGTAAGGTACTTGATAATGTGTATGGTTAGTTCATTGTATGATGGTAGAAGAGACATTCTCTTACATCCTTGCTTGGTAATGTCCATTTGAGGGTCGGTTGGCATGAAAAATTGAGCTTTGGCCGACCTTGCATCATGAGTGTTGGGATAATGTTCTCCTATCATTAGTAACCTTGTAACTTCTGCTATACATTCCTCTATAGCAACCACTGTTAAGCCCCATACAAAAGCTTCCCCTTTATCAAATGTCCTTGTGAATTCTGTGGCTACTTCTTCATCATATGTAGTCAAACTTAAAAAGTACCCTAACCATCCGCATGCATTAAACCTTCTCACAACTTCTACATTTGAGAACAAAATGGTATGCTCTATTGGTTCTCTCCTCTATAATTGTCCACCCATTTTTTAACACTTCACTATCTGCACTACTTCATGTTTACCCCTTATAAATTCAGGCTTCAATTTTTGTTTTACATACCATTTCACATTTCATTTAATAGATAATTAATGCCATAATGATTCATTATGAGCAATAATATGGATTTAATGAGAGTAAATCATGGAAGTGTGTGAAAACCATTCGAAAATGGGTTTTAAATCACTTAAAATTTAAACACAAGTGACATCACAACTTGACAATAAAATGATTAAAAAATAAGGGGTACGATACTTAGCCACTTGTGTACTTAAGGAAATATGAAGATGTGGAAAAATCTTTATGAATAAATGTAGTCATTAGGTTTTAGTAACCTTCCCTACCCCTTATGAAATAAGAACAAGTGTTCACACTTGTCAAACTTGTTATGGTGGTAGAAAACTAACATAACACTACCATCATACAAAGAATGTAGTATTAAATATAATTAACAAAATTTGCAGACTATAAATGAATTATAATTTGAAAACCTTATACCTGTTAAGTGATCATTGCACATACCAAAAAGGTGGCAGAAATGATATCAGTGACAACATCTAACGACATCTTGCCGGGTTTATTGAAAACATGAGAAATTGATGATGTGGAAAGTGGGTGGATGGAAGACAAAGAAATGGGGTGAGGTGGATGGGTGGAAGGTAAAGAGATGAGATGGAATGAGAAAATGAATGAGAAAGTGAAATTTATGTGGACATAAAGTTTTTATTATGAGCATGCACAAAGAAATTAATGTTGAAGAGTGGCAGGAAAAATGTTGACACCTTCGACTGTAGGAAGAGTTACCTTGTCTGTATTTGAATTTAGCCACTAGAACAGCTACAGGAAGTCTTCTTTTGTTTGGGGCCATCTATATAACTTGAGTCTGCGACCATTGACTAATAATTTGAAAGGTTCTACATCAATGGTAGTTAATTGAATACCTCCATTATCAAACACATGATTGATTTCATATGGACCCAGCCATCTTGTTTGAAGGTTGCCTTACATGTCTTTAAATCTAGAATCTTATAATAGTGCCTAGTCACCAACTTGAAATTGTTTACTAATAATATGAGAGTCATGCCATTGTTTCCTTCGTTTCTGTATAATTTTAGTGCATTCCAAAGCAACTTTGCACATTTCATCTAGAGAGTTAAGATGTAGAAGATGTTCTCTTTGTGCTACAAGAAGTTCAATTTCTAGCTCCATTGTAGTTCTCAAAGTTTTATGTTCAAATTCAATGGGGAGCATTGCTACCTCTCCATATAGGAGTTCAAATGGTGTGAATCATGTAGTAGTCTTCCATGTTGTTTTGTAAGCCCAAACAACTTCTTGTAATCTACTAGTCCAATCCCTACAATGTAGATGAAACATTTTTGTTAGGATGTTCTCTAGTTCATGGTTTGTGACCTCTACTTGTCCATTAGCTTGAGGGTGATAAGGACTGGATTTTTGGTGCCTGATGTTATACTGTTTCATCAACTCTAAGATCAGATTAGAGGTAAATTGTGCAACTTGGTTAGTGAGTAGCTCTTTGGGTACACCATAGTAGGTAAAAATTTATTCATACAAAAATTTTGCAACATTTTCATCATGAGCATGCTTTATGGCCTTGATTTCAACCCGTTTTGCTAGGTAATTAGTGCACACAAGAATATAGGATTTCTCATTAGATAGAGGATCAATTGACCAATGAAGTCCATGCCCCATTTGTCAAATGGTGTTAAAGTCATCCAAGGGTTAAGAGGCATTTCATCTATTCTTTTTGGTCAGCCCATCCTTTGTGATGTAGAGTGGTTAGCAGAAGTGGTGGTTCAATACAAATGCTTCTTCAATTATGAAGGTTTCCCACTAGTCCTTAAGACACTCCAAGGGTCAAATACCCACAAAACACACAATCTTGCCTCCAAATCTCCTAGGTGGATGTAAAATGTGTAAAAAAAGTGTTTCAAACAAGATTTGATCACTTTTTACCTTTTACACAACTCTCATTCATCAAATTCTTCAAAATTGCCTATTAGGCCTATTAGCCCCAATTAGCCCTATAGTGGCTTTTTTTCAACTTTTCTCCAAACTTCACCAAAAGAATCAACAAATAAATTACCTTATTAGATACCCTTTTCAGGGTTGTACAACATACCCAAATCCTAATATTGACTTCTTTGGGAAATGTGCCTGCAAACTAGACTGTCTAAGTTTTTGAAGGGTTAATTTGATGGTTTTACAAAGGAACTATGCTCAAAACATCTCAAAAATCCATGAAATTCATAGGATCATCATTATTTATGCCCAATTAGATAAATCACTAACCAATTTCAGTCTATGAGGTGTTTAGATATAAAACCCCCAATTTCATGCTTCAAAACCCTCAAATCCTAGGGTATCATCAATCTAGGTCAATCTCTCACTTTCAAGATCCCAAACTCAAGATTCACCATGTATTCAAATTGTCTTAAAATATTATCAAATAAAAATTATACCTCCTTAAGCTAGATGTACGACTGCATTAAGGTTAGCATCAACTTGGGTATCCAAAACAATACTTTTACCACTCCAACTTGCATATTCTCACTCCTTGGCTTGCATTCTTCATATTTATTGCATTTTCTAAGTTAGTCAAACATGTTAGACATTATAGGGTCCATCCCATTGGTTAGATAAGCATTCATAGGATGGATCCCTCAATTTCCTATTGAAAACAATGCAAAACTGTATGTTTCAGCGTGACACCAACAATAGAAGTTGTAACTTGTTAACAAATGTATCAAAGTTGATTCAAAACCTCAAAATATTACCTTACCAACATAAATGAAAGGTTACTCCATCAAATAAGCTCCAAATGTGCAAGAAAACTCAGAAATTCATTCAATATATTGTTGTTCCATATAGTTCCTGTCCTTTTTCCATACAAACTATGCATCATACCTTGCATAAGGCTGTGACATCTTAAATAGATTCCTGAATGACTACTCAACTAAAAAAGTTGGTTGAGATTACTTATTTTAACAAACAAACACCTAATCCTACTTTTCCCTCCAAAACTAATGTGACCGTTTGAATTGAAATTCAAATTAAAAACTATGGTTTTTATGCATTTCTTGCCCTTCTAACCTATGCCATTGACCTATTAATGATCAAATGATCTTATTGAATGCATCTAAATAAGAAATTATCCCTAATCTACCCCTATGGCTCTTTTGGCCATTTTTACATCATGTTGCCCTTAGGTCCATACTAGGACTTCTATGACTTTTATCTTTCAAAGCACATTGCTCATTACATAATGCCATGATTGGCTTCAAAATGTCCCAATTAACACTCAAAGATGCCTTTGATCCTCTGGTTCCATCTTTTTCTAAGGTGTTCCTAGTTGACTTGATAGGTACCCCTGCGCCAAACACCCCACCTTCAAAGCAACTCTTGTCCCAAGAGTTAAGGGGTATGGTCTTCTTTCCTCCCGTCCTTCTAGATGGTTGTCTGCAACTCTTCACCTGCATTTTATCACCCTGCACATGTATATGACCTACATGACAATTATTAGAAACAAAAACATTTGAATGTTTGTTACCGTCCATGGTAACCTTACTATCTGCTATCTGGAGACAGTCATATTTTATCCTTGATAAAGGTTGTATAACTTACTGTCTGAGTTTGCGCTAACACTGTGTCTAATCCTTCATGAATTGGCTTACTTTCTTTCTTACTTTAGTCACTATTGGGCACCATATGGTACCAATCATCACTCCTCTTACTGTCACTATTCTATTTGCTATCACTGTCTAATTACAATAAGAAATCTGAGTTTTGTCTTGTACTATCTCCTCCTTCATAACCAAAAGAGAAGACTTATGTGGCTGTCCTGTCACAACATGGTTACTCTCCCTCTACTCTTGCAAGTCCACAAACTCTTTCTTTCCAAAAAAAATAACTCTTTCCTCATCATGACCAGTCAAAGGATTTAGCTTAAACTTCACACCATCTTTGTGTACTATATAAACATTTGATGAGCCAAAATGAATAGTGTTCCTTGAGGCTTGCCAAGGCCTTCCAAGGATGACATGGAAGCATGTCATAGGTATGATATCACATAATAATTGGTCTTTATATTCCCCTATAGAGGAATCAACTATAGCTTGTTCCCTCACAACAATGTTTTGTGCATCACTGACCCAAGTTGCTCTATATGGCCTATCAGTAGGATACCTCTTCAATCCTAGTTTATTTACCATCTCATAAGACACTAAGTTATCAAAAGAACCAGAGTCAATGATCATTTTGAAAATCTTACCATTGCTAAGGCAATTTTTTCTGAAGATGGATGGTCTTATCTCTTTTTGCTACTACATTGGTTTTCCTCTTCTCACCATCAGGGATTCTCCTTCAAGTTCAAGATCTACATTGCCGTACTTCTTTTCTTCCTCTTCTCCTTGGGTCAAGGTGACTCTCTTCTCCACCTTCTCGAAATCCTCTCCTTTTTGAGGGCACTTGTAGGATTGATGCCCCACTCCTCTACATGTGAAGCATTTGCCTATGAAAACACTTGATCCTCTTCCATCTCCAAATCTTCCTCCTCTGAAACCTCCTCTTGTCTCAAATATAGATCCCTTGTCTTTATCTTGATTTCTTGAATTATTAGATTGACTTATTCCACCTCTTCCTCTCATGGAAGCTCCTCATCTATTGTTTTTCCTATCATTTCTTCTTTTCAACTTCTCCTCTGCCTAGATTGCCAATTGAAAACACTCCCCAAGGTTTCTAGGGATGCTTAGACCAATTTCATCTTGAATGCTATATTTTAGATCACTCATGTACCTTGCCACTTTTTCTTCTTCATGTTCTACCCCTCCCCTGATACTTAGGGCATGAAACTGCTCAGTGTCTATCATAACATCCATGTCTTTTTGCTTCAAGTTATTCCTCTTCATCTTCATTTGTATGGCTAAATTTGATGGTAGAAATTGACTTCTTATCATTGTCTTCATCCTATCCCATTTTGTAATCTTGTTGAGGCCCCTAGCCATCCTCTCATTTTTCAAAATAGTCCACCATGTAAGGGCTATTACCCTTAACCTCACCTTTGCCACTTTCACTTTCTTCTCCTCTTTTATGTCTTCTAAATCAAAGAAATTTTCAAGTGCCTCTATCCATCCAAGCACCTCTTCACTTTCCATCTTGCCTTGGTAAATAGGAAAATTCATCCCTATCTTCAGACCAATACCTTGTGTTGCCTTTAGTATTCTTAGGAATCTTCTTTCCTCAGGATCATATGCTACTCCATGATGTCCTTGCTACTATCTTACATGTCATTCTTCTTCTCTGTCATTGTCCTCTTCATGCTCTTCTTCATGAACCACTTCCTTTCTAGGTTGTTCTTTCCTTTCCTTCTCCAAGGTTTCTATCCTTGCAATCAACTACAATCTTTCCCTTCTCAACTATCTTTCTTCCCTTTCCTTAGATGCTTCAAGTTCCCTTTTCTCTCTTCTTTCCCTTTCTAATTCTTGTCTCAATTCTTCTAACTCCCTTGCCATCTATCCTTTAGGGGGCATGTTTTCAAACTAGTTTTCCTACTCAAGAATCTTCTAAAAAATATACTTTCCTCACCAAGAAATCTGTAGACACCTCTAATGTACCTTTCAACTCTGGGACACACAAGGAGGAATTAGACACTCCAAGGCTTCAACAAAGGGACTAGTACACTAAGGATGAAAAAGACTCCTATGATGATGAAACATGAAACTTATAAACTCCAAAAAAGACCTTTTTGATGCTTTGATACCACTTAATATAGAGTGGTTAGCAGAAGTGGTGGTTCAATACAAATGTTTCTTCAATTGTGAAGGTTTCCCACTAGTCCTTAAGACACTCCAAGGGTCAAATACCCACAAAACATACAATCTTGCCTCCAAATCTCCTAGGTGGATGTAAAATGTGTAAAAAAGTGTTTCAAACAAGAATTGATCACTTTTTACCTTTTACACAACTCCCACTCATCAAATTCTTCAAAATTGTCTATTAGGCCTATTAGCCCCAATTAGCCCTACAGTAGCTATTTTTTCAACTTTTCTCCAAACTTCACCAAAAGAATCAACAAAAAATTACCTTTTTAGATACCCTTTTTAGGGTTGTACAACATACCCAAATCCTAATATTGACATCTTCGGGAAATGTGCTTGCAAACTAGATTGTCTTAATTTTTGAAGGGTTAATTTGATGGTTTTACAAAGGAACTATGCTCAAAACATCTCCAAAATACATGAAGTTCATAGGATCATCATTATTTATGCCCAATTAGATAAATCACTGACCAATTTTATTCTATGAGGTGTTTAGATACAAAACCCCCAATTTCATGCTTCAAAACCCTCAAATCCTAGGGTATCATCAATCTAGGTCAATCTCTCACTTCCAAGATCCCAAAATCAGGATTCACCATGTATTAAAATTTTCTTCAAAGATTATAAAATAAAAAGTATACCTCCTTAAGTTAGATGTATGACTGCATTAAGGTTAGCATCAACTTGGGTACCCAAAACAATCCTTTTGCCACTCCAACTTGCATATTCTCACTCTTGGGCCTGCATTCTTCATATTTCTTGCATTTTATGATTTATTTAGACATGTTAGACATTATAGGGTCCATCCCATGGGTTAGATAAGCATTCATAGGATGGATCCCTCAATTTCCCATTGAAAACAATGCAAAACTATATGTTTCAGTGTGACAGCAGTAATAGAAGTTGTAACTTGTTAACAAATGTATGAAAGTTGATTCAAAAGCTCACAATATTACCTTAACAACATAAATGAAAGGTTAATCCATCAAATAAGCTCCAAATGTGCAAGAAAATTGAGAAATTCATTCAATATATTGTTGTTCCGTATAGTTCCTATCCTTTTTTCGTACAAACTATGCGTCATACCTTGTAGAAGGCTGTGACATCTTAAATAGAATCCTAACTAACTGCCCAACCAACCAAGTTGGTTGAGATTACTTATTTTAACAAACAAACACCTAATCCTACTTTTCCCTCCAAAACTAATGTGACCATTTGAATTTGAAATTCAAATTACAAACTATGGTTTTTATGTATTTCCTGCCCTTCTAACCTATGACACTGACCCATGAATCATCAAATGATCTTATTGAATACATCTAAATAAGAAACTATCCCTAATATACCACTATGGCTCTATTAGCCATTTTTACATCATGTTGCCCTTAGGTCCATACTAGGACTTCTACGACCTGTCTTTCAAAGCACATTGCTCATTACATAATGCCATGATTGGCTTCAAAATGTCCCAAGTAACACTCAAAGATTCCTTTGATCCTCTAGTTCCATCTTGTTCTAAGGTGTTCCTAGTTGACTTGATAGGTGCCCCTACACCACTTTGACACTTATCACACTTTTGTGTATAATTGTTTGCATCTTTATGAAGTGTAGGCCACTAATAACCAGTTGTTAAGATTTTCAAGGGTGTTCTTTTTACTACAAAGTATCCTCCACATGGGTCATTATGACATGCATGTAGAATATCATATGTCTCATCCTCTCTCACACATCTTCTCATAACTTGATTAGGTCTAGTGTAAAACAAGAGATTATTGATACAGGAGAAACATAAACGTTTCTCTACAAGCAACTTATTTTCCTTGTAAGAAAATTGTTCTGGTATTTTATTAACTACAATGTAGTTAGCAATGTCTGCATACCATGGAGTTTGAACAATAATATGAAATACATGCTCATCTAGAAATGCATCATCTACCAAAGTAGTGTCAATATCATCATGATGGATTTTTGATAAATAATTAGCTACAACATTGGCTTTTCCCAGCTTATCAACAATAGTTATATCAAATTCTTGCAACAACAGTAACCATCTTGCTAACCTAATAGTTATAGCAGGTTTATTCATGAGATATTTAATTGTTGCATGATCAGTATGAACAAATATGGAATAGCTAGTTATGTAATGCCAAAATTTTTTGAGGGCATAACCTACTGCTAGCAATTCTTTTTCTATCACTGTGTAGTTTAATTTTGGTCCATGAAGGCTCTTGCTAATATAATAGATTGCATTTTCAAGATTTTGGGATTGATGTGCTAGAACTGCACCTATGGCATAATCAGAGGCATTTGTGTATATATGAAAAGGTAAATTCCAATCAGGGCCTTGTAAGACTAGGGTTGTAGTCAAAAGTTTCTTGAGCTATAGGAAGATTTCATCACATTTGGATGTCCAACTAAATTCAGCTTCTTTTGTGAGTAACTTAGACAAGGGACTAGCTATTTTGCTAAAATCTCTTATAAAATTTCTATAATATCTAGCATGACCTAGAAAATATATTGCATTGTTTGATTTTGTAGGTATAGGCAATGTTTGAATTCCTCTGTCTTAGCTGAATCCACTTGTATTCTTGCAACTGATATGAAATGACAAGGTAACACGCCTTCCTCCATGAGCATGAAACACTTTTCACTATTAAGTGCCAAATTATGTTCTTGACATATTACTAAAACCTTTTCAAGATTCATCATTTCTTTCTCAAAAGTGACTCCAAATATTGTGAAGTCATCCATATATGTTTCCATACAATCATGTGATATATCAGCAACGATGCTAATAACTGCTCATTGGAAAGTTGCAGGAGCATTATATAGATTGAATGGTAAAATAGAGTATGTAAAAGTACCCCATGGGCATGTAAATTTCATTTTGTCTTGATCTTCAGGAGCAATATTGATTTGGTTATAACCACTATACCCATCTAGAAAAGAGAAATACTTCTTTCCAGCTAGAGTGTCCAAAACTTGGTCTATAAATGGTAAAGGAAAGTGATCCTTTTTGGTGGCCTTGTTGAATTCTCTATAATCTACACAATTTCTAATTTTCTCCCTTTTTAGGCACTATGACCAGGGGTGACACCCATCTACTAGCAGATATAGGATAAATAAAACTAGCATTAAGCAATTTTTGCAATTCAGTTTTAACTATCTCTCTAAGGCTTGGATTTATCCTTCTCTAGGGTTGACAGAGTGGTAAATAATCTTCATTGATGTATATCTTATAGGTGAACAGTGTAGGATTCAACCCTTTCATATCACTATAGTCCCATGCAAAGGCCTTTTCATGCCTTTGAAGCAACTCTTTTAACTATTCCATCTGTGTGGGTGTTAATTTGGGATTAACATGGAGATTATGACCTTTAGTCAGTTCAACAATAGTGGTGGACTCTATCATAGTAGCTTTAGTGATTGGAATTGCTTCTAATTCACATGGTAAGAGTGGCTGAAGAATGTTAGGTTCTTTGAGCAAAGTAAAATTCTTACCACATTCTTCATATGTGATTAATTCCAACATAGAACTTTCAGATACATCTTTTTCTACTGCACAACTATTTGTAAGGATACTCTAAAGTACTTAATCTTCCTCTTGCAATTTTAGAAAAGATTATCTATGCAACATCATGAGTTGTACTATAGAATTTAACTCTTCTTATTCATCCCCTAAATCTAGCCAAACAAACATGCTCAAATCTAGTAATGGTTGTGTTGGAGGATATAGATCAAATTTCTTTGTTGCTTGGCCATTTGATATGGTCATATTCCCTGATCTACAACTTATATTTGCATCAGTTGTGGCTAACCATGGTCAACCTAGGATGATAGGGTAACTAGCTAGATTAACTTTGGGGGATAAAATCTTGAAGTTTGTAGGATATTCTAGAGAATCTAAGGTTACAACTATGTTTTCTATCATCCCATTAGGGGTGACAGTAGAACTATCTGCAAGTTGTAGAATTGTTGGGGTAGCCCTTAGTCCTTTTATTTCCAACTTCTTCATAGTGTCCTTGGTCATGAAATTTATAGCAGCTCCAAGATCTATTAAAGAATTTTTAACAAACTGACCATTTATACTAACATTCACTATTGGACTTCTTGGATTAGAATGTTTTGGTGTGATCAACTTCCCTAACATGATGTCAGCCAATTGTCCCACAACATGGACTATGGTAGGGTCATTTTTCTTCCTTCCATGCTTCTTTAGGCAAGCATCTCTAATGGCTTTTCCATAAACTAGAACATCCTTAATGGCTTGAAATAGGGGTATTTGGACATGTATGTTCTTCAACTAATCAACAATATCAAAAGGCTATTCCCATGCTTGTATAGGTTTGCTTTGCATAATTTTTTTTGGAAAAGGAGGTTCCACTCCTGGTTGAGCTTGGGTTGACATGGTAACATTGGTTGGGTCAACTATTTCAGCAACTGAGGGTTCTAATGCTGTAGGAGGGTCTAGTATTTCAGTTATAAGAGGTAGTTTAGGCACTAGTAAAGTTATACCAGATCTCAAATGTGTACTTGCAACACCCAAAGTGTAAGCGAGATACTCCTGAGCATCAACACTATACATGGGTTGCTATGGCTATTGGATATTTGGGTTTGGTTGAGGTTGTGTAGGTAACTATGTTTGCTTTTGAGGTCTAGGATTTGTAGGTGGTGGCATTAGAGTAGGTTGTTGAACTGGAGGTGGTAATTGTGGAGTACTGGTATTTTGGTTAGGCCATTGTTGAGATCCCCTTCATTGGTTTGTAGATTTCCAATTCCCTTGGGGTGGCTACCATTGGTTATGTTGGTTTTGCCAATAGTTCTATTGGTTCTGCCATTGGTTACTCTATTGGTTAGGCTAGGGTAGTTGGGAATTCTGAGGCCATTGGGATTGTTGTGTTTTGTTTTTCCCAACATTGTTCCAATTAGGTTGGTATTGTGGAGGACCTTAGGGATTACAATTTTTCCATTGATTACCATATGAATTTAAATTTTGTGAAGGGTGCTGAGACATACCTTGATGTTTGGCCAATGGTTGGTGTTGAGCAACAAAGAATACTTGCTCATCATCTCCATCTATCTTGATATACTTAGTTGGAAGATGCTGATTCTCCATGCTTGCAACTAGTTTACATTAGCAATCCTTCTTTTTCTTTCGGCAATGAGAGCAGTATTCAACTAGTTATATCTTAACTTTTGCATACTTCTTCTTTGCATTCATTATGTCAAGATGTGTAGTGACATCATTGATGATGTCTTGTTTGAAATCTAACAATAGGTTAGATATCTCAAGCTTTGAAATGCCTTAACTAATTCCTTTAGTGATTGTGGAAAAAGTTCCTCACCCTTTTTTCATGATTGATCTTGAATAGTTATGATAGATCTTCTTGAGGTCTTCCCAAGAAGTTTGACATACATCACCACCAGTCATCAGGTCTAGTGCTTCTAGATAGTTATCATTGACACCTCTTAGAAAGACTAGCTTTTGTGAATCCTTAGACAACACATGCTGAGGGTTCTTCTATGGTGTATATAAAAAATGTGAAACATAGTTTTCCAATGTTTCTTCCTCCTTCTAATTTACCCTAAAGATATCATCTCCTCTTGAACCAAATGCTTTGCAATACTCTTTGTACTTATCCAGAAATAGAATTTGAATTTCATCCCAACTTCCTGCTACATTAGATCCTAAGCCCATGAACCATCATAGAGCTAATTCTTTCAATGTTGCTGGAAACAATTTAAGCTTATGGGCATCAGTGTTGTAGTCAAAACTATGACAAAGTATGTCAAACTCAAACAAGAAAGTATCAGGGTCTTCAGTTGCAAGGCCATAGAACTTTGGAAGGGCAGCTATAGGTATATTTTTGAGATTATCAATATTTATAAGGCTTGAGAGAGGAAATGGAAAAGTAGGTTGTGCCATGACTGGAGGTATTATATTATGAGGTTGCTATTGAAAAGGGACATTGGGTACTAGATGATTAACAACTAGTGGATTCAGAGCAATGTTATCAAGAAAACTAGCCAAAACTTTAGTAAAAGGTTGAAGACCACTTGTATCTATTGGTTCAGCTCTTGATGATGATGTTGTGGGAAAAATAGTGCTTGCATCTTCAAAAGGAAACTCAACTTCTTCTTCTTCAATTTATTTGTTTAAATTAGCAAACTCTCATGGAAGAAATCTGCCATATTCATCTCATCATCTTCCTCTTTGATGCATGCAATTAAACTTTTCACACTGGTGAAAGAAGCTTCAAAACTAGAAATTTCTAAAAAAAATTAATCTAAGAACTATGACTCAAAAATGCTCCTAGCTTGATACCATCCCTGGTAATGATGCCAAAAATGGTCCGCCTCACAATAGGTGTATCATAGTCATGCTCTGGGCCATACTTAGGAATAATATATTCTAACTAAGGACTATTTTTTCCACTATGAGGTTCATTTAATCTTGTCAACCTAGGGACGTATACTTGAAATGTTCATCATAGTATGTGCACCAGGTCTCTTAATGGGTCACTAAGCTAATGTTGCAGGAAAGTAAAATGCAAGGAAAGGAACTTACACTATTGCTACAGGAAACTAACACACTTAACTCTATGAATACTAGAAATATAATGAAAGGCTAAGAAATATTCCAACTTAGTTCATCCAATATAACTGTTCTCACATATGCTATAGGAACATTCATTAAGTGTGATGCTATAGGAAGGAACTTACAACTTCTACTTACAATACTATAAATGCTTTGGAAATAAATCTATACTATCCTAATCTAATCCACCTTCCAAGTGGGCCTCCTTGGTCAACTTTTTGTTAGCTTCAATTAAATTACAAACATAGGATAGAAGCCAAAAACTATTTCATTACATTTCAAAAATTCATTACATAACACATAGAACTATAAAAAAACAACTCATTGTAAAAGTTAATAGTCTATTCTCATAAACTCTTTCTTCTAACTAAACTGACACACTTGGTCCAATTCCTATATATAGGAGATTGACACTTATTCCCATAACAAAAAAGTAAATAACCTAGCTATAAGTTTGTAGGAGAGAAAGAAGGAAAATAACAACTCAAGGTGGGAAGAAGAGATAACAACTTAGGGTGGGAATAGTAAAGTCTAAACATTCACTCGCCATAGGAATAAATGTAGAGCATATAGTAAGTCTTGATAGCTCCTCCATACTCACCACCATGTCTTTTGGAACCTTTATGATTTTCCTCCACCATGGCTACACCTTGATGTTCTTTTCTCCTTGGATGCTATTGGTGCTCATCTTTTAATTCTTCTAATCATCTTTCAGCTTCATTTCTAACAAGTTAGTTCTAATAACTTATTATTAGCCTTGTTTATGTTTTAACTCTTGGGTTTCAAGGTCCTTGTAAAACCTATTTATCTAATAAAAAGCAAGTTAGTTCTAATACAAAGATAATTGTAAATATGCATTTTCAAATTAAATTCAAATATAAGAACATACATTTTGATAATTATATGAAAAATTGCATCATATATATGATATTGACAAAAGATGATATACTATCTACCCATAGTTTAATCATTGGTTTAGGTAAACATAGGTCCACAAATGTCTTGATGAAAATGAAAGAGAGTATTAACAAAGTGTTTAAAAACTATCATGAAATAGAGGCAATATTTAGCCTCATCAACTAGTATAAATACCTTGGAATCAATGAAACTGTGTTGTATTTGTGTAAAAATCTGCTCAAATGTTGGATTCTCTGCTTGGAAATCATTCTGCACTCTTTTTTGTCTTTTCTCTTTGTTCGCAATGAAGAAAAATGGTTCAAAATGTGATCATATACCCTTATTTTGTAGCATTTAATGCTTAGTGCATTTACAACTATCCACTCAGCTTCTTAAGAATTTCTACATAACTCAGCATCCATTCGTTTTCTAACACTCGACATATACTAGAGTTTTCCTAACTTGGCTTCAACTGAAGTTTTCCTTTGCTCAACTTCCACTACCAACTCGGCTACAATTAACCATTTAGCTTCTACAAACTTTGGAAATCAACTTGTCATGTACTGAGATTTTATTGGGCACCTAAAGGCAACTCAACAACACTTATGAAATCTTGAAATTTTAACTTTGCATCTTTATTCATGCTATTTTTTGCTTTTCAGTACTTGCTTGTCTTGGAACTGGTGTATGATAAAGCTTTGTATATCAATCCCACATACCTTTTTTTTACTTAGGTGGATGAAGTGTGACCACTTGACCTTTTGGGTGAAGTGATCTCTTTATTTGATGTGCTACTTCCATCTTTCTTCTTCCATGTCTTATTCATTTATCCTCTAATGTATTCAACATCTACATTTACTTGTCCTTTGTTGAACTCTAAGTTGGGTGCCTTTGAAATTGTTGGACAATTTCTACTAATATGACTAGTCTTCAAACAACTAAAGCATGTAGTTTGGCTCAACCATCTACTATAGTTTCCACTGGAATGTGTTCTTATGAAATTTTTAGGGATGTGTCCATATTCTTGACAATAGTGACAACTATACCTAGTGTTGTAGTCCCAATTATAGTGATGTCCATGATTATTTCGCCTTATTGGTTGATTAGGTGTCCACATAGGCTTTGATCTGCAATCAAAAGATCTATGTCCATACTTCTTGCAATTGTAGCAGTGACCTTCAAATCTTGGTGTTGTAATAGTCTTAGTCTCGCAGTCATGTGCTTGATGTCCTTGCTTGTTGCACTTGTGATAGTGACCCATGTTTTTAGGTTTGTCATGCTAATGGGAATTCTTGCTCCTACAAACATTAGAGGTATGTCCCTTTTTACCACAAAAATGACAAGTAGGTTTAGTGTTCTTAAATTTGTCACTTCTTTCTTTTGTAGTATTGGATGACTCTCCTTTTTCAGTGTTGGTGTATCCTAGTCCCAAAGTATCATTGCTAGCTCTTGGTGATTTTAGTAGCTGTTCAGAGTACTTGATAGCCTCATTTGGTTTGTTGAAACACTTTGCAGTCTCCTGCTCTCTTTTCAAGTCATTTTGTAGCTGTTCATTTTGCATCTTCATTGTGAAGATCTTAATGTCTTTGACATTTAGTTCATGATGTGCATTCATCATCTAACTTAGGGTGTCTAGCTGGATGTTGGAAATTCTTGCAAGCTCATTTGACTTTTCTTCCAATCTGTTAGCAAGGTTTCTCTTGTCCTCTTTTAGCATAGCCTTATCTTAATGGCTCTTTTCTTCTGTGTAGTCACTTCACAAAGCATCAGGGCTTGAGATTCTTGTTCAAGCTTGAGTATTATGATCTCTTTTGTTTGAGCTCTATTTTTCTCCATCAGATCTGCTATTGCTACATCAAACTCTTTGGAATCTCCATTTGAAAACACTTTTGAGGTGTCAATCTCCTTATATTGTGTATCATTCTCAGCTATGGCAATCTCTCTTCTTCTCTTTAAGGATTTTCTCAATTCTTCCCTAGCTTCTTCCAAAGTATGTAGAGCAAGTTGTATATCAATCACCTAGGTTTGTATGATCTTCCCAAGTTTGTAGACTTCCATTTCTAGATCTTTTTCTCCAAGCTATAAGGCTCCTCCTTGTGAGAAATTAGCTTTGATACCAATTGTTGGAATTTACAAATGTTAATATTTATTTCTAAGGGGGGGGGGGGGGGGGGGGGGGTGAATTAGAAGTAACTAACTTTAACCTCTTAAAACTTTTAGCTGAGATCATTCACATGCATCTAAGACATATACTTAACATGAAAATAGATAACACAACATGTTGATCACCCAAAAACCCTCCAAAATGAGAAGGTCAAACTAGGGTAGGGATGACACCCACAAATTATCACTACAGCAATATGTAACTATTTAAGGTTACAAAGTTTAACCACTTCCAATGGTCTGCTCTATGAAAGGCCTACCCTATTAAAGGCTTTACACCTTGTTAAAAGTGACCTGGCTAAAGGTTTTACAAACACTCACTTGGAATGTTACCTTGTTAAAGGATTTAGCACCTTGTTAAAGTTTTACAACATGGCTATTAAACCAACCTATCTCCATAAGATTTTCATTCCTAATAAAATGGCTAGAAAGTATTGACCTGATGACTTACAATCTTTAATTGCTGATTCCAGATCCTTGTTCTGCTTAATTTGATCTAATCCTTCTTGATTTGATATATTTTTTTCTCAAATTGCTGATACTCTATTCTAACCAACTAGATTCTGCAATGCTACTCTTCCTTTAAGTCCTTATACCCTTCTGAACTTTACTAGCATTCTCCCATACAATTCTCACTTATGCACAAATTATGAGGTATTGACCTCCTTGTAAAGGCTTCAAAGACTTAGGGTTAGGTATGAATCTAATATCAATATTCATCTTTCTTTTTTGCTCAAATCTTTAAACTTTTCCTATTGATTGCATGCTTTCTCCATTTTTTTAATTGGTTGCATGTTGATTACATAAGGAATGTAAAAGATTCGATCTTATCTTTTAGATCCTTTGAGATTCATCTTAAGTCAGCTCAAAAATGGTTTACATCTAAGTTTGTGAAGGCACAAACTCATATGCTGATTCTGTGTTACTTGAAACAAACTAATTGTTGATGCTTAACATATATAGGAATTCTATCTCGCTTGGTTCCTATAGTAACTCTGTCTCACTCAGCATCTATACTTTGCTCGGCACCTATAGTGACTCAACATCTATAGTGACTCAGCACTTGAAACTTGCTTGACACCTAAAGTTTACTCTACACCTATTGAATCTCTAACTCAACACATATTGTAGCTCAACATCTATATTATACTCAACATCAACTTAGAAATTGGTTAAGTGTGTTGACACTCAATTGTCAAAATCGATTTGAGACCAACAACCACATTTGAATTCAAATGAAAAATGACCACTTCCCATTTTAAAAATATTTGAATATCATAGAAATAAAAAATAAATTAAATAAGTAGCCTTCTAATATGTCTATATCCTCTTAAGTTTTCTTTTTGGGCTCCCTCAATTTTTCACACCATCAAATCTTGCACAAATCTATGGCAAGTGCTTTCCCACTTCCTCAAAGTGAATGACCTTTAAATAAAGTGGACAAGTGCCTCACTGCCATGTGGCATGTGGGTCCTATTTCCTTGTAGGCCTCCATTTTAACCATGATGATATGCCAGTATGAGTTGGATTATGGCTAGAGTTTCTAGTGGTAGTCAATTTCCCACATTCTATCTTTTGTTAGATTTTTTGACAATGCAGGCAAGTGACATTGTGACATATGGACTAATAGGTTCATCCTTTTGTGTGGGCTTCCAAGGTTAAAAAGTAGTGCCATTTGGATGCCAAGTTGTGTTGAGGTAGATGTTGAGTGGTGTGTGGGCCCAAAAAATAAAAAGGATAGGTGCAATAATAATAAAGATTTTGAATGATCGTCGATCTTCTATAGATCAACAATTAATACTTTCCTACATATGGATTTGCAAGGATTTTAGACATTGGGAGGAAGCATCTAAAGGATACATGTCTTTGTGGGCCTGAGGAGGTAAACATTATAGTTAATATTGGCAATTGGGTGGGTATTTTTTGTTAACCACCATAGTTAAGATTGAGGGTGGTATGGTTAGTTTAAATGATATGGTCAAACATGTGGAGACTTTGCAGGGTGGCAAAAAGAAATAAAATAGTTGGCCCACATGGGCCATCTTGGTTATAGGACTCAGTTGACCTTTTGAATTTGTTGGTTTGTCGAGCCAACTATGGGAAATAAATGTTTTCTTGCACAATAAGATCTTCATGATCAATTCCAACCACTCTCTAATAAATGCCATGCCTACTAAATGAAGGAAAACACTTTGCCACCTCTAGTTTTATCCATCAACCTAGTCTGAGTGACTTAATGACATCATTCTATATTCTCAAGGCTCTATTTTGGAAAAATATTGAGTTTTATTGTATGGAAATCTGTGCGAAGATAAGATTTTATCTAGAGTTGTATGATTGTTCTCTGGGCATTTAATGATAGTGGTTGTGGAGTAACTCTAGTTAGAAATATCTCAATTATGCTTGAGCTATAGAGGAAAATTTTGTAATCTTTGCAAGGGTTGATCTTTTGTTGATTCTCTAGTATTTTTTTCATGTGTACCACTATAATTTATCATGCTTTTGAACCATTGTAATCCTCTGCTAAGTCTCTTTTAGCCATTAGCACACAATGCAAAGTTCTTTGCCTCTGGTTAATATTTTTGTCTATGTTCTACAATTTGCATGATTGTATTCTTTTGTTGTCTGATCTACATGTGGTTATTGAATTAAGGTTTGAATCTGTATTCTTTGAGGTTATAATTGGTTAACTATGAATTTATGGGCAAAGATAAGTTCAAACACTCTATTTTGATGCATCACCCCTTAGGTTAGAGTAGGTAGATTTTATTTCATGCATTCCTTCTCCCTTTTCCTCTCCAAGAGTAGTTAGGTGCATCCTGATAGTAAAGGAAGTTGGCCTTCTCCAGAGACTCAACCTCATAGTTCAAGTCCAATAGCTTGGAGGTTGTTTCCATGTTTCACAAGGTTGTCCTTAGGTAAAATCCTTGGATAGGGGTGCAAAATTTTGTGACAATAGTTTTTGGCATGCCCTGTTGGATAAGGTTCAAGAAGATTTCAAGCCTACTAGTGTCAAAAGAAAAATAATTTCAAGTTGATGCTGAGGAAACAATGTTGCTCTCAGTATCCTAGGCCTTCAAGAGGCTCATTTCCACAAAGAACTTGGTGACTCTACACCCTTCATATCTATTTCTAGACCAAAATTTTCATGTGATTCATGCCCAAAGCTAGAACAAGGGCATCTTCTAGAGGTAATTTTAGTATCAAGAGCTCTCATTTTCAAACCCTAGAAGAAGGAAGACTAGACTATCTCTATCACTAGTTAGGAGTATAGAGGAAATACATACCCCTACAAGATCAATCTCTACTCCTCCTATTGTGAGATCTCAACCTAGAAAACCATTAGCTCAAATTAATAGATCACTTGGTTATATGGCTAGAGCTCATGCTTTTTCCACCTTTAATGGTGGAAGTCCTCTTTTATTGGCCCAAAGACATACAGTAGTTGCACTTAAAAGTATACCTAAATTTACTTGTGAAACTTCTATCTCTCCCTTAGAATACATTCAAGAGGTTCCAAATGTCTACAATATCCATGGTATTATAGAAGATGATGTGGCTGCTAGACTCCTAGCTTTATCTTTAAAATGGAAAGCCCTACAATAATACAAGGGTCTATCACATGGTTCTATAATAGATTGGCATAGATTAGGATCAGGACTATGTAAACACTTTGAGGAAAAAAGTGACTACTTGCCACTTTTAGAATATCTAACTACTATAAAAAGAACCCCCATGAATGTATGACTAATTTCAATTATAGATTTAAGAAGACATGGAAGAAAATACCTACCTCAGTGAAGCCTACGCCTAGTAATGCCTTCTTGCATTACCTCAGAGTTTTTAATAGTGATATTTTCACTACAATCCAAACCATGGGAGGAGATACTTTACCTAATGCTTATGAAATAGAAATAATATTAGAAAATATATTGATACAAGGAGGGAAGTTAGCCACAAGGCCTCCTATGCCCTTCTTCGCTAATGTCCCAAATCACCAACCAACAATGGCCCCTATTCCCACAACTTCCACATATAATCCCTTGATCTAGTCCCTCAAACTTCTACATCTTAAAATGGAATAGAGGAAATCAAGGAGATGATGTAATCTATGATGTTGAACATAGATAAAAGATTGCAAGGCCAAGAGAAGAAATTGGAAGATAGCTTCTTTGTGATGCAAAAAGTGGGCAACAAAGTGGTGACACTAGAAAGGAAGCAAGCTCAAGGTAGTAAGGCTCATTAATTTCAATATCAAACTCCAAAAAATGATAAGCCTCCAAATCATAATTATAGGAACAATTCTTTTCGATAAGAATAGGCAGAATAGTCATGCCTCCACCCCAAATGCAAATCAAAGTAGGGCCATAGTCCCTCAAATCAATATGGCTCAAGATCAAGATTTTTGTCCCTCCTATAACTACTCTTATGCCTATTGCATGTGTCAAAAGGTTGAATACTATTTGGCTTTGACCACTCAAGAGCCTACAATAGGACAATCATACAATGAAAGCCAACCCAAGGATGCCTTGCATATGCAAAGCTAGGATGATTGCTCCTTTATGAATCATCAGGTGGAAGAATGTTGTAATGTAAACTAGGATTCCATTGGTCACAACACTAGGATAAAAAGAAGAGCTATTGAAGATGCTACCCCTCCTCTTCCTAATCAAGATTCAACATCAAATGCAACACCTCATAAACACAAAAAAATGATCGAGCCAATGCTCCTCCACAACAAAAATAGAGTAATTCTAGAGGAGATGTGAATAGTCCCCAAGTTATTCCATCTCAACCTCCTACACATGTAGCTCCCAAGGCTTCTGCCAAAGAATTTAATACTTCATTCAGTGTGGTAGAACATATGAAAAATAAAAATGTGGATATTTCCATGTGGGATGTTGTTGCTACTATACCCATGCAAAAGAGGCTACTGCAACAAGAATTGGAAAGTATTGAACCAAAGGACCAACCACCTAGCATGAAAGGTGCCACAAGCCTAGTACAACCATCAAGGGAGGCAAAAACAAGTAAAAAGGTTATACCTCCTCCATTTTATGTTTCTCTAATTATAGGGGATAAACTAGTCCACAATTGCATGATTGATTTAGGGGCTAGTAGTTTAGTGATGCCTAACTGTGTTGCTAATACTTTAAAAATGAAATATGAACCCATTATTAGGGATGTATTACAGTTGGATGGTAGTACTTTAAAGACTATAGGGATCCTTAGGAACATGGAAATGGCCCTACATGCATGCCCTAGTTGTACTGTAACTTAAGATATATCAATTGCTGAAGTCAAGCCACATTTTTCCATTTGTCTGTCAAGACAATTCATTGCCCAAATAGGTGATTATATATCTTCTAATTGGTCATATATGTTTTCTAGAACAAGATATGGGGCCAAGGCTTTGATCAAAGTAGAGCCTCTAGCCTTCCATCATATTGAACCCTACACCCCTAATATCATTAATATGAAATGCACTATCCTAGAAATGGATGAGAATGACATAGTGAATGAGCTTGCCGCTTCTCTAAAATAGATACTTTATTTTCTCTTAGATGAATGGGCTAATGCATATCAATTTGATCCTATATTAGAAACCCTTGAGATAGGTCTTGGTACATAGTGTGTGTTAGAAAAGGATGGTCTTGTCCCTAACCTTATGAAAACCAAAGAAGATATGAGTGGGATATAGAGAATGTAATTTGATGAATCCAGGAATAAGAATGGATTAGGGGTGGGGGTGATGCTGATTTCTCCTACAAAAGTAAGGTAATACTTCTCCTTTAGATTCCAATTTAGTTGTACCAATAATGTGGTCAAGTATGAGTCCTTGATTAAGGGTCTTCTACTCTCTCAAAAAAGAGGAATTCAAGCATTAAGTGTATATGGAGATAGTTAGTTGGTGGTTAATCAAGTGAGAAATTAGAATACCACTAAGAATGGCTTACTCAAGTCTTATAAATATAGGGTATGGAATTTTCTTGAAGGTTTCAATGTATTTAATATTCAGAGCATCCCTAGAAAAGAAAATAGGCATGCTGATAGGCTTGTAGTAGTAGGCACATCTTATGATGCACCATGGAATCTTAAGGAAGAGAGGAAGAAAAAATAAAAATTGGTAGTTAGACCTTCTATTCTTGACAACAACACTAATTGGTAAGTTTTTGAATCTGATGCCAAATTGTAAGTTTCTTGCATAATGAGGTAGAATTCTTAGAGAGAAACCAATCTAGGTTACATGACTAGTATGGAGATCAAATCATCAATCTTAGTTCCAAAAAATTGCCTAAGGGTCTCATTATCTTAGAGAGTGTTTTCAACCCTGATGACCAAGAAAGAGACATAGGCATGAACCTAGCTACTAACCAAGATGTTTATACACCAATTATAGTTGTTGATGGAAGGTATTTAAACATGAGAAAGGCATATTTTGAAATTGAGCAAGAAAGTTTCATTCATTTATGACAATAATTTAATGATATATTTTCTTAGACATGTTATGATTTAAATGGTTTTGACCCAAGGTTGTTTTAGCATACCATAGACCTATTAGAAAATGTCAAACCAGTAAGACATAAATAGAGGCTAATGAATCCTAGGATTGAACCATTAATGAGAAAAGAGCTATCCAAGTTAATTGAGGCTAATATAATTTTCCCTATCAAGCACTCATCATGGGTAGCAAACCTTGTCCTTGTTAGAAAGAAGAATGGAGAGATTAGATTATGTCTAGATTTTAGGAGTCTTAACCAAGCTTCCCTTAAGGATCACCATACCATCCCATCCATGGAGTAGATTTTGTCCAAGGTTAGTGGCTTAGAGAGGTTCTCATTTATTGATGGATTCTTTGGTTACAATCAAGTGCTGGTCAAAGAGTTTGATAGGTACAAGATTGCATTCACCACCAAGTGGGGCACCTATGCTTATAGTAAAATTCCTTTTGGGATAACAAATGGAGGTGCCACATTTCAAAATGAAATGGAGATGGCCTTCAAAAACATGATTGAAAGTTTGTATTGGTTTATCTTGATGATATCCTAGTGTAGTCAAAGAATATGGTAGATCATTTTGGTCATCTTAGGCATGTGTTCATAAGGTGTAGAGAGTTTGGGATATCCCTTAATCCAAGCAAGTGTGTCTTCACCACAAATCAAGGAAAATTATTAGGACACATTATTTCAAAAGACAATTTAACCATTGATCTAGAGAGAACACAAGCAATACTTGCTCTTCCCCTACCTAGTCATAAGAGGGGTCTGCACAATTTTCTTGGTAGAATAAACTTTGTGAGGTGATTTATCCCTAATTTGGCTACCATGACGAAACCTCTTACAACCATGCTTAAAAAGAATACAATGGGAAGGGAAGGTAAGTTTTGAAGAGATCAAAGTGGAAATAGCCTAGACCCCTACTCTCATCAATCCAAACTTTGAGAATGACTTCATTCTTTATACTTTAGGTGGTTAGTCAAGTATCTCTGCTATCTTGACTCAAACAAATGATAAGAATGAAGAATAACCTATTGCCTTCTTTAGTGAAGGGCTTAAGGAGTATGAAAGTAAATATAGTTTTGTAGAAAAGAAAGCCCTTGTAGTCATAAGAGCTTTGGAGAAATTTAGACACCTTCTATCTCATAAAATGATCCATTTTCTAGTGCCCCATGCAAGTGTGAGAGACTTTCTTTTAAGAAAAGACACTAGTGAGAAGAGGGTTAGGTGGATTACTAAGGTAATGGATTATGATGTTGAAATTTAGGTTACCAAATTGGTAAGAGGAAAGGGATCATACAAACAGATGATTTTGTCTTAGGAATTAGATCAGGAAGTTGCCATGATATTGATAGAACAACAAGAAACAAGAAGTAACAACCCAAAGAGTTGGATAGATGATATGATGACCTTCTTCTCAGGAAATAGATATACTCAAGGGTTGGATAAGGTTAAAAGGAGACAATATAGGTTACAGTCAAATTTTTAATGCCATAATTGATGGTATCCTTTTTGGGAGGGACTTCAACATAACCCTATTGAGATGCATTGCCATAGACCAAAATAAAAAAATGATCAAAGAGCTTCATGATGGTCCTAATGGTAGCCACTTCTTAGCAAGGACAATTGTAATGAAGATCATGAGAGCTAGTTACTACTAACCATCCTTGTCTCATGATTGTCATAAGTATGTAAGGAAGTGTAGAAAATGTGCTCTCTTCTCTAGTAAGAAAAGAATTTTAGCTTTTCCCCTTCATCCTATTTAAGTGGACCAACCCTTTGCTCAAGGGGTATTAGATTTCATAGGCCCTATCAATCCTCCTTCTAGCTCTAGTCACAAATGGATCCTAGCTACTATAGACTATCTCACTAGATGGATAGAGGAAATTTCATTAAAGGAAACCATAGAATCTTTAGTTGCTGAATTACTTGATGGAATTATTACCAGGTTTGGTGCCCCCTCAAAAATCATTTTAGATAATGCAAAATCTTTTGTAGGAGCTTAGATGTGTGCATGGGTAGTTGATCACAATATGTACTTGAACACATCCTCAAACTATTATCCTGAAGGTAATAGATTGGTTGAGTCATCTAACAAAAATATAATCAGGATTATGAAGAGAACTATAGAGGACAATTAGAGATGTTGGCATCAAAAGTTGAAGACATCATTGTGGGTTGATAGAATAACACCTTAGAGGGCCATAGGAAATTCACCATTTATGTTGGTATATGGAAGAGAAGCAAGGCTTCCAATTGTATTACAATTTCCATCCCTATAATTGGCTCATAAGCTAGAGTTAATGGAAAATTATGCCATGATAGTAAGAATGGTAGAACTGATGGAGTTGGAAGAGAAAAGGAAACAAGCCATGTAGACCCTAGAAACACATCAACAACAGGTGAAAAAGAGCTTTAATAGGAAGGCCAGGGTCAAAATATTTAAAGAAGGTGATCTAGTACTAAAATGGGATGCAAACAAGGAAAAACTAGGGGTGGCACTCAAAATTTGATACACTATGGAGTAGTCCCTATGTGGTTATCAGTTGCAAACATGCCAATGCTTTTCAATTAAGTAGGCCTAATGGTGAAATTTTGCCTATTCCAGTCAATGGTATATATCTTAAGTCCTATCTCTAATAAAGGAAGAGTACTTCATGTATATGGTTAGGTTAGTTTCCTTTCTTGTTTCTTGTTTTCCAAGAAGTGCATGAGCACATGTGTTTCAAATAGGTTGTAAAGGATTTTTGGTTCCTGGTTCCAGTTGCAGAGAGATAATCTTGAGGTTTCTTGGGTATGTTTTCTACAATTTTAGGGTATTGTTGGGCAGATTCTCACATTTTCTATGACTTTGTTTCCTAAGGGATGCATAGGCTATTAATCTATGCATAGCTAGCTTGCATTCCCCCCTGAGTCACTAGAATTGTTTGCCAAATTTGCCTTCTTGCCAAAATCCCCACATTTGAATTCAAATGATAAATGACCACTTCCCAATTTTTAAATATTTGAATGTTATGGAAATATGAAATAAATTAAATAAGGAGCCTTATAATATTTCCATATCCTCTTAAGTTTTCTTTTTGGGCTCTGTCAATTTTTGACATTGTCAGGTCTTGCATAGATCTATGGTGAGTGCTTTGCCACTTCCTCAAAGTGAACAACCTTTAAATAAAGTGGGCAAGTGCCTCACTGCCATGTGACATGTGGGTCCTATTTCCTTTTGGGCACCTTTTTGATCATGATGATATGCCAGCATGAGCTAGAGTATGGCTAATGTTTCTATTGGTAGTCTCTTTCTTGCATTCTATCTTTTGTCAGGTTTTTTGACAATGCATGCAAGAAAGTGTGGTCTATCCTTCTACGTGGGCTACCGAGGTTTACAAGTAGTTCCAATTGGATTCCAAGCCATTCTGAGGTGGTTGTTGAGTGGTCTGTTGGCCCAAAAGATAAAAATGATAGGTGTAATAATAATAAAGGTTTTCAATGATCATTGATCTTTCATAGATCGATAATCAATGCTTTCCCACATTATGGAATTGAAAGGATTTTAGATATTGTGGGGAAGTTTTGGAAGGACATGTGTTTTTGTGGGCCCAAGGAGGTAAACACTATAGTTAACTTTGGTAGTTGGATGGGCATTTTTTGTTAACCATTGTAGTTGAGTTTGAGGGTGGTGCAATTAATTTAAATGATATGGTCAAATGCATGGAGACTTTGCGGGGTGGTGAGAAGAATTAAAACTATTGGCACACATGGACCATCTTGGTTGTAGTACTCAATTGGCCTTTTGACTTTGCTAGTTTGTCGAGCCAACTATGGTAAAGAGATGTTTTCTTGCACAATTTGATCTTCATGATCGATTCCAACCAATCTCCAATGAATGCCATGCCTTGTAAATGAAAGAAAACACTCCACCACCTCTAGTTTTATCCATCCACTTGATTCAAGAAACTTAATGATGCCCTTCTATCTTCTCAATGCTCTATTTAAAAAAAAATTAGGTTCTATTGTATCTAAATCTATGCCAAGATCAGATTTTCTCTAGAGTTGTATGATTATTCTCTGGGCATTTAATGACAGTGCTTGTGGAGTAACTCCAATTATAAATATCTTAGTTATGCTTGAGTTATAAAGGCATATTTTGTAATCTCTATAAGGACTGATCTTTTGCTGATTCTCTAGTATTGTTTTCATGTGTACTAATCTAATTTCTCATGCCTCTAAACCATCATAATCCTCTATAGAGTCTCTTTTAGCCATTAGTACACTGCGCAAAGTTATTTGCCTCTGGTTAATGTTTCTGTCTATGTTTTGCAATTTGCATGATTGTATCCACTTTTGACATTTGAATGATATTAAGTGAAGTTCTTCCTATAGCATATTTTTGTTGTCTAATCTACATGTGGTTGTTGAATTAAGAAAGGTCTAAATTTTTATTCTTTGATGTCGTAATTGGTTAACTATGCATTTATGGGCAGAGATAAGTTCAAACACTCTATTTTGGTGCATCACCCATTAGGTTAGAGTAGGTAGATTTTATCTCATGAATTCCTTCCACCTTTTCCTCTCCAAGATTAGTTAGGTGCATCTTGATAGAAAAAGAAGCCAACCTTCTCTAGAGACTCAACTTCATAGTTCAAGTCCCATAGCTTGGAGGATGTTTCCATGTTTCACAAAGTTGTTCTTAAGTAAAAACTTTGGACAGGGGTGCAAACTTTTGCGACAACAATTTGAACACTCTATTTTGGTGCATCAACTCCTTAGAATAGATTAGATAGTTTTCTTTCATGCATTCCTTCTCCCTTTTCCTCTCCAAGAGTAGTTAGGTGCATTCTGAGAGCAAAGAAAGTCAGCCTTCTCTAGAGAATCAACCTCATAGTTCAAGTCCCACAACTTGGAGTTTTTTTCCATTTTTCACAAGGTTTTCCTTAAGTAAAAACTTTGGATAAGGGTGCAAACTTTTGTGACAACGATAATCTTGTTTAAATTTCTATCTTTCTATTAAACATGTTTAAATTAATAACAATATCTATTTAAATAAATTAGAAATATAGTTATTTAGATTTATGACAATACTTTTGAATACTATTTTTAACTACTAATTATTTCTTCTCATATGAATGGTTTCCTTGAATATTGGATCAAAGAAAAAATATTTTGAACTATACAAGGTAAATAGAATATTAAAATCTTTTAAAATCTACTCAAAAAATTTAAATGTTGAATGGTTTAGTTTAGTTTAGTTTGGTTTAGTTTAAAATATCAAGATCATGACATATAAGTTTCCAATGACTTACATCCACTAATCAAACTATCAAATGAAATGATAAAACATACTCTCCCCAAAGTAGGTGACCAAATTCCTATTAGGCTTCTAAGGAAACAAGATTACCTATGTGGATCATGATTTCATCTCCTTATCATCACAACTTATATGAGGATTTATAGGAGCAATTAAACTTGTATAGTGAGGTGAAGTCAATGTCTAGTACATGTACTCACCTGCATCACATACCACAATATATACACAACATACATATATATCTACATGTGAAAATAATATACAAGTAATGAAGGAGGAGTTAAAAATTGTGTTGAAATATCATAGTGACTATGATTGTCTCCCCACTTCCAACATAAATTCCAAATAGAGTACATAAGTACAGTGGATTAACAAGGTTAGTCAAAATCATAATTATAAACAAAGTAAATTATTTTCAAAATATCCGTGTAAGCATAATATGATATATGATCCATAACATAATACTAACCAAAGAACCAAACAACCAAATGCAAATATTTACTAATGCAATAGTGTTACTAGAGTGGGCATCACAAGCATACTCTATGAGATAGATTAATGAGAGGAAAGACATTAAAATAAATCAATAGTATCACCTACCATACTCAATCAAACCATTCAAGGATGAAGTAATTTGTGATGTATCACCTTTAGATGGATGTGATGCTTTTCTTGGGAAGCCATACATGTATCAAAGACATGGGGTGTATGAATCCAGACCACACCATGTCACAATCAAGCTTGGTGAAAAGAAAAAATGAATACCAAAGGTATTTCCAACTCAAGTTGTTTCTTTGATTAGTACTAAACAATGTAAATTTTTAGTTGCTTAAACTAGAGCTTTTGTTCTCCTCATAATTCATCCCGAGAAAAAAAATTTAGTTGTTCTTAACACACATGCTAAGGTAGCCACAACAATAGACCAAAAAAAGGAGATGGATAAATTTTTGAAAGAGTACCATAGTTTGTTTAAATCACCAAGAGCGGTCCCAACACATTGTCAAGTCAAGCACTGTATTGATTTTATTCTAGGAACACCATGACCACATGAACCAATATATAGGTGGTCAGTTTTGGAAAATAATGAAACTAAGAGATAGATTGAAGAGTTGATTCAAAAGGGACACGTTAGGCCAAGTGCTTCACCATGTGGAAGTCCAATTTTTTAGAAAAGGAAGAAATATGGGACATGGAGACTTTTTATTGATTACAAGGAACTTAAGAAAATTACTATAAAAAATAGATATCCAATTCCTTGAATTGATGATCTTTTGGTTCAACTTAGGCGGGCTAATTCCTTCACAAAAATTGACTTGAAGTTTGGATATCACCAAGTACCAATTGATCCAATAGATATATGGAAGGCTATATTCAAGTGCAAGGAAGGTTTGTTTGAATGGTTGATTATGTCTTTTGGCCTTACAAATTCTATTTCCATATTTATGAGGTTGATGAATGATGTGTTTAGATAATTCATTGATTCTTTTTTACTTATTTATTTGGATGATATATTCATTTTTAGCAAAATTTGGTCTGAGCACTTGCAAAATGTTGAACAAGATTTTGAATTTGCAAAAACATAAACTCTATGCCAACATAGAAAAGTGCCCTTTTAGTATGCAAAGCATCCAATAATTAGGGCATGTCATTGATAGTGAGGATGTTCATGTGGATCCTACAAAGGTACAAATAATAAGAGATTTTCCACCTCCTAAATTTTTTATAGAATTTCAATGTAGTTTCTTAGGCCTAGCTAACTTCTATCTCACACACACACACACACACACACACACAAATAAGTAAGATTATGTTCAACTCTAGTATTGGTCCTTCTAGATTTTCAACAATCATTCAAAATAGAAACATATGCATCAGATTATGCTCTTGGTGCTAATATTCATGCAACATGGGAACCCCATTTGATATTATAGTGAAATTTTTTCTAATACAATATGAAGCTACCCCACCTATGACAAGGAGTTATATGCCATTTTCTAGGCTTGCAAATAGTGGAAGCATTATATCTTGGGAAAATAAACTATGATACATATAGATCATAAATCTCTTTAATTGTTGCAAAGAAAAGAAAAGTTCCAAAAATGATACACATCAAAAGTAGTCAACTTATTTGAAACAATTTCATCTCAAAATTCATCATAAAATGGGGAACAATAATAAAGTAGAAAATTGTTTAACTAGGCCTCCAATCATATGTTTGACAATGGTGTTGGATTCCTATGGTCATAAAAAAAAACCTAGTCTCAACTATATCGTAATGATCCTAATTTTTTTGATATTTACAATAAAGTTCTAGAAGGGAAGCATGTTCCAAATTTTTATATACATGATGGATTACCTTTTCATATTGGTCAAATATGTGTCCCCAGTGAAGAAAGGAAGAATGTGATATGGGAAGCACACTATAGCCTGGTGGCATGACATTTTTGTTGAACCTTTGGTATTTGGTCTTTGATTGTTGTTATTGATGTCAATAATGTAATTATAATGAACATATGGTATGGTTAATATCATGTAATCATCTTATTTGATGTCCTTAAATATTGTTCAAAACATATTCAAGACAAACAATAAGTGTTAAACAATTAACACTTAATGTTCACATTGGTTTAGAAAATGGTTATAAAAGAATAGATTTGGTCTATGAGAAAGTCGACAAGATTTTTTATCGGATAGAACCCAACTATCAAAATTTTCTAGAAAGGACTCTAAGTTAGCTAAGATGGGTCTTTTTTAGTTTTTGCATAACACATTTACAGGAAGAGAAAAAGTCTATTTGTCAGAAACAGTTACAAATTGTTATGATAGTTTTAGTAGTTTTGAGCGGTTTTGGTCTAATGGAAGTTTGGGGTATGTACCTGCCTCCAAAATTTTGACTTTATTGGTTTATAAGTAGAGGATACATTCCTCTAAAACATCCAATAGGGGGTTTTTACAGAAGTTGCAAGATTTGTGTGGAATTTCTTGTAGACCGAATAGTTTGTAGGCATATTTTTAACAAAAAAGAGGGTAATGCTTTATGTTTCTATTTTCATATGATTTTCATTGAAAAAGTTTATCAAAGGTAGAAGACAGGTATATATTGCTTTGTCATCATTCATATTAGTATTTGATCAGATATTTTAATGGAAAAAGAAAATATATTTGGATATTGGATGTTTTGAGGAGAATAGAAGTATATCCTACATTATGTTTTCAACAAGAAGTTGAAACTAGTGATTCATGATTTGTATGGTAATAGAGATGATCCTCTAATTTTATATCTTATTTTTTCATTTTGGAAGTTGGTGCTTCAGGTGTAAGGGATTGGTGTTTCTTGAAATTGGTGTTTCTAAAATAGGGTGTTGGTGCTTCCTAGAGTTGTAGCTCTAAAAGATTTTCCCAAGAGGCCAGTAAAGTTTTAGATTCAAAGTGATTTTTTACCCTAAGGGGTCTTCGGTGTTAAAATATTGTGTCACTTTGTTATCCATTAACTATCTTTGTCATGTGTTAAATTTTTATAACTTGTATTTGTTTGAAGTTTTGAAAAGTATTTTAAATCACTGATTCACCCCCTTCCCCCCCTCTTAGTGGTGTTTATATTCCAACAAGTGGTATTAGAGAAAGATTCCCTACATCAAGTTTAAAAACTTTGGGTATATTCTTGTTGAGTGGAATACTGTCTTTTATGAGTCAAGATAATTCTTCAAAGGTTCCTATTTTTGATGGATCAAATTATCCTTTTTGGGAAGTAATGATGCAAACATATTTGTTTTCTATTAATGTTAAAGTTTGGGCTTCATTTGTTAATGGTTATAAAGTTACTAATAATTTACCTACTGATCTTGATGGAAAGAGGAAGTATGAAACTAATAGGAAAGCTAAATTTGCTATACTTATAAGTTTATCTAAAGATGTTTTTGTTAAGGTAATGCATTGTAGTTCTTCTAAAGAAGTATGGGACAAATTGAAAAACACATATCATGGAAATGATAGAGTTAAAGAAGCCAAGATAAAACATTTGAAATAAATATTTGAAGACCTTAAGATGGGTAATGATGAAAAGGTAGAAAACTATCTCCTTAAGACAGATGAAATTGTAAATGGCATAAGAGAACTTGGTGAAAAAATTGATGTTGTAAAGAAAGTTTTGAGATCTCTTCTTGATAAATTTGATTCTAAGATATTTTCCATAGAAGAAAGTAGAGATATTAGCAAGTATACAATGGAAGATATTCATGGAGTACTTTTAGCTTATGAAATGAGAAAGTTTGGCAAGTAGGAATCCACAAGCAAAGAAGAACCATTTAAGGTGGAAAAGAAAGTGAAGCAAGTCTCTTCAAAATCAGAAGATCTTGATGTTCTTGAAGCACATTTATTAAGGAAATTAAATGAAGGATTAAGTAAATACAAAGGTAAACTTCATTTCAAATGTTTTAATTGTGGTAAAATAGGACACTTTGCATCTAAACGTCCTTTTAATAGTCATGATGAAGTAGATGATGAGAAAGAAAAATTAAGTAAAAAGAAAGTCTATAACAAAAAAAAGTTCTTTAAGAAGAAGAGTTTGATTGTTAATGTATCAAATAGTGAATCTAGTAGTTTTGAATGTGATGAAAATGAATCAGATAAACTATTTGTCAAGAAATAGATAGTAATGATGATGTTGAACTTGTTAAGGCTGATTTAGAATGTGAATTTCCTTATGCACTTAAAAAGATCAAGGAATTAAAAAGGAGTTTAAGTGTTCAAGAAAATCAATTCTTAAAATATAAAGAGAAATTTGAAAAAGAAACTAAGGACTTAAATCAACAAGTTATAGAATTGAAATTACAAGTTGAGGAACAAAAGAGAATTGTCTTTATCACTAAGGAAGAGTTAAGTTCTAAAGATCGGGAATGTACAAGGTTAATGAATGAAGTAGTAACATATAGAAGAAAGTTAGAAAAATATTAGAACACTAATTTAGATGATATGTTAAGGAAACAAAGAAGAACTAATGATCTATCAAGAATTTGTTTTGAACTTGGACAATGTTCTAGTGACAAGAAAGATAAATCTTTATTCGAGATATTTAAATCTGAAAGTAAGGATACAAATCAAAATGATACCACTTGAAATGTAGGTAAAAATGCATATTTTAATCATATTTCTAGTGATAAAAATCAGTTTATATCAAGCACTTCACTCATGGGTAAAAGATACTCAAACAGGTTCACTTCTTTCTTTGATGGGTATTGCTTTATGTGTCATCAATATGGACATAGAATAAGTAATTGTAGATACATGTCAAGGAGGTATTCAAAGTTTAATTTTGGTTATTTCTTTCCTAAAATTAATGGTCTAGGATTTTACAAATGCAATCTCTTTGGTCATGTTATAATTAATTGCAAAACTAAGTCAATTCAGAATGATCAATCTTATGCTAGTCTATAAGTTGATAAAGAATTCGATACTAAAGTGACTAAGATATGGAGGCCTAAGATTAATAATTATATGTTTGTTCAAATGGCTCTACGTTCTAAAGAAAAGGACCTTTCGGTGCAGACAATGGATGAATAACTAGGGCCAAAGGCTCAGCTAGTTATCTGAACCACCCTACAAGAGTTAACACAACAAAAGAAAACACAAGGAATAGTAACCAAAGGAGGAAGAAGAGAGAAATAATTTTATTGATTCATCAAAAAATCTTTATGCATGCTCAACTATAAGGCCTTCTGGGTTACAACCAATTACAAATACATTCACATTCAAAGATCCAACTACAAATTCACACATTTAGTTTTTCTCTCCAAATTCCTCTTCTATAAAAAATATTCCTAACTCTAAGCCTAAATACTCTATATATACTTGCCAAAATGGCTTACAGATCATTCTATAACATTACATAAGAGGAAGCCCAACCCAGCAATGGTCTAGACACATCCCAAGAAAAGATCTTAACATAAAGGTCATGATCAAAATAAATCCTGCAAGTCAGCTTGTAGAAATCATGTCCAAATGCTCACACCTAGCATAAGTAATAAAACTTAGACATGAAGGGTCACTCAACATCCACTGGGTAACTTGACACATGAAGAGTCACTCGACATACACTGGGTAACTTGGCACATGAAGGAGTGCTACAGTAACTTGGCACCAAGTACTACAATTACTCAGCACATGGAGTGGTACCATAACTCAGCACCAACTAAGTGCTATAGTAACTTGACACCAACTAAGTGCTACATTAACTTGACACATGAAGGAGTGCTACAGTAACTCAACACCAACTAAGTGCTACAGTAAATCGGCACATGAAGGAGTGCTACAATAACTTGGCACCAACTAAGTGCTATAGTAACTCGACACCAACATGCAGAGTGAAAAGAGAGCAGGATAACAAGGCAACCCAGGATGCTCTTGCATAACTTTTGGATAATTGATAGTGGTTGTTCTAGACACATTACATGAGATAGAATAAAGTTTGACAAATTGATTAACTACAAAGGTGGTAATGTTAGTTTTGGTGATGATTCTTCAAGGAAAATTAAAAGTTTGGGTTCTTTGATGCTTAGTGACAAAATGTCCATTCATGATGTGTATTATGTTGATGGATTAAAGTACAATCTTCTAAGTGTTAGTCAAATTTGTGATCATGGATATGAAGTTTATTTTGATGACCATGGTTTCCAAATCAAATTAAAATCTGGACAATTGGTTGCATTAGGTAAAAGATCTAAAGGCAATGTATACACTTTAAAAGATATAAAAAATACTAACAATCATGAAGATGTTTGTCTTATGGAACAGGTGAATAAAAGTTCATTATGGTACAAAAGGCTTGGGCACTTGAATTTTGATAACTCGGTAAAAGTTAGTAAGCATCAGAAAGTAAGAGGTATGCCATGTATAAGTAACCTAGAGAATGTTATTTGTGAAGGGTGTTAATATGGTAAACAAAAAAAGGCATCTTTTCCTTCAAAAGAATATTTTTCTTTTAAACCATTGTAATTAGTACATATTGATTTATGTGGTCCTACAAGGACAATTTCATTAAATGGTGAAAAGTATTTCATGCTTTTTATAGATGATTATACAAGAATGGCATGGGTAACATTTTTAAAGCATAAATCAAAGGCATTTAACAAGTTTAGGATTTTTAGGAAAATGGTTGAAAATGAGTCAGACATGAAGATTAAATGCTTACAATTAGATAAAGGTGGCGAGTTTACTTCAGATGAATTTGTTGATTATTGTGAAAAGAATGTCATCAAAAGACAATATGCAAGATCTAGGACACCTTAACAAAATGGAGTTGTTGAGAGAAAGAATTGAACAATGAAAGAAATGGCAAGGAATATGTTAGATGAATCTAAAGTACCAAACAGGTATTGGAAAGAAGCATTTCAAATAGTAGTATATATTTTAAATAGGGCACAACTAAGGGTAAAAACTAAGTACAATCCTTATGAGTTATGGTATGGACATCCTACATCTATTAAGCATTTTAGAATTTTTGGAAGTAGATGCTTCATTAAGAATTCTGATGATAAAATAGGAAGCTTTGATTCAAGATGTGATGAAGGAATCTTTTTAGTATATTATTCTCAAAGTAAAGCTTACAAATGTTTTAATAAAAGGTTGAATAAACTTATTGAAAGTGTACATGTGAAAGTGGATGAAGTTGTGCAGGATAAAAAGGAAATACAAATGAATAATACTTTCCTACAAGATAGCGATACAGACTTGAAAGAAGTATATAATTAAAGTTGATGAAGGCAAAGAAGTAGATAATAAAGTTGATGAAGGTGAAGAAGAGATAAAAGATCAAATAGAAAAACTAGAATCCATAGGTACAAAGGCTACAAGAACAAGATTGAAGAAGTATCATCCTCAAGAATAGATTATAGGGGATAAACATGTAGGTATTCAAATGAGAACAAGAGCTACATTTGGTGAATGTACTAATCTCTGTTTGTTATCTCAAATTGAACCTAAACCATATAAAGAAGCTAGTATGGATGAGTTTTTGGTTAATGTTATGAAAGAGGAACTAAGTTAAATTGAAAAGAATAAAACTTGAGAATTAGTACCTAGACCTAAAGATAAAAATGTAATAGGTGTTAAATGGGTCTTTAGAAATAAACTTGATGAAAATGGAAAGATATCAAGGAATAAGGCTAGATTGGTTTGTAAGGGTTATGCACAAATAGAAGGTGTGGACTTTAATGAATCTTTTGCACCAATGGCTAGAATTGAAGCAATTAGATTCTTTCTTGCATTTTTAGCTTTAAAGGGCTTTAAGATGTACCAAATGGATGTTAAAATGACATTTCTTAATGGTTTTTTTGATGAAGAGATTTATATGGATCAACCTGAAGGATTTGAAAACAAAGGCTATCCTAATCATGTCTACAGGATAAAAAAAGGCTCTTTATGGTTTGAAACAAGCTTCGAGGGCTTGGTATTCTAGGTTGGATCAATATCTTACTAAAAATGGCTTTAGAAGAGGTGGTATTGATAACAATTTGTACATATATGGTACATGTGATGATGTTCTCAACGTTCCTTTTTATGTTAATGATATAGTATTTGAATCCAATGATGATGCTTTAAGTCAAGGTTTTTCAAAGCTAATGCAATCTAAATTTGAAATGTCCATACTTGGGGAACTATCCTATTTTCTTGGGTTGGAAATTTCTCAATTGAAAAATGGTATATTCTTATCCCAAACTAAGTATGCAAAAGAAATGTTAAAGAAATTTCATATGGAAGATTGTAAGCCTATGGAAAAACCAATGATAATAGGATGAATACTAAAAATGATGATTCTCATAATGTGTATCAAATTACTTCTAGATCCATGATTGGTAGTTTACTATATCTTATAGCTTCAAGGCCTAATATCATGCATGTTGTATGTTTGGTTGCAATATTTCAATCTTCACCTAAAGAATCTCATGCTATGGCAGTTAAAAGAATTTTTAGATACATTCAGGGACTTTGGGTTATGGGATTTGGTATCCTAAACATGATGATTTTAGATTTTTTGCTTATACTGACTTAGATTGGGCAGGTTGTCTAGATGAAAGAAAAAGTACTTCAAGAGCAACATTTTTCTTGGCTAACAAGCTAGTGCATTGGCATAGTAAGAAGCAAGAATCTACTACACTTTCTACTACAGAGGTTGAATATATACCTGCCTGTTCTTGTTATCAATAGGTTCTTTGGATGGTTAAAACTTTATCAGATATAAAAGTAACAATGTCTAAACCAATTCCTATCTATTGTGATAATCAAAGTTCAATCAATATTGATAAGAATCTAGTTATGCATTCAAGAACCAAGCACATTGATGTTCATTATCATTTCATAAGGAAACATGTCTTGAATGGTAATGTTAAATTAGAATTTGTTCCTTCTTTAGATAAGCTTGCTAACATATTTACAAAACCTCTCTCAAAAGCCACATTTGAAGGGTTAAGAACAAGATTGGGGGTTTTATCCCTCTCTTCTCTTGCAAAAGATTATAAATGAGTGATAGGTTCTAGGTGGAGCATATTTTGCTTATCTTTTTGTTACACTGAAACCTTGGTATATCTCCTTTGTCATTGATGTCAAAGGGGGAGAAAAATGAAGAAGATGTCTACACATGGATATACAGGTATACTGGTATAGATATAGGATATATAGGTACATATGGATATAGAGGTGGAAGTTGGTATTGACATCAATGCCAAAGGGGAAGTATGTTGAACTCTTGGTATTTGGTCTTTGATTGTTGTCATTGATGTCAATAATGTAATTATAATGAACATGTGGTATAGTTAACATCATGTAATTATCTTATTTGATGTCCTTAAATATTTTTCAAAATATATTCAAGACAAACACTTAAGTGTTAAACAATTAACACTTAATGTTCACATTGGTTTAGAAAATGGTTATAAAAAAATGGTTTTGGTCTATGAGAAAGTCGACAAGCTTTTTTTATCATATATACCCCAACCAGCATACCTTTTTGGAAAGGTCACTTATTTAGCTAAAAATTTTCTTTGTTATTTTTTGCATAACACATGCATGGAAAGAGAAAAAGTCTATTTATCAAAAACAATTACCAAATTGTTATGACAGTTTTAGCATTTTTGAGCGGTTTTGGTCTAATGGAAGTTTGGGATATGTACCCACCTCCAAAATGTAAAATTTTTTGGTTTATGAGTAGAGGATGAATTCCTCTAAAACATCCAATAGGTATTTTTGACAAAAGTTGTAAATTTTTTTTTGGAATTCCTTGTAGACCATATAGTTTGCAGGCAGATTTTTAACAACAAAGAAGATGGTAATGCTTTATGTTTCTATTTTCATATTTGTGATTTGATTTTCATTATAGAAGTTTATTAGAGGTAGAATAAGGGTTATATATTGCTTCTTCATTCATTCATATCAGTATTTTAACAGATCTTTTAATGGAAAAAGAAAATATATTTGGATACTAGATATTTTGAGGATAATAGAAGTATATCCTGCATTATGTTTTCAACAAGAAGTTGAAACTAGTGATTCATGATTTGTATTATAACAAAGATGATTCTCTAATTTTATATCTCATTTTTTCATTTTGGAAGTTTGTGCTTCTTGTTTTCATGAAGTTGGTGCTTCAGGTGTAAGGGATTGGTGTTCCTTGAAATTGGTGTTTCTAAAACAGGGTGTTGGTGCTTCCCAGAATTGTAGCTCTAAAAGATTTGCCCAAGAGGCCAATAAAGTTTCAGATTCAAAGTGGTTTTTTACCCTAAGGGGTTTTCCATGTTAAAAATATTGTGTCGCTTTGTTATTCGTTAACTATCTCACTCATGTGTTAAATTTTTATAACTTTGTTTCAAGTTTTGAAAAGTATTTTAAACCACTGATTCACCCCGCCCTCAGTGGTGTTTGTATTCCAACAATTTTTCATATTGGAAAGACTACTATAATTCTCCAAAAGTGTAGTGCCTCCCATGTTTGCATTCTGTACCTTGCTATATTTTGGATTTGAGAGATATTTTGATACTCATGTTTGATGACATTCAAGATGACTTGATGGTCAGATACTATATTTTTATTACCATATCATAGATGCTAGATACTATGCTATTTAGTTTGATCAAATCTGCATGATGATGCTTATTTATGTGACATGATACTTTATGATGATATGTGTTTATTTTTTATTCAAAACTATACTCTATTTATGATTATATGATGGACTTATTGGATTATGGATACTATGATTTGATGCTACATATATCTGCTTTATTCTTGCTTTGAGATGTTTTATGATGTAGTGAGTGATGTAAATAGATTATTTTGATGTAATTATTAAATGAATGGTTAATTACATGATTTAACCCATTTATTGCTTTGGCCATATGATTATATGCAATTTCACTTGATCGTGTTGTTTAGTGTGCATGATTTATATCCTTGACAATGCCACATGGAGTTATTGATTCAACTATTTATAACTAGCAAATGTCGTCCCTGTATGGGCGAAGTATCATGTTTAATTGTTAATTAAAAACTTTGGTGATTTAATAAATCTAGATTCATTTTCATTTGTGATGAGACCCATATTATGTGATGGGACTCAAAATTGCATCCTCGTTTTGAGTACCATTCTAAAATTTTAAGTAAATTTGAGCCCCTATAAGTGCATTTAATGCATGTGTACTCAACTATCCTTTTGAGGCCTATGAGGTGTTTTATATTTTTGGCAGCTTGAATTTAGTATGTCCATGCATCTCATGATGATAAAGTGTCATTCCGTGAAGTTTCATTTTGAGCAATGATCAAATCTACATTTTTGCTAAGTGTCAAACAATGACAAAAAGCCTAGTTTTCATTTGAATATCTTAAACCTAGTTATGTTTCATGACTTGTTGCTTTGGGAGTGCTTAGAATGCATATTAGAGAACCTATGTTTTAGTTTTTTTAGTGATTTCAATATGTTTTGACTAGGGTTTGAATCCCTCAAAGTTGGTTGTTTACTATTGTCATGTTGATGTATATTTCTTAGAATTCAAGGAGGCCTTGTTTGACCAGTTATAACTTTGACCCAATTGACCAAAATGATAAATTTCCTTTTGCATTGCATTGTATAGGTTAGATTCTTGCTATGTTATAGATTTGACCCTATGATGAATTCATTTGACTAATTTTCAAATGTGATTCCAAATGTAGGTTATAAAGTTTTAATGGTGTCTGAAAATGTAGATTGATCAGTACCCTTGTTCGGGATGTCATAACTCTAAATCCATGATAGGTAAAACCAAATAGTTTGTACCACTAAGTTATACTCTTAAAAATACTTTGAATGTGCTAGTTTTTAGGTCTTGAATAATCCATCTGTGCATTTTCTCAGGTTCATTCCATATACAAAAATCAATGTCCTTCTATGTTCCTAGTTCTACAATTCTAAGTACCCCACTTTGAACACCTGGAAAATGTGCCTAATTATTCATCATAAGCCCAAATCATAGATTCATACTCTCCTTGTGATAGTAAACTAATTTCCTAGTTTTCAAACCTTCAAGTATCAGTTTGACCTATTTTCAAAGCCAAAACCAAATGCATTTTATGGTTTTCTAACATGTTTGTTTGCAGGCAGTTTCAAGTAGGAAACATTGATGGTTAATATCTTTTGATTGGGTGATTTTCATGAGGTGAGATTTTGTAGGCTAAAATAATTTTCACTAGAGAATGTAAATGTTAAGTTTTAGGGCTTAGTCAAGCGGTTCTGTTAGTTTTTAACACTAGCTTTCAAACCTCTAAGCATGAAATTGATAGTTTGTAGGAAGGGATTAAAATGTTTTTTAAATCAATCAATCACTAATTGTAAACTGGGATTCAATTAGTGTGAACATCTTAGTGGGTCAATTAAAGTAGTTTAAGAAGTTAGTTGTTTGAAATGCAATTTTTTTTAGCTGAACCCATTTTTGGGCCTGATAGACTTTATCGGATTGATAAGATGTTATGGAGATTGATGAAATTACAAGATAATGTAACAATGGTAACTAAAAAATGTGATCATAGATGGGATCACATATTGACAAGATTCAAAATATTATCATTGTACATGTCAATATTAAATTGAAATTTCCCAAAAGGGAAAATGTTGAATAAGCTATTGTCTAAACCCTTATGCATAACAGTGACCAAAGGTCCTTGGGTATGTATTATGTACAAAATATGCATAGTTTGATTGCCAAATTAGTCTTCATTAGGGAAATATGTCATGTGAAATGGTATAATTGAAGAGGGAATCCTAATAAAAAAAAGCACTTAATGGAAATAGAAAGAGACAATGAAAGGTTTCAACTTGTGAAAGAAGATTTCCTTGACATGGGATCCTTTGATGCAGTTGTGGATTCCTATGAAGGTGTTTTTCACACTACGTCTCCTTTTTACCATGTTGTCAAAGATACCTAGGTTAAATTTCTAGACCCAATAGTTAAAGGTATGATCAATGTTCTTTAAACATGTGCTAAAACACCGTCTATGAAGAGGGTGGTAGTAATATCCTCTATGGAAGTTGTAGCATATAATAAGAACCATTGTGGTCTAGATATAGTAGTCAATAAGACAAGGTTGAAAGATGTGGAATATTCCTAGGAATAATAGAATTGGTATCAACTATTGAAGACATTGGCTGAAGAGGCTGCATGGAAATTTGCAAATGATAAGGGCCTTGATATTGTCATAATAAATCCAACAATAGTGATTGGCCCTCTCTTGTAGCCTACCCTAAATACAAGCTATGCCAAAAAATTGCAATTAATGAGTGGATCTTTCACATTTCCAAGTATTGATTTTGGATGATTAAGTGTTGATGGATAGATGGTGAATTTTTGGTAGGGAAATTTGACCTGAAAGCATGAATGAAGTGGGAAATCATCATCGACTCTGGGACTACATTACTTATCTGTAGCAATCTACATATGATTCTATGAAAAGGGTAGTGTAGGTAGTAATGATGCTTTAATATAAGGATGCATGTTGTTATGGTTGCTAAAGACATGGATTTAGAAATTAATTTCCAAGGGTGGCTCCTCACTATTTTCTTCTCCTAGTCGTAGCTTCTTCCTAGCCTGATATGTTTAATACCCGGAACCCTCTTGAAACTTGGCATAGGGAGTATGAGGAAAGTTTGAGAAAAAGGAAATGCCTTCAACTTTGGGTTTGTAGTTAGAGTGTTGGCATCCATTTCTTGCTTAAGGAATCAAAATGAGGAGGAATGCTTTTCTTCATTGTGGAAGGAGATCTAGATGCTCTCATTTGTCTTCTTAATGCATTAAAGTTATAAAGACCCACAATTGAGTCCTAAAATCTTAGATTTTGAGGAAGGTATTAAGGTACTTTCCATTCTGCTTGGCTTACCTAAAGTCTATTACTATGAACACCGCTATTAACTTGAAAAGGCTCCATGTTTAAGAAACAAGTTGGGACATTTAGTCCTATGTTCACCTAGTGAGCCAAGTTTTATATCTTTTTATATACAAACACTAACTACCTTAGTGTCTTAAGAGACACAAGGCTTTTGCAAGCTATAATCTCATGTATGGGGCCCACATAGATAGCCAGGAAAACTAGTGGTAGATAAAGAAAAAAATTGAACCAAGTCGCAGATGAATGGATGAGGGGTGATGACATCATTAAACACATGGTGGTCAAACTCACCCTCACAAGGATAATTGCATAGTTAGTGGAAACAATTCTAATGGTGCAAAATGGTTAAAGATAATTGTATCACAGATTTTCCCATTTTGATCCATGATTAAGAAACATGGTGGGAACAATGTGAAAACAAGCAATCACAACTTCACAGAGAAAACCCATGGTTAATGAGAATGAGGTGCAAGGGTGTAATTAAGGTAGTCACAACTTTGAGGTAGTTAAAGCATGGTTAGGAGGAGCAGTTATGAGGTTGTGAAATCTTAATCCATGGTTAATAAATGACTTATTGCATGGTCGCACAATTTAACTAGGATTAAGGAAGATAAGTTCTGACAACACAAAATGGAGTGAGTCACATGGTCACATGGCTAAGACGGTGGTTAAGAGTTAACACTCCGATGATGCAAAAATGTGACATGTGGTGAGAACGTTCTAGTAGGGAAATGAGGTAGTGGTGACTATATGGAGGTTGATGAATTAGATGCTACCACATGTCATAGACAATCAACCAGAGCTTGACCATTTTTATCAAAAACATAGAGTGTAGTATGCCATTATAATTAGGAGAAGACAAGATTCTAGATATGTAGTTAGAAAATGCACAGGTATTCACAAGTAAGACTTATAGGCACATTTGTAAAATGGGGGCATTCTTAGCTAAATAATTAAATTTCATGATGAACCATCAAATTTGGTTAGAGAGAAAACATGGGAGTTTTTCAGCTCTTGATTTAGGGAAAATGTTTTGAGAATATCATTTTGCCTCTAAAATCATTTTGGCTTTACCCCCCTGACGATATACTATCTTGCTAGTCACTTCTATTTTGTTTAGCCAGTTGATCCTGTGTTAACTCCCCTACCATTTTATAGGTGGGGTAAAGTTAGAAGGGGCCTATAAATTTCTATGTATGACCTTCCACCCATAGTGGGGGGCCACATGCAATAAATTAGGGAGGGGTTCTGCATGCATGCATGGATACCCTAGCTCTTGTTTTAAAATCAAATTTGGTATCTTCTTGCAAACTAGTTTCATGTTTCCATCGTTCTGAAGATATTTGATGCATTCTTCAGCATCAAGAGGATAAGATCTGGTTTTTAGTTATAGAAAGAAGGTGAGAGGTTTTTCATCAACAAGTGGAAGTTTTTTGAGTGGACAAATGGTAACATCTGATCTGATCTAGGATTTTTTTCTGTCTTCTTATTCTCTTCTCTTCTCTTTCTCTAGGGTTGTTGATGGTTGGTTGTTTCTAGACTATTGAGCAGAGCTCTAGCTATGATTCCACCATTCCTGCCCAACATTTCTCTTGTAATGAACAAGAATTAATGAATTACATAGATAGTCCTAGTCTATTCATTTGTTTTATGAGTTATTTTCATGCATCCTCATGTATTTGTTTCAAGGAAATACATAAAAATGTAATAAGAAGTTTATCATCAATCTAAATCATGTGTCTCCTAATTGTGTTGTTTGTAATCTTTTGTGGTTTATGAACAAAGAGAATAAAACTCAGTTGTAATCTATTTTAGATTGTATGTTTTGGTATGTTTTTCTTATGATTCAAGGAGTCATATAAATGACTAATTTACCATAATGGGGCTGCAGATTTCAAGAAGGGATAGGTTGATATAAGACTCAAAAATGATGCAGATGTCTAATTCACAAGGTGAATGGATAGATCTAGAAGTCCTGCTACATGAAATGTATCAAACATTTCCAAGGATGTGTGTTAGTGATTTGTGGAATTTCCTAATAGATAAGACATTGATTAGCTACATGATCTATGTGTTTTTTTGTTCATGTCTTGCTGATGCTGAAATCAATATTATAATCAAAATCCTTTTCACTTTTGTTGAGGAGCTAAAAAGAGTTTTCCTCACTTAACTTATCAAGTTCATAGGTCATGTCATTAGCTATTTCATGTCTATGTTGTTTGCATAAGCAATATAAGATTGGGTATTATCTTCTTTATAAGATTCAATTGTATGCTTTGAAATTGGTACCATATGAAAGAATTTATACATTCACCCTATTGGCGCTCAAAATTGTATCCTTGATTTTGAGTACCTTTGAAGAGATTAAGCCCTATAAATGCTTGTACTTGACTACCCATTTGATGCATACGAGGTGTTTAATGCTTCTAACACTTTTCATTTAGTATGCCCATGCTTTCTATGAAGTTAAATTGACATTCTGAGTCATTTTGTGAAGTCCCATTTTGAGCATTTGTCAAATCTGCATTTTTGCTTGTGTCAAATAGTGAGAAGAGGCTGTGTTTGTCATTGAATATCTCACATCTAGTAATGTTTCATGACTCGCTGCTTTGAGAGTTTTTAGTGTCCACACCAGAGAGCCTATGTTTCAGATTTCAAGTTGTTTCAAATCCATTTGGATAGGCTTTGAATCCCTCAAAGTTAGTCATTTATTGTTGTCATGCTGATGCAATTTGTTCTAAATTTTGGGAACCCTTGTTTGATGTGTTATAACTTTGACCCAATTTACCAAAATGCTAAATTTCCTTTTGCATTGCATTTTAGAGATTAGAGACATGCTATGTTTCAATTTTGAGCTTATGATGAATCCGTTTGATTAGTTTTTGAACACGATTCCAAATGCAATTTCTAACTTGTTACTAGTGTCAAGAAGTGTAGATTTGTCAAAACCCTTGTTTGTCATGTCATATCTCAAGATCTATGATAGGTGAGATTGAATAGATTTTACCACTATGTTGTACTCTAAAAATACTTCAAGTGTGCCAATTTTCAAGTCTTGATGAATTCGTTTGCACACTTTTCTAGGTCCATTCCATTTGCAAAAAATGCTTTCTGTCATTATTTCCAATTTGCAAATTCTGAGTAGCTCACTTTGACCGCTTTCCATTCACGCCCAATTATTCATCATGAGCCCAAATACTAGATTTATACTCTCCCCATGACAATGAACCAACACCCCAGTTTTCATTTTCCCAAGTTTCAGTTTGCCCAGTTTTCAGAGCCAAATCCAAACGCAATTTATTGTTTTTTGACACGTTTATGTGTAGGTGATTCCTAAAGGTCAACTTTGATGGTCAATATATTTTGAATCCTAATTTTTCATGAGACAAGATTCAATAGGGTAGGAGTGTGTAGAACAAAGAATCAATGTACTAGTTTTCAGAGCTCGATTAGGTGTTCTGGTCAGTTTTTAAGGCTAGTCAAAGGACCTTCTAGCATGAAGTTGACAAGTTGCAGAAAGAGATGAACTAAGTTTCAAATGTTGATTTAGCAGTAAAATCTGATTTGGATTTGTATCAGATGATGAATAGATCAATTTGGCACTTCAAGTGTCCAAAAATATGGTGGAGATCAGAAAGCACCAAGATTATAGGTCAGGAAGGGTGTTGAAACAGATTGATGTTAATTTGATCTCACACATCTAGTATGTTCAAAATTTATACTAGAGGAAGGGTAAACAAGTTTGGTGTTGAAGATTTTAACATCCTTTTTAAGCATGTATGTTGAGGTAGCGACAAGATGCAGAGTACCACACATTGAAAAGTTCCAAAAGCACGACAAATTAAGCCACCCTAACATCATGATGCCATTGGCATATGCTTTGAAGAAGAACTTGACTATTCTTTTGTATGAAAATGTTCACAAAGGTAGCCTTAGAGAGCTTCTTACTAAGTCTTCCTTAGATTGGTCATCTCATTGAAAACTTTCTTTAGGTATTGCACAAGGTTTGGCCTATCTGCATGAGTATTGTCCACCCATCATACATCTTGATATCGACTCCAAAAATATTCTGGTCAAATCCCCAACTGAGCGAAAAATAGTAGAGACCAAATTTTTCTTGATAATTAATCATTCTACCAGAAGTAATGAAGGTATTCTCTCTACAATTATTGGCTCAATTGGCTACATCCTTCCAAAGTATGCCTACACAATAAAAGTAACTCTTGCTAGCAATGTTTACAACTTCGGTGTCATTTTGCTAGAATTGTTGATTGGCAAGCCTCCTATAAAAGATGGAATGGTACTGACATAGTGGGTGCAAAGGACTCCAAGGAATGAGAATTGGGAGCAAATTCTTGATCCAAGGATTACTAGATCTTCCTTTCAAGAAAGGAATTGTGTGATTTCTATTCTTAGAATAGCTCTAGCCTACGGTGATTCTTCTCCAACTGTAAGGCCTAAAATGAACAGAAAGAGTGAGCTGCGACAAACTTGGTGCAGAGCTTTATTGTAAGTTAGTATATTATGGATGAGTTTAAGCTTAAATTTGGACATTTGTCAAAAGGTGTAGAAGTTATGAAGCTTGTAAATGGTCTCATGAGGCATCCAAGAGAAGTTTTAGATCACCAAAAAGAAAGAAATAGATGTGAGAGTGCAAAAAGGAGTAAACAAAAGGAAGTAGGGCATGAAATTTTTTAGCCCATGTGAGAAGAAAAAGAATCTAACTCTCAACATAGACAAAGAATGGAGTCTATGCATTGAGAGAGTTAGAAACCCACGCAAAGGAGTTGGAGAATATGTAGACTAGACAAAAACACCTCACATAAAGGAAGGAGTTGCCTCTTGTTTTTGGAGAAAGAAGGCACGTAGCAGACAAAGGGAGCCTCACGATGGAAAAGGTAGCTTGTGGAAGAAAAAATCATGCATGAGCAAGGGGACCAAGTTAGCATATCAACCAAGGAAGAAGCAGCTTAAAAGAAAATGCAGGGGAGCCCACACTTCTTAAAAAGGGCCAATGAAAATGAAGGAGCTTCCAACATAAAGAGACAAAAGCTAGTGCATTCAAGAGAGGCTCCATGCATAAAGGGAAACCCATGCAAGTTGTAGAAAGGGGGAGCTGAAAAAGAGCACAATTAAGGTAATGACCTACGCCACAAGGTAGAGCAAACATGCCAATGAAAGAAGCCCACATTAAAGGATACAAAACCCATGCATGTTAAAAGGAAAGTGCACAACAATGAAAGGCCAGTGAGTGGGAAGGAAACCACTACCAAAATAAGCCCCACATTTAATGCAAGGCATGCATAAGAGATGACACCTAAAAGAAGGCCCATGTAGGCACTGTTGAAACATAGGAATGCATCAAATGAAAGCATTTTTTTATAAGTTTGATTGACTTTTACAACCTAGGCAGAGAGTAGAGATCCACGCATATGAATAAACCGCTGGCCAATAAGATGAGGAAGCCTGTGAACTTGAATGGAAGCCACCGAAACAAGAGTAGATTCTCATGCCAAACTAGGAAGGAGATCATGCCATGAAATAGAGCACAGAGTAGAGAGGAAAAAGGTTAAAAAATATTATCCCACATTGGGGATACGGGGAGTTTTTGTTCTCCTTAAATGAAAAAGCTCTTTATGTGTTAGTTGTCTTTAAGACAACTAGTTTTTGTTGAAGGTAAAGTTGCTCACACATGGGCCTATGTTCAGCCAGATGGTAGGTCACCCAGGCATAATTTTGAACCAAAATGTGAGTGTTCTGATGTGGATTTGGATTCATGAGATGTTGACATGTGGAGAATCTTATGATTGTCGCTATGTCACTTAGCAAATTTGTGCATGCGATAACTATAGTGACATAGCGAATGTGCAGACATGGCATAGAGGTGGTGATGATGTGGCAGTGAAGGATAAAGCTACTGGGAAGATTTTCTAGAAAATCCAAAAATTTTGTGAAGTTTGAGAGAAGACATGTGGGTCCCACTAGAAATCAAAGCCAATCCAGGTGTGACAAGTGGCCCTTGCCCAGAGGACATACCAAAGATTGACAAATGGCATTGTTCAAATGGTCAAAGGAGGAAGAGGAGTTTTTAAATGTAAAATAATACCCTCTGCATCCATTCAAACCAAAATTTGAATTTTGTTTTAAAAATTAAATGTTCTATAGTTTATACTATAGAAAATTCTTTAATTTTTAATTTTTTTTTTGGTTTTAATGCAAACCATGGAGTTCAGAGGCCTGATCTTCAAAGAGGCATAACAGGGGCTATTTTTATCCAAAATAGATGTTCCAATATACCATAAGAACTAAGATGATCTAAATTTTCCATTTCTGAGGTTGATTTTTGTACAGGTTCTCACTGGTTCATGCTATAAGCCAATTTGTGATTCCTAGGGCATTCTCAGCGAACCAAACATATTTCGTCATTGATCATCAAAATTGGTTAGAGGGTAGATATGAAGACTATTTGAAGCCAGAATGTGGAAAAAATAACTTTAAAAAGATTGCATTGCATTTTGGAGGCCTTTTAACTAATTTTTGGTTTTGCCTTGTTTTGAGATCTGACATCAAAAGTGGTTATTTTTCCATCAAGTTTGAGATACTTTATGCTTTTGAGAGCCAAAATGGTTAAGGATTTGATTAACCCATTGCAGAGAGAAGGTAGAGAGATTCTTTTCAATTTCTTGAGGGAGAATTCTGAAGGGACACATGTCAATTGCAAATTCAATCCCAGAATTGCCCTCTTCATATATATTCTTTCTTTTCCTTTGTAAAAATATTGTTGCAGGTTGGTTTTCAATTTCCAGTTCTAGGAGCTCTGCTCAGGCTGTGAAAGCCACACACCCCACAGTCTCTCTTGTATTGAACAACAGTTTAAGTTTTTATGTAGATAGTACTTGTTTGATTAGGTGATTTGTGAGTTATTTTTTGTACATATTTCATGTAATCCTTTTCAAGGAGAATGAATAAAATGCAACAAAGGGTCTCAAATTTAGTCTGAATCTTGTCTCTTGGTCATGGATATGTAATATTTTCTAGTTTGTGAACAAAGAGCATGAATTAGGTTACATTCTTTTTCAGGATGTATGTGATTGAAATGTCTTACTTATGGAACAAAGAGCCATGTAATTTCTTGGTGTTTATCACAAGGTTTGCAGATTTCTTGATGGGATTGTCTGAGTATGAGATTCATTTTGAGGTAGATGTCTATTGACAAGGTGAAAGATAGATTAGGGATCTTGATGTAGGAGTTATGTCAAAGATTTCTAGAAGGTGTATGGTTGCAATTCATTTAATTTCCCAATAGATAAGGAACTTATCAGAGATAGGATCATTAGGTTTTGTTGTTCATACCTGGATCTTGCTGATATCAACATATTAAATCATTTTCCCTTTTATGTTGAAAGTTATTCAAAGTTTAACCCACACTTAGCTTACCAGTTTCATGAGTCATGCTATTAGCTATTCCATGCTTGTGATTTCTTTGTTAAGTATAGAGGATTTAGGGGTTTCATCTATTATTCTAGATCTTGATTATGCTCATTACACTGGTCACATAATCAAATCTTAAGAGGTTTACCCGCCTAGGTTTTATAGAGCCTGAAGTGAAGAAGGAGTGTAGCCTTATAATTGGCCTAGGTTCTTGGTAAATTGTGTCTATTATTGGAGATAGCTTCCCATAGACACATTCTTGCCTTGCATACTTGGTTGTTCAAACTCTATTAAATCAGGAACCAACACACCCACCTAGGTTTTGCAGAGCCTAAAGAAGGAGTATAGCCTTATAGTTGGCCCCAATGTCTGAATAGTATGTTGTAGATGGGAATTAGCTACCCTTATAGTTGGCCCCAATGTCTGAATGGTATGTTGTAGATGGAAATTAGCTACCCTTAGATGGGAATTAGCTACCCTTAGATGTATTTTGTTCTCATCATTTAGTTTTTGAAACTTGGCATTTTAAAACACTAACATTATGTCTGTGCATTTAGATATCTGCAATTTCTTGGTGAAATTATTAAGAAATTTGTGATTTAATGTTTAAGGGTATTTCATGTATTGATTTTATTATTTTAATTACCAGTAGGTTTTCTGTAGTTGAATTCTATTTAATTAGAATTACCCAATTTTGTCTAGGCTATAGAGGATTTATTTTAGTAACCCTGTTATTTCCCTATTTTAACATTTCACTTTTAAAGTGAATATATATCCCAAAAAGGGAATTATTCCTCACTTCTCACCTTCAAATTAGAAACTGGAGAGTAGAAATCCAAAATCCTCTTTAGGAGGAATTGTTTTTTTATTCATTGTAGGAGCTATGAGAGTGGGATCATCCCAAGATTGATCTTTGTTGGAATTCGGCTCAAGGAGACCTTGGTTGCCATGATTTTTGGTGGCTTTCACAGAGTGATTATTTTATCCTTAACATTCCTAATTTTTCCCTTTTGGCTACTAGGTAGGGATCTTCCATTTTCTTGTTTTAATTTTGTTTCTAAGTTATTTTTTGGTACTATTATGTTAGGAGGTAGAGAACTAGTGTTCCCCTCTATTTTTGCATGTTGGCTCTACCCAATTGGGTGGGTATGAGCATTTATGGCTTTTTAGTGTGGGGGTTTTGGAATATTATGCTAACCATTTTTGCATATAGACTCTGAACCCAAATTTTGTTGGATAATAGGGGTGTTTATACCTGCTTGTGAAAAGGGATTTAATTTTGTTGATTTTTGTCAATGTTGGTTTTTGTGCATATTTTACTTTGGCTCGATTTATGTGCCACCCAATCTTCTTGGTTGTTTCTTGAAAATGATATTGGTCATGGAATTAGACTATCTATAAGGAATCTAATCTGACCACAAATGTTCTTTTGCATTGGGATTTGTGTTGAATCCATACTCTCAGCTATGTGCTTGATTGAGTGATTTGATACTTGGCATTTTATTTGTTTCTCATCAAGCCCTTGTCGTTTATGATCATCATGTAGTTGATGTGTCCACACATTAGCACATGATCATGCACTTGTTAGGTACTTATGAGACCTTAATTACCAATTTCTTTTGGTTGAGTTATGTTCATTGGGGTTGGGTTGGGAAACTATATTCCCTACGGGCACTCATCATGTGATGAGCATGGGTATGTATGGTAGACCAGTGGAGGGGCTTCTCTCATAAACCCTGACTATCCCAACAAGGTAAATGTGAATAAGATTTAATAAGTGATAACTAAATGAATTCATGAGTAATTAAATAAGATATTAAAATATCACATACCTGCATGGCTCACCTAAAGGTATGTGCCTGTTCTATTTATCTAAGGGCCAAATGTCTACACGGTTCATTCAGGGACATATCATGATGGCCTTCTAAGGTATATTTTCCATAAGATGCTTAGCTTGGGCTCTACAATTCCAAGTGATCTACTCTCTACTAGAATCCCCACATAGTAGACCCATAGAGTGTCTGACCAAGACCTGTTGTATTGCATTGTCTCATGATTTGGGTTTTAGTCCTTTGTACAATTTAGTGTGAGTGTTAGCCATGGATGGCTATATTGTGTGTGTTTTGGGTTATATCACTATATCCATCTACATGAAAGGAGTGGTCCTAAAATTTCCACATGGTTGGAAGGTGTAGCTACCTTTACCACTACTAGAGACCAACATACAGAGTTGGCCTTCCTCCATATTTGACTCTAAAGTTGGATGCTCACATGGTTCTCCATATGTTCCAGAGTATGTTTCTATGTGATTAATGTTATTTCATTTTATTGAGATAGTTGATTTATGCATATGTATGTTCACTACAATGTTTCTTTCCATATAATTACATTAGATGTTAGAATTAAATTGATCTCCTTATGCTTTTGAGTGCTTACTCCTTGACTATTATGGTTCTAGTACTCCCTAGTATGGAGGTTCTAATTCTTTCCCTGTTCTAAATTTTTTGTTGGGTTATTTCTCTACAAACCTAGGTCACATAGATTCAACATTGGGTGATACTAGAAAAGTATCATATGACTATAGAAAGAAATATCATGCAATACTAGAAAGTATCGCATGGCAGTGTCAAGTTCTATCATGTGACATTGGTAAAGTATCATGCAGTAGTATTAAAGTATATCATGTGATATTGGAAATTATCACATGGTAGATGAAGAATTATCACATGATATTAGAAAAATATTGCCTATCAATAGTGAATAGTATCATATGATACTAGAAAAGTATTGCATGAGTTTTGTGCAAAAACCTGTTTGAGAAAACAAGTAGTATTTTTTGACTTGTTGGTTGAGTTTTGAGGGTATTTTGGATACCCTATTGGGTTGCACCCCTTCCCAGGTCTTGATAGTTTAGATATTAAAGGGTTTCTTGTTTGTTTAACTTTCATAGTTCATTATTGAATGCTTTAATAAGTAGTGATTCTTGGAGATCATTGGTTGCTTGGATTGCTTGGTTAAGTCTTTCATTGTGAAGTTTTGATCGGTTTCATGTTGATTCTTTTTGAATCCATGCTTGTTTCCTTTTAAAAATATGTATTGGATTTTATTCATCCTTGTTCCAAGGATCTCCAAGTGGGGAATTACAAAAAGTATTTCTCTTGGTCAAAAATAAAATAGGATATCATTTTATATATAAAATCTTGTGTAGCATGTGCAATTACAAATCCTTCAAATCATAAATTGGGCCTCTATCTTCCATTACCTACCCCCAATAAACCATAAAATTCTATTTAAATGGATTTTATGTTTGGAATTCCAACTAGTCAAAGGGGAAATGATTGTATAGATATTGTGGTAGACATATTTTCTAAAATGGCTATCATAGTAGCTTGTAAAAAATGATTTCAATTAAGGAGACTACCAAGCTAATTTTTGAACATGTTTGAGTGCACTTTGGGTTTCCAAAAATAATTTTTTTGTTGACAAGGAGAGAAGGTTCATCATCTTCACAATGAGCTAGAATGGACACAAAGTTGACAAAGTTTGCAATATTTCATCCTTAAAAAGATGGTGAAATAGATGTAGTAAATCTAATTATTATTTATATCCTTTGAATGTATCACTCTAGACACCCACATACACGAGATGAGAGCTTTCCTGATGTGTAACATAGCTACAATCATGCACTCCATACTACATTAGGGCACAACCCATTTGAGGTTTTTATTGGGTATCAACCATTGACACCTATAGATGTATCACTACTTGTCTTGAATACCGAAAAGGTGGAAGATAAAGAATAAAAAATTATTGAAAAGCTCAGACAATTGCAATAACAAGTTCATGATATTTTAGAGTAGAGAAATAAGAAGTATAAGGATAGGCATGATAAACATAGAAATCCTAATCATTTCCAGATTAGTGATAAGGTATGGATACATCTTTATAAGGAGAAACTTTCAGAACCTAATAGAAACCATCATCTTATTTATTATAGCCCATATACCATTAAGAAACAAGTAGGTGAAAATGATTTTGAACTTGATTTGCCATAGTTTTTGGAGTTACATCCAATTTTTAATGGGGAATAGTTGTAACCTTATTTTCCTCTATTATTGGACACCTCTCAAGCTATTCAGTATATTCAGTCTACAAACTTGAATCCATCTACTAATACTCCATTACAATGTGATCATGTCACTAAATTCATGCTTAAAACTTTGAGAAATTAGCTAATTCATCTGTATCAAGTGGTTCAAACTAGTCAATTTTCTTATCAAGAAAAGTGGTTAACTAAAGAATAGATTGGAGCACAATTCCCTCATCCATTTTAGAAGCTTGTGTTGACATTACAATCAAGTTTTTTTTATTAGTGACACACACACACATATTTAGATGGTTAGTAGTTACTAAGCTTATTGTATAGTTAATAGTCTTAACCAAGTAATTTAGGCTATACCAAGTTCTACAATTGCTACCGAGTTCCAGGAATATCATTTAGTTTGCATTGAGTAGTTTCTACCAAGTTGGTGATTATCAATGTAAATTGAGCTTCATAGTGTTTATTGAGTCTCTTAGTGCAAACCGAGCTCTACATGTTGGAAATATAAATGGGAAATATATACTTCTGAGAGGATGGAGGGGGTAAATCAGAAATACTAGTCTTTAACCAATAAATTTTTTAACTTAAAACAATGCATGCATTAACATATTGAAATAACATTTAAAATAAATGCATCCACATAAACACTTGACACTAGATATAATTACCCAAAAACCCTCCAATGACAAGGTAAAATTGGGGTGGAGATGACACTCACAATTCTTCACTACTATAGCAATAAAGTGTTACCTGTTAAGGTTACATAGTTCGACCATTTTCATGATCTGCCCTATGAAAGGCCTACCCTATTAAAGTCTTACAAAGGATTGTTAGATCCTACCCTGTTAAAGGATTTTAGCACCCTGTTAGAAGTGTGCCTAGCTAAAGGACTTTAAAACACTCACTTGGAATGTCACCCTATTAAAGGATTTTACAATGGCTATTAAATCAACCTTAGTTCAAAGGATTTCATCCTACTGATACAGTTGTTAGAAAGTAATAGTAGAATGTTTGATATGATAACTTACAACTTTGCCTTGCTGATTTCATATCATAGTTCTATCCATCTTGATCCTCTTGATTTTTTATAACAATGCTGTATAGCTTCGCCTCAATTCTACAAATTGATTCTGCAATTCTTTCACACTTCTAAGTCTCCTTGAATGTTTTCTAATCAATTTACCTCTTTTCACTTCCTTCAATTTGTTGCTTTTATCACTTCCTCACATACACATGCATTGAATTATAGGGTTTCATCTTCCTTAAAAAGAATTTGGTGGATTAGGGTAGTATGAATCTATGAATGAGATTCATTCATTTTCTTGATTAATTCCTTCCATTTTTTTGATTGGTTGCATGTTGATCATATAAGAAAACCAATAGATTCAATCTTATCTTCAAAGCTTCGAGATCTTTCCATAAGTTGGCATAAAAATGGTTTACATAGTTGTTTGTGCCATCAAAAACAACTAGGTCCATTTTGTGTTACTCGACACTTGATAACACTAATGCTCAACACTTACTATAATTCTATCTTGCTCAGCACTTGAACTTACTAGGCATCAACTGTTCACTCAGCACAAGTGACTCAACACTCATTACAACTCGACATCTATACATATTATACTCAACATGTGTTACTATCTTGACATGAACTTAGTAAATATCTTAAGTGTGTTGACACTCAATTGTCAAAACCAATCTAAGATCAACAATCTTCCTCTTTGACATGAGTCTCAAAAACACTTAATTTTACATAGCAAAGCTAATTTCCATGAGTATAATATATACATAGTTTGACCTATATATACAAGGCTTCAAAATTTTCAAAACTCTGTAATAGACTCATATACCTCAAAATTTTGCTCAAAATTTTGTAACTCCCCTTGAGTTAATGTGCCCATTCTATGTCCAAAAATTTCTTCTCTTATTTGCTTCATGTTGATACTCTTTGTCTTCAAAAGTACTAACACTCTGTTTCTATTTGATATATTGTGCCTGTTATTTTTCTGGTTTCTCCCCCTTTTGCTTGCTTTACCCCTTTTTGGGTTATCTCCTTCTTTATTATCTCCCCCTTTATTTGTTAATATCTCCCCCTTTTTGACACCGATGTCAAAGGGTCTATACACTGATTGTGTATTTTTCCAAAAAAGTTCTTGTGGACTTCCATTGTAATCTTCAAAGTAGAATCCTAGTTGTCTAATGTAACATCTAAGGACTTTATGTGGATGGCTGTCTCTGCTACAAGATGAACTAGTTCATCCAATGTTGAAAGATTGGGGTCTTTCTTTAATACTATTTCTGCATATGCTAATTCCTTTTGGGGTATTTCCATATGAGGGGTAAGGGAGGCTTGTATATTAATTAACTTGGATCTTATGTTAGCCTCTTTTGTTATTAACACAACTAGTTGATTTTGTGTATGAAGCACTGAATTAAAGTGCTTCTGACTTTGAGTTAGATTTTTGGGCAGTTGCATACCTGAGATCTTCAAGTTTCTTTCTAGGTTTAGAATTTTGTAGCTTATTTCTTGTGTGAAGAGTGTGGGATCACACACCTTTTTGTACAATGAGAACATGTTCTCAAGTACTTTCTTCACTTTCTTAATTTTGTTAACCAATTCAACTTGTCATAGTGCTATCTCACCAGATATTTTATCATTCACTTTCCCTTGAAATTTCTCTTTAGACCATTCCATGAGTTTAACATTAGTATCTTGGTCTTCATTAGTCACTTGTTCAACAATTTTTGATAGTTGTTCTAATATAGGTTTAGATTCATCAGGTGTTTGCAAGCTAAAAGCATCTAAAAAGATCTCTTTGATCTCTTGAAGTGCTTGCCTCTATTTGTACTCTTTTCTAAGTATTTCTTGATTCTTCTTTCTCTCCAATGCTTCTTGCATTATATTGATATGCTCTAATGTCATGGTTGCATAGTCATATTTGGGTATCACTATTTCTTCATCTAAAAGTGCATCTCCATAGTGAAATACCTTAACAAACTTTATTGATTTGGAGCATAGTGCTAAAATCTGCAATGGTATTGCATCAGTGCTTGACCTCTAAAGGATTTTAGTAGGAGTGCTAGAGGTTGGTAAGTTTACCAATGTTTGTATGGCTTCTTGCTCCTTCTCCTTGGGTATGTCCTTTTCTTCATCAGATGTACCTTGATCAATTACAATCAATAGAGGTGCACCTTGTGTTTGTGCATTAGGTATAGAAACATCTATTTGTCTTGCTTTTTCTTTTGTAGGCTCCTTTACTTCTACCTTTATCCTCTAGTTATATTATCAATTACAATCAATAGAGGTGCACCTTTATCCTCTAGTTATATTATTTTTTGAGCACTGGTAGTTGTAGGGATGGTAGAAGGTGGTTCTTGTGTGGTCACCTTTTCCTTTGTTACATTAGCTACTACTTTTTGAAGTTCATCCACACTGACCAATATAAGATTTTCACATAATCTTTCTTGTAATGTGAATTGGTCAAGTATCTTTTTTAGATCCTCTTTAGTTAATGGATTAATATTCTGAGGTGAGTTATTAGGAACATCTTTCATTATTATGGTCTTTGCAGGTGTGTTTGTGTCATGTGGAGGGCTTGGAAATTGTGAGTCTTCCTTACTCTATTCTACTTGCTACTCATTAGCTATTGCCATCTCATCTATCTTTTGTTATGTCTCCTCCACAATGGTGTCTTATTTTTCTTTTTCTAGTTTCTTTTTCCTTGTCCTCACCTTCTTCCTCATTGTTTCTTCCCTCAAAGGGACCTGTCTCTCTGTCTTTGATAGTTGTCAATCCATATATTAACCTCTACATTTGTGTGGATTTCTTCACATCATCCTCAATTCTGTTCTGTAAAATGTTGAATGCCCTGTACTTTGGTGCAAATCTACTACCATATTTCTTATTGGCCTTAGTTATTTGTCCCTTTGAAAACTTTGGCATCTCTTGTGCAAATTTTGATTCTCTTATTTCTTTTTCCATGTTTAGGCAATAATGCCATTTATTCTCAACAATTGTATACAATTGTTTAGGCATTGTATTATCAAATTCAAGAAGAGTGTTCTTGAATTTTTCCATCATGGCATATACAAACTCTTCAATCATGTTCTGTTCTTCTCTACCAAGTTTTCCAAATTTAATGTTTTTCAAACCTATCAAATCTACATTATCCCTAACATTATCAAAAATGTTTTCAAGATCAAATTTGGGAGCGTGACTTACCATTCTAAATTGGCTTGTGTCCTCAGACTATGTCTTCTCATCATCTGTCTTTGGTTGTGCTACGCATTTTCTTCTTGGTTTCTTCTACATAGGACTAGTCTACTTAGTAGCCTTATTTTTCTCTTTTTCTTACTTCTTGGCCTTTTGAGTAGTTTCCCTTGTAGTGGCTCTTGTTGCTGGAGCTATAAGCTTTGTTGCACTTGGTTTTGCAGTCTTCTTTTCCTTTGGTTGTGCAATAAGCTATGTCTTGGCTTTTCTTTTGTTTGGTTGTGGCTTTGCTGGTGCTTCCTGAACATCTTCTCCCTTGGCAACTTCTATTGGACACAATTGATTAATTATGTGTTTTCTTTGATGTTACACAAATTTCATATTAGTTGATAGTCAATGCATGCCGAGCTCACTTGGTTAGTGAAGACAATTTTCCTAGTCTACTGAGCATTCCTGAGTTTACTCTATATAGAAGGCAATATCTACCAAGCTCACTTGGGCAATGAAGGAAGTTATGAAAAAAAGAGTGTTAACCAAGCTCACTCGAATACCGAAGGAATTTTGTAAGTTCACAATGTTAACCAAGATTTTGTTGGTTAACATGGAAAATTTCACTTTAGAATTAGTTTCAACTGAGTTGGGTTGGCTACCAAAGGATTTTCTTATTTTGGCATGTAAAGCTTAATTATTTTACCTATTGATTCTAGCCAACTAAGGTGATGAATATTGGTTATTCTAATTTGTCTTTGAGCCAACTTGAAAATTTGAAAGGTATAAGTAAAAGGTCAAGTTGTGATTTCAAAGTGTGTGTGATGCAAGTTGAATAAGTTGAAACAGATAAAAGGAGAGGAAGTGAACTTAAAGGATAAGCAAGTATCCTTGTGGAGCAGAAAAGTGTTATTTGATCAGGAAGCATCAAGTATGAACTAGAATAGAGATGTATAATCAGCAATTTAGTTGCATCATAATCAGGTCATTTCATTGTTACTTTCTAACCATTGTAGCAGTGATCTAAAATCTCTTAGCAGAGTTGGTTTAACAACCATTTGTAAATCCTATAACAAGGTGGCAATTCCATTGAATTGTTTTAGAACCTTTTGCAAGGCCACTCCTAATAGGGTGATTAAATCCTTTAATAGAGTCACACCTAACAGTGTGTTTTGTAACCTTTAATAGGGTTGGCTCCTAATAGGGCTCACTTCAAAAGAGTGAAAAAATAATAAATAGTTACATTGGTGGTTTTTCCGAAATTGGGTTTCCATGTTAAATCCTTGTGTCTCATGTGTTCATGCTATTTCTTTCATGCTTGCAAGTTTTTATTATTGATAACATCTTAAGATCTACTACAGTAATTCACACTTTGCATTTTCCAAGTTACAATAAATTTTGTGTGTTTAATGAGTATCAATAGCAATCAATTTTATTAGTTTGAATTTTAATTGACATCTAAGGGATCTAGGATTCATTTGAGTAGTAATTGATTCACCCCTTCACTCTTAGTTACTCCTCTTATATTTCAAACAATTGGTATCAGAGCTTTTGGTACTTGTAGAGAAGGTTTCAAGGACCTAAGCTAAAGATCATGATGTCTTACAAGAGAGAGATTCCAAATCTAAACATAGACAACTTTGCAGCATGGCAAGGACTTATGAGGCTTCATCTGGCTACCATCAGTGATTTAGGGTGCAAATATCTTGATGAAGAATATAAAACTCCCACTAGAACATTATCAGTTGAAGATATTGCTGAGAAGAAGAACCATAACATTATGATGATTGACATTGCGTTTGCTCTTAGTTATGCTAAATTTGATGAGGTCAAAGATTGTAAAACTGCTTTTGATATGTGGAACCAATTGAAAGAAATCTATGGAGGAGATGACAATGTAAGAAGAGCTAAAGCAGAAAGCCTTAGAGGATAGTTTGATCAAATAAGGATGAGAGAAGATAAAAATGTTGCAAAATATGTGGAAAAATTCAAGGCTAGTGTTAGTGCAATCAGAGCATCTGGAGGAGAAATCAAAGAAGAAACTGTTATAAGTAAAATTCTCAGCACTTTTCTTCCCATCTATGCAATTAGAGTATCTGCTATTCAAGAAAAGGGATGTGATCCAAATAACAAGATAGGTTTGGATGGCCTAGTAGGAAGATTGTCAGCTTTGGAACTAGAAAACTTTGACAACTATGTTCTTGCTTCCAAGAATATTGAGTCTACATTTGAAGCTAAACTCTCACTCAAATAAAAAGACAAGAAAATAAAGGATAATCAATTAGAAAGTGATGAAGAAACTGAAGAAAGTTCTGATAGTGATCTTGAAATTGTTGAAGCTCTACTTGCAAAGAAATATTCCAGAGTAGAGGAAAGTACAAAGATAAAATCCCTCTAATCTATTTTTCTTGTGAAGAAATTGGTCATATTGATGCTAGACATCTAAATAAAGAAAGAAAGGAAGAAAGGAAAAGCCACAAGTACAAAGGAAAGAAGGAATTCAAAGGTCACAAATACTACAAAGAAAAAGGTAAGAAAACTTGTTTTATGGCTAAAGATTCTGATAACAATGAAGATGAAATAGTATATATTGCTATAAAAGGTGAATCTGATGATGAAGGAGATAAGATGGCACTTGTCTGTCATATTAGCAAAAATGACACATGGATCATAAATCATGGATGTTCTCACCATATGATTGGAGAATAAACTAATTTTGAACATTTTGAACACTATGATGGAGGTAGTGTAAGGTTTGGAAACAATGAACCTTGTCGCATAAAAGTAAAAGACTGAATCTCACTAACCAATGAACTTGTATATGACAATGCCTATTGGGTTGAAGGACTAAAACATAATTTATTGAGTGTGGCATGGCTAAAAAACATTGGATTCAAGGTAGAATTCATAAATGGCAAGACAAGACTATTGGATAACTAAAGAAATCTAATTGGATCAGGCAGGCAAACAAAATGTAACCTATTTTATCTTGATCTTGGTGATTGTTCATGTTTTATTGCTCAAATAGAAGAAAGCTGGCTATGGCACAAAAGATTATGTCATGTAAACTTTGATAATATGGTAAAGATTAGAAAACTTAGAAGAGTAAGAGGTCTTCCTAGTTTGAAGAAACTTGATGTTGGACTATGCAAGAATTCCCAAATTAGTAAAATGGGAAAGACTAGTTTTAAAAGCAAAAACTATCAGTCAGAAGATGTCTTGGAAATTTTGCATACTGATCTTGATGGAGGAGCATCCAGAGGTATAAGGGAAATCCTGTGTCACCCAAAAAAATGTACTTAGACTTAGTTTTTGTTTCACATGTTTTCATTTCTGGATACCCATTTGGGTCAAATAAAGGTTCCAACTCTCATAGTTCTACTATTAGTGTTATGGGTTAGAGTTTTTAATCACCTTGGGATACATGTAAATGCCAAAAAAATAGGATTATGTAATTGAGCCATCATTTTGGTGAACTAAAAGGTGTAAATTGGTTGGATGATTGTCATTGTAATTTAGAGAATTCTAGAAAAAGAATTAGGTCAAAAGGCCCCATGGTTTGAAAGTTATCACAATTTTTCTATTTTTGGAGACCTCCTAAGAATGCTTCAAAGTCAGGTTAGGGGCATTAAATGGCCTTGAATAAGGCCAAAAAATGGGGGACAAGAAAATATTTTCCATAGGGCCATAGAGTGCTTCGAGAGCTTTCCAAAAATGTAAATAGTTCGTCAATCAGAGCTACGGTTCAAAAGTTATGCCTCTTGGAAGTTCGGTTAACGTATCTGGATTCTTCTAGTTTTGCACCAACTTCTAATGCAACTTTTGGAGCCTTCTATTTGGTCAGTGGATGCTAACTAGCACTTTCTAGAATGTATTCCTAATCCTTAACCCTTCGGGGTCTATTTAAGAACATTTCTAGCATTGTAAAAGGAAGTTCAGAGTGGAGTTTGAGAGGAGGTACTGGGAGAAGAATTTATCTTCAGATTTATGTTATTGTAAGCCCATAGGGCATGTTTTGGAGTCTGTTTCTCTACACTAAGTGTACTAGCATATTTTCACAGTTAATAAAATTTTCCCTTTCCTATTGTGTCCATTCTGTGCTTGGGTTGTGACATCAGATCTACGTGGACCCATTAGAATAGAAACTTATAATGGAGAATTTTTTTTCATTCTTTTTATTGATGATTGATTTGATTTAGGATCTATAAGATAATGACTTAATCCTAATAATCAAATGTAATTTCTTGATCCATGTAGTAAATGTGTGGTTATGTATCTTAAACTGTTGAAATTATAGAGAAGAAGAATTAAGGATTGATAAAGAGGAATTTAAACCAATTACATAAAATTAATTCAATGCTTTTAATGAAGAAAATTAATATAATTTAAAATGCAAAAAAGAACAACACATATCTCAACTGACAAAAAGAGAAATGAGAGAAGAGACACAAAACAATTTGATCTCAAAGTTTTCCCTGTTTGGACTACATCTCTGGGTCTAGCTCCAACTGGTGGACCGATTTGATTAACTCCAAAAACAATAACAATGTGTTACAAAATCAACCCCTTGTAGAACATCAACATTACACTGCTCCGATGTTTGGGATTGAAAATACATCCTCCAAAATTTCCTCTCTTCTCCTTAGCACTTAATCATCCTTCTAGTTTCAAAATAATTCCTTACCATTTTTCTATGTGTTTTAGAAAGGGCCTCATACCCCCTTTTATACATCAAATTTTCCTAAAATAGGTCAAAACAACAATATTTAATTATAGGCCTATTAACAAAATTACATCTCAAAATAACCCCCTTTTCCAATTTATAAATTTGGCTTACATGAATTTTGGGGTAGTTAAACCAACAAACAATTAACAAAACCCCTATTTTAATAGGATGGAGGTAGTACAATTATAACATAAACACTAATTAAGGCTTTTATAGTTTTAGCCACAAATGTGGTGCAATGACAATAAAACCTTTTAGGGCCCATAGAGTCAGGGGTTCAACCCTAGTCAATGGCCCTTTAAATAGTCTTGGTGGATTGTTAACGTTTAAATAGAAACTACCACTTACAGGTTTCAAAGGCTTTCAGTGGTCTAATGGCCACTAGCTATTTTTGGAAGCTAGTGGTCATGGGGTTGAACCCCCCGTCTGGACACCTTCCAACCACTGACTTAAAATTGCTCAAACTACCTTGGCACCGTGTACGTGCCACATCAACTTTCCCAAGACACGTCAACTTTGATGACAACTCCAAGGTGCCATGTGGGCTTCCTTGCCATACACGTGGCACTTTTTTTTGCCACATATGCCATGTGTCAACTCTTGATAGGCTAGTTGACAATATGCTGACATCATCATACAGACAAGACATGTCATTGACCCTTTTGGTCAACAAACTTTGACTAAGCATATCTTTTGTGTTTGGGCTCTATTTTTGAGGAAACAAACATCTTAGGAAAGCTCTTGATGAGACCTTCAAATTGGTGTCAACTTCAACCAATTTTGGAGAGTTTGAAATTTTCCTTTTTGATGGCCTTTGACCCAAGGTTCAACCAACCTTTGACTAGCCATAACTTGAGCATATAGACTTCATTTTTGTCCGTTCAAGTTGCATTGGGTTCAAAATTTTGAGGACTTCAACATGGTACTAATTATTGGAGTTTTGGATATACTTCAAATTTCAGTGAAAATATCCTTCGGATCAAGCCTCCCTATTGAAAAGGAGCTTTTAGACCTCTGAAAGTTCATTTTTACATAAAATGAAAATGAGAGCATGTTTACCTCACTTGTCCAGTATCACTTGTACAAATCGTTGGAATTTTGAATACCTGAACCATCAAACACATTATGAAGAATCAGATAGCATTGCTAATACAATCAACCATACATCCATCAGTGTTCATTGTTATATCCATCACCCACATAGTACCAACTAGTATAAATAGAAGCAACAAAACTGAAATAATTGATGAAATGAAAAAAGTGTCAACCTGTTGGACCTCTCACAGAGAAACATCATTAGAAAATGAACCTGTCAAATCCTCTTTTACCATCACTAGCTGAAGACTAGATTCTACTTGCACCTAATCATCACTAGTTACTAAAGACATGAGAATCAATTTACTGCTTGCATTTACAATCATTTCCAAATGTCCTATTTTTACAATTGATCCTTCATTCTTCATGCGATGAGCTCTTATATTGTATTCAATTCCATTTTTAAACAAGTGATACCTGTTATGTTCCCTGTAGAAGATAGCTTTCCTATCATATAAATATGGGCTACCCAATACAATCCCCCATATATCAAGTGGGACCACATCAAATTCAACCTCATCTATGAACTTAGATGTTATTGCAAATCTTAACTTACATTGCTTAGTGACTCGCAATATGTTATCATTGAACACCCAGCCTAATGGATAAGGTCTCTTATGTGGCTTAATTTTGAATCTCAACTATTTAACAAATTCCTCTAAAATTAGATTAACTTGGGACCCACTATCTATCAATGTGTCAATTTTATTGTTCTTAGAAATCTCCCTTATATGAAAAAGTTCACACCTTTTACTATCTTTAGGAACAACATGACTTTTTAAAGTGGAAGCATATGAAACATCAGTGGTAGAATCAACAAAATATTTACCTTTCAAACCCACAATTGATATTTTTGTCTCATCACCAGAATCTAATTCAAGATCCTAAACAACTACTGTAGACTTTTTCTTTCATTTATGATCCTTAAACCCCTTTGGTTTCAATTCTGGATGCAATTTCCAATACTTCACATCTGCATGTCCTTTCTTTTGACAATGTGAACACGTAGGCTTTTCACCTTCCTCTTTCTTCACTATGGTTGCTTTCTTGCCCTTCTTATTACTTTCAGAAGGAATAAATTCTTTCTTTGAACTAGAACTTGTGTTTCCTCCAACTACTTCAATATGGGTTTCCTGAACACATACTTCATCAAAATTAGAAGGACTAAACATCAATATTGTATGCTTAAAATATGAATGCATTCCACCTATATACTTTAATAAAGTATCTTGCGTGTACAGAGGAATTCCAAGAGCTAAGGACTTCTTTCTAAACACCTATGTATACTCTAGTATAGACGGTCCTTTACCTTGCCTTAGATTTTGCCAATCCATAATGGCTTGTTGCATATAAACCAATGGATAAAATTGTTCCTTCAAAGAAAAAGTAAATCCATACCATGATGAAATGATTTTACTATTTCTAGCAAGATCATCTTGGATCTTACTCTCCTACTAGACTAATGCAATACCTCCCATCCTGAGAGTAGCTAGTTGGATTCTAGAAGAATCATCCAAAATCTTTTGAACCCTGCAATACACTTCAATATGCTTAAGCCAATTATGCAATTTTTCTCACCCAACTCACCACTATATATAGGAAAATCAAACTTCACATCAAGCTTTAACAAGGGTGTCTTTACAAAATGTTTCTTTTTAGAAGAAGTAGATAGAGAAGAAGAAGACAATGAAGAATAAGAAGAAGATGGAGATGAAGGTTCAAGAGGGTCACTACCACCTCCTACTTCTTTACCTTTTTCATCTTTTGAGGAGGATTTTGCTTCCTCCTTCTTCTTTTCCTTATCTACATTTCTCAATTGTTATTCATGTCTCTCTTGAAGAAGAATGTCCACCAAAGCTTTTAACTCCACAAATTCTCTTTGGAAGGCTTTTGCATCAAACTCAAAAAGATTTTGTTCAGATGCCATGACTCGCAAAACAATTCTTCTTTTCCCAATCTCTAGATTGAACTTTGCAAATTCACCTTCTCCTTGTTTCAACATCAACCTATTTAACATTCACCACCTAAAATTTCTCTGCAAAAATAGGCTCTGATACCAAACTTGATCTAATTTAGGATCTATAAGATTATAAATTAATCCTAATAATCAGATGTAATTTCCCAATCCATGCAGTAAATGCATGGTTATGTATCTTAAACTATTTGAAATTATAAAGAAGAAGATTTAAGGATTGATATAGAGGAATTTAAATCGATTATGTAAAAGTAATTCAATGATTTTAATGAATAAAATTAATGTAATTAAAAATGCAGAAAAGAACAACACATAACTCAACTAACAAAAAGAGAAATGAGAAAAGAGACACAACACAATTTGATCTTGAAGCTCACCCTGTTAAGACTATATCTCTGAGTCTAGCTCCAATTGGTGGACCGATCTAATTAATTCCAAAAACAATTACAATGTGTTACGAAATCAACCCCTTGTAGAACATCAGAATAACACTACTTCGATGTTTGAGATTGAAAATATGTCCTCCAAACTTTCCTCTCTTCTCCTTAGCAATTACTCATACTTTTGGTTTCAGAATAATTTCTTACCAGTTTCCTATGCATTTTGGAAAGGGCCTCCTACCCCCTTTTATACATCAAATTTGCCTAAAATAGGCCAAAACAACAATACTTAAATATAGGCCTATTAACAAAATTACATCTCAAAATATCCCCCTTTGCCAATTTATAAATTTGGCTTACATAAATTTTGGGGGAGTTAAACAAACAAACAATTAAGAAAACCCCTATTTTAATAGGGTGACAACAGTTTAGTTATAACATAAATACTAATTAAGCCTTTTATAGTTTTAACCACAAATGTGGCCCAGTGGCAATAAAACCTTTTAGGGCTCACCAAGTTGGGGGTTCAACCCCCATCAATGGCCTATAAATAGTCTTGGCGGGTTGTTAATGTTTAAATAGAAACTACCACTTATAGGTTTCAAAGGCATTTGGTGGTCTAATGGCCATTGGATATTTTTGGAAGCTGATGGTCATGGGGTTGAAACCCCCTCTAGCCACCTTCACACTGTCAACTTGAAACTGCTCAAAGTACCTTGCCACCGTGTACATGCCAAGTTAGCTTTCCAAAGACATGTCAATTTTGATGACAACACCAAGGTGCCACTTGGGCTTCCATGCCATACACCTGGCACCATTTTTTTTTTCCACATATGCCACATGTCAACTCCAGATAGGCTAGTTGACAATATGCTAACATCATCATATAGATAGGACATGTTATCGATCATTTTGGACAACCAACTTTGACCAAGCATATGTTTTACATTCGAGCTCTATTTTTGATGAAATGAACGTCGTCAAAAATCTCTTGACAAGACCTTCAAATTGGTGTGAACTTTGACCAATTTTGGAGAGTTTGAAATTTTTCTTTCCTGATGGCCTTTCACCCAAGGTTTGACCAACCTTTGACTGGCCATAACTTGAGCATATAGACTCTATTGTCATCTATTCAAGTTGCTAGGTTGAAAATTTTGAGGACTTCAACATGGTACTAATTATTGTAGTTTTGGAGATACTTCAAATTTTAGTGAAAATATTCTCTGGATCAATGATTATTCTAGAATGATGACTATTATGTATCTAAAAGAAAAATTAGAAGCTTTTGAAAAATTCAAATGGTATCTGGCTAGAGTAGAAAAAGAAACTGGAAAAAGATTGAAATGCTTAAGATCAGATAGAGGTGATGAATTCATCTCAAATGAATTCAACAATTTCTACATTGAAAGAGAAATTAAAAGACAAGTATTAGCCCCTAGTACTCTTGAGAAAATTGGAATAGCTGAAAGAAGAAATAGATCCATCATGGATTATGCAAGGACACTAATGATTGGAAATAATGTTGCTGTCAAATACTGGAAGGAAGCTATCAGCACTATAGTTCATACGTTGAACCGAGTTCATTTGAAGGACTAAAAAAAAACTCCCTATAAACTATGGTATGGCTACAAACCCAATGTAAGTTACTTAAAAGTATTTGGTAGAAAATGTTATATCTTGAAAGAATCTAAAAAAAAAAATTTGGTGTAAAAGGTGATGAAGGTATATTTCTAGGATATTCCTTTAGAAGTAAAGCATACAAATGGCTAAATTTGTCCACTCACAAAATCATAGAAAGTGCACATGTGAGAATTGATGAGTTTATAGAAAAGACTAAAGAAGAAAGAAAAAAGGAGCTAGAAGATTAAAAAAGATTTGTCTACTATGAACTTGATACATTTCCAAACACATTTGACAAAAAGGAGACTTCATCTCCCGAGCTCTTCAAGTCTCCATCACTTACCGAGTTGTAGGAAGTGCAAACTAAGTCACATTTAGAGGCTATCAAGTTAGTGCATACGTAGCCTAAAGAAATCAAGCCATAGATAGAAGGACCTGAGCCATAAGTTGAAATTCAAAATGAAGACAACTCAATTCATTCAAAAGTCAAAGAACTCATATTAGCCAAATATGTTAGAAAACATCATGCACCTGATTAGATCATTAGAGACAAATTAGATTGAACAATGGCAAGAAGAAAACTAAAAGGTACATGTTTACTTGCTGAATTTAAACCTAGAAGTGTCAATGATGCATTGGAAAATGAAAGTTGGATCGAGGCTATGAATGAAGAAATAGAACAAATAGAATAGAATAAAACTTGGACTCTTGTACCTAGGCCCAAAGATAAAAATGTGATTGGTACAAAATGGGTATTCAGAAATAAGTTGAATAAAAATGGAAAAGTGTCAAGAAACAAAGCAAGATTGTTATGTAAAGGCTATTCTTGAGAAGAAGGTATTGATTATAGTGAAACTTTTGCCCCTGTTGCAAGATTAGAAGGTGTTAGGACTTTACTGGCTTATGTAGCTCATAGAGGATTCAAAGTATATCAAATGGATGTTAAATCTACATTCTTGAATTGAATTCTTGATGAGGAAGTCTACATTGAACAACCAGAAGGTTTTGTTGATCTAGACAAAAAGGACATGGTCTACAAATTACACAAAGCCCTATATGGTCTCAAACAATTTCCTAGAGCCTAGTATGAAAGACCACATAATTACTTGATATAGATTGGTTTTCAAAGAACAAATGATAATGGTAGCCTCTATATCAAGGAAGGACCAGATAAGAAGATTGTATTGGTAGAAATATTTGTGGATGATACTCTATTCATAAGAAATGATGAATTATGCAAAGCATTCTTAGAAAAAATGAATAAAGAATTTGAAATGTCCATGTTTGGTGAAATAAAATTCTTTGTTAGAAATGGTATCTATATCACTCAATCTAAGGGTATCAAAGAGATACTCAAGAAATTTGGAATGGAAGATTCAAAACTAGTTGGAACCTCCATGTGTACTGGACTTAAGCTTACCAAAGATGATGAATCCAAAGAAGTAGATTAGACCTTATACAAATCAATGATTGGAAAATTATAGTATGTAGTACATACAAGGCCTAATATTGCCTTAGCAGTTGGGATAGTAGCAAGATTCTTAGCTAAACCTAGAGAAAACTATATGATGGCAATAAAAAGAATCTTGAGATATCTAAAAGGTATTGAAGATTATGGCTTACGGCACAAACTTGGAGGCAATCTTGACTTAAAAGTATTTACTAATGCTGATTGGGTAGGAAATCTTGATGACAAAATGAGCACCAGTGGTGGAGCATTCTTTCTTGGTAAAAGGTTGGTATCTTGGACAAGCAAGAAGGAAAATTGCACATCTCAATCCATAGTAGAAGCAGAATATGTAGTAGAAATAGTGAATTGCTCTAACATAGTTTGGTTCAAACAGTTTTTGGAAGGAATGAAGGTTGAAATCAAAGAGCCAATAGTGATGTATTGTGATAACACTAGTCTAATCAACATATCAAAGAATCTAGTGATGCATTCCAAAACAAAGCATATTGCTATAAAATATCACTTTGTAAGAGAATTAGTACATGACAAAGAAATTAGATTGGAATATGTGCATAGAAAAGAAAAAATTGCAGACATATTCACAAAGCCATTACCTAAGGATGTGTTTTTGTATCTAAGAGGTAATCTAGGGGTCATTCCACTATCTGAAGCCCACTAAATAAAGTTTAGTGATGCATCAATAGGAATTAAGTTGAAGATCAATCAATTGATGTAGTATTGACAAGGACATATTGCAAATGAATCTATACTCAAGGTACATTGGCACTAATCAAAATTTTCTTTGGCATGTGTTGTCAAAGAGGGAGAAGTTTACTATCATATTTTTCTAAAATTTTGCAAAGGGATAAGTTAAGAAATTCATTCATTAAAGGAGAACACTATAGGAGAAATTTTTTGCATAAAATCAAAGAGGGAGAAACTTTCTAACATAGGGAGTCTTGTTCTCAAAATTTCATTGTGCTATGACATGTTGTATTGCCATCAATGCCAAAGAGGGAGATTGTTGGATACAATTGATTAAATTTTTGTCATCTTTGATGTTACACAAATGTCATATCAGTTGACAGTTAGTGCATGTCGAACTCACTTGGTTAGTGAAGATAGTTTTCCTAGTCTACTAAGTGTTCCTGAGTTTACTTTATACAAAAGGCAATATCTACCAAGCTCACTTGGGAAATGAAGGAAGTTATGCAAAAAAGAGTGTTAATTGAGCTCACTTAGTTAACAAAGGGAAAGTTGAATAGAGTCAGTTTTAACTGAGCTCACTCGATTGCCAAAGGAATTTTGTAATTTCCTAGTGTTAACCGAGCTTCTGTTGGTTAACACAAAAAATCACTTCAGAATCAGTTTCTACAAAGTTGGGTTGGCTACCAAAGGATTTTCTTATTTTAGCATGTAAAGATTAATTATTTTACCTATTGATTCTAGCTAACTGAGGTGATGAATATTGGTTATTCTAATTTGTATTTGAGCTGACTTGACAATTTGAAAGGTATAAGTAAAAGGTCAAGTTGTGATTTCAAAGTGTGTGTGATGCAAGTTGAATAAGTTGAAAGAGATAAAAGGAGAGGAAGTGAACTTGAAGGATAAGTAGGTATTCTTGTGGAGTAGAAAAGTGTTATTCGATCAGGAAGGATCAAGTATGAACTAGAATATAGATCTATAAACAGCAATTTAGTTACATCACAATTAGGTCATTTCATTGTTACTTTCTAACCATTGTAGTAGTGATCTAAAATCTCTTAGAAGAGTTGGTTTAACAACCATTTGTAAATCCTCTAACAAGGTGGCAATTCCATTGAATTGTTTCAAGACTTTTTGCAAGTCCACTTCTAACAGGATGGTTAAATCCTTTAATAGGGTCACACCTAATAGTGTGTTTTGTAACCTTTAATAGGGTTGGCTCCTAACAAGACTCACTTTAGAAGAGTGAAAAAATAGTAACTAGTTACATTGGTGGTTTTTCCCAAATGTGCTCATTCTATTTCTTTCATGCTTGCAAGTAATTACTTATAACATCTTAAGATTTGCTAAAGTAATTCACACTTTGTATTTACCGAGTTACAACAATTTTTGTGTGTTTATCGAGTATGAGTAATAATCAATTTTATCAGTCTAAATTTTAATTGACATCTAAGGGATCTGGAATTTATTTGAGCAGTAACTAATTCACCCCTCCCCTCTTAGTTACTTCTCTTATATTTCCAACACCTTCTTCTTCCCAATCTTCACCCATGCCTTGGGTCAAAATAAGAGGTTCTTGTCCTTGGACCTCTTCTTCCTTGTCATCATCTTCTCCATTGGTATCTCCTGTACCTTCCCCAAACTTAGCTTTTAGTTTTCTCACCATTTTATCTTTCTTTTTCAAATTTGAGGCTATTTTCAATTCCATCTCAAACTTTGACTTCAAAACATCATAATTACCAAATTTTTTGGAAATCTTATCAACTTCTTCATCAAGTAGTGCAGTGATAGCAACTAAAGCTTCATCAATATTTATTTCATAACCTAGAGGCCTTAGCCATCTAACTCTAGGTATGGTAGCTTGGATGAAAGTGTAGTCAATGTCTACAAGAAAGAAAATATCATTGTAATGTTTATCTACTAAGGAAATAGGAATTCTTAACCTCTCTTTCATGGAATTCTTGAATTTTTCAAAATAACTAGTCATTATTAACTCAAAATTATCTCCCATTTGCTCAATATACTCATCGATTTGCATAGCAACTGACCTATTGGTCTTCCGTCCTACTCTAACAAAATATGGAAACTCATTTTGCACATAGAAAAATATACATATCAGTATTGAACCAAACTTACATTGAGCACTCTTTGACTTCCTTATTGCTCCTAGGTTTTCCATTATCTACTATAACTGGAGTTCTACAAGATCATATATATGATCTTTCTTGATAATCTTATAGCCTACATCAACTACTATACAGGGAACACTATTTATTTTGCTTGAATGATAGAATTTATGTGGTATGACTCTAATTGAAAAGACAAGAAGTGGATCTATGATAGTGTCAATAGTCATTCCATGCTTGTTCCACTTGGCTCTGGTGATTCTCTTAATTACCTCTTAAGAATCACTCAACATATTGGGCCGATCTAGGGTTGGGTATCCCTATGTACAATTCTCTGTGAAATTTTGATGGGTTTTCCTTCTAACCATAGATAACCATCATGCATTCTACTTAGAACAATTTTGATCCATTCAGTTTTGAAAACTATTGGGAAATCTAGGGCATGGGTTAAGCCCTTCCTCTCTACAATTTTAAATTCCTTCTTCAATACCCTATTTTCCCATAATTTATGATATTATTGTCTAATTTCCATGTCTCGAATATCTCCTACCTTGCAATTATAACATTTCCTCACATCTTGGACCATTACAATCTTAGGTAGAATGCTAGATAACATGCCTGCTGGGTCATTTTTATAAGCAACTTCTAGTATGGCCTTGAAATCTAGTTGCTTAACCTCATTGCTGACTAATTGGACATAGAACATCTATTTCTCCTTTACATTATTTCAAATTGAGACCATTATGCAAGCTAGGGTTTTAACATATATGAAAACTATGTAGTTTTACAGATGAAGAATACCTTTGAAATTGATAAACTGACACACAATCTTCACTATGATCCGTGCAAATGCTTTGATCTTTCTTGTAAATCACTTCTTCACTATGCTCACTCTTTCTCTAAGTTTTTAATGATGAAAAATATGTGAAATTTCATGTTATACCTTATACTATTTCAAAATATGGTATTTATTGTGTGGTACATGTACAACTGTAAACTCAGCTTCAATATAATTGTCTAATTTTTGGATTCGATTGTGTGTGTTTTTTTAACATCAACATTTCAGATCATATTACATGATCCATCATTAGGATGAGAAAGTGCAAGAAAGTAAAGAAATCTTTACTTTCTTCCACTTTCTCATCTTGATGATGGATAATGTAGTATGATCCAAAATGTTGATGTTAAAAAACACATACAATCAAATCTAGAAATCAGACTATTTTACAAATAGATTGTGGAAATCTACTATTGTTAATTCAATACTAGAATTACTTTTACTTGACACCTATAGAAATTTTCCTCACTCAAAAGCTACTACTAACTCAGCTTCAACTGACTTTGGCTGATAGCTCGGCACATACTAGTACTTTACTCGATAATTGAAGAGGACTTTTCACACTCGACAATATTGTGAAAACTTGAAGATTTGACCTTGGATTTTCCTTATTTTCTTGCATCTTTCTTCATGATAATATATCTTTTTTAGTACTAACTCCTTTTGGAACTGATGTATTGATAAAACATTTTAAATATTAGTCCCACACACCTCCTTTTTCTTAATTTGATGAGATGTGACCACTTGACCTATCAGGTGAACTGATCTGTGTTGCATCCATATTTCTTCCTCCATGTTTTGTTCATCTCTCCTCTTCTGTGTTCAACATCTACCTTGCCTTTTCCTTTTTTAAAGTCTAATTTAGGTTCCTTTGTCCTTGTTAGGCAGTGCTTGCTGATATGACCAGTCTTCAAATACCTAAATCATGTAGTTTGACTCAACCATTTGTTGTAGCTACCACTGAAGTGTGTTCTTATGTAGCTCTCAAAGATGTGTCCATACTCTTGACAATAATGACAACCATGTCTTATATTGTAATCCTAGTTATAGGAGTTTTAATAGCTTCTTCCCTCTGTTGGCTTGTTTGATGACCATCTAGAATTAGATCTATATTCAAAGGCTCTATGTCCAAACTTCTGACAATTGTAGTAGTGTCTTTCAAATTTTGGTGCATGCATCATTCTAGTTCTGATTCATGTGCTTGATAATCTTTTTTGTTGCACTTGTGACAATGAGTCATGTTCTTAGGCTTAGCATTTTGACTAGTATTCTTACTCCTGCAAACATTGGTTGTATGTCCTTTTTAACCATAATGATGACAAGTAGGTTTAGACTTCTTACCTCTATTGTTCCTTTCCTTAGTAGATTTGGATGATTCTCCTTCTTTAGTGCTTATGTAGCCTAATCTTGATGTGCCTTTACTAGATCTAGGGGATTTTAGTAGTTGCTTAAAGTACTTGATGGCTTCATTTGGCTTCTTGAAACTTTCAGCAAACTCCTTTTCTCCTTTTAGGTCATTCTAGATCTATTCATTCTACAACTTCAATGTAGTTATTTCAATGTCCTTGACATTCAACTCATGATGAGCATTCATCATTTGGCTTAGGGTGTCTAGTTGCATGTTTCAGATCCTGAATAGCTTTACTGACTTTTCTTCTAATTTATTTTCCAAAATTCTTTTGTCTTCTTCAATTATGGCATTGTCTTCTATAGCTTTCTTCTTTTGTTCAATTACCTCACATAGCAGTATAGCTTGTGACTCTTGTTCCAACTTGAGATTTCTAATTTCTTCAACTTGTCCTCTATTCTTTTCCATGAGATCTGCAATTGTTACATCAAATTCATAGGAGTTACCATCTGCAAATAACTTTGTGGTGTCAATCTCTTTGTATTGGGTGTCATCTTTTGTCATAGCAATCTGTTCCCTTCTCTTCAGTGAACTTCTCAAAGCATCTCTGGTTTCATTTAGTTGTTGTAGTATGAAATGTATCTCCTAATTTTCAATGGTCTTTCCAAACTTGTAAATTTCCATTTCAAGATCTTTTCTCCAAGCTATAAGGTTTCTCCTAATGAGAACTTAGCTCTGATACCAATTGTTGGAAATACAAATGGGGAATATATACTTTTGAGAGGGGGTAAACCAAAAGTACTAGTCTTTAACCAATAAAACTTTTAACTTAAAAAAATGTATGCATTAACATATTGAAATAACATGTAAAGTAAATGTATCCACATATACACTTGACAACGGATATGATTACCTAGAAACCCTCCAATGAGAAGGTAAAACTGGGGTGGGGATGACACCCATGATTCTTCATTGCAGTAAGAAAGTGTCACCTATTAAGGTTACATAGTTTGACCATGTTCATGATCTTCCCTATGAAAGGCTTGCCTTATTAAAGGCTTATAAAGGATTGTTAGATGCTACCTCGTTATAGGATTTTAACACCCTGTTAAAAGTTTTCATGCTAAAGGACTTTAAAACACTCACTTAGAATGTCACCCTGTTAAAAGATTTTACAATGATTGTTAAAGCAACCTTAGTCCAAAGGATTTTATCCTGCTGATACAGTTGTTAGAAAGTAAAAATAGAATGTTTGATCTGATAGCTTACAACTTTGCCTTTCTAATTTTAGATCATAGTTCTATCCATCTTGATCCTCTTGATCTGTTATAATAATGCTATATAGCTTCTCCTCTATTTTGCAAACTAATTCTGCAATTCTTTCACACTTCTAAGTCACCTTGAATGGTTTTTGATCAACTCACCTCTTTTCACTTCCTTCAATTATTCACTCACATCACTTCCTTGCATACACATGCATTGAATTAAGGGGTTTCATCTTCCTTAAAATGACTTCGGTGGCTTAGGGTTAGGTATGAATCTACGACTAAGATTCATTCAGTTTCCCACTTAATTCCTTCCATTTTTCTGATTGGTTGAATGTTGATTGCATATGAAGACCAAATAGATTCAATCTTATCTTCAAAGCTTTGAGATCTATGCATAAGTCAACATAAAAATGGTTTACATAGTTGTTTGTGCCAACACAAACAACTACATACATTGTGTTACTCGACACTTGATAATATTGATACTCGACACTTACTGTAATTCTTTCTTGCTCAACATTTGAATTTTCTTGGCATCAACTATTCACTAAGCACATGAGTGACTGAAACTCATTGCAACTCAACATCTATGCATATTATAATCGACATGTGTTACTAGCTTGGCATGAACATAGTAAATATCTTAAGTGTGTTGACACTCAATTGTCAAAACCAATCTGATTAGATCAACACTACAATGCTTACCAAGTTTGTAGCTTTAGTAATGTGAATATAGTGTTGACTGAGATATGTATTTTCAACCAAGTAATTTAGTTTATACTGAGCTCATAGTGATAGTATTGACTGACCTATGCAGTGTTAACCAAGTGATTTAGTTTATATGCCAAGTTTCACAATATTCACTAAGTCACTAGTCCAAACTGAGTTTAAACTACTTAGAAGTGATTAGTATGAGCCAAGCTTCTACATCTACCAAGTGTATGATGATGTTGAACATTGACAATGATTGTTGAGTGTTAGAACCTCACTGGGTTTGTCTTCAGAACCCAAGTACCTACAGTTGGGCCGACTTTGCATATTTTGGTGAAACTTGTATTATAGTTGACTTTGTTGAATTATAAATTGGATTGGTATATATGTAATGTATTAAATCACATCCAAAGAGGTATCATCAAAGTAAAAAAGTAAAAAAGTGAAAAGTAAAAAGGCTACAGTAGTATAAGGAGCAAAAATGATTTATCTATCACAACAAGGTGATCATTACAATCAAAGGAATCTCATTCAACAAACCAAGTTGCAGATCAAAGATCAACCACTAGTTCATCGTAACAGTAACTTATCCTATCATATATTTCCAACATCTTGATGCAATGGGACCTATTTCCTCTTAAGTGGGGATAAATGATCTAGAATATCCAAGGACTTTTTTTTAAAAAACTCAAAAACATTCATATTTTTTTAAAGTTTTTTCTATGTCCTAGTAAAAGGCTTTTTGGGAGGTCTTCTGTTCAAAATTTGAAGTTGAGAGTTTCCTCAAATGCTAAAATTGGGCAGCCAATGACTCACTATTTTAGGGACTAAAACTATATTTTTAGTTCTTCTTTCCAATGGTGCAGACAATTGTCAATTTTGAGCTCTAGGTCAAAAGTTACGATGCAGACAAGTTGGGGTAAATAAATACCTAGTTTTTGAATAATTTTAAGAAAATATTGTTATTTTATTATAGCCACATATATAATTTTAATTTATGGTTGTGGTGACTTTTGACGTTCCATCATTGCATATATTCTTAAATTTTTGAATAATAACATGGCTTTTCATTTGCATGACTATTTTTTGAGTTTTTGCAAGTGTTTCCAAAAATTGAACATTTATCACAGGTATTTGAATCACACCAAATATTGCTATTTCAACCCATTTTATAAATTAGATCAATTCTAATAGAAGTCTTTAATTTTTCTAATTCACCATAATTCTGATTTGAAAAAGCTTCAATGAGTTGATGCAACTATTTTTATGACTTAAAATTTGGAGAAAATTTCTTTAAAACATCTCAAAAACTGCAAAGCATGCAAACTAATTTTATATTGTGGAGATAACAACTACTTTCTATATATTTTATATGCTTTGAAATTCCTACTATTGATCCTCATCTAGACTAAAAATTGATGACCCATATCCTTTGCTTGACCTCTCAAATAATTCTAAGTGAAAAAATCTAGGTGTTGAGATCTCGCCATTTTGCTACACATATGCATTAGGCAACTTTGAATGCAAACACATGATGGTCGTCAATTTTCATCTACACTTCAACTCCATGCTCCTCCTTATCATGGTTAAAACATGATCACCTGTGTGCTTTAGATTAAAAGTTCATCACTAAACATTACACATGATAGAAATATATCCTTTAGTATCTCAATCATTAAGTAGTAGTGCATTTTCCCTTATTAACAAAATCTGATGCAAAACATATGCCCTGATAAGAGCACAAAAATCTTTCATTGTAGCAAGATCCATAGACACTACCACATCAACCTAACAAACATAGATAAATCTTTCAAAATTGTGTATTTTAAAAGAGCATGCAACTTTCAATGTGACCACATGAAAACCATTGATCTTCATAAGTATGTGAAGCCATCCCAAGTCTTTGGTCTTACAAGAAACTATACAAACATCATTTATTTATCCATGTGTGAAACCTCATGAAATCTATTGGAGAGGTAAAAAAATCATATTCAAGAAAGAGAGGGTAGGACCCTATAGACCAAGATAAAACCTAAGGATACATAGAAACATCTCGTCCTATCATCAAGATTAAAGATTGGTGATCTTCGAAGGAAAAAACATGACCATTGTTTGATCTTGTATGTCTTTTAAAATCCCTCATAAGAAGAAAACCCACTAATAGGAACATGAAACATAGTAGATTCTTCCACATGTGAAGATATCATTTGAACTATAAGTTGCAGTAACCAGTCACAAAGAAGAATGATATAGCATGGGCCCATCCAACCATAATATAGATCATATGATATGTAGCAATATCTCATCATTTTCTGGGGTATAAAGATCATGCAACTTTCCTATGTGAAATAGATATTTACATTGGATCATGCATATTCTTAAGCAATGACCAAATATTATGAACCCAATACATGAGAGTGGTGGTGACCTTTCATGAGATCACTAGGAAATGCTAACACTATCAAAAGAAAGGCAAAAATGTGACCAATTAGCAATAGAAAAACATGAGAAGATCCCATAAGTCATAAAGGATAAAAGTGTTTCATTGATGACATAACACTTAGGACTTAGGGAAATTAATTAGGACTATGATAAATATATTAAGTCATGAACTTAGGAAAATACCCTTACTAATGTGAATCTGACCCTACCATTTAAGTGAATAAAGTAACATTGAAATATAAGGCCTAAAGGGTAAAGCAAGGGTCTTGGTACTTGTTCATTTTTTTTAAAATTTCAAACATGGCTTTAAACCCTAGGCCAAGGTAAATAAGGAACACCTAGCAAATTCTTCAAATTTTTAGTAGCCTTTTTGGGAGATTACACAGAAGTTTGAAGTCTCTTTTCTTTTTATATTTGTATACAGTTTTGAGACATGTTAAGGTCCATACACCATAATATATTGAAAAATAAAAGTGCACGCTTACTTACCATCTAGATAGGAGCTAGTTAGCATATGTTTAGCATGGATTTTATAGTTCTTGTATAATTTTTACAAGGGATAAACCATAGTTCATAACAATCACATCAAAGGACAGGTTTCCCTATAAATACAAACATATAATATGTACTCAAGGCTAGTATTTTATGCAATAAAGTTATGTTGGTGCTCTCATTCTATGTGTAGTAATTCTTATTGGAATGTGCAATTTCTTTGTGAATTTATGTTCATAAATAATGAGAGAACCAATTATCTTATTTTAATGAATTCTTATGTAATCTTATTATTTTGGAGTTTTTCATATTTAGCCACATAATACATCTATAGTGACAAATTGGAGAAGGTAAATTCTCCAAGTACATTCATAGAAATGTATCTTGTGTGGGCGTATTTCCATGGCTCCACAATTTGATGAATTATGAAAAGTCATACAATACTAAAAATTTCCATCAATAAGGTTAAATTTGTGTTATTTTAAATTTTGTTGGTTTCCTATCATTCCCTTCAAATGTTTAATTAACAGACATATTTCCATTGTAACTTATGTCTATTTAAGATTTCATTTTCAACAATTTTCTTACAATTATCATTACCTTAACTCCCTTCTATATTTTACTTAAAAATATGGTTATATTAGGGATTGATATTAGTTGCATATTAAAATTGTACTCATTTAAAATAAAAAATATTGTTCTTCACTAATTATTTTCCAAGTTTTTGTAAAAATATAGATTGATCTTATCAAACAAGCAAAGGCCTCTTTATGAATAGAGATATTAGTCTTCAACTAAGTTATCTAGGTGGTTGAAAAATAGATTCTCAAAACCTTGGAGTTATTTATTCTATCAGCTTTTTAAGAGAGAGATTCGTAATGATTTATGTCATTGCCATCATGTAATAATGATGCTCAATAGAAGTGGCACTAGGAGGACTTAAAGAGGATATGATAATTTGGGATAGCTAGAAAAATTTGAGTTTTCCTCTCCCCCTTGCAAGTTTGAATTAGTGCTAAGTTTTGAGATTTTGCATGTTTCAAAAATTGCATAATATTGTTTATATTGTATTAATTATTTTATTGTGTAATGTTGCACCTAGGAGTACCTAGATGGGGATGCAATACAGTGAGATTCCCATGGACTATTCTTGATGAGTTATATTGACACACTTTGATAGTATTTGATTTAATTATTTCATGTTGGGGAAAATAAATAAATGTCCAAAATTAAATATGGGTCAATGGGGGTTTCATAGCACATGGTTTTAGCACATATTTTATGTAATATCACTTGGTTGTTTTGTGAGAGCTTGGTACTATAAAAGAAACCACAAGGATAGTTGTAGAAAAAATATAAGGCAATATAGGTTAGCTAAGGTATCATTTGTGAAGGTTGGAAGCATGACATGGGAAGTGTGGATTCATGTTGGTTCACATGGATTTTTTGGTTGTGGCTATGGCTTTTAAGGCATTCATGGTTGCATTACAATAGTGTTTTGAAAAATAATACATTGTAACAAATGTTTTTGGAAGTTGGGTTTTTTCTCTTAATAAGGGTTTTCTAGGAAATATCTTGTGTCACATTTTTGTCATATGTTTCATAGTCTCTTGCATGTGGATTTTAAGTGCTTATTTTTTTTTTTATATTATGGGTTATGTGAAAATTATAATTTTTTTGGGTTTAAGTTTCCTTACAAGTGGTATTAGAGCTTTGATTTTGTTGTTGTAACCCTAGATTGAATTAATGAGAATGCAAGAAAAAAAAAACAAGACATATGGGTTTTGTAGGTTGTTTATTGCAGGGTTGAGGCTTTTGAATTTGTTGTTATGATGGGTCATTGGAAGATTTTGGGTATGTGAAATTTTTGGTCAAAAGTCTTTTTATGATGTTTCATTTAAATGAAGGTTTTAGGGGGTAGCTTACAGAAATGACCTCCTAGGTAAAAATAGACCTCATCATTGGATGACTTACAATCTTCAATTGTTGATTCTAGATCCTTGTTCTGTCCAATCTAATATGATCCTTCTTGATCTGATACAACTCTATTCATAGTGCTAATACTCTGTTCTATCCAACTAATTCTGTAATGCTTATCCTTCTTCTAAGTCTTTACACCCCTTTGAACTTCACTAGCTTTATCTCCTTGCATTTCTGTACCAGACTCTCTCTTACACTCATGAATTATAGGGTTTCAACCTCCTTATAAAGGTTTTGAGGATTAGGGATAGGTATGGATCTATGATTGAGATTAAGATTCATCCATCTTTCTTATTCAATTCTTTTCATTTTTCTAATTGGTTGCATGTTCTTTCCATTTTTTTGATTTGTTGCATGTTGATTGCATAGGGAATGTAATAGATTTGATCTTATCTTTTAGATCATTTGAGATTCATCTTGAATTAGCTCAAAAATAGTTTACATTTGACTTTATGAAGGCACAAACTCTTATGCTAATTCTATGTTACTTGGCACTTACTGATTGCTGATACTCAACACATATAGAAATTTTATCTTGCTCAGCTCCTATAGTAATTCAATCTTACTCAGTACTTATAGTAATTTAGTCTTTCTCGACACCTATACTTTACTCGATACATATACTGGCTCAACATCAATTGTCAATCGACACTTGAAACTTGCTCGGCACTTCAATAACTTGACACCTATTTGAATTTTTGACTTGACACATACTATAGCTCGACATCTATATTATACTTGGCATCAACTTAGAAGTTTCTTAAGTGTATTGACACTCAATTGTCAAAACCAATATGAGACCAACAATCTCCCCCTTTGACATAAGTGTCAAAAATACTTAACTAAACATTATGAATCTAATCTCTATGAGTATAATATACATCTTGTTTAGCATATGTACAGAATTTCAAAAACTTGTTCAAAATTTTGTAGAAGACTATATACCTCAAAACTTGTAACTCCCCCTAAGCTGATGTGCCATTTTTGTATCCAAAACTCCTTATGCTAGATTTATCTCATTCTAATTATTCTAATATTCTTTATCTTTGCCTTGTCATTCCTTCCCTTGTCTACCCTATTTCTATCTACTCTATTTTTACTCCCCTTTTGGTTTTATCTACTTATCTCTCCCTTAGTTTTATCTTCTCCTCAAAACTCAAAATTTGATTATCTCCCCCAATTTATTGTATCTCCGCCTTTCGGTATCTCCTTATTATCTCCCCCCTTTGGGTATCTCCCCCTTTTTGGGTCTTCTAATTTATTATCTCACCCTTTTTGACACTTATGTCAAAGGGTTCTATGCATTAATTGAATACTTAGCCAAAAAGGATTTGTTTACCTCCATTATGATCTTCAGAGTAGCATCCCAATTGTCTAATGCAATTTCCAATACTTTAAGCTATATGGTTGTCTTTGTTGCAAGGTGTACTAGGCCTTCCAATGTAGAAAGATTGAGATCTTTCTTCAAGAAATTCTCTACATAGGTTAGTTCTTTGTGCAAAAATTCCATGTGAAGGATTATAGTAGACTGTATTTGTATTAAATTGGCCTTTATGTTAGCCTCATCTACTGTGAGCACAACTAATTCCTTTTGAGTGTGAAGCATTGTAGAAAAATGCTTCTCACTCTGAGTTAGTGTAGTGCCTGCCCCTAGTTCGCATTTTGTTACCATTGCTGAACTCTTTTAGAGCTAGTCTCATGTTGTTGGTTAGTAGCATTCTTTTGAGATTATCAGATATTGTGCTATGAATTCAGTTTATTATGTGATGAGATTACTTAGACTCTACATTTCATGTATGTATGATGATTATTACATTGCTTTCAGTTATTAATGATGATTAGTAAGATGATTTATTATCATATGTGTTTCTTATGGATACTTACCCCATACTTGCATGTGTATGGTGTGCGTGTTTGTTTTGCGTGTTTTCTTTTGTATGGCATGTCTAATGTGGTTAAGGAAGGGAGTCGTAGTCACTTGCTAGTCGGGATCTACACGATACACCACTTTCTGCCATTGCCTGTTTAGTTTAGTATATATTGTGTTTGTACATGCATGGTTTTTATGCAGGTTGCAAGTACCGGGTATCGACTTCCCTGAATTTGTCAGGATGAGTGTACCCTATCACATTATCTCAATGATAAGAGAGGGGAGATAAATTCTCAAGTTCAAATCCCAACCCTTTAAGCCATTTGCCCTAATTGGAAAATTAGGACAAGTATCTGAGTTGAGTACCCTTCGAATATATCGGATGACATAATTCGTGATATTAACCCTTTGTTTGATTTTGTATGTATTTTGGCTATGATGGGTTTTCATATTTTTACCCTTGTGAAGTCTTTGATGTATTTTCTATTAATTAAGCCTAATTAAAAAGGATTTTAATTAATGGTTTAATTAAATGGAAAATTAATATGGTATTTTAATATTTATTTTATTTAATTAATTGGGAAATTAATTAAATAAAATAATTAAATTTGAAAATAAAAGTTAAAAGTTTCAATTTGGAATGTGACAACATTTATTTTAATAATAATATATTTGGAGTTCATTTTTAAATAAATGACTAAATAATAATATTATTAAAGCTAATAAATATTTTAGCAATTAAGTTTTGGAAAATGAAATTTAAAAGTGGAAAATATATTTAAATTATTAAAAGATTCTAAATTTCATGTGCTTAAAATATAAATATATTAAGATTGAAAAGTGAAATTATTAAAGTAAGTGCATGAGATTTAATAAATAAATAAATTAAATTGGAAAGAGTAAAGTAAATATTAAATTAATTATTGTGCATTATTTTAATATTTGCTCACATAGGAGTTGGCAAATTCTCGGGAGTTGTCATGTAGACAACACAGAAGTTTGCACTCTAAGAATGCATTAGTTGTCTACACTTAGAAGTTAGCATTTTATTTGAGAAACTTAATAAAATATCATGATCTTTGATATTTTGATTGTAATTAATTAAATGTGAAGTATTGGGGAAAAGAAATTAAATAAAAGAAAACTAGGAATTAAAATTAATAATAATTATAAAATAAAATAATAATAAAGTAATAAATAAAATAATAATAATAAAAGTTATAAAAATTAAAATGAAAGTTATAAAATTTAAATAGAAATTATTTAAAAAGTAAATTGGAGTTATAAGCTTGCATGGGAATTAACATGTGTCAACAATACGGGGGTTAGTGCATCAATTAAGCACAAGGTGTCTACAACTCTATGACTCATCAAAAAGGTTGGAAAAGACCCATGCTTAGTTGGTGACACCTTCCAGCTGTTTCAAGAAGCATTCCAAAGGTTTCTTGAGAGCTCTTTATATTCAGGCATTCATAGAAGCTTAAATGAAAAGCTTAATGGAAGCCACAAGCTACAAGCAAAAAATAGAAGCTTCAAAGCTTACATGCATGGGAGAAGATTCATATGTTCATATATTTTCTACTTGCTTCTATGCTCCCTCTAGCACTTCTAATCACTTGGAGGATTCAATTGGCTTGGATTCTTGGAAGAATTGCAAATGATAGAGAAGGAAGGGATTTTTTATGGACTTCTGAGGCATGGCAAATTAGCATCAGTGTCCAGGTGCACTCGTGATATTCTCATATTCCCTTTGCACTCTTTCTCTTCCTGTCTTCATCATATCTGTTTTATGTGTCTGAATACTCTCTGTGATTGAATCTACTATTTGAAATTGGAATCTAGACATTTTATTTGGATGAGAAGAAAGCAATAGAAAAACCCTAGTTCCAAATGAGAAAGAAATTAGATTTTAATCGGGTTTGGGTTCGAATTTATATTAAATTAGAAAGACAAGATTTGGAATTAAAATAGAAATTTTATGGTGAAAATTCGAATGATTAGATGTAATCTTTCTATCAATTATATTTTTAGATGCATATGAACAATCCCTTTTATGGTTAAATTTAGAGAACAATTATTTTAAGAGGAAATTCTTAATTCATCACAAATTGTCCTGTCGCTGCCCCTTGGATAGACCCAAACTTAGTCATTCATAACTTTTTATTGTGATCAAATTTATTCGATTGCTCTACTCAAAAATGACACAACTTGGCCCTCTCCAACATATTTCAATTTCAGCCCAATCCAATGGTTCATTAGGGAGATATGGCCGTCGTACTGGGACTATTTTATTCAAGGACAGATATTTCTCTATTTCCCATAACCAAGAGTTATTTATGCTTAAACTTCACAAAAATAGTATATCAAAGCATGGAATGAATTAAAGATATTATTGCAATCTTCCCTTAGTAGAATCTTATATACTAATCTAATTTAATTAAGATTAGTTAATAGTAGAAGAAGTATAATTAATCTATTTATCAACCAACATAAGAGATATTTAGTTGAAAAAATTATATATGATTTTAAAAGAACAATTCTTCTTAGAGATATTAACATTTACTTGATATTCATTGAATGATTGAATGAGCGATGAATTTGATTTAAATATTGATCATTATAATAATGAAATTATTAATGGGTTTATTATTTATTAATAATTGTTAAGGTTAGCAATTATTCATGAATGATAAGTATAGATGGTATAACTATTAATTAATTCAATTAAATTCAAATTGAGATTAGTTAATAATTGAAGTATAGCAATAAGTTATAGATCAATAATTGGTTTAGACAAAATCTTAGGAGGTATAAGACGTAAGGTTAAAGTAGGTGTTAGTTAATGATATTAAGAGATAGTTAACTTTATATCATTTGAAATGCATCGAAAAATAGTTATGGAAGTTTTTCTAGATCGATCAATATGAATTTGTGAAGAAAATATTAGTATGATGAATGAGGTCATTATGGATAAGATTTCCAAAGTAACTTGTTATTATTATTATTAAAATATTAATACTTGTGTATTGGATTGAAGTTGACTTTCTACGTACAAACTATTGTTAGTTAATAGTCAACTGATATTCATTGGGTCGTTGATATGGTTATGTAATTATTAATTAAATCAATTAATTAGAGTTAATTAGATTTAATTAATAATTAAGTTATATAATAAAGTTTTTAATTGATATGATTCTTTTAGCAAAGTTGCAAAGTAAATACATCGAAGTTGATAAGTCTTATTCTAATGACTTGAATAATGACTTAGATATTTTAATGGTTATTAGTGATAATTTAATTGTTATAATGATTAAATTAAAAGGCTCAAACTTTAGTAGTATTTAAATAAGTTTTACTTGAGAACCATTAGAATGTTAAAGAGTCATGGATTGTGTACCTATGTTAATTGGTAGATTAAATTTATCATTTTAATTAAGTTGTATTCTTCTTATTCGAAGAATGATAATTGGTCCTCTTATAATATAACAAATAATGATCCTAGAAAAGTTGAAAGGATAATCAATTAGAATGTAGATCATAGTTAAATAAAGAGAACAATTTAATTAAAGGTCAATGATGATCAGTTTAATGAGTAAATATTTATCCTTAAGTTATTCTTAAAATGTAATTCTTAATAATGGAAGAATAATTCTATCGGGGAACAATTGGGTTGACTTGTAGGTCAAATGATGAAAATTAAGACACTTGAAAATATACTTGCAAATAGAAAACTGGAAACCTCTACACTTGATTCAATATGTAAGATAGCAAAACCAAAACATGTGTTTGCATCGTGTATTCTCTATGCTTCTTATTTTGAGTTTTGGGTTAACTAGTGTTGACCAGTCCTAGGTTGTTACCAGAGGCTCGGGGGTTATGAGATGTGATGGCATGTTGATCTTATTTGGTCTTGATCTTTTAAGCCCAACTATGGTAATGTGATCGTATGCTCTATGAAATGTTTGTATTTACTGATTGTTATTGTTCATCAGTCTTCATTGGTGAAGCTGAGATGTAGGCGTATGAGACACTTGAGCTAATCATTTTTGAGTCATCGATCAGTTATCCTTGGATTATTTTCTAGTCACCATGATGGGACTGAAATGTGGATTTATTTCTTGATGATGTCATGTTGTGACATGTTTGACTCAACCATTTTGGAGTCTTCGATCAGTATGATTTTGAGATATTCTTGGTTGCTTATTGAGAACCAATGGATATTGTGATTTATTTTGAGATATATTTTGGTTATTGAGAACCAATGGAAACTTATGATCATCAGTGATGCCTTTGGTTGCCAATAGAGAACTATTGTGGTCATGATTTTTTATGGATGTTTTTTAGATGCTCATGGAGATTTGATAATTCTTATCTTGGAGGTTTGATGATTTTTATTATGGATATTTGATGCTTTTATGCATATTTGATGATTTTATTATGAATTATCTTTTGTGATTTTTAAATTTATGATTCCATGAGCTTAGGGTAGGTAATCTACTTGTAGTGTCGGGAAGTGGCTTGCAATGGGGGCCGGGGCCCTAAGTGGCTACCAGGGTAACTCATTGTAAGTTTGGTTAATAAGTGATAATATTTACACACTAAATGGGGATTAAATGAACCTAAAAAGATAATTGTTTTGGTTCTCGCCCATGACTTGAGTGCTTGTACAAGCTAGGATGGGAGTAGTGAGAATGCATGGTTGCGACCTTGCATTCCGTAGTATGCCTCGTCAGTATCAGAGGATACTAGTGGCCGCATGAGATCAGTATGGACCCATGGAGTTTAACTAACTGCTAGGGTAACTTGTACGTGATAATTGCGATGAAATTTTCCCGCTTGCATAGTAGGTTTCCTACATGTCATTGTGTGCCTCTGGGAATTAGATGTCAATTTTGTGTGTGATGGAAACCTTTGAGTTAGTATATTTTTAGGATTCCTAGACTTATAGAGATTTATGCTTTGTGGATTGATAGCCTGTTTGGGACTTGAGATTATCTCCTCAGCACGGTGGGAGTGGACCACTTAGGTTCCACATGGTCGGGTGGTAGTGTATTTTCCACTCTTATCATTTGAGATCCATCGAAGACACTATGGCTGGAGCATTCTTGGTTGGTATTTATCTTCATTATGTTCTTGGAGCATTATGATAGATGATATACCTTATGATGGATGTATTTGCTGGTATGTTTCCTATATTGATGATTTGCATATGTTAGATGATGGTATCCTATGCTTTACTTTGCATGTTAGTAGGATGTTTTAAGAGTGAAATTCCTACTATGTTAATACCGATGATCTCTTTGGTGCTTTGGAATGTTACACACAGAGGGATGGCTAGGATCCACGATGGTCTAATGATGCTATTTACGATTGGGAGGAACCGTGCACTTAGTTATTTATGTTTGTGATATATGGTTATCTTTTGTGATGATGTATCATGTATGATATGTGGTTTCATTTACTTTAATTGCATCATGGATTAATATTGGATGTCAATGTACTTTATTTACATGGATGTTTATTCTTTTAAGCCTTTCATACCATGTGTCATGTACAGTGGATGATTGAGCAATTGAAAATGTAATTTATGAATGTTGGATGTATCATTGTTATTTCATAAGAATGTGATGTTAGATGAATGGTTGATTTAGATGTAATTCAACGTTAAGGTATCTTTAAATAATGTAGCCTATTATGTATATATGTTATGTTTACTTTCAGTTGGATGTTACTATTGCTTCCGTGAATGCTATGAATGGTTTTACTTTCTTGTTTAAAAAAAAACAAAAAATTGTTTGGCAAACTTAGTGAAATTCTTCGAATCCCTTGGCAGAGCATTACAGTTAGATCCTTGTGTAGCTACATGCTTGATACTTTCACATTCCTCTCCAAGCTCATAATCCTTTGGCTAGTCTCTTGTGTGAAAATTGATGGATCACATAGTTTGGAGTACAATGAGAATATATTCTCAAGTATTTCTTTTACCTTTTCTACCTTCTTTGCTAGCTCCACCTAAGAAAATGCTATATCACTTGATATTCATTCATTTACTTTCATTTGGATCTTCTTTTTAGACCATTTTAGCAATTTTTCATTTGTGTCTAGGTCTTCATTTTGTACCTGGTCCACTATACTAGCTAGTTGCTCCATTATGGGCTTAGTTTCATTAGGTATTTGCAAGTTGAATGCATCTAAAAAGATGTATTTAATTTCAATAAAAGCTTGCCTTTGTTTATACTCATTTCTAAGTATCTCTTATTTCTTCTTCTTCTCTAGTGCCTCTTGCACTTCATTAATCTGGTCTACGTTCATAGTTTTATAGTCATACCTTGGAATGACTATCTCCTCATCAAGAGCAAGGTCTCCATAGTGAAGTGCTCTTGCAACCTTGGTAGAGCTTGAGCCTGGTGATGATATCTAAAGTGGTACTACATTAGTGCTAGGCTACTGTGTTGTTCCTATGGGAGTCCTTGTTGTAGGCAAGTTTATCAATGTTTGAATTCCATCTTATTCTTTCTCCTTAGGGCTATCCTTGTCCTCTTCAATTTTGCATTGATAAATAATTATGATTTGAGGTGGTGCACCTTATCCTTGTGCTATAGGAAAAAAGATATCCTTTTATCCTATTTGCTCCTTTGCTGGCTCCTCAACAATTGAAGTCATAGTGATTGTGGAATCAACCCTAGCTGATGCATCTTGTGCTGCTTACTCTTGTGGTTGTCCACTTGTAGCTATTGGAGTATGTAAAGGTGGTTCTTGTGGATTTACCTTCTCCTTTATAATCTTAGCTATAGCTTTTTGAAGTTCCTCCACACTCACCAAGACTAGATTGGTACATAGTTGTGATTGTAAAGTAGTCTAGTGAAGGATCTTTTTAAGATCCTCTACAATCAATGGGTTGATGTTCTAATTAGAGGTGTCAAGAACATCCTTTACAATTACTATCTCTATAGGTGTGGGTGATACATGTGGATGATTTGGTGGTGGTAGTTGTGTGTCTTGCACACTCTATTCCTATTGCTGCTCCTTAGTAGTTGCCTTTTCACTCTCTTGTGTGTCTTTCTCCACTATAACATTTCCCTTTTCTTTTTCTCTTTCTTCCTCCTTATCATTTTCCTCTTCTTCTTCATCATTTTTACTTCCCTCAAAGGGATCTTCTTGTCCTACCTTCATAGTTGTGAGGTCATAGATTACTTTCCATATTAGAGTGGACTTCTTCACAACATCCTTAATTTTATTTTGTAATATAGTGAAGGCTCTATACTTGGGTGCACATTTGCTCCCATGCTTCTTATTAGCCTTTCTTATTTGGCCTTTTATGAGTTTAGGCATCACACAAGCCAATGTTGACTCTCTTATTTCCTTTTCCATGTTTAGGAAATAATGCCATTTATTTTCTACAATGGAATATAACTCCTTAGGCATAGTATTATCTAGTTCAAGTGGGGTATTCTTGAACTTTGCCATCATGGTGTATATTGATTCTTCCACCATATTTTTCTCTTCTCTTGTCAACTCATTGAAATCAATAACTTTAAGCCTAACAAGTCTATATTGTCCCTAATGTTGTCACATATGTTTTCCAAATCAGATTTAGTGGTGTGACTTACCACTCTAAATTGTCCATTGTCATCAGACTCTGTCCTCTCCTCATCTGACTCAGGAGGTGCCACATACTTTCTTCTTTGCTTCTTCTCTACTGGTCCTCCCTGCTCTTTGGCTTTCTTCTTTTCTTGTTCCTTGGCCACCTTTGTTGTAGCCCTTGTATCTACCCTAGTGGTAGGTTTTTCTAGGCTTGGCTTAGCTTTTTAGGCTGAGCAACAGGCTATTTCTGTGCTTTCCTCTTCTTAGGCTCTACCTTAGGTGTTTCCTCTTCTTCCTCATTACCTTCTTGTTCTTCAACATCTTCACCCATGCCTTGGGTTAGTGATAGTGGCCCTTGGCCCTATTCTTCTTCTTCTTCATCTTCATCTTCTTCTTCCTCTACTTCTACCATCCCTTCTCCAAATTTGGCCTTAAGCTTCTTCACTAATTCATCTTTTTTCATCACTGTTGAAGTAGTTTTCAATTCCATATCCACATTGGATCTTACAACATCATATGTGCCAAAGTTTTGGGCACTCATGTCTACTTCCTCTACAAGTAGTGTTGTTATTACTATAGATGCCTCATCAATATTTATCTCATAACCAAGTGGCCTAGGCCATCTTACCCTTGGTATGGCTTCTTGGATGTAGGTGTAATCAATATCAACAAGAAAACAAATATCATTTATATGCTGCTACACAAGTGAGACTGGAATCCTAAGTCTCTGTTTCATTGATTTCTTGAAATATTCAAAATAACTAGTCATGATAGTCTCAAAATTGGCTCCCATTTGTTCTATGTATTCATTCACCTAGGCTACTATAGATATGTTTGTCTTCCAACTTATCTTTCCATAAGAGGGAAATTCATTCTATATATAGAACAATATACATATCAAAATTGCTCCAAATTTACATTGAGCTCCCTTTGTTCTTCTTATAGCTCCCAAATTCTCATTGATCTATTGTAATTGTAGTTCAACTAGATCATAAGTATGATACTTTTTAACAAGTTTGTAACCAATGTCCACTGCAATACAAGGAACACTATTGAGTCTGCTAGATTGGTAGAATTTATGGGAAATGACTCTAATAGAAAAATCATCAAGAGGATCCTTAATGGTATCAATGGTCATGCCTCTCTTATTCCACTTAGCTCTAGTATCCTTCTCAATTGCTTCTTTTGAATCACTTCTCAGTGTTTTGGGTCATTCTAAGGTTGGATATCTTGTTACCCTATGAATAATTCTTTTTGAGATTTTGACTGGTCTATCTTCCAACTACAAACTACCATAATGTATCCTACTTAACACAATTCTGATCCATTTGGTCTTAAATACGGTAGGAAAATCTAGGGCATAGGTTAAGCCCTTCTTCTCAACAATTTTGAACTCTTCTTTCAAGACCCCATTTTCACACAATTTATTGTATGCCTCCTTGATTTCCATGTCTCCAATAGCACCAATCTTATAGTTATAGCATCTCCTAACATCTTGAACCATTACAAGCTTAGAAGGAATTATGGACAAGGCTCTAGTAGGGTCATTTTTATATGCAACTTTAGAAATAGGTCAAAAATTGGGTTGTTTGACTTCATTTGATACTAACTAAACTTCAAATAGCTTTTTTGCATGGGAATTTCTAGAGCTAGAGGACATTTGTGCAATCTAGGCTTTCAACACAAATAAATTTTGAAACTGCATAGCTTCACACAAGTAAAATACCTTGAATCATTGAAACTATGTTGAATCTATGTTGAAATCTGCTCAAATGCTTGATTCTCTACTTGAAAATCCTTTTTGGCTCTTCTCATTCTTGCTTTTTTTTCATATTCTACTTTACTCGACTTTCGTTGCCTTTCAAAAACTCGACATACACTAGAGTTTCACTCACTTAGCTTCAATAAAAATTTCCCTTCATTTGGAATTCACCACTAATTCAGCTACAACTAATCACTCAACTTCTACAGACTTTGGCAGACAACTCAGCATATACTAGGATTTTACTTGGTATCCGAGGACAACTTTTCTTACTCAAAAACACTTGTAAAAACTTGAAGTTTTAAATTTTTATCTCCACTCATGTTGATCTATCCTTTTTAGTGCTTACTTATTTTGGAACTGATGTATGATAAAGCTTTGTATATCAGTTCCACATACCTTCTTTTGCTTAGTTTGATGAAGTGTGACCACTTGACCCTTTAGGTGAAGTGATCCCTCCATTGGATGTGCTACTTCCATCTTTCTTCTTCCATGTTTTATTCATCTCTCCTCTCATGTGTTCAACATCTACCTTCCCTTTTTCTTTTTTGAACTTTGAGTAAGGTGCCTTTAACCTTTTTGGGCAATTTCTACTAATGTGTCTAGTCTTCAAACAACTAAAGCATGTAGTTTGGCTCAACCATCTACTATAGTTTCCATTTAAATGTGTTCTTATGCAATTTTTAGGGATGTGTCCATATTCTTGATAGTAGTGATAGCTCTGCATAGCATTTTAGTCCCAATTGTAGTGATGTCCATGACTTTTGGTCTTTGTTGGTTGGTTAAGTGTCCACATAGGCTTTGATATACATTTAGAAGCTCTATGTCCATACTTATTGCAATTGTAGCAGTGACCTTCAAATCTTGGTGTTCTGATGGTTTTAGCCCTATAGTCATGTGCCTAATGCCTTTTCTTGTTGCACTTGTGATAGTGACTTATGTTTTTAGGTTTTTCATGCTGATTGGCATTCTTACTCCTGCACATATTAGAGGTATGTCCCTTTTTACCACAAAAATGACAAGTGGGTTTAGTATTCTTACCTTTGTCACTTCTTTCTTGTGCAGTCTTGGATGACTCTCCTTTTTCAGTGCTGCTATATCCTAGTCCTAAAGTGTCATTATTGGATCTTCGTGATTTCAATAGCTATTCAAAATACTTGATGGCTTCATTAGGTTTTTTGAAGCTTTTTGCAATCTCCTTTTCTCTTCTCAAGTCATTTTGCATCTTCAGTGTGGAGATCTCAATATCCTTAACATTTAGTTCATGATGTGCATTCATAATCTGGCTTAGGGTGTCTAGCTACATGTTGGAAATTCTTACAAGCTCAATTGACTTTTCCTCCAATATATTAGCAAGGTTTATCTTGCCATCTTCTATTATAGCCTTATCTTCAATAGCTCTTTTCTTTTATTCAGTCACTTCACAAAGCATCATGACTTGAGATTCTTGTTCAATCTTGAGAGTTCTGATCTCTTATGCTTGACATCTATTCTTCTCCACTAGATCTGCTATTGTTGCATCAAACTCCTTGTAATCTCCATTAGCAAACACCTTTGAGGTGTCAATCTCCTTGTACTATGTATCATTTTTAGCTATGGTAATCTCTCTTCTTCTCTATAAGGATTTTCTCAATTCTTCTCTAGCTTCTTCTAGAGAGTGTAGAATGAGATGTATCTCAATCTCTTGGTTCTCTATGATCTTCCCAAGTTTTTAGACTTCCATTTTTAGATCTTTTCTCCAAGCTATAAGGCTTCTCCTTGTGAGAACTAAGCTCTAATACCAATTGTTGGAATATACAAGTGGGAAGAATACTTCTAGGGGGGGTGAATCAGAAGTACTAATAATTTAAGCTATAAAACTTTTAACTAAAATTAATTCATGCATTTAACATCTCTAATTAACATGAAAGTAAAGGCATGCATGAAAATAGATAACACAAGATTTGATCACCCAGAAACCCTCCAAAATGAGAAGGTAAAACTGGGGTAGGAATGACACCCATAACTTATCACTGTAGCAATATGTAAGTGGTTAAGGTTACAAAATTTGACCACCATCAATGGTCTACCCTGTAAGGGGCTTGCCCTATTAAAGGCTCTACACCCTATTAAAATTTACCTATCTAAAGGATTTACAAACATTCACTTGGAATGTCACCCTATGAAAGGATTTAACATCCTATTAAGGATTTACAATATGGTTGTAAAACCAACCTATCATCATAGGATTTTCATTCTCCTAATACAATGGCTAGGAAGTATAGTAGAATGTGTTGATCTGATGACTTATAATCTTTAATTGCTGATTCTAGATCCTTGTTCTATCTAATCTGATCTAATCCTTCTTGATCTGATACAACTCTATTTGTAGTGCTGATACTCTATTTTGACCAACTAATTCTACAATGCTTATCCTTCTTCTAAGTCTTGACACCCCTTTGAACTTCACTAGCTTTCTCTCCTTGCATTCTCATACCATACTCTCTCTTACACACATGAATTATGGGGTTTCAACCTCCTTATAAAGGTTTCAAGACATAGGGTTAGGTGTGAATCTACGATTGAGGTTCATCCATCTTTCTCACTCAATTCTTTCCATTTTTTTGATTGGTTGCATGTTGATTGCATAGGGAATGTAATAGATTCGATCTTATCTTTTAGATCTTTCGAGATTCATCTTGAGTCTGCTCAAAAATAATTTATATCTAACTTTGTGAAGGCACAAACTCTTATGTTGATTCTATGTTACTCAACACTTACTGATTATTGATGCTTGGCACATATAGGAATTTTGTCTTGCTTAGCTCTTATAGTAATTCAGTCTTACTCAGTGCCTATAGTAATTTAGTCTAGTAATTTAGTCTTGCTTGGCACCTATACTTTACTCAGCACATATACTAGCTCGACATCAGTTGTCAGTCGGCACCTATTTGAATTTTTGGCTTGACACATATTGTAGCTCAACATCTATATTATACTCGGCATCAACTAAGAAGTCTCTTAAGTGTATTGACACTCAATTGTCTAAACCAATCTGAGACCAACACTAGTTTGGCCATGTTGAGAAAAACAAAATCTTTTTTTAGTTTTAGATCATGATGGTCATTAAATTTAATCTTGTTGGAATTTTTGTCACAATCTTTTTCTTTCTTTGAAAGTGGTTCATATAAGAAAATTGAATGTCTTGGTAAAATGATCATAACATTCACACAAGATATTAGATTTTAAACTTCTTATAGTTGTTAGAAAGTTAATTCAAAACACTATAATTTTATATAGATTTAATTATGTGATTTTGAAATTTTTTCATGCTTTATGAGCACAAAAGTTAGTCACTATTTATTTTTAGCACATATTGGGTATAACTTAGGCATATGTAGTTTGATTTTAGACTTTGAATAGTCAACAAAAAGATCTTGGAGAGATCTATACAATGGTTTAGATTTGGTGTAGGCTTGACATGATTTATTTAGTGATATATTGATTTGAACTACTTATAACTATGGTAACATTATGATTTTATGGAGTCATGTAGTTTGGAGATTTGGATTGTGATGTCATTGTATGCTCATATTATATCTCCAATTGGTCTCATGATGATTTGGTTATCATTGTTTGATTTGGATATATTTGATGACTTTTTGGGTCTACAAGTTGTGTAGTGTTGTAAGAAGTCTATACTTATATGTTGCATTTATCTCTTGGATATGGATTGTATTTTCCCATTCATCATTCATTATTTACACATATTCAGATCATTGGCTTGGATTTGGTTTTTTTAGGCCCTTAGTCAAATAATTTATTGATTGTATCATGTAGAAGGGATGAGATATTATTACCAGGAATAGTCATGATGGAGGATTGTGGTTGACTATTTTATGTTGATAGGTTGGATACTTTGGGAGGTAGATGCTTAGCTCATGGATGTACATGTAATTATTGATGTTCAATAGTTTGGGTTCTTAATTTGGTTATGTTGGTATATCTTCTTGGTTGAGAATCATGGTTATTTAATTTATTTTGAGGAGATAATGATAAGTACTTTGAGTTCTTTGATGGTTTGAAGCCTCAATTGATTCTCATGGTTAAAGGATAGTTTTACAACTTGATGTCATGGATAAATTAGATACATAGTTTATTGCAAGCTTGTGATAGTGATAGTGTGGCAGTATATGATTGGTTCCTAATTTGGTTTGTATCTTGGTTTTACTTGGTACTGCCACTTTGGTTGTGTGTGTGTAGACCTAGAGGATCTTTATATAGGAGATGTATTTTATAATTCTATTGTTGACTTAGTACCATAGTTGAGTGGGATTTGTTTTGCTAGCTCCAACTAATAATGTAATAGGTAATGCAATGAATGTATGTGAAAGAGTCATATCAGTTGTTATATTATTATTGATGTCAAATTCTTAGTTGGATAGACATTATGCTAAATTAGTAGAGTTCCATATCATTTGATTGATGAAGAGGTATTGAAGACAGTATGATGAAGACATAATTGATAAGTATGTTATTTAATGGGTACTTGAATGACTTGGAAAATGATAATGTAATATTGGTTTGATTGTTTAACAATCATATTTTGTTGCAATATATTAAAGAACACAAACTTAATCGAGTGACAAGGTTAATGAAGGGAGACTCTATTCACCAAGTGACTATAGTATTACTCCAGTGATTAGAAATGCAAAAGAAAAACACAATATTGCTTAATAAAGTCTAGTAATAACCAAGTAAATATTATGTTTACCAAGTAATAACCGGATGAACAAGTTTAGATAATTATAATATAAGGTCGACCTTTGATGGAAATTTGCAAAATTTGGGATGGTCTAAGGCATGAGTCAAATTTTTCTACAAGATCAAGGATTGAGAAAATTAAATAAGGATATGATGAAGGAGATTGAAAAAGGATAAGGATAAGCATGAAGTTCTATGAAATTTATTTTGTTTGGGTGTCTAGATTCATAGTATGAAGTTTTGAAGCTAGAAATTTGGTATGAACCTTAGATCAATAATTCTGATTAAGTAGAAATAGATAGAATAATTTGGAATCTTGGAGAATTCTATTTAACGAGGAGCTCAAGATAGATTTAGGCTACTAATTTGGTCACTAGTTTGTTATGTTACTAATGTTTTTGATCAAATGAAAGAAAGGAGATCAAAGTGCAAACTATTGAAGAAGGTGAAAGAAGATAGTTGATCTAGGTGAACCAAGAAAAGGAAGGAGGAAGAGAAGGTGTAAATTAGCTAGTTAAAAGTACAATGTGAAAGGAGATTAGAGTGAGAGATCAAATAGAGATAAGAATAGAACATAGATCTAAACAAGAAAAGGTAGTTGCTATTCTTAACATATCATTTCTAGTATTACTTTTAAACCATAGTAGAAGAGAATCTTGAAAAATTGAGTTGATCTAACAAGTCTATGAAATCCCATATGATAACATCAATTAATGGTGTTTATAAGTCCTTTAGAGTAGGTCAATCTTTAGAAAAGATCAAGGAATGGTCAGGTCTAGCTAATATTTTTGTGAAATCCTCTAATAAGGTCACATTAATAATGTGTATGTAACCTTTAACAAGGTTGGATCCTAGTAGAGCTCAGTTCAAAAGAGTGAATATTTTTGGTTTGCCAATCCTAAGTATTTTTTTCCTTCACATTGTTTCCATGTTAAAATCATGGTGTCAAATGTGTGAATGTTATTTGTATTGCAAGGTGTTTTACTATAGTTTACAACAACTTGGTAACGACTAAGTAATTGCAAGGTAATAACTACGTTATTTTACTAACACTTGGTAATGAAAATAATATTAGATTTAAAGTTTGGAATAAAGTGATTAAAAGAGTTAAATGATGAGTTGAATGATTGCATTGAGTGATTTTTGTTAAAATTTATGAAGTTGTATTGTACTGAAATTGTTTGAAGGGATTGTATGATAACTGAACATAACTGATTAATGCCCCCTCTCAGTTAACTATTATTGTTGGTATTGGTATTTTGATTGAGTGTTTCTAGATGTTGGAGGATGTCTTAGATCTTGTTATTGAAGAATCATATTTGAAATTTTCATGGTGCACTTGTTGGAGGTAGTTATCTTCATGGTTTTTTGAGATAGTTAAATCTTAAGGAATCATGGGGTTCTTGGTAGAGGTGTGGTTTATTCTTTTATTTGATATGTTATCCTTTGTATTAGGATAGTTTTATTATTATTATTATGTCATGGTATATTCTTGACATATTATTGCATGTTCATATGTATCATGTTGTCTTTTTGGTTGATATGCTTAGATCAAGTTATCATGTTCATATTGATGAGGTTGTGGTTTGAACTTTAACATTGTCCTTATTTCAATTTCTCAGTATTGTGTACATTGATCAATTGTTGGATACTTACTGATATTTCTATGTCTCATTTGGATTTGGCATAGATTTATTTGGTTAAAAGTTTTCATGGATACTTAAATATGGAGGTGATGCTAATTTCTCTTGGATTAGAGATGTATTTATTGGGAATGTTGATAGTTTCAGGAAGTTTGATGGGCATTTACCAAATATTGACCTAGGTAAGAGATTGTTCTTATATGAGTCCTTGTTGGAGACTTGGAAATCTTGATGAGAATTCTCATTCCCCACTCTTGGTGTACTCATAAATTTTCTACCTGATAGGTATATCCCATTATTTGTCTCAGGTGCATTATGTTTATTCTTATCTTTTATTGATATGGATTTTGAGGTATGGTACATGATATAGTTCTAGAGGGTTCAATTGATAGATGGTTTAGCATTGGTTATCTCCTTCTAAATGTTTTGTTATGCCAATTATGTTTGGGATATGGTTTTTGTTAGAAAGTGAAGTCTACTAAGATAACTGCCGAGAGGGGTGAATTAGTTATGCAATTAAAACAACTCTCAATATCATTATTAATTCCAAAGAATGTAAATAATAGATGCAAAAACCATAGAAATATCACCATACACAATAACATTGGATATGTTAGCTAGCGAATCCATCCATTAAAGGGAAAACCCCAATGGGGATGGTACCCACAAAATGATATACTAATGTATAAGTTCCTTGTAAGAATATGGACCCTATTAGGAGTTAGTGAAATACATTCAGTACAAATCAGTCCCTATTAGGAGACTTTAAATCCCTATTAGGTGATGAAAACCCTATTAGGAGTTTTTCCAACCCTGTTAGGAGTTGTGGAAGACAAAATGAACCACTATCCAAACAAATTCAAGGAAAGACCACTAAACTCACTGTCCAACTAGACTTAGTACTATCCTTCTTAGAATAATACAAGTATATAACTATTTGTAGAAACTTCTTTTCCAAATACAATCTCTTTTGTTTCCTCACCATGCCTCATTGAACTGAACACTTCTCTGACCAAAGTATATTTGCTATTAGGTTCACTAGGTCTCACATACAAGTTTTTATACTCACATTACATAAAAAAAACTATATTTCTTCTCTAACTCAAGGAAAACATCTTTCCTTTATACCAAGTCCTAAAAAAAATTATTGAGTCAGCCTTGAGGCTTTCTTAATTTATAATTATAATATAAGACCAACTTAGGATATTACTTTTATATGCTACATTACATGTTTACACTTTTTACAATTACAAATAACTGTTAGCTCACAATATTCATAATTCTTCACTCAATACTCATCTATATGTGCACATTTGATCACCACATCTTCATCATGTCTTCTACCTCTATCCAAGTCTATATGACTAGATTCTATCCTTTTTAGGAGATACAATCCAAACAACAATAATCACTATGCATGAATAAAGTCCAAATGCCACCTATACTAAATCTTCAATAAATGTGTACTATCTTCGCATTTCCATATGTGATCTTAACTATAGAATTATAGCACTTTTTAGAACATTATCCCAAGTCTGCATAAGCTCAACTTCATTCCTCAATCCTTACAATATGAAACTATGTTTTCTATACTTCTAGTCTTCATAAAATAACCATTATGATGACATCGACAATGACAAACTCTATAATGAATGCAATAAAAAACTTTTGTATCATGTCTCCAACAATGCTAGGATACTCCCCCATAGGAATACCATCAAAATTAGTGCTTAATATAATTATATTGAGCTTGGTCCTTGGATTAGAAATTGTTATTCCTAGGGTTAGGATGGTTAATGAGTTTGATCTTTTGTGAGAGGCTTACATCCATGCTTAGCTATATCGTATAGTTTGGATGTTTTTTTAGCTTCTTGGTTGGGGTTTTATGAAGGATATATTACTTGGCATAGTTTACATCTAGATGCATGTCTAGAAGGACATGATACATGATATGATGTGCATGGTTTCTCTTTGATGTTGGCTATCTTTGTGGATGTTTAGTTTCACTTACATTATATTTCAAATAGGTTGGAGATTATGATAATTGGTTTTTGTTCATGTATGTCATGTGAGATATGGCATGGTTATTCTTGTATCTCTTTCATTTGTTGGCAAAGGAGAACTTGGGAGAGTGTTGGAGACTTGTTGTGGGAGTTCTTCTTTCAGATTATTAGTTTATGTGTTGAGGATGTGCTTGATATTACATGGATTCACTTCTATGGGATATTGTGAGTGGATTGGTTACATATTTGATATTATATTTTGTAGTGGGATCTTCTTGGCATGTGTGGTAGGTATTGTACTTGATGCTCATGATTACAAGTTACAAATTGAATATGTTGATGGTGTAAGATTCCCTTGGTATACATGTGGAGGTATGGATAGTTGGATGGGCTAGCATTGCTGTGGGTGCTATTTCAACTATTAATTTTGATAGCTATAGATACATGTGATTACCTTTGTATTAGGTCCTTGTGCCAGACATTTTAGTTGGTATATGATTTTATGATTCCTATGTGATGGGATATATGTCTTTCTCTTTGGATAAATTCTATGTATTTTGGTGGTAGTGGAATAATAGGAAGTGGGATCATTCATGTTTGATATGTTGGATACTTTGATTTTTTTTAAGTTACCTAGATAGAGAACATGGTGTACTTTGATTCATGATGGTGGATGTGATCGGAAGAATTATTTCCTTATTCATTTATGTGGATATGGATTGACCCTATGAAATGTATGCAACAAGTGGGAGATTGTTAAGATTATGTGTGTTGCACACATTGTATAATATTTTTTGTATAATATTATTTTATTTTATTATGCAATGTTGCACCTTGGAGAACCTAGATGGGCATGTAACATGGAGAGATTCCCATGCAATGTTCTTGATGAGTTATATTTACACATTGAAGTAATATTTGATGTAGTTATTTAATATTGGGTAAAATAATTAAATGCACAATATTAAATGTGGGTCAATGGGGGTTTGGTATCACATAGTTTTAGCACATGGTTTATGTAATACCACTTGGTGGTTTTTGTGAGAGCTTGCCGTTATAAAACCAACTACAAGGGTAGTTGTAGAAAAATGACAAGGCAAGATAGGTTAGTCAATGTAGCATTTGTGAATGTTGAAAGCATGACATGAGATGCAGGGATTCATGCTTGTTCATGAGGATTTCTTGGTTATAGCTATGGATTTGAAGGTTTCCATAGTTGTATTGAAATGGTGTTTTGTTGAATAATACATGGTAATGGATGCTTTTGGAGGTTTATTTTTTTCCTCAATAAGTCTTTCCCATGATATATCTTGTGTCACATTTTTGTGGGTGTGTTGTCTATTTTCTTGCCTATTGATTTTAAGTTCTTATTTATCTCAAATCTATTATGTGTTATGTGGAAACCTTAATATTTTTGGTTGTAAGTTTCCTTACATTGAGGTCATCACCAAACAAGGGAGAGTTTCTAGAGATTGACAAAATTCATAAAAGTCATAGCAACAAGGGGAATCCTAAATCTATTCCACCTTTTCCACTTTCATTTACTCCACCCACATCTCAACATTCACTAAGCACTTTTGTGCATATGTCCTCTTTAAGTATTTTACTAGCTAACCAAAATTTTCCACCTTCACCTCCACCAAGTCTGATGGCATTTTTTTGCTAACACCCAAAATTCATGCCTTAACATCTAAGTAATCCATAACTTCCTAAATATAAAGAGAGGTTATGCCCAAAATTATTTTTTGGAGAATCATGAGCACCAAAAAACACATTAAAATAATAAAGAAAATCTATAACTGGAAACAAATTCAAGATGTATATGTGATTCTTTGTCTATTGCCTTACACTTTGGGTGAAACAACCTTCAACTAGTACCTAAATATTTCACCAACATCAATTTCAAATTGGGATTCCTTCAAGAACAAGTTTCTAGCCTAGTTTTAAGACTTATGTTGATCAAGCTTTCCCACAACACTAGTTTATTGTATTAAGTAGGGAAACAGTTGAGTAAATTTCAAGGTTTAATCATAGTTTCCACTCCTTATATAATCCTTCATGTAGTTATAATTTAAATCTTTTTAAAGGAAATGGATCAACTAACTGATATCTTTCTCAGAAAGTTTCCTCCCACAAAAATTGATACACTTGAAAAGGTCTTAGAGGAGGTTCTCACATTTACTAAACAATTTGATCCTCATGGATGAGGAAATTTTGTGACACCTCCCCTTTTAAACAATGTTGTCCCAATAGTACCATATCCAATGTGAGCTCAACTTTCTCCCAATCAAATACTACAATTTAATACCATACCAGTACAATAATTTTCTACTACCCTATGATCAACAAGCACATATTCAAGGTATGAGCTCCCTAAAACTATATATTTTGAGTAGAAAAGTTCTTCATGAGCTGAGCCAAAAAATAACACAGTGAGAAGGTTTGAGGGTATGAAAAAAAAAATGTCCCCTCTCTCTAAAAAACTCACAAGGATGAATTTGTGTTAGAGATGCTTTAGAATTACTGAGAGGTGGGGTGGGGGGTGAATCAGTTATTCAAGGTCGAAATGTCCTAAGAATACTTTTTCACCAAATATAGTGAGCCCATTAAACTATTCATGCATCCAAGCTAAATATTTATCTTAGCAAGTTACTATAAAATCTACATGCAAAAATAACACATAAAGAATCAACACATAACATAGTGATTTACATGTAAACCAAATTTGGGAAAAACACCAGTAACATGTGTGTTGCATAAAAATGTAATAAAGGGAATAAACACTAAGCAACTAATGTCTATTTCTACATGATCATGCAAACCTCAAAATATGGAAGAAAAACATGTAAATAAGCATAACATAAAATCAAAATAGCTTAATCTACAATTTCTGCAACATAACAATGGGCTAGATAGTAGATCATATGTAAGGATGAGGAGAGGGCTCTCCTTTTATAGGAAATTAGATGAGATAGATGGATGAGATTCAATGCAAGATGAAGGGCTAGGATCTCTCAGGATCAATGAGGTGTCCATGAGGTGGAGGCCAAGTGGACTCCATGTGGATTAGGGTTTTTGACCATTCAAAGGAGGGAAGATGCTCACACATGTGTGAGAAACCTTTGATGGTGACATGGTCAATGATAAGTGTAAGAGGTGTGAGAATCATGGCTTCTCACACATGTGTGAGACAACTTGATTCTCATGCAAGAGGACAAGTGTGCAAGAGGTGTGAGAAGTATGGCTTCTCACACGTGTGAGACACCTTGATTCTCATGCAAGAGGATAAGTGTGCAAGAGGCATGGAAGGCATGAGGGGTGTGGAAAGTGTGAACATACCTCACACATGTGTGAGCACACAATTAGGATTAAAAGGGGATTGGCAAGATGATTAGGAAAAGTAGGTGGGATTAAGGAAGTGGGTAGGTTTAACATGATGGTTAGGTTAGGCAAGTGTGGTTAGGTTAGGGTTAAAGTTAGGAGCCATGTGCTCAAATAGGATTAAAATTAATATTTAATTTCAGGTGGGATTAGGAAAGGGATTAATTAAGTAAATGAAGTACTTAATTAAAGTGAATGGGTTAGGATGCAAATGGAAAATAGGCTAAGATTTAAATAAACCTTAGTTTATTTAAATCAAGGAAAGGAAAATATAATTAAATAAATGTAAATTTATTTAATTAAAGGTAGGGATAAATTAAATAAATAATAAATATCTATTTAATTAGTTAGGATAAGGGTATTTGGACAAATTTAGGTGTCTACAACATGCTACTCAATTGTCACTCTTCTAAATTGATGCCCTGTAAAAGGCTTGCCCTATTAAAGGCTACAACACACTGTTAAATGTGACCTAGTTAAAGGATTTCAACCACCCTATTAGAAGTGAACCTAGTTAGATGAATTTAGAATATTCACTTAGAATGCCACCCTATTAAAGGATTTAAAAAAGGTATTTAAACCAACCTAAGTCCATAGGATTTTACCCCAACTGATACAATTGTTAGAGAGTAACAACAAGGGCTTTTGACTTGATACAACTACAACTTAACTTGTAGATCTTGATTCAGCTCACACATTTGCTTGGTTTTCAATCTCTGTAGCTCTGACAACTTGTCCTCCTTTCAAGCTTCATCTCCTTGAGTCTCCATGCTTGATGTACCAATGTAATCTCCTATATGGCCACTTATCAAAGGAGAGCCTCTGTGCTCTATTCTTTCTACTCGATGCCTTCTCGTTGACACCCTTCAACAACTTCACAACTTGGAAACTCAACAAATCTTGCTTCTTGACCTATGATTCCCTAAATAAAAGTCTAGAATACTCTTCCTGCTTGAATCTTCCTACTCTTTAATTTTAGTTTGAATGGATTAGGTAGGATTCAATGAATCTACCCCTTATCTTGTTCCTTCTAGAAAAATCATGAAGAATCCTCCTGAATTTGCTCAAAATTGGTTTACCTAAAATTTTGTGTCTCCAACTCATCATCCTTATCCTCCATTTGGTTCACAAAATTCAAGGTAACAAATTTGTCAGCTCAGATTTGGTGGATCTTTGACTTTTCAAATAATTTAATAGCTTGGCACTATTGAAATTTTGGTGCTTGGCACATACTATGTTACTCGACACCAACTATGTTTTACTAATGCTCAACATCTACTATGGATTCACTTAGCATCAACTAAATTTTACTGATGCTTGACACCAATTACTTGCTCATCTCCTTCTATTTCACTCGGCACACACTAGATTTTACATTTTCTTGACACTTACTAAAAATTTGCTCAGCATGAACTAGCTTGCTTGACACCCATTAATGAACTTAGTCAAGCTTTGTAGTTTAAGTGCAACCAACATCTATATCTTTAAGTATACTATCAATTCATCATTTTATCATTGTCTTAATTAATCCTTGCACTTCATTAAAAAATCATAACTCAACCTTTCCCTTAGGTTCTTTTGTTACATCTCATTGATTAAATCCTCTTCATCAATCCACTAAGTGATAGTACTTGGATCTTATAAGAAATTGTCATTCCAACAAATAGCAGGTTTGACATCAGTGACAAAACAATGATTAAAAATATTCTTTATCAACAATCTCCCTCTTTGGCATTGATGACAAACCAAACTGATCAACCAAGTTATAAAAATGCTAACTAGGTTAAAATAGTAAATCAAATGTCAAAAGTAAATTTTGTTACCATTGCTATTTTCATTAGCTTTCATATCTCCCTCTTTGGTGATACATTGTCTTCTCTTTATTCTACTCTCTCTCTGCTTGATACTTGTCTACACTATTTTCTCTCTTTGAGCTGCTATTTTCTTTTCTCCTTCCTTTCTATTGTTGTTCTACTATTTCTCTTCCACTATTTCTCCCTCTTACATTTTGATCCTTTAAAATTGTTACTTCTTGCTACTTCTCCCTCTACACATTATTTCCCCCTCTGCATGTATTGGTTAGTTTCTGCTATTCTGGTATCATCTCTTTCTTTTGATCAATTTAGCTCCTTCTCCCTTTATCCATTTGATTCTATAGATTTGATTAGTTTCTACTATTTCTCCCTGTTTGAAAATAATGCAAAGACATACTATTTCAACATCTTATCATGCAAGTGTAACATTTGCAAGAACTCCAATTTCTCTCTCTATCACCTTGCTTGTGACTTATTTGGCATTTCAGTACTTCGATTACTTTAGGAAAAAACCTAAAGTAAGTATCCTCTATATCAATTTGTAATATTTCAATGATCAACTCATTTGATGTAGGGTAGTCTTGTTGTTTCTCAAATAGCCTTGGATAGGGGTATCACCCCTAACTTATCTCTAAGATACTCAAATGCATCATTAGGTAATGCTTTTGTGAAGATGTTAGCAATTTGTTCCTTTGAATTGACTTATTCCATCATCACTTATCTTCTACCAATTCTCTTAAATAGTGATACTTAATTGCAATGTGCTTTATTTTGGCATGCATCACAAGATTCTTTGATATGTTGATGGTACTTATGTTATCACAATAGAGTATCACAGGTTTAGTTACCTCTTCCTTCATACCTTGCAATAGGTACTTGATCCATACAATATTGGTCCAGTTGATAGCAGAAGCAACATACTCAGCTTCTGCTGTGGACTATGAGGTACAACTTTTCTTTTTGTTGGTCCAAGTGACTAGTCTTTTACCTAAGAAAAATTCTCCTCCATTGGTGCTTTTTCTATCATCAATGTTACCTCCCCAATTTGCATTAGTGTAGTCTTTTAACTCAAACTTTTCACTGCTTTTGTAGTATAATCCAAAGTCATTAGTTCCTTTTAGGTACCTCAATATTCTTTTTACTTCCATAAGATGATTTTCTCTTGGGTTTGCAAAAAATCTTGCCACTATTCCAATAGCTAATACAATGTTTGGTCTGCTATGCATAACATACTATAACTTTCCAATCATTGATCTATACATTGTTTGATTTACTTCAGCTAACTCATCATTCTTGGATAACTTATGTCTAGTTACCATTGGTGTACTGACTAGTTTTGAATCTTCTAAGCCAAATGTCTTGAGTATCTGCTTGATATGTTTTCATTTGGTTCACAAATATGCCATGTTTTAGTTGATGTACTTGCAATCCAACAAAGAATTTGATTTCACCAAACATTGACATCTCAAACTCATGTTTCATTTGATTAGCAAAGTCTTTGCATAGGGCATCTTTTCCTCCAAATATTATATCATCAACAAAGATTTTAGATATCAAAATATCTTTTCCTTTTTCTTCCTTGATATATAGATTTCTATTATCATTTGTTCTCTCAAATCCTATCTTCACAAGATATTTGTGCAATCTCTCATACCATGCTCTAGGTGCTTGCTTTAAACCATAGAGTGCTTTATGTAGTTTGCAAACCATATCTTTGTTGTTGTCATCAAAAAATCCCTCTAGTTGTTCTATGTAGACTTCCTCTTCCAGTATGCCATTCAGAAAAGAAAAATTTACATCCATTTGGTAGACTTTAAAATTAAGTAGCATACGCAAGTAGTGTTCTTACTCCTTCCATCCTTGCAATAGGGGAAAATATTTCACCATAGTCCAGTCCTTCTTCTTGTGCATAATCTTTGCAAACTAGTCTAGCATTATTTCTTTTGATCTCACCATTCTCATCTAACTTTTTCCTAAACACCCATTTGGTACCAATCACATTTTTATCAGCTAGTCTTGGAACTAAGGTCTAGGTTTTTTTCTTCTCTATCTGATCTATTTCTTCTTCCATAGCTTTATGCCAATTATCATCTTGCAGTGCATCTTTCACCATTTTGGGTTCAATCTTATTTAGCAGACATGATTCATTCCTTAGTATGTTCCTTGTCATTGGTCTAGCTTCCTTATCACCAATGATTTTTTTTGCAGGGTGATGTCTTCTCACATACTTGGATAGTCTTGGTTATGTCCTTCTTATCATGTTTGATCTTTTAGTTTTAGAGTCACTATGCACATCTCTTGTAGGTATTTCTTCTTCTCTTCTACTTGTACTGATTCTGTAATTAGAATGTGCATTATCTTGATTCTGCAACTCAACTTCTAAATGTAGCTCGACATTCACTAGTTGTGACTCGATTGATACTAGAACTTATTTCTGATTCCCAACTTGATTGGTAGCTTCATCTTTAGTAGGAATTCCTTCATAGAAGTATACAAAGGATTTGTACTCTTCTAGTTACTTGTTTTCAACAATTTGAGCTTCTGCATGCTCATCAAAATTTACATTTGCACTCTCCACAATCTTGTTAGTATTAGTATTCAAACACTTATATCCTTTACTTCTAGTGGAGTATCCAAGGAATATGCGTTCATCACTCTTTGCATCAAACTTTTCATTTCTAGAATCTTTAAGAATATAGCATCTACAGCCAAATACTTTGAAATGTTTTACATTGGGTGAGTGACCATACCATAATTCAAAAGGTCTTGCATTTGTATCTTTCTTGGCTTGTACTCGATTTAGGGTGTAGATAGCTATACTTATAGCTTCTCTATAGTACTTTAAAGCAACATTTTTCTCCATCATTAATGTTCTAGCATAGTCTATTAATGATCTATTCTTTCTTTCTACAATACCATTTTGTGGTGGAGTTCTAGGTGCTGATGTTTGTCTCTTGATTCCTTTGTCATTGCAAAATGTCTCAAACTCTTTTGATGTGAACTCTTCTCCTCTATCTAATCTTAAACATTTTAGACTCTTTCTTGTTTCCTTCTCAACCTTGGCCAAATACCACTTAAACATTTGAAATGCTTTAGTTTTTTGTTTAAGAACATGATAGTCATCATCCTAGAGTAGTCATCCATAAACACCATTATATATCTGTCTCCTTTGTAGCTTTGCACTTCTATTGGGCCACATAAATTAGTATACACTAACTCTAGTACTTCTTTGGAAGTGTAGGTTTTTCTTTTGAAACTTGACTTGGTCATCTTTCCTAGTTGACAGTGTTTGCACATTATATTTTCAAGCTTCTTTAGTTTAGTGAAATGTTTGAATTTCTTTATTTTGTTGATGCTAATCATATTATCAAAGTTGACATGCCATAGCCACACATCATCAAATATAACAATAAGATAGGTTGCATCTTCCATATCTAGGTAAAATAGATTACTCCTAGTTTGGTCTCCTCTTTTTATCAAATTTCCATTAGTGTCATAGATTTTGACAGTTTTGTTTTCAAATTCTACTTTGCAACCTATACTGCCTAATTGTGACACACTTAGTAGATTGTAGTTTAATCCTTCAACATAGTATGCATTATCACATGAAATTTTCTCTATAAATTTAATGGAACCTTTTCCTTTGATTAGACATGGAGCATCATTCCCAAATCTAATGCTATTTTCATCATACTGAGTAAAGGTAATAAACTTACCTTTGTCTCCTGTCATGTGATGTGAGCATCCACTATCTGTGATCCATTTTTCATTATTGTTCACACAGGTTACAAATGTTGTTGTCTCATCTTCATTTGACTCATTCTTCATGGGTACATAGAATAGCTCATCATTATTTTCATCAAAATCCTCTTCTTCAACAACGTAACACTTTTTTCCTTTATCTTTGTAGTCTTTGCTATCATCTTCTCTTTTATTCTTGTTCTTGTTACCTTATATGAAGTTCTTTTTCTATGTGCATCTTGAAGCAATATTTCCTACCTCATTGCAATAAAAACATATGATGGACAACTTACCTTTGAATTTTCCTTTACCTCCATGAAATCTTTTGGCTAGTAATGCCTCCGATTGTTTCACATCTTCTTCATCTGTGCTGCTATCACTGGATGCATACTTTACCTTTTTCTTCTTCTTTTTTTATTTCACCTCCTTAGTTTCTTTCATTGATAGCTTGGCCTTGAAAGTAGATTCAAGGTTCTCAAGTCTGTAGTTATCAAAGTTGGATAGCTCAAATGCAATGAGTCTTCCCACTATACCTTCAAGAGTTAACTAGTTTCCTGGTACACATCTTAATTCTTGTATGGCTAAAACTCTAATAGCATAGATGGGGAGAAAAGTTCTTAAGAATTTTCTATTAAAAATGTCATCATCTAAATGACCACCCAAACTTCTTATTGCACTTACTACTTCTTTCATTCTAGAGGCATATTGAGTAGCATTCTCATCTTCCTCCATTTTCATGTCATTAAACTTTCCTCTGAGGCTTTCTCACTTTTCTCTTTAAACATTTTGATCTCCTCCATAAATATTAGTCAAAAATTTTTATATCTTGAATGCAGAGTCACATCCCTTGATGTCATCAAATTCAACATAGTTGAGGGTAGAGGCAATCTCTAGAATTTCCTAATTGTGCTCTTTCTTTTTCTTTATATCTTCTGTAGTGGGAATAGTTGGATCAACATGTTGTACTTCAATTTAGGTTTGTGCATGATCACTTATTAATCCAAGGTGTATCTTCATTAGACTTTTCCATGCAATAAAGTTATCTCTATTGAGCTTGGGAACTTCTCTCTAGGACATGTTAATCTTCCTACTTCTAGTACCTTTAAACCAAATTAGCACATGGCTTTGATACCAATTGTTAGAAATGCTTTAGAATAACTAAGAGGGGGGGTGAAGTAGTTATTCAAGGTCCAAATGTCCTAATAAAACTTTTTCACCAAATATTGTGAGCCCATTAAACTATTCATGCATCCAAGTGAAACGTTTATCTTAGCAAGTTATTGTAAAATCTACATGCAAAAATAACACATGAAGAATCAACACATAACACAATGATTTATGTAGAAACCCAATTTAGGAAAAACCACCAGTAACATGCTATTCAATTCTCACTCTTTTGAAGTGATGCCCTGTTAAAGGCTACAACACACTATTAAATATGACCTGGTTACAAATGGTTGTTAAACCAACCTAAGTCCATAGGATTTTATCCTAACTAATATAATTGTTAGAGAGTAACAACAAGGAATTTTAACCTGATACAACTCACAACTTAACTTGTAGATTTTAGATTTTGATTTAGCTCACACATTTGCCTAGTTTTTAGTCTCTGTAGCTCTAATAGCTTTTCCTCCTTTCAATCTTCATCTCCTTGAGTCTCCATGCTCGATGTACCAATGAAATGTCCTATATGGCCACTTATCAAAGTAGAGTCTTTGTGCTCTATTCTTCCTACTTGATGCCTTCTCCTTGACACCCTTCAACAACTTCGCAACTTGGAAACTCAAAAAATCTTGCTTCTTGACCTGTGACTCCTTAAATAAAAGTCTAGAATAATCTTCCCACTCAAATCTTCTCACTCTTTAATTTTAGTTCGAATGGATTAGGTAGGATTCAATGAATCTACCCCTTATCTTGTTCCTTCTAGAAACATCATGAAGAATCCTCCTAAATTTGCTCAAAAATGGTTTACCTAAAATTCTATGCCTCCAAATCATCATCCTTATCCTCCATCTAGTTCACAAAATTTAAAGTAACAAATTTGTTAGCTCAAATCTGGTGAATCTTTGACTTTTCAAATAATGCAACAACTTGACACTATTGAAATTTTGGTGCTCGACACATACTATGTTACTCGGCACCAACTATGTTTTACTAACATTGGGCATCTACTATGGATTCACTTGGCATCAACTAAATTTTAATGATGCTCGACACCTATTACTTGCTTAGCTCCTTCTATTTCACTTGACACACACTAGATTTTGCATTTGCTTGACACTTACTAGAAATTTATTTGAAATGAACTAGCTTTCTCAACACCCATTAATGAACTTAGTCAAGCTTTGCAGACAACTTTGTTACAACTTATTCTTCTAGAGTTTCTATGTGTAGCCAACATTTATATCTTCAAGTATACTATCAATTCATCATTTTATCATTGTCTTAACTTATCCTTACACTTCATTACAAAATCATAACTCAACCTTTCCCTTAGGTACCTTTGTTACATCTCATTGATTAAATCCTCTTCATCAATCAACTAAGTGATAGTACTTGGATCTTATAAGCAATTATCATTCTAGCAAATAGTAGGTTTGACATCAGTGACAAAACAATGATTGAAAACATTCTTTATCAACAATCTCCCTCTTTGCAAACAATCTTCTTTTTTCAATAATGATCTTTTCAATCATATTTCCAGGAAGTTGTCTTAAGGGAAGAATCATAATTACACTATCTTATTATTGCCAAAAATAGTAATAATTATGCATAGAACTAGAATATGACTTATGGTTCCTAAAACAACAATAATGGTGGGAGCAATTACAATGTGGAGAACTGGATGACCAGAGTGCCAAGGATAAACCACCAATGGAGCACCCATTCAAACAACCATAGTACCCTTATGGATTATGCTATAATATTAATATTTCTGATACATACTTTGTAGGGATGACTATAAGTGAATGAAACAACTACTATGAAAATAATAATAATCAAAAGAAAAATTCTCAAGATGTAAACAACTCCCCTTTACAATTTAATACCATGGTATTAGAATCTTATTATACACCTCAAGTAGGGTAAGATAGCACAATAGATGGGGAATTCATATTCCTTTTCAATAAAGAAGTTCAACTTGAAGCCATAGAGATGTTTTCCTAGTATAATGATGATAGGAACACTTACAATTTATGCAATAGGAGAGATCTATTTACTAATGGTATCCCTCTTGGGTCATAGCCTACTTCTATAGATCCAAGGGTGAGAAATAATCTAATGCCTCCAAGGACACCTATATAGGTAGCTTGAATGTTTAGTAACACCCCTACCATAATGAAAAATTTAGTGTGGTCTTCAAAAAGATATAGTGCAATTGAATAACTCAAGAAGGTCAAGGAAAATATCTCAATGTTCGATATGCTACAAAGTTTTCTTAGTCAAAGGGAGCCTTTGTTGAAGACTTTGGACCATATTAAGCCCATTGTATCCCAAGTTCTCAAAATGAATATACTCCTAATGTGAAAGAAACAAAGGCCATCCCCACAATATTCAAGGATAGATTGGAAGTACCTCCATTCTTGGTATGTACTAGGATTTTTGGTAAAAATTTACATAATTATTTGATTGATTCTGGTGCTTTGTGCAACATCAAATCACTCTCCATATCCTAAAAGCTAGGTGTAACACCGCAACCCACCAAAAAAGTGATGATATAGTTGGATAAACTAGAGGTTAAAGTGATTGATATACTAAAATATATGGGTGTACAACTTATAACTGACACTAGGATTCAAGATGTGATTGATATCCATGTGGTGGATATCCAAAATGTACAAAATACTTTTGAGTAGAGAGTGGACCAAACGATTAAGGGGATGGCTTTCTATAGATTTTACATAGTTTTGGTTTCCATGGAAGGCTTTAAACAATAAGATAAAGATTGATTCATAACTTTTTTTAAAATAATGGTTATAGAATAAAATGCTTCAAATGAAGTTATCTTCTACCAATTTGATCTTGGATCACCTAGATTGTTGGCATTTGATATACAATAAGTAGAAGCATATAGTGACAACTTAGTAGGTAGTTTAAAAGAGTTCTCACTCAATTATGAAGTTTTTAAGTAGTTCATGGACTACATGATAGAGAATTTGTAGTATCTTGGAGAAGATGTTGATCCAAATATATTATTTTTCCCTAGATTCTATTGCCTCCACCAAGAGAGACATTTAGAGTTAAAATTTCCTTACCATAAATATGTCATATTACAAGTACTGATGAAGGTAGTACCACCAAGAAATTTAAGTCAAATTATTGAAATTACAAATTCTCTCACTAAAAATTGTTAGTTTGTGGTGACTAATCAGGAAATTACTATACATACTTCATAAATTCTTTGGAGTAACATGTTGCAACCCTAAAGCAGCATAAAATACTTGTATAAAAGGGCTTAAGGTTAGGGATTTTATGATTGTGGTGATGCAAAAATTGGTTCTTGTGGTGGTATTGAGTTGTAAGGGATTACAAATTGTAATTAGGTTGTAATCATTGGATCATAATAATATTAGGCTTGCTATTTGGTGGACATAGCCTAGGGATTGGGTGAACCACATTAAAACTTGGTGCCTTGTGTTCTTTTTTGTGTGATCTATTATTTTCTGTTATAGGTTATATTTGCATGTAATTGTTATTTTTGTCTACAATTTAATCCTAACAAGTGGTATTAGAGCGAGGTTGTTTTTTTCAGTTATCCTCTGTAGGAAAGTCTCATGGTTGAGTGGGAGTCTCATGATTAAGTGGGAGTGATGGTAGGCAAGGGTAAGCTGAGGGTTGATAGGTTTAATGGGAAAAACTTCTAGTAATGGAAGACTATCTTTATCAAAAGGTTTTATGGAAGCTATTAAAAGGCAAAGCCAAGAATCAGGGATCTATGTCAAATGATGAATGGAATCTTTTGGAAAAAAAGGCACTTGGAAGCATTTGACTATGCCTAGCACCATCTGTGGCATTTAATATTACAAAAGAAAAGACAACAAAAGAGTTGATGAAAACCCTAGCGACACTATATGAAAAGCCCTTCGCTTCAAACAAGGTATTTCTCATGAAGCATTTATTTAATATTAAAATGGCAGAAGGTGGATCTATTGTAGATCATTTAAATGAGTTTAATACTATTATTAGTCAATTATCTTCTATGGGTATCAATTTTGAAGAAGAAATTAGGGTTCTCTTGATTTTGTGTTCTTTGCCTGAAAGCTAGAATGGCTTGGTAATGGCTATGAGTAATTATGTTCCTGAATCTAGTACCCTAAAATATGATGATGTGATTGGTGTTATTTTGAGTGAGGAAACTCATAGGTAGGAAATCCTCAGGTGGATCTACATCAAGAAGTTCTTTGAATGCACAAAGCAGGGGTAGAACGACTAAGAGAGGACATAATTCTAGAAATCATGGGAAATCAAGAGGAAAGTCAAAGGGGAGGAGGTCTCAATTGAGAGGACCAAACAACTACTGGTATGGTGGGAAACCAAGTCATAAAAAGAAAGATTGTTGGAATTGAAAGAAAAATGAAGGAGATAAACCAGATGGAGACAAGGAGGAAAATGTGGTAAGTAACAAATCCAAAGAGGATGCTTTGCTTCTATATTTAGAATGTGTTGATGATTCATGGGTTTTAGATTATGGTGCTTCATTTGATGCTACACCTCATAGAGGTTATTTCATTGATTTTGTCCAAGGGGATTTTGGGCTTTTTAATTTAGGGGATAAGGAACCTTGTTAGATTGTTGGAAAGGGAAAAATTAGGATTAAGTTGTAGAATGGGAATCATTGGCTACTACATGAGGTAAGACATGTTCCAAGGCTGAGTAGGAATTTAGTTTCAGTAGGGCAACTTGGTGATGAGAGTTGTGTAGTTAGTTTTAATGATAAAAATTGGAAGGTTTCAAAAGGTTCCCTTGTAGTAGAAAAAGGTGTGAAAGTAGGCACTTTATATTTTTCTATAGGTCATACTGTTCCTTCTACTTTAATTGTTTCAGAGAAAAATGAATGTTCAGGAACAATTGTTGTAGTTGAGTAGGGAGAACAAATAGCTGCTATAGATTTTGATACAGCGTTGTGGCACATTAGACTTGGGTACATGAGTGAGAAATGTATGAAAGTAATTCATTCAAAGAAAGTTTTACCGAGTCTGAAATGTGTTAATATAGATTTTTGTAAAAGTTTTGTTTATGGAAAACAAAAGAGAGTGAGTTTTGTAAAGACTAGGAAGGAAAACAAGAAGGAGAAATTAGAGCTTGTGCATATAGATGTATGGGGACTAGCTGAGGTATCTTCCCTTGGTGGCTCTCATTATTATGTTATATTTATTGATGACACAACTAGAAAAGTATGAGTTTATTTCCTTAAATAGAAATCTGATATATTTCAAACTTTTAAGAAATGGAAATGCTTGTTTGAAAATGAGACTGGTAAGAAATTAAAATGTCTCAGATCTAATATAATGGTGGTGAGTATTGCAGTCACAAATTTGAAGATTATTGCTCCACGAATAGTATTCATAGACAAAAAATTGTTCCAAGGACTCCACAAGAAAATGGAGTGGCTAAACGCATGAATAGGAATATAATAGAGTGCACAAGGAGCATGAGGTTGCATGCTGGGTTGCCCTTACACATGTGGGTGAAGGCTATCAATACTATTGTATGTTTGATTAATAGAGGTCCCTCTACTCTTTTGGGCTATGGTATTCCAGAGGAAGAATGGATTGGTAAGAAGGTGAGTTATTGTTTTCTCAAAACCTTTGGCTATGAAGCATTTGCTCACATAGATTCTAGAAATAGAACCAAGCTAGAAGCTAAGTCAAAGAAATGTGTATTTTTTAGATATGGCATTAATGAATTTGGTTATAGGCTTTGGGATTTTGAAAATCATAAAATTTTAAGAAGCAGGGATGTCATATTCAATGAGAAAGTGTTGTACAAAGATTTGTTGTAGTAACATGAGAAGAAAGAAGATGATTATGTAGTGCTGGATGATACTCCAAAAGCTAATGTTCCAACCATTCCTCATGATGTGCAACAACTGCAACAACAAATACCACACACACTAGTGAATGCTAGATGATCAATAAGGAAAATTAAACCTCCAGAAAGATTCTCTCCCTCTTTGTATTCAATTTAGCTTACTGATGTTGGTGAACCTAAATGTTATGATGAATTTGCACAGGTGGATACTAAGACTTAGTGGAAGTCTACAATGAAAGACAAAATGGACTCTTTGCTGAAGAATAAGACATGGGATTTATGCAAGTTGCCTATAGGTAAAAGAGCTTTATAGAATAAGTGGATTTATAGGTTGAAAGAAGAGGAAGGAGGTAAGAAAAGATTTAAAGCCAGGTTTGTTGTGAAATGATTTGCATAGAAAAAGGGCATTGATTTTGATGAGATATTTTCTCCTTTTGTTAAGATGACTTCTATCCATACTATTTTAAGTCTTGTGGCTACTGAAGATTTACATTTAGAGAAGCTTGATGTTAAAAAAACCTTCCTTCATGGTGATTTTTATGAAGAGATATATATGGCTCAGCCATAGGGATTTATGATCAAAGGTAAGGAGAACTTAGTGTGCAAATTGAAGAAAAATTTATATGGCTTAAAGCAAGCACCTTGGCAATGGTATCTAAAATTTGATAGTTTTATGCATGAGAATGGTTATAGTAGGTGTCATTCAGATCATTGTGTCTATTTTAAGAGGTTGGATGATGACAACTACATTATTTTATCATTATATGTTGATGATATGCTTGTAGTTGGATCTAACATGGATCACATTAAGGGGCTGAAATGCCAACTAGCACATGCATTTTCTATGAAGGATTTGGGGGTAGCAAAACAAATCCTTGGTATGAAGATTTGTAGAGATAGGAAGAATAGGAAATTGACACTATCTTAGGTTGATTATGTTGAGAAGGTGTTGCAACATTTCTCTATGGAGAATGCTAAAGTTGTCAGCACACCTTTACCTGGTCATTTGAAGTTGATTAAGGAGATGTGTCCCAAGATATAAGAAGAGGAGGATAAGATGTCTAAGGTACCCTATGCTTTAGTTGTAGGAAGCTTTATGTATGCTATGGTATGTACTAGGCTAGATATTGCACATGCAGTGGGAGTCATTAGCAGGTATATAAGTAATCCAAGAATTGAGCATTGGAATTCTGCCAAATGGATTCTTAGATATTTGAGAGGAACATCTAAAAAGAGTTTACACTTTGGGGGCTCTAATACTAATTTATAGGGCTATGTTGACTCAGATTTGGTAGGGGATATTGATGCTAGGCAGAGTACTATAGGTTATGTCTTTACTATTGGTGGGGCAGTTGTGAGCTGGGTTTCTAGGTTATAGAAGGTTAATGCTCTATCCACTATAGAGGCAGAGTATGTAGCTGCTACATAGGTAGCCAAGGAGATGATATGGATTTAGTTGTTCTTGGAAGAATTGGGACACCCTCAGAAGGATAATTATTTGTTTATAGATACTCAAAGTGCCATTCATCTTGCAAAGAATTCAGCTCTGCATTCAAAGACCAAACACATACAGTTGCAGTACCATTTCATTCGATCAATTTTGGAGGATGGATAGTTAAAGCTAGATAGGATACATATAGATGACAATCTAGTAGATATGTTTACAAAGGTAGTAATAAGGGAGAAGCTAAACCCCTCTTCTACTTCAGTTAGTCTTTTAGATTGAACATGAATAAAAGAACAGTAGAGTCCAAGGTGGTTTGATTCAGTGGGAGCCTCATGGAGTAGTAACATAGCTACAAGATCAATCTCCAAGTGGGAGATTGGTGTTTAGTGTGGAGCCTAATCAGTCCCCAAGTGGGAGATTGTTAGTTTGTGGTGACTGATTAGGAAAGTACTATACATACTTCATAAATTTTTTTGGCCATGATCAACATTGTGGCCGACGTATGGCTAACATGTTTTAACCCTAAAGTGGCATAAAATACTTGTATAAAAGGGCTTAGGGTTGGGGATTGTATTATTGTGGTGATGCAAAAATTGGTTCTTGTGGCAGTACTGAGCTGTAAGGGATTATAGATTGTAATAAGGTTGTAATCACTGGATTGTAATAATATGGAACTTGTTGTTTGGTGGATGTAGCCCAGGGTTTGGGTGAACCACATTAAAAATTGGTGCCTTGTGTTCTTTCCTATGTGATCTATTATTTTCTATTATTGGTTGTATTTTCATGTAATTTTTATTTCTATCTGTGGTTTAATCCTAACAAAATTTTTCTTATACAGACCATAGAGTGGGTATTTTTTTCCTAAATTGAGGAGATGATAAAAAAGGATGATAGTAATGATAACATGGAAACCATCAACAATTGGTTAGTGCTTGGTAGTGAATATAACAACAAATAATTTTTCTTAACAATAGAAAAAATTAACTTCACAAAAACTCCTATTAGAAGAAGACCTTAATGCATTGCATAGTGACATCTCTTCTCATAGAGGAAGCCTCCCATCAAATTACAATAATTTGGTAACCATATGTAGGGATGATGCTTTGTTAATGGTTAGGTGATCATTTATTGTAATCCAACTTGAAAAAAAATGCTTCTAAGATATTAGAATTGATAGCATAGGTTTGTGATAAAAAAATATGCCAAACCTCTATCTAAAAGAAAAACCAATGAGATGCATGCACAATTGCACAACAGAGTACTTCCAACTAGAATAAAATGGAATGGAGGCCTAAGTAAAATACTTCAAGGATAAGGTGCAAGATAAGGTGAAATAAAAGGAAAATATGAAGTTAACTAAAAATGATAGAGTATGGACTCCATGATTCAAAAATTCTAAATACAAATAAGGAACTAGAATTGAGATGGAGTAGATTATCCCTAGAGGTATGTCCTATTATACTTCCTATCACTTGAAATTTATATGTACCAATAATACTATAGAATATGAATCTTAGGTCTAAGACCTTTTTGTTTCCTTAGAAAGACATGTAAAGTTTCTTGTGGTTGAGGGTGGTTCACAATTAGTAATTAGATAGATTAGGGGAAAAAATTTACAATCTTTAGGAATTTTACATAAGTTCCATCCCTAGAAGTAATTTGGTCACTGATGCATTGGCCACACTGTCAAGTGCATTACAACTGATGGAGAGAACTAGACCAAAATGATTTTCCATATAATTGGTTGTAACCCCTTTTGTCCCGAAAAGAATGAAAAACTTTAAAGTATTTCATGATGATCAAAATATTCTAGAATATTTCATGAGAAATGGTGTGTTTGAAGGAAAAATGATAGATGATAAAAAAAAAGATGGAGAAGAAAAATATGAAGTCATGAATAAGGATGGGGTCACAAATGTTTTTAAAAAAAAACACTATTCCTAAAGGGATGGTCAGACTAGATTGAATATTTGACAAAGATGATTTTTCATGACAAAAGAGACCTCCCCTTAAGGGGGGATACGATGGTTGTGATTCATACAATTCAAGTTTAGTAGAGGACCCTAAAATGGTAAAAATTATGAAGGTTTGTAGTAAACAAGAAATAAAAGATTGAATAACTTTTATGTCATATAATGGATCTATGAAGACCTCAAAATATATGATCTAGATATAATCGTGCATGATATACTTCTCAAACTAGACATGACACCATTTGATTAGCGGAAACAACTAGTTAATATGGTCATTGAATCACTAATCATGAAGGAGGTATAAATATTTCTAGATGAAAAAATAATTTTCCCATTCTAACATTCTACATAGGTTTCTAACTTTGTTCAATGCATAAGAAAAGTGGAGAGATCAAACTTTGCATTAATTTATGAACTTGAGTTGGTCTTCTCAAAAGAACAACTACCACGTACCTTTTCTTGATGAGGTGGTTCAAATCATAAATAGGTCTACGATGATGGGATTCTTTAATTTTTATTCTAGGTACTATTAAGTGATGATCCAAGAAGGGGGCATACTAAAATATATATTCAAAACTAGGTGAGGTACATTCACGTATAGACACATCTTTTTGACTGTTCAACTCTACATATCCTTTCCAATAGGCTATGGATGAAGCTTTTAAAGGGATGGTGAATATATGCATAGTGATTTATATGGATGACATTATCATATTATCAAAAAATAGAGTAGACCATATGGCTAATTTGAAGTTGGTTCTTAATAGGTGTCATAAATATAGAATTTCCCTTAACCCAAGAAGTGTTCATTTAGGGTCACCAAAGTGAAATTCCTCAGGCATATAATATTTAAAGATGGCATTTGCATCAATCTAGAAAGAGTAAAGGATACACTCATATTATTGCCTCTAAATAGTAAGAAGGAGTCGAAGTCTTTCTTTGGAAAGATTAACTTCATCTACAAATTTATAAGTGATTTTGAAGAGATAGTACACCCTTTGAATGACATGCTCAAGAAAGATGTTAAGATTGAGCAGAAACCCAAAATAAAGAAGGTATTTTAAGATATCAAAGTTGTAATTTTTACCACACTAGTACTTGTAGGCCTATATTTCTAGTTATCATTCAAAGTTTATTCATTTTCTTTAAAACATTTGTGCGCATGTATACTTATGCAAAAATGGATTGCAAAGATGAGAGACTTGTTGTGATGTGGAGCCTAATCAGACTTGGAAGTTTATTTAGTATAGTGCCCCCCCATATTATTCTGTAGGGGTTTGGGGATAGCACCCCAAGATGGGGTCAAGGGATAGTGTCCTAGGGGTGATTTTGGGGGCAGTGCTTGTAAAGCCAAAAATGACCTTATATTGTAAAAGGCATCGACTGGTATTTTTCTATTGCATGACTTATTCTAACCACAATTTTCTAAGTAGAAAAAGATTTTATAAAATGGATTGGGGTTAGGGATTTCATAATATATGATGATATTGTAGCTTCTTGTAGTAGTATTTATCTATAGGGGATTTTGGATTATAATCACTAGATAATAATAATATTGGACTTGGTGTTGGTGGATGTAGTCCAAGGATTGGGTGAGCCATGTCGAATTTGTGTGTCTTGTGTTCTCTTCAGTGAAATTTATTATTTTTTGAAATTGGTTATATTTGCATGTAACTATCATTTATTTTGTGGTTAATCCTAAAAATTGGTATTAGAGCCAGACAACCTTTTTTTTATAGCCCAAACCGTCATCATCTTTTTTTTCTATCCTCTATAGGAATGTCTCATGGTTGAGTGGGAGTGGTTGTAGATAAGGGTAAGTTGAAGGTTGAGAAGTTTAATGGGTATAACCTTCAGTTATAAAAAATAAAAATGGAGTAATATCTTTATCAAAAGGATTTATGGAAGCCATTGGAAGGAAAAACCAAGAAATGGGGAACTATGATAGATGAGGACTAGGAGATTTTAGATAGAAAGGAACTTGGAAGTATTCGATTATGCTTGGCACCATTAGTGACATTTAACATTACAAAAGTGAATATGATGAGAGAATTGATGCAAACTCTAGCAAAAATATATGAAAATCCCTCCATTTCAAATAAGGTATTTCTCATGAAGCATTTATTTAATATGAAGATCGTAAAAGGTGGGTATGTTGTAGATCATTTAAATGAGTTTAATATAGTTACTAGTCAATTATCTTCTATGAATGTCAATTTTGATGAAGAAATTAGGGCTCTCCTAATTTTTTATTCTTTGTTGGAAAGCTAAAATGGCTTGGTAATGATTGTGAGCAATTCAATTTCTAGATCTAATACCCTAAAATTTAAAGTTGTGATTGGTGTTATTATGAGAATGGAAACTCATAGCAAAACCTTAGGTGGATCTATATTAGGAAGTACTTTGAACACACAAAGCAAAGGTAGAATGACTGAGAGAGGAAGTAATTTTTAAAATTGTAGAAAATCAAGATAAAAATCAAAGGGGAAGAGGTCTCAATCTAGAGAACTAAGAGATTGTTGGTACTATGGAAAGTTAGGGCCTAAGAAGAAAGATTGATGGATTCTAAAGAACAATGCAGGAGAAAAAAAGGATGGAAATAAGGGGAAAAATGTGCTAAGTAAAAAATTTGAAGAGGATGCTTTGCTTCTTTCTTTAGAAAGTGTTGATGATTTTTTGGGTTTAGATTTTGGGGCTTCATTTCATGATACACCCCATAGAGGTTATTTTATTGATTATGTCCAAGGGGATCTTAAGCTTGTTTATTTGGTTGATAATGAACCCTATTAGATTGTTGGAAAGGGGCAAAGTTAAGATTAAGTTGCAAAATGAGAATCATTCGATACTACATGAGGTAAAACATGTTCCAAGATTGAGTAGGAATTTAATTTTAATATGGAAATATGGTGATGAGGGTTGTGTAGTTACTTTTAATGATAAAAATTGGAAGGTTTCAAAAAGTTCCCTTGTATTAGAAAAAGGTGCAAAAGTAGGCACCTTATATCTTTGTACATGTCATACTATTCCTTCTATATTAATTGTTTTAGAGAAAAATGAGTGTCCACAACCAATTGTTGCAGTTGAGAAGGTACAATAAATAGTTGATGTAGATTCTACTACATCTCTATGGAACAAAAAACTTGTGTACATGAGTGAGAAATGTATGAAATTACTACATTTAAATAAAGTTTTACTAGGTCTAAAATGTGTCAATATTAATTTTTGTGAAATTTGTGTGTATGGAAAATAAAAGAAAGTGAGTTTTGTGAAGAGTCGTAAGGAAAATAAAAATGATAAATTAGAGCTTGTTCATATATATGTATGAGTACTAACTCAAGTATCTTACCTTGGTGGATCTTATTATTATGTTATATTTATTAATGATGCAACTAGAAAAGTATTGGTGTATTTTATTAGACATAAATCTGATGTATTTCAAACTTTTAAGAAATATAAATTCTTGGTTGAAAATGAGGTTGGTAAAAGGTTAATATGTCTCAAATATGATAATGGTGGTGAGTATTGAAGTTATGAATTTGAAGATTATTTCTCCACTAATGGTATTCACAAACATAAAACTATTCCAAGGAATCCATAGGAAAATGGAGTGGTTGAACACATGAACATGATAATAATGGAGCATGGAAGAAGCATGAGGTTGCATGCTAGGATGCCCTTAAAAATGTGGATAGAGGCTTTGATAATGTTTTATATTTGATTAATTAAGACCCCTCTACTCCTTTGGGTGGTGGTATTCCAAAGAAAGCATGGACTAGTAAGAAGGTGAGTGTAAGAATTTGCCTTAGGGAAAAATAACACTGAGATCAAGAAGCTCAAACACTAGCACAATATGGAATAATAATGGATGATCAAAATAACAATAATGAGAGTGAATATCATATGTATAATACACATGAGAAGTGCCTATATATAAAGGCATCTAGAATGACTAGGAGTTAGCAAAGTGACAAGCCTCACAACTAAGAACATGTCAACTAGGAGTGGATTATCCAGTATTGAGCCCATAAGTTAGTGCGATGATGAGAGGATAAGCTTGCATAGGTGTATATAGCAAAGAGATGTTGTAGACACCATGTGCTCAATTGGAGTGCAAACAACTATGTTGTCTACATGACAACTCAAATGAATATGCAAACTCCTATGTTGTCAACAAGACAACTCATATAACTATGCATACTCCTAACTGTTTATGTGATAAATAATAAAATAATTCATTTGACCTAAGTAAACTTAAGTAAAGTGTAACAATAATTAATTAGTTACACTCTAACACCCCCCCCCCCAAAAAAAAAAAAAAGTGCAACTTAGGGGAATGTACTTAAGCTCACAAAAGCTAGGATGAAAATGCATGATGGGTTTTGACTACTAGGCCATGTTAGGTACCCATGTACAAATGACATGCTCTATAATGTGATGCAATTAAATCTCTCTAAAAATGGAGAAAGAGGGAAAACATCATGGGAAAAAACCTCCCCCTGAAAGAGAGATAAGTACAATAAAGAAGAGAAGAGTCATGTGACCCCCCTTAGTGAAATATCCCACACCCCCAAGAGATCTTGCAAATGAAGATACTTGACCTCAGTGAAGGGCTTGGTGAAGATATCTGCAACTTTCTCTACTATAGGACAATATTGCAATGCAATGACCTACTCACGTATCGGCTCTCTAATGTAGTGCATATGAACCTCAATGTGTTTTCTCCATTGATATTGAATTGGATGTTTTGAGATTTCAATAGCACTCTGATTATCAAAATCAATGACTATGGGTTTAGGTATGTCAAATCCAAACTCTTTCAGAATATGCTATAACCATATAGCTTCTATAGCCATAGTGACAGCTCCTTGATACTCAATCTTAGTTGAAGAAAGAGCAATAGTGTTTTGCTTCCTAGTTTGCCAACAAATGGGGCTAGAATGAAGATGAAAAATGTAGCCTGAAGTAGACTTATGACAATCAAGTTCCCTTGCATAGTCTAAGCCCTTATAACCAACCAACTAAAGTCCAATACCTATTCCATAGTGTATCCCATGTGTATGTGTACCCTATATGTAGTGAAAGATGTGTTTGGTGGCCTTCTAATGAAGCTCATGTGGTTCTTGCATGAAATGAGAAACCATGACAACTATAAAAGCTATGTCACAGCATGTATGTGTCAAGTAGATAAGACTCCCAACCAACTATTTGTATAATGTAGCATCAAAAAGTGGAGTGGGACACTTGGCCTCTAACTTAACTCCTGAAAGAAAGGGAGTATTGGTAGGCCTGCAGTCACTCATGCAAAAATGAGAAAGTAAAACAAGAGAATACTTTGGTTGAGAAAGTGTGATCCCAGATGAAGACTGTGTAATCTCAATACCAAGGAAATAATGAAGTAAACCCAAATTTGCCATAGCAAATATGTCCTGCAAAGAAGTCTTGACACTGGCAATGATGGGTGAAGTACTTCCTATAATGATTGAGTCATCTACATAAAGCATGAACATCAAGTGTGACTCATCCCTCTAAATACTATAGACACTAGAATCTAAATGATAACTAGTGAATCCTACTAAGAAAAGAAAGGAATCCATCTTGGCATACCAAGCTCGAGGAGCTTGCTTGAGGCCATAGATAGACTTTTTCAACCTACAAACCAAAGTAGTATCTTGAATGAAACCCTATGGCTACACCATATTAAATCTCTTCAAGAAGATCACCATTCAAGAATGCACTCTTCACATCAATTTTATGAACAACCCAACCATGAGCTTTAGCAATAGCTAGTGTCAAATGAATGGAGTCCATCTTAGCTATCAGTGCAAAGGTCTTGGTATAGTCAATACCAAGAACCTATGAGAAACCTTTGGCAATAAGTCTAGCCTTATTCTTATCCACACCTCCATCTGCTACAAACTTGGTCTAATAGATCCACTTACACTAAACCAACTTTCTTCCCTTAGGAAGAGGAATTAAGTCCCAAGTGTTTTTTTTCATTAACGAGTTGTATTCTTCCTCCATGGCCTTGTCCCATTCAATAATCCCTGATGCTTCCTTAAAAAAATTTGTATTAGAAGCAATGGAAATATAAGCATGTGGAAATGATTTTTGTTGTGACCTTGTCCTCCTATTATCTAAATGATTCCCTACCAATGAACCTGCTAAATGAACTATTTGTTGTCCTTAATGAGGTCTAGTGGAAGAAGAAGAAGGAATATCCTCAACTATTTGTGGACCCTATGAAGGTGGTGTCTTGTGAGTCAAAGTTGAACGAATATCATCTTCCAAGTCACTATCATCACTTTCCATGAAGGAGGAAGAAGGATTTGAAGGAGACAAACTTGGACAAGTTTCTCCAAAGTGAACACTCCTCTCAAAGAAGATATCACTTGTCTCTAGATCCTTGAGTTTGTATGTCTTAATGTGGTTAGGATATCCAACAAATATACAAGGTTTTCTTTGAGGTTCCAATGCCTTCCATCTTTGTGGAGGTATCCTTGCCCATGCTGGACAACCAAAAACTTCAAAGTGTTTTAAACTTGGTTTTCTACCACATCAAGCCTCAAAAGGTTTCATTCCATATAAGGCCTTATGAGGACTTCTATTTTGGATCTAATTGGCACAATACATGGCTTCTACCCAAAAAACTTGATCTAGAGAATTATGTTGTAGCATACAATTGGTCATCACCTTAAGGGTTCTATTCTTCCATTCAGCAACACCATTTTGTTATGGAGTGTATACAACTGAATGTTGATGATCAATGCCCTCATGAGTACAAAATTCTATAAGCCTTGAGTTCACATATTCCCTTCCATTATCTATGCATGAATCTTGATGGCTTTCCCTGATTGCTTCTCAACTTGAGCTTTTAAGGTGATAAAATTATCAAACACTTCACTCTTATGAGCTAGAAATAAGACCCAAGTGTAGCGGGAAAAGTCATCAATGAAGGTGAGAACATAGTGAGCCTTTCCATGATGGTACTATAAATGAGCCAACTACATCACTATGAACCAATTCAAGAATAGTAATAGTTCTCAAGGACATCCGCTTGTCAAACTTCTCTTTGGGATGCTTGCCTACTTCACAACCTATACATACACCCTCTGAATATTTGACTTGAGGTAGACCTATGACCATATCCTTGTTGCTAAGTTCTTGAAGGTAGTGGTAATTGAGATTTCCAAACCTTTCATGCCATAGTTTAATTTTTGAATTTGAGTGGGTCAACAATGCAAGGGAAGCAGACTTAGGCACAAAATGAGAAAAAGAATAAAGCCTTGTCTCATGACTAGCCTTTCCAATTGCCACCATAGAATCATCCTTTAGATTTTTCACTAAAACTGAATGAGAAAAGAACTCCACTTTTTTGCCACATCCATAGTGAGTTATTTGGTAGATTGAAACAAGTTTGGTGCTATGGTTTGAAACATGAAGAATATCCTTGAAGACTCCATTGTCCAACTCAACATTCCCTTTTCCTTCAACTTCCACTTGTGTCTCATTTCCCTCATAGATGTAAGGTACATGTGATGGTTTTAAAGAGGAAAAATGCTCCCTTGAAGCAACCATATGATGTGCAGTTCCTAAATCAAGAACACATTCCTTAGAATTGTTTGTACTTGCTACCAAAGCTTCTCCCTTACCTTTTGAAGTAGTTGAAGATCCCTTATCCTTATAGGCATTTAGTACATCAATTTTATGTTTCCTCATTAAGTTTAGAAACTCATCAATCTACTTATCCTTACACTCATGTTCATCATGACCATTCTTCTTACAATGGGCACAAGTTTTCTTCTCCTTTTTGTTGAAGTTGTTCCCCTTATTATTTTTGGAAAAATAATTGCCTTATTGTGAAAAAGATTATTGTGTAGAAGAAGATTGATGCATAGAGGAACATTGATGTGTAGTGAAAGATTGTTGTGTGTCATCTTGTGGCTTAGCCTTCCACTACTTTTACATCTCTTGTGGAATTTTTACCATCTTGATTCCCTTGATTAGCTACCAAGGCTTTGATCTTGGAAGACTAGAAAATTCCCATACTCACTAACTTTTCATGTTCTAAGACCAACATTCCCGAAAATGACTCGAATGAAGGCTTAGTGATGACACTACCCATTGTTAACTTGTGAGTATTATAACTAGAAACAAAAGTTGCATATTTAGGAGGAAGATGAGTCATCATATGTTTGATCAACTTTCCATCCTTGACAAGTTCACCATAATCCTTAAGTTGTGCCTTATACATGTCTACTTGGGTAAGATAACCTTTGATGGTGTTGAAATCCATAGGATCCAATTTGAGAACATTGTCCTCATTGGTGTAGGGCATATCTTCATCTACTATCCCATACAATGCTTAAAGTTTATCCCAACCTTTTATTGGATTGTTAAGGTTCCTAATGTGATATTTGATAGGATCTGAGATATTCTTTAACAAGGTTCCTAGGATCATTTCTTGTTTTGATGCCCAGTCTTCTTTACAAGACTCATTAGCATCATCATCAAGTTTCTTTGCTACACCAGTTACATAACACAGTAAATCTTTTTCAACCAATGGTTCCTTTCCTAGTAATATAATTATGTGGTGTTAATTAGAGAAAGAACCCATAATGCAAAAGAAAGAGCACAATATGAAAAATACACAAGAACATAAGACACATCCCCATTTTCACTCAATCAAAGAGTCCCCCACCCACACACAAAATTTTAAAAAATAAAAATAAAAATAAAAAATGCTTTAGGTACTTTATATGTAGTGCATTTACAATAGGCCACTTGTCAAAATGGACAAAGTGGACTTCTAATTTTTTTGTTTACAACCTCCTCTTCGAGTTCAAATCTGGTACTTAGAAATGTAGCTCAAATATACAACAAATTTGAAGTTTAATCAAAGTAATACAATGACAAAAAGGATCTATTTCTAAGAGTGGTATTTTTATCCACACAAGCCTATAATCTAATTGTAGATCTGAAAAGTAGATGAAAAATTATGCACCTTTGAAAAAAAATAGAAGCTAAATATGTGTCCAGATGAGCCCAAACTAAGCCTTTGAAGTTGAAAAAATTGGGATTCAGGAAGATGGATCTTAAACATCCTACACCAATGTGTAGATCACAAAATTCTACTCCAAAACAAAAAAAATTGCTTGAAAAAGGAGTTTGTATGAGGTAGATATCGCTATTTGAAAATCACCTCTGCAATTATTTTTCCTAAATCACCCCTATCGCACCTCCAAAAATCAATTGACTCTATATTTCACCTCAGATGTTCAATTTTGGTGAAACAAATGTTGATTTTGGAGTTTTTTGATCTTCTAAATATGATGCCAATATTTGATTTGCACCGCCAAGCTCCAATCTTGTCCTACAAAATAAAAATCTCTCCTATTGGCCTAAAAGGCCAAATTTTTCATAGAATTTCAGAAATAAAATGCAAATTTGAAAAGAAAAAATGTAGAGATGCAAAAATATTCATCACTAAAAAATTAATTGCACAAGTCTAAAGAGATCATATCAATTCTACAAATCGGGCCTTTAGGTTTTAGTTTGCAAAAAAAATTTGCCTCAAATTTGAGTATACCCTAGGGTAGGATAATTTATAGTCAAAATTCACTGAATCAACACTCTGGATGCAATGGTGAGGTCCACTTTGGCTCTAGACACTCCCAATAACTATGGATATTGCAGATTTGACTCGTGGCCCTACGAGAGGTGAAGCAAAATTGGTCTCCAATGGCTATGTGAAGAGAAGCTCCCTCAACTCTAATACCATGACAAAATTTTCCTTAGGGAAAAATAACACCAAGATCAAGCAGCTCAAAAACTAGCACAATATATACCAATAATGGATGATTACAATAACAATAATGAGAGTGAATATCATATGTGTAATACACACTAGAAGTGCCTATATATAAAGGCAGCTAGAATGACTAGGAGTTAGCAAAGTGATAAGCCTCACAACTAAGCACATGTCCACCAAGAGTGGATTATCCTACATTGAGCATAGAAGTTAGTGTGATGATGAAAGGCTTACATAGGTGTATCTCATAAAGAGATGTTGTAGACACCATATGCTCAATTAGAGTGCAAACAACTGTGTTGTCTACATGACAACTCAGATGAATATGCAAACTCCTATGTTGTCAAAAAGACAACTCATATAACTATGCATACTCCTAGGTGTCTATATGATAAATAATAAAATAATGCATTCAACCTAAGTAAACTTAAGTAAAGTGTAATAATAATTAATTATTTACACTAACAACCCCTTTAAGTACAACTTAGGGGAATGTACTTAAGCTCACAAAAGCTAGGATGAAAATGCATGATGGGTCCTGGCTACTAGGCCATGTTAGTTACCCATGTACAAATGCAATGCTCTATAATGTGATGCAATGAAATATCTTTGGAAATGGAGAAAGAGGAAAAAGCTCATGGGAAAAACCCTAACCCAAAAAGAGAGATAAGTACAATAAAGAAGAGAAGAGTCATGTGACCCCCTTGGTGAAATATCCTGCACCCCCAAGAGATCTCACAAATGAAGATACTTGACTTTAGTTAAAGGTTTGGTGAAGGTATCTACAAATTTCTCTATTGTAGGATAATACTAAAATGCAATGGCTTGCTCATGTATTAGCTCTTTGATGAAGTGCATATGAATCTTAATGTGTTTAGTCTAGTGATGTTGAACTAGATGTTTTGAGATCTCAATAGCACTTTGACTATCATAATGAATGACTGTGGGTTTAGGTATGTCAAATCCAAACTCTTTTAGAGTATGATGTAACTAGATAGCTTCTGTATCTATAGTGACAAATCCTTGATACTCAGCCTTAGTTGAAGAAAGAGAAATAGTGCTTTGCTTCTTACTCTACCAACAAATGGGGCCATAATCAAGATGAAACATGTAACCTAAAGTAGACTTGTGAGAATCAAGATCCCCTACATATTTTGAGTCTGTATAACCAAACAACTAAAGCCCAATACCTTCTATATAGCGTACCCCATGTGAATGTGTACCCTATATTAGTGCAAGATGTGTTTGATGGCCTTCCAATGAGGCTCATGTGGTTCTTCCATGAAGTGAGAAACCATGCCAACTACAAAAACTATGTCAGGGCATGTATGTATCAAGTAGATAAGAATCCCAACCAACTATTTGTACAATGTAGCATCAACAAGTGGAGTGGAACACTTGGCCTCTAACTTAACACCTAAAAGAAAGGGAGTAGGGGTAGGCTTGTAGTCACTCATGCAAAACTGAGAAAGTAAATAAAAAGAATACTTGGGTTGAGAAAGTGTGATCCCAACTAAAGACTGTGTGATCTCAATACCAAGTAAATAATGAAATAAACCCAAATCTATCATAGCAAATTTTTTCCTGCAAAGAAGTCTTGACACTAACAATAATGGATAAAGTACTTCTTGTAATGATCAAGTCATCTACATAAAGAACGAGTATCAAGTGTGAGTCATACCTATGAAGAATGTAGACAATCAAATCTAAATGAGACCTATTGAATCTTACAAAGAGAATAAAGGAATCCATCTTGGCATATGAAACTCAAGGAGCCTACTTAATGCCATAGACAGACATTTTCAACCTGTAAACCAAAGTAGTATCCTCAATGAAACCTCGTGGCTGCTCCATATAAATCTCTTCAAGAATATCACCATTCAAGAATGCACTCTTCAAATCCATCTGATGAACAACCCAACCATGAGCTACACCAATAGCTAGTGTCAAATGAATGGAGTTCATCTTAGCTATCAGTGCAAAGGTCTCAATATAGTCAATACTAGGAACTTGTGAGAAAATTTTGGTAACAAGTCTAGCCTTATACTTATGTACACTTCCATCCACTAAAAACTTGGTCCAATAGATCCACTTACACTGAACCAACTTTCTTACCTTAGGAAGAGGAACTAAGTCCCAAGTGTTGTTTTTTATTAAAGATTTATATTCTTCCTCCATGGCCTTGTCCCATTCAAGAATCCCTAATGCTTCCTTAAATGACTATGGGTTAGAAGCAATGGTAATATAAGCATGTGGAAATAATTTTTGTTGTGACCTTGTCCTCCTAGTATCTAAAGGATTCCCCACCAATGAACCTACTAAATCAAGTGTTTTTCGTACCCAACCAGGTCTAGTGGAAGAAGAAGAAGGAATATCCTCAACTATTTGTGAACCCTGCGAAGGTGGTTTCCTATGAGTCAAAGTTGAAGGAATATCATCTTCCAAGTCACTATCATCACTATCATCACTTTCCATGAAGGAGGAAGAAGGAGTTGAAGGAGACAAACTTGGAAAAGTTTCTTCAAATTGAACACTCCTCTAAAAGAAGATATCATTTGTCTCTAGATCCATGAGTTTGTATGCCTTAATGTGGTCAGGATATCTAATAAATATACAAGGTTTTCTTTGAGGTTCCAATGCCTTCCATTTTTGTGGAGGTGTCCTTGCCCATTCTAGACAACCAAAATCTTTAAAGTTATTTACTCTTGGTTTTCTACCACACCAAGCCTTAAAAGGTGTCATTCCATCTAAGGCCTTGTGGGGACTTCTATTTTGGATGTAATTGGCACAAATCATGGCTTCTGCCCAAAAAACTTGATCTAGAGACTTATGTTGTAGCATAGAAGTGGTCATTTCCTTAAGGGTTCTATTCTTCTATCCAACAACACCATTTTGTTATGGAGTGTATGCAATTGAATTTTGAAGGTCAATGCCTATTAGGATAAACCACAGATAGAAATAAAAAGTACATGCAAATATAACCAATAACAAAAAAATAATAGATCACATAGAAATGAACACAAGGCACCAAGATTTAACATGGTTCACCCAATCCCTGGGCTACGTCCACCAAATAGCAAGTCCGATCTTATTACAATCCAGTGATTACAACCTGATTACAATCTGTAATCCCTTACAGCTCAATACTGCCGCAAGAACCAATTTCACATCACAAAATAATGAAAAATACCCAACCCTAAGCCCTTTTATACAAGTATTAAACCACTTTAGGGTAATAACATGTCAGCCATATGTCGGCTACCATGTCGACCACAGCCCAAATTTTTTTTCGGACCCCACTATTTATGAAGTATGTATAGTACTTTCCTGATCACTCACCACAATCTAACAATCTCCCACTTGGAGACTGATCCTGTAGCAATACCACTACCACATGGGGCTCCCACTGGATCAAACCACCCTAGACTCTACTGTTCTTTTTTTATTCATGTTCAGTCTAAAAGACCAACCGAAGCTGAAGAGGAGTTCAGCTTCTCCCTTGTTACAACCTTTGTCAACATATCTGCTAGATTTTCATTGGCATGTATCTTCTCCAACTTTAACTGTCCATCCTCCAAAACTGACCGAATGAAATGATATCACAACTATATGTGTTTGGTCTTAGAATGCAGAGCTGAATTCTTAGCAAGATGAATGGCACTCTGACTATCTGTGAACAAATAATTATCCTTCTGAGGATGTCCCAATTCTTCCAAGAAGAACTGAAGCCATATCATCTCCTTGGCTACCTCTGTAGCAGCAACATACTCTGCCTCTATAGTGGATAGAGCATTAATCGTCTGTAACCTAGAAACCCAGCTCACGACTGCCCCACCAATAGTAAAGACATAACCTATAGTACTCCACTTGGTATCAATATCCCCAGCCAAATCTGAGTCAACATAGCCCTGTAAATTAGTAGTAGAGCCCCCAAAGTGTAAACACTTATTGGATGTTCCTCTCAAATATCTGAGAATCCACTTGATAGCATTCCAATGCTCAAATCCTAGATGACTCATATACCTGCTAATGAATCCCACTGCATGTGCAATATCTAGCCTAGTGCTTACCATAGCATACATCAAGCTTCCTACAGCCAAAGCATAAGGTACCTTGGACATCTTATCCTCCTCTTCCTGTGTCTTGGGACAAATTTCCTTAGTCAATTTCAAATGACTGGGTAAAGGTGTGCTGACAGCTTTAGCATTCTCCATAGAGAAACATTGCAACACCTTCTCAACATAATCATCTTGAGATAGCATCAATGTTATGTTCTTCCTATCTCTGCAAATCTTCATACCAAGGATTTGTTTTGCTACCCCCAAATCTTTCATAGCAAATGCATGTGCTAATTGGCGTTTCAGCCCCTTAATATGATCCATGTTAGACCCAGCTACAAGCATATCATCAACATATAAACATAAAATAATGTAGCTATCATCATCCAACCTCTTAAAATAAACACAGTAATCTGAATGACACCTGTTATATCCATGCTCATGCATAAAACTGTCAAATTTTAGATACCATTGCCGAGGTGCTTGCTTCAAGCCATATAAAATTTTCTTCAATTTGCACACTAAGTTCTTACCTTTGACCTCAAAACCCTATGGCTGAGCCATATATATTTCTTCATCCAAATCACCATGAAGAAAAGCTATTTTAACATCCATCTTCTCTAAATGCAAATCTTCAGTAGCCACAAGACTTAAAACAGTACGAATAGAAGTCATTTTAACAATAGGAAAAAATATTTCATCAAAATCAATTCTCTTTTTCTGTGCAAATCCTTTTACAACTAACCTGGCCTTAAATCTTTTTTTACCTCCTTGCTCTTCTTTCAACCTGTAAACCCACTTATTCTGTAAAGCCTATTTACCTGCAGGCAACTTGCACAAATCCCATGTCTTATTTTTCAGCAAAGAGTCCATTTCATCTTTCATTGTAGACTCCCACTGAATCTTAGTATCCACCTGCATAGCTTCATCATAACTTTTAGGTTCACCAGCATCAGTAAGTAAAATAGAATACAAAGAGGGAGAAAACCTTTGTGGAGGTCTAATTTTCCTTGTTGACCATCTAACATTCACTAGTGTGTGTGGTATTTGTTATTGCAGTTGTTGCACATCATGAGGAATGGCTAGAACATTAGCTTTTGGAGTATCATCCAGCACTACATAATCATCTTCTTTCTTCTCATGTTGCTGCAATAGATCTATGTACAACACTTTGTCATTGAATATGACATCCCAACTTCTAACAATTTTAAGATTTTCAAAATCCCAAAGCCTATAACCAAATTCATTAATGCCATATCCAACAAAGACACATTTCTTTGATTTAGCTTCTAGCTTGGTTCTATTTTTAGAGTCTATATGAGCAAAAGCTTCACAATCAAAGGTCTTGAGAAAAGAATAACTCACCTTCTTACTAGTCCATGCTTCCTCTGGAATACCACAGCCCAAAGGAGTAGAGGGATCTCTATTAATCAAATATACTGTATTACTAATAGCCTCCACCCACATGTATAAGGGCAACCCAAGATGCAACCTCATGCTCTTTGCACGCTCCATTATAGTCTTGTTCATGCATTCAACCACTCCATTTTCCTGTGGAGTCCTTGGAATAGTTTTCTGTCTACGAATACCATTAGTGGAGAAATAATCTTCAAATTCATGACTGCAATACTCACCACCATTATCAGATCTGAGACATTTTAATTTCTTACCGGTCTCATTTTCAACCAAGCATTTCCATTTCTTAAAAGTTTGAAATACATCAAATTTTTGTCTAAGGAAATAAACCCATACTTTTCTAGTTGCATCATCAATAAATGTAACATAATAATGAGAGACACCAAGGGAAGATGCCTGAGCTGGTCCCCATACATCTGTATGCACAAGCTCTAATTTCTCCTTTTTGTTTTCCTTCCCAGTCTTTACAAAACTCACTCTCTTTTGTTTTCCATACACACAACTTTCACAGAAATCTATATTCACACATTTCAGACCTGGTAAAACTTTCTCTGAATGAATTACTTTCATACCTTTCTCACTCATGTGCCCAAGTCTATTATGCCACAATGCTGTATCAGAATCTACAACAACTATTTGTTCTCCCTTCTCAACTGCAACAATTGTTCCTGAACATTCATTTTTCTATGAAACAATCAAAGTAGAAGGAACAATATGACCTGTACAAAGATATAAGGTGCCTACTTTCACACCTTTTTCTACTATAAGGGAACCTTTTGAAACCTTCCAATTTTTATCATTAAAAGTAACTACACAACCCTCATCACCGAGTTTCCCTGCTAAAATTAAATTCCTACTTAGTTTTGGAACATGTCTTACCTCATGTAGTAGCCAATGATTCCCATTCTGCAACTTAATCTTAATTTTTCCCTTTCCAACAATAAAACAGGGTTCATTATCCCCCAAATAAACAAGCCCAAAATCCCCTTGGACATAATCAATGAAATAACCTCTATGAGGTGTAGCATGAAATGAAGCACTAGAATCTAAAACCCATGAATCATCAACACTCTCTAAAGATAGAAGCAAAGCATCCTCTTCGGATTTGTTACTTACCACATTTGCCTCCTTGTCTCCATCTGATTTATCTCCTTCATTTTTCTTTCGATTGCAAAAATCTTTGTTTTTGTGCCCTGGTTTCCCACAGTACCAGCAATCATTTGGTCCTCTCGATTGAGACCTCCTCCCCTTTGACTTTTCTCTTGATTTCCCACAATTTCCAGAGTTACTTCCTCTTTCAGTCATTCTGCCCCTGCTTTGTGCATTTAAAGCACTTCCTGATGTAGATCCACCTGAGGATTTTCTATGAGTTTCCTCACTTAAAATAACACTGATCATATCATCATATTTTAGGGTACTAGATCCAGAAATAGAATTACTCACCGCCATTACCAAGCTATTCCAGCTTTTAGGCAAAGAACACAAAATCAAGAGAGCCCTAATTTCTTCATCAAAATTGATACCCACAGAGGATAATTGACTAGTAATAGTATTAAACTCATTTAAATGATCTGTAACAGATCCACCTTTTGCCATTTTCATATTAAATAAACGCTTCATTAGAAATACCCTGTTTGAAGTGGAGGGCTTTTCATACAGTGTTGCTAGGGTTTTCATCAAATCTTTTGTTGTCTTTGCTTTTGTAATATTAAATGCCACTGATGGTGACAAGCATAACCAAATGCTTTCAAGTGCCTTTCTGTCCAAAAGATCCCATTCAGCCTCTGACATAGTTCCCTGATTCTTGGCTTTACCTTCTAATGGCTTCCATAAATCCTTCTGGTATAGATAGTCTTCTATTTGCATCTTCCATAACTGGAAGTTCTGCCCATTAAACCTATCAACCCTCAGCTTACCCTCATCTGCCATCACTCCCACTCAATCATGAGACTCCCACTTAACCGTGAGAATTTCCTGTAGAGGATAACTGAAAGACAACCTCGCTCTGATACCACTTGTTAGGATAAACCACAGACAGAAATAAAAACTACATGCAAATATAACCAATAACTAAAAAATAATAGATCACACAGAAATGAACACAAGGCACCAAGATTTAACATGGTTCACCCAATCCCTGGGCTATGTCCACCAAACAAAAAGTTTGATCTTATTACAATCTAGTGATTACAACCTGATTACAATCCGTAATCCCTTACAGCTCAATATCGCAGCAAGAACCAATTTTGCATCACAACATAATGAAAAGTACCCAACCCTAAGCCCTTTTATACAAGTATTAAACTGCTTTAGGGTTATAACATGTCAGCCATATGTCGGCTACCATGTCGACCATGGCCCAAATTTATTTTTTCCCACTATTTATGAAGTATGTACAGTACTTTCTTGATCAATCACCACAATCTAACAATGCCCTCATGGGTACAAAAGTATATAAGCCTTTAGTTTATAGATTCTCTTCCATTATTTATGCAAAGAATCTTGATGGCTTTCCCTGATTGCTTATCAACTTGAGCTTTGAAGGTGATAAACTTATCAAACACTTCACTCTTATGAGCTAGAAAGAAGAACCAACTATAGCATGAAAAGTCATCAATAAAGGTGAGAACATAGCAATCCTTTCCAAATGATGGTATTGGAAATGGGCTAGCTACATCACTATGAACCAATTCAAGAACAATAGTAGCTCTCCAAGACATCCCCTTGTCAAATTTCTCTTTAGGATGCTTGCCTACTTCACAATCTATACATACACCCTTTGAATACTTAACTTGAGATAGACCTATGACCATATCCTTGTTGCTAAGTTATTGAAGGTAGTGGTAATTGAGATGTCCAAACATTTCATGCCATAGTTTACTTTATGAATTTGAGTGGGTCAACAAGGGAAGGGAAGTGGACTTAGGCAAAAAATGAGAAAAAGAATAAAGTCTTGTCTTGTGATTAGCCTTTCCAATTGCCACCATAGAATCATCCTTTAGATTTTTCACCACAATTGAATCAAGAAGGAACTCTAGTTTTTTGCCACATCCATAGTGAGTTATTTGGTAGATTGAAAGAAGTTTGGTGCTAAGGTTGGGAAAATGAAGAACACACTTGAAGACTCCATTCTCCAACTCAACATTCCCTTTCCCTTCAACTTTCACTTGTGTGTCATTGTATTTCATAAAATGTAATGAAGGAATAAACAATAAGCAACTAAAGTTTATTCCTACATATTCATTCAAACCTCAAATATGAAAGACAACATGTAAATAGTGATGACATGAAATCAAAAGAGTTTAAACCATTCAAAGTAACACTAATGTAAAACTCATAAAGTCACTAAGCTGTTGATAATTTCATATTTGAGGGATGTGGTTGCTCACAAATCCTATAGCATAACAATGGGCTAGATAGTTCTTATGGAGATGAGGAGAGGGTTCTCCTTTTATAAGAAATGAGTTGAAATGAATAGTTGAGATTCAATATAAGATGAAGGGCTAGGATCTCTCAGGATCAATGAGGTTTCCATGAGGTGGAGGCCAAGTGGACTCCATGTGGATTAGGGTTTTGATCATTCAAAGAGGGAAAGATGCTCACACATGTGTGAGCAACCTTTGATGTGATGGGTCAATGATAGGTGTAAGAGGTGTGGAGGATCAAGGTTTCTCACACATGTGTGAGACACCTTGATTCTCATGCGAAGGGGGACAAATGTGTAAGAGATGTGAGAAGTGTGAGGGGTGTGGGAAGTGTGAGTCTCCTCACACGTGTGAGCACACACTTAGGATTAAAAGAGGATTTAGCAAGGTGATTAGGATAGTTAAATGAGATTAAGTAGTGGGTAGGCTTAGAAGGATGAGAGTGATGGGTGTATACTAGGTCTTAGGCTAGGTTTAGGACTAAATTAAATAAGATTTAATTTAATCATAGGTTTAGAGAATTTAATGAGATGAAGGGAATTAAATAAATTGGAATTTATTTAAAAGGGGATTTATGGAGGATCATGCATTAAATAAATTTAACACATTAGTGATAGAAGTATTTAAATTAGATTTAAATACCCTAGGAAAGTGAAGTTATTTAATTAAATAAATTTAATTAAATAAGTAGTAGAATATAAAAAATATAATTAATTAATAAATAATTAATTATAATGTCAAGAGAAATATTAAATGAATTAATATAGTGTTTAGGAAAATTTTAAGTGTCTACATTTTTTCCCTCTTTGATGTGATGTCAGAACGACATTATATCAAAGAAAAAGAAAATATAGGTTTTCTAGAAAGGATAAGACTAGTAGTGTGATGCCCCAGTCATGGAAGGATGAGGAAGGATGATGAGGGTGGAATGGTATTCCCCCTCGAGAGGACATGCGGGTTAGGAGAACATAGATTTTCTCTTGAAATGGATCGGAGTATGGAAGGGAGTGGGAAATGATACGATTGATAAAGTTATGCTAAAATGGTGTGAACAACCTAAGTTTGATATTGTATGCAACACTATGCACCAAGGTGTTAGGAATCAAGATGACAATGTTTCAAGTATGTGATAAAAAGGGGTCTAATACAACCATATGCCTTATGAAACCATGATATGGAAGACCATGATTCCTTGGGACAATAGGATGTAAAGACCATGATAAATGTAGAAAATACTAATACATACAAGTAACAAGAAATCATGCACAATAAACCAAGAGAAAACCAAAATTTTGTCCTAGTCAAGCTAAAAACAAATTAATGGATTGATTGATGATGATTTATTGAGGATGAAAAAGTTAATGATAATGCACATCCAAGGATTGGGAAGGAAACATCCCATGATGATGTTCAAATATGGTCAATGGATTATCAACTGATTGGGTCAAATTGATGAATTGATTAAGGATTAACGTACAAGATTTCAAGATTAGATTGATTGGATTAGTATTGATTGCATATTGATTGAGATTTTTTTATTTTATAGAGATTTGGATGAATAGATTGAATTGAAATGAAATTGGAAGAATGATGTTCATAGGATGAAGAATGATTAAAGTAGCATATAAATTGATTTGATGTGAAAGGATTAGAAGAAGGGAAAATTGATTGAATTAGAGGATAAATGAATTTGATTGAATTTAGTGGAAGAAGTAGATTGAATGTGATATGAACAAATGTGGGATAGAATGGATTAGGACCAATGATAAGGGAGAGCCAAGGCATGATAGATGGAGGAAAAGCAATGTGAGTTGGTGGATGAAAGGATATGAGGGGCCAAATGATATGGTATTAGAGAATGTGGAGCCAAGGACCATGTTTCAAAGGAGTCCAAATGCCCCATACCAAGGGTAGGAAAATGGAAGGAAATATGGTGGGAAAGGATGCATGAAAATGGAAAGATGGTATGAAGGCTAGAATATGGAGGAAGAGAAGGCATGTGCTCTTCCAAAGAATGTATGAACATTTTGGTATTTTGCCTCTAATAGTGATCATGAGCATGGGTATGAAAGTGGAGTGAAGAAGGGATATGGAAGAGAGGGTATGGAAAAGGGGTAATGATATGGATAAAATGTGGGATATGAAGTGGAGGAAAGATATGGGATAACTAATACCAAAGATATATGAAAGGGGAATGGAAGTATACAAGAGTATGAATGGAAACTGAATGAAATGAACATGACAAGGACTATGGTATGCAAGATATGGATTGCATGTCAAGATCAAATATATAAAAGGATAATGGAAGTATATAGGATAATGTGCAAGGGAAATGGAAAGTGAGCATATGGTGGGAAGGAATAGGATAGTCAGGATCAAAGATGGACAAGGATAACAAATGGTAGACAGGAATATGGAAGATATATAAGGCTATGTAGTATGGATGGAGGTTTCCCCCAGTGTAGAGTGCAAGGGGAAGAAGATAAGTGAATGGATGGATAAGTGGAATTGGAAGACCTTGGAGACATGATAGGAAAATGAAGGGAGGACTCAAACATCTAGTTACATGGATGGGATCCCTTGATATCTTTTTCTTTTTTCTTTGTTATTTTCAAGGAATTTTTACTATTTTCTCATAGATGTTGGTAGAATAGTGAACGGAGGACAATGACTTATGAAAAAGTTTGGATTAAGGGGGTGGAGTGTTTGGGAGGAAGACATGGTTGATGGATGCTAGGTTGGAAGACTTGTGGATGGGTGGATGAAGGAGGTGGAAAGATCTTCATTGACACACATTTTGAAGGGTGATGGAAAGGTGGAAAGTGTGGAGGATATATAGGAGAAAGTTTGGATTTTGGGATATAGGGACCCAAAATGGATGAAGGAGATGATGAATTTAGGGTGGTGAATTTGGGTATATAAAGACCCAAAATGGATTTGGAAAATGGAATCTTGGATGATTTATGAATGAGGGAAGCCTTTGGATTATCCAAATTGGATGTCAATTTGAATCTTTCTTTGAGATTTATTGCTATATTAAGTAGCTTTGGGATCCACACAAATTTTGCATTTTTGATTTTTAGCCTTTGTGGCCTTTTAGTTCTATCTTGGATTGTGTTTTACTTTTCTTGGACATGTTTTTTAGAGGGGACATGTTGATGCTTGGGCTTTTGTGGATTTTTGGCTTTATTCTCTTTTTCTTTGGCATCCGATTTTCTTCCATTGGCTATGGTAGGGGTGTATGAGGATAAATGGTATGGAGAGCTTATGGATGGTGAACATTGGAAGGAATTCAAGGATGTGTGCCTTTGTTGAGCTTTACTAGGACCATGAGGGGATGAAGTGGAAAACATGGATATGGTGGATGGATGTACGTAAGGATCCAAAATGGAAGGAAGGGATGAAGGGCTTGGCTGTGGAACATAAGGACCCAAAATGGATGGAAGGGATGAAGGGTTTGGATGTGGAACATAAGGATTGGAAATGGATGGAAATGAGGAAGTAATTGGAATATGGATATAAGGGCCCAAAATGGACATGGAAGATGAATGATGGGAAGATTTAGGTTTGGAAGGAGTAATTTTGGATTTCGAAGGGGTGGAAGGCACACCAACATCTTGAGGCATTATTTCTTCAATGGGATACTTATTATTTTCAATACAAGATGCGAGTTCATGTATATGGGGTTCATGAGTGGATTGGCTAGGTGTGATAGGATCATGTGGAGGATTAGGATCATAAGGGGGATCATGAGGGATAATAGGATCTTGAGATGGAGTGGGATCATGAAAGGCAAATAAAGGGGTACTTTGATCTTGACTTAAAAGAGGATCATGTAGCAGAATGAGTTGATCATGAGATGGAATAGAATCACATAATGGAGTGGAGGGAATAAGACCATGAGATGGAGTGATTTGATCTTGACATGGAGAAGTATTAGTGGATGGAGTGGAAGGAACTTCTTCATGAAGGGGAGGATTGACAGATGTTAAGTCTGGAGATGGAGTGGAATCGGTAATGTGTGTGGTACATGGAATGGCTTGACATCAATGAGGAAGAGGATCATGAGATGGACTAGGAGGGATAAATGGATCTTGAGGGATAAGGGAACAATGGGATGGAGAAATGCTCAGACCTAGAGGAGAAGAAGAATCTATAATGACATGCTTTGGAGGAAGGTCTTGAGATGGAATCAGGTGTATGGCTTTGGGTGATTGGATCACTTTATTTTGAATGTTGTACTTAGACAAGGTTTCTAGTGAGAAAAACCTATTATGAGGTGGGGATGATGTTTGTAGAGGATTAGGATTGTGTGAAGGTGGAGGTATGGGTAGGGGATTGGGGTGATGGTTTTTGATATTAACCTCAAAGTATGGGGAATTGCATGGAGAATCTAGGCTAGATGGAACATGAGGACTATGGTCTTTGAAACATGGGGGAAGAGGACATATGACATGGAAGGTGGAATTTTCCTATTGATTTTCTAGGCCTAAGATAGAATTCTTTAGTTCCTAAATTTATTTGGTAATGGTGTTTCTGCTTGAGGCATTGTGTGGGCTATGAATGGAATCGTATGTGGTTGAAGGATAATGAGGTGGATTTCCCTTGTCAAAGGTAGAAGAATAATGAACATGAGATGGATTAGAATTGGATATGAAGTTATGAGGATTGAATTGATACATAGGTTGAAAGGGAGGTATAACTCCATATTGCCTTTGAAGATCGTCAACCATTTGATTAAGCCAATTCTTATCCATAGATTAGATGAGGAGTGGTGAGAGATTTGATGATGAATGAAATATGAACTTGGGACTAGGAGCAATTTTGGATTTGTGTTGACTTGATTTGAATTGGATTTGACCTGATATTGATTGGATTGGATTTGATTTGATTTAATATTGGATGAAGGCTTGATATAAATTTGATGTAAATAAAAACCTTAAGATATTGAAAATAAGTGAATGTGGGGTTTGAATCAAAGTTCAATATTTATGACAGTGCTCCTATGTCCAAAGTAGAAGATTTGATGCAAAGTTGAATTAGAAGAAGGCATGAATGAATGAAAGTAGAAAGATTAATTATGGATGAAGATGTAAATGGATTGAATTAAGAATTGATTAGAAATGACTGAATTTGACAATGAATTGGATTGAGAATCATGAGTCTGAAGTATTGGATGAGGGAATTGAAGCATGATGTGGAGTATGCACCATGACTAGGATGAAGATTAGGAATTAGAATGAATGATTAGGAAGACAAGGAAATGATTTGGACAAATAAAGATGATTAAGACTTCAAGGAATGGTTTGAATGATTAAGACAAGAGAAGCATGAGGGTGATGAATTTGATGGAAAGAAGAAATGATGTGGAATTGATGTGGACAACTTGACTAAGAGGACTTAAACCAAGACTTGTTTTTGTTGTTTTTTGACATTTTTTTAAATTTTTGAACTTTTAATATGTTTTTGGATTTTTATGTTGTATGATGTTTTTGGCTTTTTCAAAATTGGAATGTAAAATCAAACAATGAAATATATACAAAATAAGTGTAGACAATATGTCCTCTTCAATTGGGGAGGATTTCAAACACTCAAGAATGTCAAACACACCAACAATCCTATGAGGTTTTAACTAGGATGTACAAGGATCAAGTAGAGGGTGTCCTTGATATATGCAAGGTACATGAGGCCCAAATCTATAGATGAAAGAAAATAATGCCACATAGGCAAGAGGAGATGGTAACCCAAATCTCCACCTTCACTTCCCAAAAGTATAAAGTTCTTTGGGGCTTAGCCAAGAGTGACAAGATTTCACTTCCAAGAGAGGTGCCTATTGATTCACCTCCTAATTATTATACTCTACCAGAACACAAGAGTTGAGGTTGTCCCAAGGGGTTATGAAATCCCCAAGCAGGCCTCCTAAAAAAGAGAAACAAGACCACTTATTTCTTGTGCACTCAAGATCACCTGATGGCATGAGAGGTGAGAATATGTAAGTGGCCTTGGGGTTCAAAAGACACTTTTTCTTTCCAAATGAAGCTTTAGGTTTTGTAATCTACTTTGAAGACACACATGTTTATAGCATACAATGTTCTTTCCAACTTGACAATGTCATCAACATAAAAATTGATAGTTTGCCAACATAAGTAAATTGAGCATCATCAACATAAGCAAATTCAATAAGGAAAGAATCAATTCTCTTTATGCATTCAAGATTGAGTGAGTGTTCATTTTAAGTACCAAATTGAAATATGCATTGAAATGTTCATTGATCCTTAGACATTCAAGATTGTACTATCATCCATTCCACTAAAATGTTCGATTTTCTTATGGCATTCAAGATTTTGTTGAAACATTCATTCCAAATCAAAGGTATTGTTCAATTAACTATGTATTCAAGATTGAATTTGATTGTTTTAGCTTTAACCATTCACAAGTGTGTTTGAATTTTGAATTTAAGTTCAACATGCATTCAAAGAGAAGTGTTTAAGCATACAAGTTCATTCCAAAAAAAATTTAAGGAGAAACCTGCAAGAAATATGGTTAGTGATTTTTAAAACACTCCAATCCTCAATACATGAGTGAGAAAATATCCCTGCAAAACCACAAGTTAGGGCATTGAAAATGTATGACAAACATGAAATAACCCTACAATGAAAATGTTAACAAAAAAGTTCAACCTTTGACAAAAAAATAGGTATCTAAATAGAATCAAAATGTAATGATACCAACACCAGCATGAGAAGCTCAAAATCAGCTTTTTGACGATATTTCATTTTTTTAAAATAGAGTCTGGATGCTCAAGTTATGAGCCAAAAATTGAACACTGCTCCTTATGGTCTAGAAGAGCATGTGGAAGGCTTATGCAGTAATGACATTAGCAACCTACAAGCTTAAATTTGATGGTTAGATGGATGTCACAAGAAAGTTTTTTTTTGTTTGAAAAAAAAAATGCCATGCTGACATGGAATCCATGTGTGAGTTGAGAGGTAAAGTGCCACGTGGTTGGAACCCTAAGTGGGTGCCACATGGTAGCATTGGAGGAGGCCGTATGGGCAGTAGTTTAGTGGTGGCCCATGCGTGGAGGTGGATTGCAGGATATCTATGGGTGTAAGTAGAGGGACAGATAGAGGAGTAGGGTGTAGACAGAGGGAGTAGAGGCATAGGTAGAGGAAGCAAAGGTGTAGGTAGTAGCAAGGGGAGATGAGTAGAGGCACAAGTGGAGGGAGCATAGGCACAAGCGATGGTAGGGAGATCGAGTAGCGTGGGTAGAGGGGTTTTTGTGTGGCTATGCGAGGGAGGAGTGAGGTGTAGGTGAGGGGATTGAGTAGTGTGAGGGAAGCAGAGTAGCGACAAGGGTGCTCGATAGAGGCATCAAAGGTTTTGACAGTTGAGCGATGCAAGAAAAGGGTTAATAGTGACTGAAGGGTGAGTAGTGGCCAAGTGGGGGAGGAAGGGAGGGGTTGAGTGATAGCTGTGGGAGGTGCCAACAGGTGCAGTGACTGAGCGAGGGAGGATGGGAGGGGTCATGGGAAGAGGTTTCATGGAGGTAGGTGCAAGGCATGAGAGATGGTGGTTGCATAGGGATGACACTCATGGGTGTCGCTGGTGGTGGTGCCTGTAGTGTCTACCAAAACAAAATGATTTTAATTAATTTTTTTAATTCTATTTTGTAAAAATCTATTAACTTATCAATAAAAATAGATTTTTTTTTTTGTTTTCCTATTAAGAAAGAAGTATATTCAACATATATATGCTTCTGTAACTTGGAAATAGAGAAATAAGAAATATACATTGTTATATATTAAAAGACTTCTCTTATGTACTTCAAGCATGACGATGAGCTTTTTGGCTTGATATGAGACTCCTCATGGAACTCGATCTCTAAGTGCAAGCCTTCAACCTACAACCTTAAACTCACAAAATACTCTCAAAAATATATTAGATGATTAGTTTGAATCCGTGAAGTGGGTCCCACTGGGTGTGCCAAAATGTATTGCATAAAATGTAACAAAGGAATAAACAATAAGCAACTAAAGTTTATTCCTACATATTCATGCAAACCTCAAATATGAAAGACAACATGTAAATAGTAATGAAATGAAATCAAAAGAGTTTAAACCATTCAAAGTAACACTAATGCAAACCTCATAAAATCACTAAGTTGTTGATGATTTCATTGTTGAGGGATATGGTTGCTCATAAATCCTATAACATAACAATGGGCTAGATAGTGCTTATGGAGATGAGGCAAGGGTTCTCCTTTTATAGGAAATGAGATGAAATAGATGGTTGAGATTCAATATAAGATGAAGGGCTAGGATCTCTCAAGATTAATGAGGTGTCCATGAGGTGGAGGCCAAGTGGACTCCATGTGGATTTGGGTTTTGACCATTCAAAGGGGGAAAGATTCTTACACATGTGTGATCAACCTTTGATGTGATGAGTCAATGATAGGTGTAAGAGGTGTGGAGGATCAAGGTTTCTCACACATGTTTGAGATATTGGGTGATGCGACGTGCTCTCCTGCCCATAGGTGGTTAATTATGTGGTGTTCCATGTTCACTAACAGTTATGGCTTTTGGTGCAACGGAAAATGGGCCCTACAAGTGGTATCAAAGCTATGGTTTTATTTTTGTAACCCTAGATTGAATCCATGGGAATGCATGAGAGGATAAAAGAAAGGGCAAGATATATGAATGTTTTATTGCAGATCTGAGGACTTTCGGTTTGCTATCATGATGGGATGTTAAAATATTTGGGCATGTGAAATTGTTGGAGAAAAAGATTTTTTTTGGATGTTTCATTTAAAATGAGGGTTTTGGGGGGTAGCTTGCAGAAATAACCTCCTGGGTAAAAATAGACCTCACCATTGGATCCGGGTTGACATTTCCATAAACTTTGATATATAATATGCCCTAGTTTGGCCATGTTCAGAGAAAATGAAAGAGTTTTTTGGTTTCAGCCCATGATGGCCATCAAATTTAAACCCGTCGAAATTTTCGTCACTGAAAAAAATTAAAAATGAAAAATCGTACTGAAAATAGTAAAAAGACTGTCTTAGTAAAACGACCATAACTTTCTCTCAAAATATCGAATTTTAGAGTTCTTACAGGCGTTGGAAAGCTAATTCAGAGCACTACAACATGGTGTAGGTTTGATTCTATAATTTTGAGATTTTGTCAAGTTTTAAGAGCCCTAAAGTTATATGTTATTTATTTTGAGCACGAATTGGGGCATAACTTGGGCATACAGAGTCAGATTTTGGACTTCAAGTAGTCAACGGAAAGCTCTTGAAGAGCTCTACAAATTGGTTTAGATTTTGAGCACTACAACATGGTGTAGGTTTGATTCTATAATTTTGAGATTTTGTCAAGTTTTAAGAGCCCTAAAGTTATATGTTATTTATTTTGAGCACGAATTGGGGCATAACTTGGGCATACAGAGTCAGATTTTGGACTTCAAGTAGTCAACGGAAAGCTCTTGAAGAGCTCTACAAATTGGTTTAGATTTTGTGCAGGTTTGGCATGATTTATTTGTTGATATATTGATCTAAATAGTTTATAGGTATATTTTGACTATGGTAACATTGTGAGTTTATGGCATTGGAGATTTAAGATTTGATGTCATTATATACTCAGTTCATATTTCAGATTGGTCTCATGATGATATGGTTATCAGTGTTTGGTTTGGATATGCATGATGACTTGTTGGGTCTATAAGTTGTGCAATTTTGTAAGCGATCTATACTTACAGGTTGCATTTATAGCTTGGTTATGGGTTATCTTTGCCCATTGATCTTTCATTATTGATGCATATTCAGATTGGTGGCTTGGATTTGGGTTGTCTATGCCCTAAGTCACATGATTTTATCTTCATGTAGAAGGGATGAGATATTGTTACCAGGTACAGTCATGGTAGAGGATTGTGGTTGACTATGCTGACAGGTTGGACATATTGAGAGATAGATGCTCGGTTCATGGATGTGATCATGGTGTCATAGATTTTGGCATAACATGATTGGTTATATAGGTACATCCTTGATGTTTATTAGCTTGGATTTTTGATTCAGTTATGGTGGTATATCTTCTTGGTTGAGGATCATGGTTATTTGATTTCTTTTGAGGAGCTCATGATGTGCACTTTGAGTTCTTTGATGGTTTGATGCCTTGATTGATTCTCATGGTTAGAGGATGGTATTTTCATCATGATGTCATGGATAGCTTGGATACATAGTTTAGTGGGAGCTTGTGACAGTGATGGGGTGATAGTGCAGGATTAGTTCCTGGCTTGGTTTATATCTTCTTGGTTTGGAGAGGATGGATTTTATGATGCCATAGGTGACTTGGTACCACAGTTGAGTGGGAGTTGTTGGCATTGATATATTTATTGAGTGTTTGCAGATGTTGGAGGTTTGTCTTAGATCTTATTGCTGCAGAAGCGTCTTTGACATTTGCATAGTGCACTTGTTATCTTCATGGTGTTTGAAGATGGTTAGATCTTGAGGACTCATGGAGTTCTTGGTTATCTTCATGGTATGTGGAGATGGTTCTTCCTGGTATGTGGAGATGGTTTTCTTCGTGGTGTGTGGAGATGGTTTCATCTTGAGGACTCACAGGGTTCTTGGCAAAGGTGTGGTTTATGCTTTTATTTGGCATGTTATCCTTGGTGTGAGGATGGTTTCATTATTATGTCATGGTATACTCTTGATACGCATTTAGAGTTGTGACATGTTATGGTATGTTCATATGGAACATGTTATCTCTTTAGTTGAGATGGTAAGATCATGTTGTCATATTTATGTTTTTGAGGCCATGGTTGGAACTTTGACATTGATCTTGGTTTAGTTTCTTGGTATTGAGTACACTGATCATAATCTGGATACTTCATGATATTGCTATGTTGCATTTGGAGTTGGCATGGATTGATTAGTTATAGGTTCTCATGGATACTTAGAGACGGTGGTGATGCTGATTTCTCTTGGATTAGAGAAGTATTTGTTGGGACAGTTAATGGTTTCAGCAGGTAGTCCGAGGGGCAGTCACCTAATATGGACTTGAGAGGAGATTGTTCTTAGATGAGTCTTGGTTGGAGACTTGGGTATCTTGATGAGCATTCTCATTCTCCACTCTTGGTCTACTCGGCGGTTTGCTACTTGAGAGGTATAGCCCATTGTTTCTCTCAGTTGCATTATATTTATGCTTGTCTTTCATGGATATGGATCTTGAGCTATGGTACGTGAGTTAGTTCTAGATGGTTCATTTGAGAGATGGTTTAGCATTGGTTATCTCCATGTGCATATGTTGTTATGCTGGTTGAGTTTGGGAGATGATTTTATATTGGGCATATTCTTTGGATTAGGAATGGTTTATGAGTTTGATCTTCTTGTGAGAGGCTTACATCCATGATTAGCTCTATGGTATGCTTTGGGTGTTGTTGAGGAGATCATACTTGCACAGTTTACATCTAGAGGTGTGTGTAGAAGGACATGATACAGGTTATGATTTGCATGGTTTCTCTGGTCTTGGTTATTTTCTTGGATGTTTAGTTTTGCCTACATTGGATTTGAGATTGGTTGGAGATTGTGATCACTGGTTTGTGCTCATGAATGTCATGTGAGAGATGACATGGTTATTTCTTTATCTCTTTCCTTTGTTTGGTTGTGGAGAACTTGGAGACTATTGGAGACTTGTTACAAGAGTTGTTCTTGCAGGATATCAGTTTATGTATTGTGGATGTCCTTGATACTACATGGATTCACTTCTTTGAGATGTTGTGAGTGGATTGGTTATAGATTTGACATTATCTTTTACAGTGGGAGCTTCTTGGTATATATGTGGCAGGTATTGCTCTTGAGGCTTGTGATTGCAGGTTGCAGATTGGATATGTTGGTGATATGAGATTCACTTGTTATGCCTTTGAGGTATGGATAGTTGGATGGGTTTGGCACTTGCTATGGGTGCTATTTCAGCTATGGATATTTTTGACAACTACGGATACATGTGATTACCTTTGGATCAGGTTTTTGTGCTTGGAATTTTAGTTGGTACAGGATTTTATGATCTTCTAATGCGACAGGTTGGGTGGCTTTCTCTTTGGATGGCTTCTATGTATGTCCAGTGGGAGTGGCATAATAGGAGGTGAGATCATTCATGTTTGAGATGCTAGATACTTTGATTTTGTTGCGGGTACCAGGATGAAGCACTTGGTGTATTTTGATCCATGATGGTGGATGTGCTGAGAGGGATTGTTCCCTTGTTCATTTATGTGGCTACGGATTGACCCTATGCAATGTATACAACAAGTGGTAGATTGTTTATATAATGGGTGTTGCACACATTGCATAATATTGTTATTTTATTATTTTATTTTTATTATGTAATGTTGTACCTAGATGGACGTGCAACATGTAAAGATTCCCATGGGATATTCTTGATGAGTTGTATTGTAACATTGTAAAAATATTTTATGTAATTATTTAATATTGGGGAAAAGAATTAAATGTCCAATATTAAATGTGGGGTTAGTGGGTTAGGTAGCACATGGTTTTAGCACATGGTTTATGTAATACCACTTAGTGGTTTTGTGGGACTTGCTACTATATAAGTAGCCACAAGGGTAGTTGTTGTAGGAGTAAGAGAGTGACAAGGAGAAGACAAAAGGCAAGAGTCGAGTAGGACAAGGCTTGACAGGTTAGCCAAGGGAGCATTTGTGAAGGTTGAAAGCATGGCATGGGATGTGTGGATTCATGCTTTTTCACATAGTTTTCTTGGTTGTGGCTATGGCCATGAAGGCTTCCATGGTTGTATGGCAATGGTATTTTTTGTTGAATAATACATGATGATGGATGCTTTTGGAGGCTGGGTTTTTCCCTCAATGAGGGTTTCCTAGGGTATATCTTGTGTCATATTTTGTGGGTATGTTTTCTACTCTCTTGCATGTGGATTTTAATTCTGTGTTTATTTTAGATCTATTATGGGTTATGTGGAAACGGTTATATTCTTTATTGCCAAGTTTCCTTACAATTGGTATCAGAGCTTGGTTTTGGCCTGGTCATGGGTTCAAATCTCCCCGGTGTCTTCCCGACCCGTGTAAGCACCTGGTATGCGCGTCGAGGGGGAGATTGTTGGGTAATGTGATGCGCTCTCCTACCCATAGGTGGTTAATTATGCGGTGTTCCATGTTCACTAACAGTTATGGTTTTTGGTGCAATGGCAAATGGGCCCTACATGAGACACCTTGATTCTCATGTGAAGGGAGAAAAATATGTAAGAGGTGTGAGAAGTGTGAGGGGTGTGGGAAGTGTGAGTTTCCTCACACATGTGTGAGCACATGCTTAGGATTAAAAGGGGATTTAGCAAGGCGATTAGGATAGTTAAGTGAGATTAAGTAGTGGGTAGGCTTAGAAGGATGAGAGTGATGGGTGTAGACTAGGTCTTATGCTAGATTTAAGACTAAATTAAATAAGATTTAATTTAATTATAGGTTTAGAGAATTTAATGAGATGAAGGGAATTAAATAAATTGAAATTTATTTAAAAGGGGATTTATGGAAGATCATGCATTAAATAAATTTAACACACTAGGGATGGAAGAATTTAAATTAGATTTAAACACCCTAGGAAAGTGAAGTTATTTAATTAAATAAAATTAAATAAATAAGTAGCAGAATATGAAAAATATAATTAATTAATTATAATGTCATGGGCAATATTAAATGAATTAATATAATGTTTATTAAATTTTTAAGTGTCTATAGTCATTTCCCACATAGATGTAACATGTGATGGTTTCAAAGAGGAAAAATGCTCCCTTGAAGCACCCATATGATGTGTAGCTCCTGAATCAAGAACACATTCCTCATAATTGTTTGTACTTGCTACTAAAGCTTGTCCCTTACCTTTTGAAGTGGTCGAAGATCCCTTATCCTTATAGGCATTTGGTACATCAATTTTATATTTCCTCATTAAGTTTGGCAACTCATCAATCTTTTTATCCTATAAGAATTTTCCTTAGGGAAAAATTCACCCAAGACCAAGGAACTCAAACACAAGCACAAAATAGACCAGAGTATGATTAGAATAAATGTATAGTATTTAATTCAATGTACAAGTACACTAGGAGTGTCTTTATATAAAGGCCTTTGAGATGCATCTAAAATGCCTAAGAATCAAAATCATTATAAGTCATACAACCAGGCATATGTCCACCAGATATGGGTTATCCTCCATTAAGCATGAAAGTAAGTGTGATGATGAGAGCATAAGCCTACAATGGTGTAGCACACAAATTTATGTTGTAGACAACATGTGCTAAATTAGGAGTGTGAATAACTATGTTGTCTACATGACAACTCAGTGAATGATGCAAACTCCAGTGTTGTAGACACCATGTGCTGAATTAGAGTTGTGCACTTTTGTGTTGTCAACATGACAACTCATAAAGGTATGCAAACTCCTAAGTGTCTCACAAAATAAATAATAAAATATTGCACTAACCTAAGTAAACTTAAGTAAAGTGTAAATAGTAAATATCTATTTACACCAACACCCCCCCTTAAGTGCAACTTAGGGGAATGCACTTAAGCTCACAAATGCATAATGGGTCCCAACTATGAGGCCATGTTAGGTACCCATGTAGAAAACAATGCTCAACATACTAAGATGTAATGCAATCTCTCATAAAGAAGAGAAAGAGGGAAAAAGTCATGGGAAAAACCCTCCTCCATAAGTACAAAAAAGAAGATGAGAGAGAAGAAGACCTCAGATGAGGAAAAGATCCCCTCCAAAAGAAGAAGAAGAGAGAAGTCAAGAGACTCCCCTTTCTGCAGTGGTGATGCATTGCTTCTGAGCATATGCTAATGATTTGTTTAGTGGTGGCTAGAAAATTTTGGCAGCACCAACAATGTATTCAATAGTGGCTGGACTATTTCAAGGCTGCTAAAACCTTGATTTGTGGTGACCAAAATATTTAAAGTGCTAGTCGGAGTTTCATTGCATTAGTCCCACATTCATGGGTTCTGTATTCAATAAAAACTTTAAATGCCATAGCCTATAGAGGGGTAGTAATGAATGGGGCTGCCAGTTTGGGGTGCCCACTAGTGGCTTATGTGCCCGCTCACTAGTTTGTGAGGATGTTGCGAGTATATTCCTATATAATATTCTACAAAATATTCTCTACGTAGGGCTGGGGTATAAGTGCCTGATGCCTATGCAAAAAAAAATTCTCTACACCCTTGACTGGGCTAAAATAATTCCAAAAAAAAATATTTCAAAAATGCAAAAATAATAGTAGATCTGAAAATTAATTAAATAGATTGATAAGAGACCATACCTAGCTTGCAAATCTGGCCTTAAGGTTCCAGTTTACAAAAAACATTTGCCACAAAATTGACTTTTTCCTAGGGTACGGAAATTTATAGTCAAATTTCACCAAATCATCACTCTAGACACAATGGTGAGGTCCGCTTCGGCTCTAGATACTCCCAATTGCTACAAATGCTCTGGATCTAAATCGGGTCCCTTTGGGAGATAAAGCAATAAGGTCTCTAATGGCTTTGTGATGAGAATTTCCCTCAGCTCTAATACCATGTGAGAATTTTTCTTAGGGAAAAATTCACCTAAGACCAAGGAACTCAAACACAAGTATAAAATAGACCAGAGTATGATTAGTATAACTTTATAGTATTCAATTCAATGTACAAGTACACTAGGAGTGCCTATATATAAAGTCCTTTGAGATGCATCTAGAATTCCTAATAATCAACATCAAGATAAGTCATACAACCAAGAACATGTCCACTAGATATGGTTTATCCTCCATTAAGCATGAAATTAAGTGTGATGATGAGATGATAAGCCTTCAATGGTGTAGCACACAAATCTATGTTGTAGACAACATGTGCTAAATTAGGAGTGCAAATAATTGTGTTGTCTACATGACAACTCAGTGAATGATGAAAACTCTAGTGTTGTAAACACCATGTGATGAATTAAAGTTGTGCACTTCTGTGTTGTCAACATGATAACTCATAAAGGTACAAAAACTCCCAAGTTTCTCACAAAATAAATAATAAAATAATGCACTAACCTAAGTAAAGTGTAAATACTAAATATCTATTTACAACAACATATTCTTACACTCATGTTCATCATGACCATTCTTCTTACAAGAGGCACAAGTTTTCTTCTTCGTTTTGTTGAAGTTGTTCCCCTTCTTATTATTTTTGGAAAAATACTTTCCTTTTCATCAAGAAGATTCTTGTGTAGAGGAAGATTGATGTGTAGAGGAAGATTGTTGTGTGTCATCTTGTGGCTTAGTCTTCCACTACTTTTGCTTCTTGTTGGATTTTTTACCACCTTGATTCCCTTGATTAGCTACCAAGGCTTTGGTCTTGGAAGACTAGAGAATTCCCATACTCACTAACTTTTCATGTTCTAAGACCAAAATTCCTAAAAATGACTCAAATGAAGGCTTACTGAAGGCACTAACCATTGCTAACTTGTGAGTATTATAACTAGAAACAAAAGTTGCATATTCAAAAGGAATATGAGTCATCAAATGTTTGATCAACATTCCATCCTTGATGGGTTCACCACAATCCTTAAGTTGTGCCCTATACATGTCTACTTGGGTCAGATAATCTTTGATGGTGTCAAAATTCCTAGGATCTAATTTGAGAAGATTGTCATCAATGCTGTAGGCCATATCTTCATCTACTATCCCATACAATGTTTCAAGTTTATCCTAGACTTCCATTGGATTGTTAAGGTTCTTTATGTGATATTTGATAGGACCTAAGATATTATTTAATAGGGTTCCTAGGGCCATTTCTTATTTTGATGCCCAATATTATTTACGAGACTCAACATCATCATCATTAGATTTCTTTGCTACACCAGTTACATAACAAAGTAATCCTTTTTCAACTAATGGTTCCTTTATGTTTTCTTTCCAAGTAGCATAATTATATGGCATTAACTTAGAGAAAGAACCCATAATGTAAAAGAAAGAGCACAATATCATGAAGACACAAGTACACAAGACACCCCCTCCCCCAAATGAATGCTTTAGGAACTTTATATCTAGTGCATTTACAATAGGCCACTTGTTAAAATGGACAAAAGTAGAATTTTGATTTTTCTATTTACAATCTCCTCTTGGAGTTCAAATCTAGTACTTAGCAATGTAGCTCAGATATACAAAAAATTTGAAGTTTAATCAAAGAAATGTAATAGAAAAAAGACCCTATTTATAAAAGTGGTATTTCTATATACACAAGCCTATAATTTGATTGCAGATCTAAAATGTAGACAAAAAATTATGCACTTAAAAAAATAGAACCTAAATATGTTTCCAGATGGGCACGAACTAAGCCTTTAAAGTTTCAAAAATCAAGATTTGCAATTTACAAAAAATTTTAGGAACAAAGATCTCAAACATCTTGCACCAATCTATAGATCATGAAATTCTACCCCAAAACAAAAAAATATTGCTCGAAAAAAGGAGTCTGTATATGGAGATATTGTTGTTTGAAAATCACCTCTACAATTACTTTTTCTAAATCATTGTCGTCACACCTCCAAAAATCAATTGATTCTAGATTTCAGCTCAAATGTTTGATTTTGATGAAACAAAAGTTGATTTGGGGGTCCTTTGACCTTCTAAATATGATGCCAATATTTTATTTGCACCATCAAGCTCCAATCTTCTCCTGCAAAAAAAAAAAATCTCTCGTACTAGCCTAAAATGCCAATTTTTTCATAGAATTTTGGAGATAAAATGAAAATCCAAAAAGAAAAAATGTAGAGATGCAAAAATATTTAGATCTAAAAATTTAATTGCATAGATCTAAAGAGATCATACCAATTCTACAAATCTAGCCTTCGGGTTCCAATTTGCAAATAAACTTTCACTCAAATTTGACTATAGCCTAGGGTAGGAAGATTTATAGTCAAAATTCACTGAATTGACACTCTAGATGTAATGGTGAGGTCTGCTTTGGCTCTAGCCACTCCAATGAACTATAGATACTCTGGATCTAAATAGTGGTCCTCTGAGAGGTGATGCAAAAATGGTCTCCAATGGCTATGTGAAGAGAAGCTCCCTTAGCTTTGATATGATGTAAGAATTTTCCTTATGGAAAAACAACACCAAGATCAAGAAGCTCAAACACTAACACAATATGGACCAATAATGGATGATTAGAATAGCAATAATGAAAGTGAATATCATATGTGTAATACAACATGAGAAGTGCCTATATATAAAGGAATCTAGAATGATTAGGAGTTACCAAAGTGAAGCCTCACAACTAAGCACATGTCCACCAAGAGTGGATTATCCTCCATTGAGCATAGTAGTTAGTGCAATGATGAAAGGATAAGCTTACATAGGTGTACCATGTGCTCAATTGGAGTGCAAACAACTATGTTGTCTACATGACAACTTAGATGAATATGCAAACTCTTGTTTTTTCAACAAGACAATTCATATAACTACACATACTCTTAGGTGACTATATGATAAATAATAAAATAATATATTTAACCTAAGTAAACTTAAGTAAAGTGTAATAATAAATATTTATTTACACTAACACCCTCCCTTATGTGCAACTTAGGGGAATGCACTTAAGCTTACAAAAGCTAGGATGAAAATTCATGATGGGTCCCGACTACTAGGCCATGTTAGGTACCCATGTACAAATACAATTCTCTATAATGCAATGCAATGCAATCTCTTTGAAAATGGAGAAAGAGGGAAAACCCCATGGAAAAAACCCTCCCCCAAAAAGAAAGATAAGTAAAATAAAGAAGAGAAGAGTCATGTGACCCCCTTGGTGAAATATCTTGCACCCCCAAGAGATCTCACAAATGAAGATACTTGACCGCAATGAAGGGTTTGGTGAAGCTATCTGCAACTTGCTCTACTTTAGGACAATACTACAATGTAATGACCTGCTCATGTATCTCTGATGTAGTGCATATGAACCTAAATGTGTTTGGTCCATTCATGTTGAACTAGATGTTTTGAAATCCCAATAGCACTCTAATTATCACAATGAATGACTATGGGTTCAGGTATGTCAAATCCAAACTTCTTTAGAATATGTTGTAACCAAATAGCTTTTTTAGTTGTAGTGATAACTCCTCAATACTCAACCTCAGTTGAAGAAAGAGAAATAGTGTTTTGCTTCTTCCTTTGCCAAAAAATGGTGTTGGAACCAAGATGAAACATGTAGCCTAAAGTAGACTTTTGAGAATCAAGATCCCTTGCATAGTTCAAGTCTGTAGAACCAACCAACTAAAGTCTGGTACCTGATGCATAGTGTATCCCATGTGTATGTGTACCTTGTATGTAGTGCAAGATGCATTTGGTGGTCTTCCAATGAAGCTCATGTGGTTCTTGGATGAAGTGAGAAACCATGCCAACTAGAAAAGCTATGTTAGGGCATGTATTTGTCAAGTAAATAAAACTCCCAATTACCTATTTGTACAATGTAGCATCAACAATTGGAGTGGAAGACTTGGTCTCTATTTTAACACCTGAAAGAAAGGAAGTAGGGGTAGGATTATAGTCACTCATGTAAAAATGAGAGGATAAATCAAGAGCATGCTTGGGTTGAGAAAGTGTGATCTCAGCTAAAGACTGTGTGATCTCAATACTAAGGAAATAATGAAGTAAACCCAAATCCATCATAGCAAATCTATCCTACAAAGAAGTCTTGACATTGGCAATGATGGATGAAGTAATTTCTATAATAATCAAGTCATCTACATAAAGTATGAGTATCAAGTATGAATCATCCCTCTAAAGAATGTAGACATTTGAATCTAAATGACACCTGGCGAATCTTGCCAAGAGAAGAAAGGAATCCATCTTGGCATACCAAGCTGGAGGAGCCTATTTGAGGCCATAGATAGACTTTTTCAACCTAAAAGCCAAAGTAGTATCCTGAATGAAACCTTGTGGCTACTCAATATATATCTCTTCAAGAAGATTACCATTCAAGAATGCACTCTTCACATCCATCTAATGAACAACACAACCAAGAGCTGCATCAATAACTAGTGTCAAATGAATGGAGTTCATCTTAGGTACTGGTGCAAAGGTCTTAGTATAGTCAATACCAAGAACCTATGAGAAACCTTTGGCAACAAGTATAGCCTTATCCAAACTTCCATCCACTATAAACTTGGTCTAATAGATCCACTTACACCGAACCAACTTTCTTCCCTTAGGACGAGGAACTAAGTCCCAAGTGTTGTTTTTCATTAAAGATTTATATTCTTCCTCCATGGTCTTGTCCCATTCAAGAATCCTTGATGCTTCCATAAATGATTGTGGATCACAAGTAATGGCAATATAAGCATGTGGAAATGATTTTTGTTGTGACCTTGTTCTCCTAGTATCTAAAGGATTTCCTACCAATGAACTTGCTAAATCAAGTGTTTGTTGTGCCGAACAAGGTTTAATGGAAGAAGAAGGAATATCCTCAACTATTTGTGGACCCTATGAAGGTGGTTTCCTATGAGTCAAAGTTGAAGGAATTTCATCTTCCAAGTCACTATCATCAGTAGCATCAATTTCCATAAAGGAGGAAGAAGGAGTCAAAGGAGCCAAACTTGGACAAGTTTCTTCAAAGTGAACACTCCTCTCAAATAAGATATCATTTGTCTCTAGATCCATGAGTTTGTATGCTTTAATGTGGTTAGCATATCCAATAAATATACAAGGTTTTCTTTGAGGTTCTAATGCCTTCCATTTTTGTGGAGGTATCCTTACCCATGCTAGACAACCAAAAACTTTAAAGTGTTTTACACTTGGTTTTATTCCACACCAAGCCTCAAAAGGTGTAATTCCATCTAAGAACTTATAGGGACTTATGTTTTGGATTTAATTCACACAATTCATGGCTTATACCCAAAAAACTTGATCTAGAGACTTATGTTGTAGAATACAATTGGTCATATCCTTAAGGGTTCTATTCTTCAATTCAGCAACACCATTTTTTTGTGGAGTGTATGCAATTGAATGTTGAAGATCAATTTCCTCATGAGTACAAAAGTCTATAAGCCTTGAGTTCACATATTTCCTTCTATTATCTATATAAAGAATCTTGATGGCTTTCCCTAATTTCTTCTCAACTTGAGCTTTGAAGGTGATAAACTTGTCAAACACTTCACTCTTATGAGCTAGAAATAAAACACAAGTGTAGCATGAAAAGTCATTAATGAAGGTGAGAACAAAGCGAGCCTTTCCAAATGATGGTACTAGAAATGGGCTAGCTACATCACTATGAGCTAATTCAAGAACAATAGTAGCTCTCCAAGACTTCCCCTTGTCAAACTTCTCTTTAGGATGCTTGTTTACTTCACAACCAATACATACACCCTCTAAATACTTGACTTGAGGTAGACCTATGACCATATCCTTAGCACTAAGTTGTTGAAAGTAATGGTAAATGAGATGTCCAAACCTTTCATGCCATATTATACTTTGTGAATTTGAGTGGGTCAACAAGGCAAGGGAAGTGGACTTAGGAAATATGAGAAAAAGAATAAAGTCTTGTCTCATGATTAGCCTTTCCAATTGCCACCATTGAATCATCATTTATATTTTTCACCACAACTGAATCAGGAAGGAACTCCACTTTTTGATCACATCCATAGTGAGTTATTTGGTAGATTGAAAAAAGGTTGGTGCTAAGGTTAGGAACATGAAGAACATCCTTGAAGACTCCATTGTCCAACTCAAAATTCCCTTTTCCTTCAACTTGAACTTGTGTGTCATTTCCCACATAGATGTAAGGTACATGTGATGGTTTCAAAGAGGAAAAATGCTCCCTTGAAGCACCCATATGATATGTAGCTCCTAAATAAAGAACCCGTTCCTCAAATTTATTTGTACTTGCTACTAGACCTTGTTCCATACCTTTTGAAGTGGTCAAAGATCCCTTATCCTTATAGGCATTTGGTACATCAATTTTATGTTTACTCATTAAGTTTAACAACTCATCAATCTACTTATCCTTACACTCATGTTCATCATGACCATTCTTCTTAAAATAGGCACAAGTTTTCTTCTACCTTTTGTTGAAGTTGTTCCCCTTCTTATTATTTTTGGAAAAATACTTGCCTTTTTGTGAAGAATATTTTTTTGTAGAGGAAGATTCATGCGTAGAGGAAGATTGATGCATAGAGGAAGATTGTTGTGTGTCATCTTATAGCTTTTCCTTCCACTGCTTTTGCTTCTTGTTGGAATTTTTACCACCTTGATTCCCTTGATTATCTACCAAGGCTTTGGTCTTGGAGCACTAGATAATTCCCATACTCACTAACTTTTCATGTTCTAAGAATAGAATTCCTGAAAATGACTTGAATGAAGGCTTAGTGAAGGCACTAACCATTGTTAACTTGTGAGTATTATAACTAGAAACAAAAGCTACATATTTAGAAGGAAGATGAGTCATCACATGTTTGATCAACTTTCCATCCTTGATGGGTTCACCACAATCCTTAAGTTGTGCCTTATACATGTCTACTTGGGTGAGATAATCTTTGATGATTTCAAAATTCCTAGGATCCAATTTGAGAAGATTGTCCTCAATGGTGTAGGCCATATCTTCATATGCTATCCCTTACAATACTTTAAGTTTATCACAAATTTTTGTTGGATTTTTAAGGTTCCTAATGTGATATTTGATAAGATCTGAGATATTTTTTAACAATGTTCCTAGGGCTATTTCTTGTTTTGATGGCTGGTCTTCTTTGTGAGACTCATCAGCATCATCATTAGGTTTCTTTGCTACACTAGTTACATAATGCAGTAAAACTTTTTCAACCAATGGTTCCTTTATCTTTTCTTTCCTAGTAGCATAATTATGTGGTGTTAACTTAGAGAAAGAACCCATAATGCAAAAGAAAGAGCACAATATCAAGGAGACACAAGAACACAAGACACAACCCCTCCCCCCACTTTCACTCAATCAAAGAACACCGCCCCCTCCCCCCCCCCCCCACCCTCAAATGAATGTTTTAGCCACTTTATATGTAGTGTGTTTACAATAGGCCACTTGTCACAATGGACAAAAGTGGACTTCTGATTTTTCTATTTACAACCTCCTCTTGGAGTTCAAATTTGGTACTTAGCAATGTAGCTTAGATATACAACATATTTGAAGTTTAATCAAAGAAATATATTTAAAAAAATGACCTATTTCTAAAAGTGGTATTTCTATCCACACAAGCCTATAATCTAATTATAGATCTGAAAAGTAGACAAAAAATTATGCATTTTAAAAGAACGGTACCTGAATATGTGTCCAGATGAGCCTAAACTAAACCTTTAAAGTTGCAAAAATTGGGATTTATAATTTGCAAAAAAATTCAAGAATAGAGATCTCAAACATCCTTCACCAATCTTTAGATCAAGAAATTCTAACCTAAAACAAAACAAAAAATGCTCGAAAAAAGGAGTCCATATGAGGGAGATATCATTGTTTGAAAAATCACCTCTATAATTATTTTTCCTGAACCACCATTGTCACAACTCCAAAAGTCAATTGACTCTAGATTTCACCTTAGATGTCTAATTTTGATGAAACAAAAGTTGATTTGGGGTTTTTTTGACCTTCTAAATATGATGCTAATATCTAATTTGCACCATCAAGGTCCAATCTTGTCTCGCAAAAAAAATCTCTCCCACTGACCTAAAAGGCCAATTTTTTTGTAGAATTTCAGAAATAAAATGCAAATCTAAAAATAAAAAATACAAAGATGCAAAAATATTCAAATCTAAAAAATTAATTATAGTGATCTAAAGAGATCATACCAATTCCACAAATTGGGCCTTCGAGTTCTGGTTTGCAAAAAAAATTTGCCTCAAATTTGCCTATAGCCTAGGGTAGGAAAATTTATAGTCAAAATTCACTAAATTAACACTCTAGAAACAATAGTGAGGTTTGCTTTGGCTCTAGATGCTCCCATCAACTAAAGATACTCTGGATCTAAATCATGGTCCTCTAAGAGGTGAATAAAAAATGGTCTCCAATGGCTATGTGAAGAGAAGCTCCCTCAGCTTTAATACCATGTAAAAATTTTCCTTAGGGAAAAATAACACCAAGATCATGAAGCTCAAACACTAGCACAATATGGACTGATAATGGATGATCAGAATACCCCAAAACAAAAAAAAAAGCTCGAAAAAAGGAGTCTATATGAGGGAGATATCGTTGTTTGAAAATTACCACTGCAATTATTTTTTCTGAATCACTGTCATCACACCTCCAAAAGTCAATTGATTCTAGATTTAACCTCAGATGTCTGATTTTGATGAAACAAAAGTTGATTTTTGGTTTTTTTGACCTTCTAAATATGATGCCAATATCTGATTTGCACCATCAAGCTCCAATCTTGTCCTGCAAAAATCAAAATCTCTCCCACTGACCTAAAAGGCCAATTTTTTTGTAGAATTTTAGAAATAAAATGAAAATATAAAAAGAAAAATACAGAGATGCAAAAATATTCAAACCTAAAATATTTATTGTACGGATCTAAAGAGATCGTACCAATTCCACAAATTGGGCCTTTAGGTTCTGGTTTGCAAAAATATTTTGCCTCAAATTTGACTTTAGCCTAGGATAGGAAAATTTATAGTCAAAATTCACCAAATCAATGATCCACATGCAATGGTGAGGTCTTCTTTGGCTCTACATACTCCCATCAACTCAAGATACTCTAGATCTAAAACATGATCCTTTGAGAGGTGAAGCAAAAATGGTCTCCAATGGCTATGTAAAGAGAAGCTCCCTTAGCTCTAATACCATGTAAGAACTTTTCTTAGGTAAAAATAACACCAAGATCAAGAAGCTCAAACACTAGCACAATATGGACCGATAATAGATGATCAGAATAACAATAATGAGATTGAATATCATATGTGTAATACACACTAGAAGTGCCTGTCTATAAAGGCATCTAGAATGACTAAGAGTTAACAAAGTGATAAGCCTCACAACCAAGCCCATGTCCACCAAGAGTCGATTATCCTCCATTGAGCACAAAAGTTAGTGTGATGATGAGAGGATAAGCTTACATAGGTGTATCTTGTAAAGAGATGTTATAGACACCATGTGCTCAATTAGAGTGCAAACAACTGTGTTGTCTACATGACAACTCAAAAGAATATGCAAACTCCTATGTTGTCAACAAGACAACTCATATAACTACACATACTCCTAGGTGTTTATATGATAAATAATAAAATAATGCATTTAACGTAAGTAAGCTTGAGTAAATTGTAATAATAATTAATTATTTACACTAACAATAAGTTATTTTTTCTCAAAACCTTTTCTTGTGAAGGATTTGCACATATAGATTATGAAAATAGAACCAAGAAAAAATATAATTAAAAGAAATGTGTATATTTTGGATATGGAATTTATCAATTTGGTTATATGCTTTATTATTTTTAAAATTATAAAATTGTAAGAAGCAGGGATGTCATATTCAATGCGAAAGTATTGTACAAAGATTTTTCGTAGCAGCATGAGAAGAAATGATATAGGTGGATCTAGCAAGCCTAAAAATTTTAGTCTCGGAATCTCTCAAATTCAACATCATTCTAAAGATCTCAAAAAATTAGACCTGACATAACTTGGATGCGGTCAAAAGGATCTTATAGGTTTGGTGAAATTGGCAAATTAGAGGGCTAAGAAAAAGGTAAAAAAAGAAAGTCATAAAAAAGGGTCAATATTGTTATCATTGCGAAGAATTTTTTAAGCGCTTTCCAACGGTGTTTATTTCATCAAAATCTGAGATAAAATGTGGAAGATATTGTAGAATTACTTTTACCTCAGAAAAAGGAGCTCCCTATTTTCAAGTGCCCCTATTTTTGTGGGTTTATGTTTTCCAACAAAATGGCCACAAAATTATTAAAAGCAAAAAAACAAAACATATGCTATTTACCATCCCTAGTTAAATGCTTATGAATAAACCCCTATAAAATAGCAAGATCTCTCAAAATATATCTACCCTATAATTAAGGATGAAAATGCTTAAAATAATAACACTATTTATAACGAGAGCCAAATAATATTAAAATTATTTATAAAATTATTAAATTATAGATCATTCATTTTTGGGGAACTCTATTATTTTGTAAGATTTCATTGTAACAGAGGGATCGCTATGTAAAAATGGGAGATTTGTCAAATATTATGGTTTTAACCATAATAGAAAATAAGCTTGTATAAAAGGGGATTATTTCTCTCTTGTAACGACAATGAGTCTTTGAGAAATTTTGTAATTCTTGAGAAGGAAATTAGTGCTTGGAAAAAAATTTAGTCTTTGAGGAGAAATTATTGTGAGAAATTCTTGGAGAGAATTTTTTTGTGAGAGAATTTGCAAGGTGTTATTTTACACCAAAAATTGTAAAAGAAGAAAGAGATTGTGAAGGTTCAAAGCCTAGATTCTGTAACAAAGTGTTCTTCTTGGCAGAATTAATAAAGCAGTCCCCCAACTGAGAAGTGGATCTGGAGACATAGTCCTACCCAGACAAACTCCATATCAATTTTTTTTTGTCTCCTTATCCTCTTTCTTATTCTCTCATCCATTATTGTTCTCTTTTATATGCATTAAATAAATTATTTAATGAAGTGTTTTAAGCATACATATTCTTGTAATGTCAATGGTTAAAACACATAGCCATGCAATTACTACCTGGATCGGGGATTAAATCTGTGTTTTGGATTAATTTATAAAACTTGTAAATCCTAGTTTACAGATCAGGAAAGGAAATGATTATGTAGTGTTGGATGATACTCCAAAATATTATGTTCCAATAATTCCTCATACTCTATAACAACTGTAACAACAAATACCACACACCCTAGTGAATGTTAGATGGTCAACAAGGCTAAGTAGACCTCTAGAAAGATTTTCTCCCTCTTTGTTCTCTATTTTACTAATTGATGTTGGTGAACTTGAATGTTATGATAAAGTTGTGCAAGTTGATACTAAGATTTAGTGGAAGTCCATAATGAAACAAGAAATGGACTCTTTTATGAAAAATAAAACTTAAGCTTTATGCAAATTCCTTGCAGGTAAAAGGGATTTATAGAATAAATGGGTTTAAAGGTTGAAAGAAGAGGAAGGAGGTAAGAAGATATTTAAAGATAGATTAGTTGTAAAAGGATATGCACAGAAAAAGGGCATTGATTTTGATGAAGTATTTTCTCCTATTCTTAAAATGACTTCTATTTATAGTTTTTTAAGTATTGTGGTTACTATAGATTTGCATTAGGAGTAGCTTGATATTAAAAAACCCTTTCTTCATGGTGATTTGGATGAAGGTAGTGGTAATTGAGATGTCCAAACCTTTCATGCTATATTATACTTTGTGAATTTGAGTGGGTCAACAAGGCAAGGGAAGTGGACTTAGGCAATATGAGAAAAAGAATAAAGTCTTGTATCATGATTAGCCTTTCCAATTGCCACCATAGAATCATCATTTATATTTTTCACCACAACTGAATTAGGAAGGAACTCCACTTTTTGATCACATCCATAGTGAGTTATTTGGTAGATTGAAAAAAGGTTGGTGCTAAGGTTAGGAACATGAAGACCATCCTTGAAGACTCCATTGTCCAACTCAAAATTCCCTTTTCCTTCAACTTGAACTTGTGTGTCATTTCCCACATAGATGTAAGGTACATGTGATGGTTTTAAAGAGGAAAAATGATCCCTTGAAGAACCCATATAATGTGTAGCTCCTAAATCAAGAACTCATTCCTCAAATTTATTTGTACTTGCTACTAGACCTTGTTCCATACCTTTTGAAGTGGTTGAAGATCCCTTATCCTTATAGGCATTTGGTACATCAATTTTATGTTTACTCATTAAGTTTAACAACTCATCAATCTAATTATCCTTACACTCATGTTCATTATGACCATTCTTCTTAAAATAGGCATAAGTTTTCTTCTACCTTTTGTTGAAGTTTTTCCCCTTCTTATAATTTTTGGAAAAATACTTGCGTTGTTGTGAAGAAGATTGTTGTGTAGAGGAAGATTGATGTGTAGAGGAAGATTGATGCATAAAGGATGATTTTTCTGTGTCATCTTGTAGCTTAGCCTTCCACTACTTTTGCTTCTTGTTGGAATTTTTACCACCTTGATTCCCTTGATTATCTAACAAGGCTTTGGTCTTGGAGCACTAGAGAATTCCCATATTCACTAACTTTTCATGTTCTAAGACCAGCACTCCTAAAAATGACATGAATGAAGGCTTAATGAAGGCACTACCCATTGTTAGCTTGTGAGTATTATAACTAGAAACAAAAGCTACATATTTAGAAGGAAGATGAGTCATCACATGTTTGATCAACTTTCCATCCTTGATGGGTTCACCACAATCCTTAAGTTGTGCCTTATACATGTCTACTTGGGTGAGATAATCTTTGATGATTTCAAAATTCCTAGGATCCAATTTGAGAAGATTATCCTCAATGGTGTAGGCCATATCTTCATATGCTATCCCTTACAATACTTCAAGTTTATCCCAAATTTTTGTTGGATTTTTAAGGTTCCTAATGTGATATTTGATAGGATCTAAGATATTTTTTAACAATGTTCCTAGGGCTATTTCTTGTTTTGATGCCTGGTCTTCTTTGTGAGACTCATCAACATCATCATTAGGTTTCTTTGCTACACTAGTTACATAATGCAATAAACCTTTTTCAACCAATGGTTCTTTTATCTTTTCTTTCCTAGTAGCATAATTATGTGGTGTTAACTTAGAGAAAGAACCCATAATACAAAAGAAAGAGCACAATATCAAGGAGACACAAGAACACAAGAAACACCCCCTACCCCCACTTTCACTCAATCAAAGAACACCCCCCCCCCCCCCCCCCCCCCCCCTCAAATGAATGCTTTAGCCACTTTATATGTAATGTTTTTACAATAGACCACTTGTCACAATGGACAAAAGTGGACTTCTGATTTTTCTGTTTACAACCTCCTCTTGGAGTTAAAATTTGGTTCTTAGCAATGTAGCTTAGATATACAACATATTTGAAGTTTAATCAAAGAAATATATTTTAAAAAATGACCTATTTCTAAAAGTGGTATTTCTATCCACACAAGCCTATAATCTAATTACAGATCTAAAGAGTAGACAAAAAATTATGCACTTTAAAAGAATGGTCTCTGAATATGTGTCTAGGTGAACTAAACCTTTAAAGTTGCAAAAATTGGGATTTACAATTTGTAGAAAAATTCAAGAATAGAGATCTCAAACATCCTTCACCAATTTTTAGATCACGAAATTCTACCCCAAAACAAAAAAAATGCTTGAAAAAAGGAGTCCATATGAGGGAGATATCATTGTTTGAAAAATTACCTCTACAATTATTTTTCTTGAATCACCGTTGTCGCAACTCCAAAAGTCAATTGACTCTAGATTTCACCTTAGATGTCTGATTTTGATGAAACAAAAGTTGATTTGGGGTTTTTTTGACCTTCTAAATATGATGCTAATATCTAATTTGCACCATCAAGCTCCAATCTTGTCCTGCAAAAAAAACTCTCCCACTGGCCTAAAAGGCCAATTTTTTTTGTAGAATTTCAGAAATAAAATGCAAATCTAAGAATAAAAAATAAAAAGATGCAAAAATATTCAAATCTAAAAAATTAATTACAAAGATTTAAAGAGATCATACCAATTCCACAAATTGGGCCTTCGAGTTCTGGTTTGCAAAAAAATTTTGTCTCAAATTTGACTATAGCCTAGGGTAGGAAAATTTATAGTCAAAATTTACTAAATTGACACTCTAGAAACAATAGTGAGTTTTTCTTTGGCTCTAGATGCTCCCATCAACTAAAGATACTCTGGATCTAAATCATGGTCCTCTAAGAGGTGAATCAAAAATGGTCTCGAATGGCTATGTGAAGAGAAGCTCCCTCAGCTCTAATACCATGTAAAAAAATTTCTTAGGGAAAAATAACACCAAGATCATGAAGCTCAAACACTAGCACAATATGGACTGATAATGGATGATCAGAATACCCCAAAACAAAAAAAAATGCTCGAAAAAAGGAGTCTGTATGAGGGAGATATCATTGTTTGAAAATCACCTCTGCAATTATTTTTCCTGAATCATTGTCATCACACCTCCAAAAGTCAATTGATTCTAGATTTCACCTCAGATGTCTGATTTTGATGAAACAAAAGTTGATTTTTGGTTTTTTTGACCTTCTAAATATGATGCCAATATCTGATTTGCACCATCAAGCTCCAATCTTGTCCTGCAAAAAACAAAATCTCTCCCACTAACCTAAAAGGCCAATTTTTTTGTAGAATTTTAGAAATAAAATGGAGATATAAATAGTAAAAATATAGAGATGCAAAAATATTCAAATCTAAAAAATTAATTGCACAGATCTAAAGAGATCGTACCAATTCCACAAATTGGGCCTTTGGGTTCTAGTTTGCAAAAATATTTTACCTCAAATTTGACTATAGCCTAGGATAGGAAAATTTATAGTCAAAATTCACCAAATCGATGATCCACATGCAATGGTGAGGTCTTATTTGGCTCTAGATGCTCTCATCAACTCAAGATACTCTAGATCTAAATCATGGTCCTCTGAGAGGTGAAGCAAAATAGTCTCCAATGGCTATGTAAAGAGAAGCTCCCTTAGCTCTAATACCATGTTATAATTTTCTTTAGGTAAAAATAACACCAAGATCAAGAAGCTCAAACACTAGCACAATATGGACTGATAATAGATGATCAGAATAACAATAATGAGAGTGAATATCATGTGTAACACACACTAGAAGTGCCTGTATATAAAGGCATCTAGAATGACTAAGAGTTAACAAAGTGATAAGCCTCACAACCAAGCCCATGTCCACCAAGAGTGGATTATCCTCCATTGAGCATAGAAGTTAGTGTGATGATGAGAGGATAAGCTTACATAGGTGTATCTTGTAAAGAGATTTTATAGACACCATGTGCTCAATTGGAGTGCAAACAACTGTGTTGTCTACATGACAACTCAAAAGAATATGCAAACTCCTATGTTGTCAACAAGACAACTCATATAACTACACATACTCCTAGGTGTTTATATGATAAATAATAAAATAATGCATTTAACCTAAGTAAACTTGATTAAATTGTAATAATAATTAATTATTTACACTAACAATGAGTTTTTTTTTTTTGAAAACCTTTGCTTGTGAAGGATTTTCACATATAGATTATGAAAATAGAACCAAGAAAAAATATAATTAAAAGAAATGTGTATATTTTGGATATGGAATTGATCAATTTGGTTATATGCTTTGTTATTTTGAAAATTATAAAATTTTAAGAAGCAGGGATGTCATATTCAATGAGAAAGTGTTGTACAAAGTTTTTTCATAGCAGCATGAGAAGAAATGATATAGGTGGATCTAGCAAGCCTAAAAATTTTAGTCTCAGAATCTCTCAAATTTAACATCATTTCAAAGATCTCAAAAAATTAGACCTGACATAACTTGGATGGGGTCAAAAGGATCTTATAGGTTTGGTGAAATTAGCAAATCAGAGGGCTAAGAAAAAGGTAAAAAAAGAAAGTCATAAAAAAGGGTCAATATTGTTATCATTGCGAAGAATTTTTTAAGAGCTTTCCAACGGTGTTTATTTCATCAAAATCTGAGATAAAATGTGGAAGATATTGTAGAATTACTTTTACCTCAGAAAAAGGAGCTCCCTATTTTCAAGTGCCCCTATTTTTGTGGGTTTATGTTTTCCAACAAAATGACCACAAAATTATTAAAAGCAAAAAAACAAAACATATGCTATTTACCATCCCTAGTTAAATGCTTATGAATAAACCCCTATAAAATAGCAAGATCTCTCAAAATTTATCTGCCCTATAATTAAGGATGAAAATGCTTAAAATAATAACGCTATTTATAATGAGAGCCAAATAATATTAAAATTATTTATAAAATTATCAAATTATAGATCATTCATTTTTGGGGAACTCTATTATTTTGTAAGATTTCATTGTAACGGAGGGATCTATATATAAAAATGGGAGATTTGTCAAATATTATGGTTTTAACCATAATAGAAAATAAGCTTGTATAAAAGGGGCTTATTTATCTCTTGCAAGGACAATGAGTCTTTGAGAAATTTTGTAATTCTTGAGAAGGAAATTAGTGCTTGGAAAAAAATTTAGTCTTTGAGGAGAAATTATTGTGAGAAATTCTTGGAGAGATTTTTTTTGTGAGATAATTTGCAAGGTGTTATTTTACACCAAAAATTGTAAAAGAAGAAAGAGATTGTGAAGGTTCAAAGCCTAGATTCTGTAACAAAGTGTTCTTCTTAGCAGAATTAATAAAGCGGTCCCCCAACTGAGAAGTGGATCTGGAGACATAGTCCTACCCAGACAAACTCCATATCAATTTTTTTTGTCTCCTTATCCTCTTTCTTATTCTCTCATCCATTATTGTTCTCTTTTATATGCATTAAATACATTATTTAATTAAGTGTTTTAAGCATACATATTCTTGTAATTTCAATGGTTAAAACACATAGCCATGCAATTACTACCTGGATCGGGGATTAAATCTGTATTTTGGATTAATTTATAAAACTTGTAAATCCTAGTTTATAGATCAAGAAAGGAAATGATTATGTAGTGCTGGATGATACTCTAAAAGATTATGTTCCAATAATTCCTCATACTCTATAACAACTGTAACAACAAATACCACACACCCCAGTGAATGTTAGATGGTCAACAAGGCTGAGTAGACCTCTAGAAAGATTTTCTCCCTCTTTGTTCTCTATTTTACTAATTGATGTTGGTGAACTTGAATGTTATTATAAAGTTGTGCAAGTTGATACTAAGATTTACTTTTCTCATACATTATATTTTTTGAAGTAAAGTATATATTTTTGGTCCATACAAAAGTATATATAATAAGAAGGGGTGAATTAGTATGCTCTAGATAATTTACTTTTCTCTCATGTTTATCTTTGCACTGTTCTATAGGTCAATGCTAGATATAAGTTAGCTGGTTAGAATTAATCAAAGACAATAAAAATAATTACAATGCCACATAACACAATATTTATCTTTTGGAAACCTAGCTAGGGTAAAATCCATGGTGTGCGAGTCAATCCTCACAAAGCTTGCACTCTCTTGAAGTGCACCGGGTCAAGATCTTATTTCTATCAAAAGACTTCAAAGACACTTTTAGGTGCCACCTAGTTAAGGGATTTGAATAAGACCTATGAAATTCTTTCCCAATTAAGATAAATATAAATAAAGAGATTCAAAACATAAGCTAACATGTCACTTTGGTAGGGGATTCAATACAAAGAACCAATTAGGGTTCACCCTCAACAAGATTTTGTATTGTAATGATTAGAAAAAAATAGAGGGGATGATATAATCAAAATAGATACTACACTTAACATGACTATAGATATTTTTGATGCTCCTTGGATTTGTCTACATATTTACTTTTCCCTCACTCAGCTCTACAACTTAGACACAATCACTTATGTCTTTGACACTATTAGCCTTTTGTACACTTTCCCACTTGTATTGATTAGGCATAATGGCTTCTCCTTAACACATTAACTCCTTCAAATTATTTGTGACTACTCACTGCTACACTTTTCACTCTAAATTTATTCTTAGCTCAACTATTTGGCTCTCTTTCTATTCACTCAGCAATCTAACATTTTCCCTTGAATCAATGTTCACTTTTATGGTATATACTTATTTTTCTCTAAAACCTTAATCTTTGAATTCAAAATTTGAACTCTCAAGTCTATACCTATCTTTTCCTCTTGTTACTACCATGCATTATTCTTGTTAGATCTAGCATGCTCATACAATAGTCATGGATTTCATGTGACCATGCTTGCTTGTATTGCTGGAAAAAAATCAAATTTAAACTCTCTCAACTATCCTTGATGTATCAACACTATCACCATTAATTATAATGATGAGTACACTTCTACCTACTTCATGACATGGAAATCATGAGTATCTTGCTACATGATCCTTCTTGTTTAATTGGCCAATTCATCCTTCATGACCATCAATCACATGATATTGCCTTCCTAGTTGGCATCATCCTTCATGTTCCTACTCAACATGACTTTATCTAAGTGGCAATCTTTTATCATCACCTTTGTTGTGATTTTCTTTTTCCTTCCTCTAGTCGGCCTTGTGAACTAGATTCGCATATATATGATCAATGTGTTTCATCGATCATGACTCCATACTTTTTGTCATTCATTATTTTCCTTGACATTAGTAACAACATAGTCATAATTGGGTATACCAATCACTCCACCAATCAGTCCTTATACTTTGGGTTAGTTGTGCCAACAATCTCCCCCTTTGGCATTGATGGAAACCCTTTTGATCTAATTTGATCATACCATTTTGTGACTACTTCATGATTAGTAGATAATTCAATGACTTTAACTTTTCTTCTCATCTTTACTCAAAATCTTCCCTTGAGATGATGCATCCACATCCATTGATTTATGTGAGACATTATTTGGGTTATTCTCGACTTTACTCCTTTATTTCTTTTTTCTTCTTGTTTTTTGTCATCTTCTTCCTTTTGGATTCTGCCCTATTTATGGTCAAGTCCCCTTTTTACCATCATTTTTCAACTTCATTGATTAACTTCTTGACTTCTTAACTTCTCCTTTTAGCTCCTCCTTATCTTCAAAATTTCTCCCCCTTTGACAAGAATGCCAAAGGTGCACAATATGTCTATATGACTGCTCCCCTATGGATTAGTCCCCTTTTCTCATCAATCTATACTTGTGATGTTTCCATTTATAGATCATATATTGATGCCTATCTTATTTCTCTACTTCATGCTTGATAGTGTAGTGCCTCTCCCATTTGATTTTTTTAAGTCGTCCTGATGGATGCAACCTTGTTGATCTTTTGTTGTGATGGATCATGATTGTGACCATGAGTGGTCTACATCGTTGAGGTGATTTGATGAATGTTTATTTATTAGTTTCTTTGATTATGCTTATGGTCGAGTTATGAGATTATGATGTGATTTATGGTTTATTGAGGTTTGTGCCAGTGGTTACCAGGATCGATGTGGTCTCATGAGGTTGTTCCATGATTACCTTGAGATGTGTGTAGAGATTACACTATGTACTTTTTACCATGCTACACTAGACTAGGTTCCTATAGCAGTGGTTAGTCATGTTTATGACTATGTTTACTTATGTGTTTTAAGTGCCTTTTTGTTGTTCTTTAATCAACCATTATTAAATGCTTAAATAATTAGAAATGGATTACCCATTTGGATTATTTGGTTATGTGTTATGGACATTTACCTTGTTATATTTTGATTTGAGAGATATATGTTACTTATGTGATGTTTTATATTTGAGAGGACATGAGGGTCAGATGTTATACTTTGATTTTAGTATCATAGATATTAGACTACTATGTTGTTCAGTTGATCATTTTGCATGATGATGCCTTTTTGAGGTGACAATATGTTTTATGATGACATCTGGTTATTTGGTATTTGGACATAACTCTAATTATGTTATGTAATGAATTTAATGCTATGGTTATTTGCTTCATTCTTGAGTTGTTATGCTTTATGCGAATGTGAGTAATGTAAATAGATTATTTTAATATAATTAAATAAATGGTTAAATTAGGTGATTTAATGCATTTATTGCTTTGGCTATGTTATTATATGCAATTGGACTTGATCGTGTTGTTTAGTGTGCAAGATTTATATCCCTAATAGTGGCATATGGAGTTAGTGATTCAACCATTCATATTTTACCATTGTCATCTTTGTATGGTTGATGTATCCTTATTTTAATTATTTAATTAAACCTTTTGGTGATTATTAAATCTAAACTCATTTGCATTATGTGATTAGACCAGTAAGCGTGTCTATGCATTTAGAAGTTCTCATTGTCATGAAATTTGTTAAGGAAATTTATGTTTTTTAAAAAGTTTTTAGGCTTTTTAATTGATTTATTTTAATTTCTAGCAGCTTTTCCATAGATGAATTCCTATTTTTAGGAATAGCCTATTTTCGTTTGGGTCGATTCAGGGTTTAACTAAGTTGGCTAGTTAATTGGCCTAATTGATTATTCACTTGAAAAGTGAATAAATATCCAAAAAGGAATTTAATTCCTCACTTCTCACTTTTGAATTAGAAAAGTTTGAGAGTAAAACCCAAAATCCTCTTCGTGAGGATTTATTGTTTTGTTCATTGTGGGAGCTACGAGCGTGGGATCGTCACAAGGTTGGGCTCATTGGATCTAGCTCGGGGAAACCTTGGATTGCCATGATTTTCAGCTACTTCTACAACCTATTTATTTTATGGTTCAGATTCTCATTTTGCCCTTTTGGCTGTGAAGTAGGGATTTCCTATTTTATTGTTTCTGCTCTATTTTTGCTTCTATTTTTGGTAGTCATTTTTTTGGAGGCTGAGAACTAGTGTTCCCCTCCATTTCTATATGCTAGTTCTACTCGATTGGGTAGGTATGAACATTTCTCTATTTTTTGGGATGAGGGTTTAGGGTTTTAAGCCATTATGCTGGCCATTTTTACATATGGTGTCTGACCTCATTTATTTTTGGATTTTGGGGTTTTTGTGCCCAAAGGTCAAATGGGTTTTAATTTTGAAATTTTTTCAAAATTTGGGGTTTTTACCTTGTTTTCCATGCTGCCTTGTTTTCTTGAGTTTCCTTGGCACGAGTTGGATTGTGGACTTGGATTATTCATTTGGATATCAGTCAGACCTTTATTGCACTTTTATGTTGATTTGGGATGCATGTCACATTCGTACTCCTGATGTTGTGTTCGATCGAGTGATTTTACACCTTGTGTTATTGTTTCTTTTAAACCTTTGCTTTTGTTACATGGGCACTAGGATTCATGTAGAATCCATACTCTTGAATTGAGTCTGATCGAGTGATTTTATGATGTTTTCTCTTGTTGCATCATTGGGACTTATGTAGAATCCATACTCTTGGATTAAGGCCAATAGAGTGATTTCATGATGTATGGTTTTATTGGCTTTGGGATTTATGTAGAATCTGTCCTCCTGAGTTGCTTTTAGTTGGGTGTTTTGTTTTGCATTGTGTTCTCATCCTATCCTTGTGTTATGATCTTCGTGATGGTGGTGCACCACACATGAGTATGTGTGCATACATTTTTTGGGTGACTTACGAGTCCCAATCTTTCGTGGTACTTCTAGAAGTTATGATCATTGGGGTTGGGATGGGAGTATGCATGCCCACAGGGACTTTTCATAGGATAAGCATGGGTAGGGTAGGGTAGCATATGGAGGGGGCTTCTATTGTGCATTCTGGTGTCCATTTCCCATTTGATTGAAGAAGTTTTTTTTAAATAAGTGATAACTAAATAAAATGTGTGAGTGGTAATAAAACTTAAGATAATAAAATGTTGTGCCGAGCCATTCCATTGAGGGATGCTAAATCCGTATGATTTGAACTTGGGATTTTCAATGCCAAGTGACTCTCCATGATGTTATCCCCTACTTAGTAGCCTATTTAGTGTTTGACCAGGACTTTTACTCCTTGCATTGTCTTAGGTTCTAGGTTACAACCATCATATTGTCTAGAGTGAGTGTTAGCCTTGGATGTTGTGCTTTATGTTTGTTTGTGGCTAGATCATTATCTCCATTAGCATGGTGGGTGTGGACTTACGGGTTCCATGTAGTTGGGAGGCATAGCTACCTTCACCACTACTAGGGATTGGTGTATAGAGATGGTCTCTTATCCTTGTGCAACCCTTGCTGGATGTTTTCACTTGATGCTTCAAGTTCCAAAGTATGATTTCTTGTGATTTATTTGTTGCATTTCCATATTATGATGTTTAGCATATGACTAGATGATGTGAATTTTTGTATTGGATTATCTATTGCTTATTGGTTAGCATGTTAGATTTACTTATTATGCTGATTAGCATGTGATAGGTGATGTTACCTACCTTGTAGAATTATCGTATGCTTTACAACTAGCATGTTAGATTTCCTTATGCTTATATTGTAGCATGTTTTAGTAATGACATCCCTATTACAATAGTACCGATGATATGATTAGTGGCTTGGGATGTTACATGCAGGGGATGGCTAGGGCCCATGATGGTCTTATGATGCCATTGACAGTTGGGAGGAACCATGTACTTAGTTATTTTTTCACTGCGATATTGTTTTCAATACGTTCTATTATTTCTATGATTTAGATGGATAGATGTTCCTTTTTCTTGTTCCTTGGGATATTGTTGATTATGCACTCAAGTGTTCGCTCCTTGATCTATGTGGATCTAATACTCCCTAGTGTAGAGGTTCTGAACTCAGTTTTTCTCGATTTTTCCCCTTTTGTTTTTTCCTTAAGTGTTTTTGTGTTTCTATGGGTGACATTTTATCAGGATGGTGTGACACAAAAATGTATTGCATGCCCATTGAAACTCTGTCATGCATCCCCTGATTCTCTCGCACACCTCTTGAAGAAATATTGCACAATATTGGAAAGTATCACACCTCCTTGTAAGAAATGTCATACGAAACCCTTAAAATGTTGCACACCTTTGGGAGAAGTATTTCCCAATCCCTGAAAGTGTTGCCCTCCTTCTTTAGAAATGTCATGCGATACTTTTCTATGCTATATTAAAGTATTTCTTGATTTTTGTAAAAACCTATGTGGGCAGGCAGCGGGCACTTTTTGGTCTAGTTCAAATTTTTTTAAGTTGATTTGGATACCCTCTTTGGTGCTCTTCAACCCTATGGTGTTGCTTTTTGATTTATGTTGTGTGTGTTTCAGTACTTTGTCTATTGGGGTTTAAAATATACCATTTAAATATAAGTTGACATATATTTAATTCTTTATACTTAAGATATATTTTAATATAAGCAATGAATCTTTTGAGATAGGTTTTAGACCTCTCAGAAATAAGATAAAGATTCTAAGAAATTTTAGGGCTTCAAAAATCCAGACTTAACCAATTTTCAGGGCTTTAGGATTTTAGACTTAGCAAAATTTTAAGAATCTACATTCTATCCTAGCTTGGTGTTTTGTTGATGTGTGATTATTTCTTCAAGCCCTCATCTTGTGCATGGTCATTGTTGGCTTTTGTTTGCATGTGTTAGTTTGGTACTGGCATTCAGAGATCCTTTGGTTGTCAGAATTGTGGTGAAGTCTTCTGTTGTGATCTTTGTGATCCCTATATGATGTTGTCATGTGCATTCATACTTGTAAAAAATAAAATATCTTGGCTTGTATTGAATCCTTTTTCTAAGGATCTCTAGGTGAGGCATTATAGATAGGGGTAGTATCCCTAAATTCTCTCTCAGATACTCAAAGGTATCCTTCTAAAGAGGTTTGATGAATATATCATCTAGTTGCTCTTTGGTTGGTACATACTCTAGCATTACCTCTTTCTCTTGTACTTTCTCTCTCATAAATGACAATTTGTTGATATGTTCTTTTTTTTTGAGTGTATTAATGGGTTCTTTAATATGTTGATTGCACTTTTGTTATCATAGTTGATGACCACTGGGTCTTCCATCTTCCCTTGATATCCTTTAGTTAGTTGTTCAATCCAAACAACTTGAGTGTAGTTCATTGCTGAAACTATGTACTCTACTTCCATTTTTTACTATCATATGTAGTTTTTTTCATATTGGCCCATGTAATTAGTCTTCCTCTAAGAAAGAATGAACTGAAAATCATGCTCTTTCTTTCATCTATGATTCCTTCCCAATCAACCTCAATAAAGACATTGAGCTCATAGTTCCATTTATGAGGATACCATAATCCATATTCTTTAGTCCCATTTATATATTTGAATAAACTTTTTATAATGATCATGTGTGATTCCTTTGGATTGGCTGAAAATCTAGCCACTATACCAACAACTTGTGCAATATCCATTTTGTTGCACACAATATACTACAATTTACCAATCATGGATTAGTAAAGAGTTTAATTTAGTTTAGGGATCTCATATTGTTTTTTTAGTTAACAACTAGTCACCCTTGGGGTGCCTATCAATTTAGATTCTTCCATCCCAAATGTCTATATAGTATCCCTCACATACTTTGTTTTCCATATGAAGATTCCTCCTTTTATTTGGGGTGCTTGAAGTCCAAAGAAGAATTTTATCTCATTGATCATGGATATTTAAAATTATCTCTTCATTGCTTCAACAAATCTAGTACTCATTTGCTAGGAATTTTGTTAGAGAACAAAAGCCTAATTTCCTCCTGCTTCAAGAAACCAAGATGAATAAAGAAAAAGTGGAACAGATTAAAGCTTTTAAAAATTATTCAAAAAATGTCAGTAGTTCAAAAGGGGCATTAGGGGGAACTTTAATGTTATGGAAGAAGAACTATTTCTTTGGAACAATTTTTATTGCTAGTAAACATCTTATGATAACCAAAATTACTAGTATAGACTAGAAGGAGGGTTGGTATATTGTGAATATTTATGCTCCAAACATAAAGCATCTAAGGAAAAAGGTCTAGGATTCTATTTCTAATTTTAAAAGTAAAGACTATTCTGGACAATGGATTATAATGGGAGATTTTAATGTCCCTCTTTATGATCATGAGAAAATGGGAGGCAATGCTACTTAATTGGAAGGAAGATTGGATTTACTAGAATTTATAAATAAAGAGGGCTTAATGGATATGGACCTCCATGGAATTTAGTTCACCTGGAGTAACAAGAGAGTTGGTAATGAATGTATTCAGGCTAGGCTTGACCATGCTCTTATTTCTCCTGCTTGGACTAAAGACTTCATTTGTAAGCTGGAAGCCTATCAAAAAATTAGATTAGATCATTTCCCCCTTATCTTCACTGCTGCAAAGATTAATCTTAAGAAGAATTTTCCTTTTAGATTTGAGAAGATGTGGATGCAGCACCCACAATTTGAAAGTAAATTGAAAGAATGGTGGAATATTGATTTTGAAGGCATTGCCCTCTTTAGAGTTTCTTCCAAGCTTAAAAATGTTAAAAGGGAAGTCAAAAGATGGAACAAGAACAACTTTGGGAACATTTTTGAGAACAAAATAGCTGTTAAGGAGGATATTCTAAAAATTCAGAAAAAAATTCAGAGGGAAGGACATACTTCTGACCTACTCCTTGAAGATAATGAAAAGCTTGCTCAATACCATGACATCGTCACTAAAGAAGAAATCTACTGGAGACAAAGATCAAGGTTAATATGGTTGAGGGAAGGAGATAAAAATAAAAAGTTTTTCTATCTCTCCACTCTGAAGCATAGGGCCAAAACTGACATATCATACCTAAAAAAGGGAGATGTGAAGATTGTTGAGGACAAGGCCATCATGGATGAGATGGTGACTTTTTTCTCTTCTCTTATGAAGGTTGATCTCAACATCAATTTGGATAGTCAGGATGAATTCCTCAAAGTGATTCCTTCACTAGTTTCAAAGGAACAAAATAAAATATTATGTTCAATTCCTAAGGATGATGAGATCTTCAAAGCTGTTTGCTCTCTGGGACGAGATAAAGCTCTTGGTCTTGATGGTTTCCCCATGTTTTCCTTCCAAAAGCTTTGGAAAGTTGTGGGTAAAGATGTTTGTGACGCTATTAAGGAATTATATGGGACAAAATAGATTCTTAAGGAAGTCAATTCCACCTTTCTATGCCTTATTTCTAAGAAAATTGGTGCTAACACTTCGGATCAGTTTAGACTGATCAGCCTTTGTAATTCTTCCTACAAAATTATTTCCAAAGTTCTCACCTCCAAACTTATTTAGGTGATCTCATTGATTATTTCTGATCAACATAATGGATTCTTCCTAGGTAGACAAATCCTTAATTCTATCATCTCTGCTCATGAGAATATTCATTCCTTGTCTTGTTCTAACAATCAGGGTTTCATTATGAAAGTGGACATTGCAAAGACCTATGATAGAGTTGATTGGTCTTTCCTCTGTAATATTTTTCTTGCTTTTGGCTTTGACCATAAGGTTGTTGGTATGATCTGTCAATTGATTTCTACCTCTTCTATGACTGTCTTGGTTAATGGTAACTCCTCTCATTTCTTTTTTCCCTCTCGAGGGCTGAGACAAGGTGATCCTTTATCCCAAATCCTTTTTGTTATTATGGCTGATTTCTTGGGGAGATTTATTAGGGACTTGGTCCAAAGAGGTTTGATTAAGGGCTTACAACCATCTTCCCATCCTGTAATTTGTTCTCATGGACAATTTGTTGATAATACCATCTTCATGGGTAAGGCTGAAGTGAAGGAAGCCAAAATTTTAAAGCAAGCTATTAACTTATATTCTTCTGCATCAGGACAATTGGTTAACTAGAATATAAGTGTTGTGTTCTTTATTAACACCCCTCTCCACAGACAAATTAAAATTTCTAAAATCCTAGGATGTTCTACAGGATCTCTCCCATCCTCTTCATTGGGGCTTCCCCTAGGCTTGAAGGTCCCTGATGCTTTCTAGGAAGATCTTATAAACAAATTTAGCAAGAAAACGATGAGATGGAAAGGAAATCTTTTAAGCCAGGCTAGTAAGTTAACTCTTCTCAAAGCCTATCTCCAAAGTATAACTACTTATGCTCTAAGTCTTTTTAGAATTAATTTTAAATTTGCTAAGTCAATTAATAAAATTCAAAGGAATTTCCTATGGACTGGCTCTGAGGAAAAAATGAGAATGCCTTTAGTTTCTTGGGATCAAGTTTGTAAACCCCACAGTGAAGGGGGATTGGGAATCCAAAAAATTAGAAGTATGAATAAAGCCCTTTTAGCCAAATAGGGGTGGAGATTTTACCATGACAACAAAGAGTGGAGTACCATATGGAAACATAAGTACCTCTTCAATGCTAAATGCATTCCTGATTTCTTCACCTCTCCTGATGTTATTCATTCTTCCTCCATATGGGGAGTTGTTCAGGGGACCAATAAAAATTTAGAAAAAGGATGCTCCTAGAAAATTGGTAATGGGCTAAAGGTGAAATTTTGGGAGGATATCTAGCTTAAGGACCATCCCTTGATTGGAGACTTTCATGACAAGGCTTTAGTTGACCGATGCAAGTAGAGATTTGACTTTCTAGTAAGTCATTATTGGCAGAATGATTCATGGGTGATTTTAACTAATGTTGATCAAGGTTTCAGTAATATCCAACTATCCCTAAATGTTGTCTCTCTTTACCCTTATCTTGAGGATGAGATTATCTAGCATGCTGATCCTAGTGGTCAATTTAAAGTCTCTTCTATCTTTGCTTCAAAGGATAAGGGTAATCAACCTTTCTAGTCACATGCTTGGATTAAGGGTCTCATACCCAAAATTAACATATTCTTTTGGATTCTTCTCCAAAACAAAATTTTGACCCTTGAAAACTTCCAAAAAAGAGGTATATATGTGGTTAATAGGTGTACTTTATGTAGAAATGGACTTGAAGTTAGAGATCATATGTTTTTGAGTTGCTCTTATACCCAAGAAGTCTGGACTGAGATTTTGAATTTTTGGGGCATGACATGGGTCCATCAAAATAATGTGGATCTTTCTTTCAAAAGTTGGAGCTGCCCCTCAAAGGATCTTGATGCTCAATTTATTTGGAAATTAACCCTCCCTCACCTTTGGCGAGGCATCTGGAAAGAAAGAAATAATAGAATATTCAGAAATAAAGATCTTCTAGGATGGGTGCTTGATCAGAATATCATCAGAGCCTTCAAGGAGAATTTTAAATCCTAGAGGAAGTCTGGTCAAACCTTCCAACTTGATAACCCTTTATGATCTCAAGGATCTAAGTTGAAAATTGATCATAAAATGGTTTGTTCCTCCTAATGGATGGATCAAAGGGAACTTTGATGGAGCTGCTAAGGGAAACTCAGGAAGAGCAGGATGTGGAGGTTTTCTTAGAGATCATGTGGGAAATGTTATTGATGTTATAGCAATCCCTATTGGTCACTTGAATAGCCATATTCTTGAAGCTACTATAGCTCTCTATACCATTAAATTAGCTATTAATTTGGGGTATTCCAAATTATAGTTGGAAGGTGATTCTCTGAATATTATTAATACCCTAAATAATAAAAATTCTATCTCATGGTCTATAGAGGCTACGGTTATGAAAATCAAAACCTTATTTCAAAAATTTGAAAAAGTGATCATTTCCCATACATATAGAGAAGCCAATGGGGCCACTGACTAGATAGCCAATCATGCAGTTCAAATGGGGCATAAGGTGAGGTGGCTTGATGAATTAAACAATCACATGGATCTTAAAGTGATTATTAATTATGATGCTATTCATTCTAAAGTGGGAAATATTTTCTTGTATTAGAAATTTAATGATTTGGGGGAGTGGCCTTATGACTATCAGATTACCTTCCCTAAGGAGGTACATTCATGTGAAGGTTATGTGCTCTCTGCATGTATCATCAAAAAAGAAACCTCGATCTTGAGTTACAAAAAAATGGTCTCATTTCAACCTCTGCTATCGGTATCTGGGTGTCTTTGGTTTTTTGTCCTCTCTGTAAAATGGGGGGTGAACCAAGGAAGCAGGAGCCCAAAAAATGTGATGACTGGAAGGCTAGGTAGGATGTTTGGAAGATTCTCTAGAAACAGAAGGTGGTCAGTTTTTTGGAGTGTTTGCATGGATTCAAACCCCATGTCACCATTGGCTTCTTCAAAAATTGGGTCAATGAAAAAGTTACTCTCCATGGAGTCACTGTGAAGCTTACTGAGGAATTCATTGCCGAGGTTACTGGGCTCTCCATGGAAGGTATTAAATTCTCAAAATAGACTAGCATTTCCAATGCAGCCTACAAAAAATTCCGGAAGATGGATTCTGAGAAGTAATTGGAGAAGAATGGAGACTTCTTTGATGTGCAATAGATTAGAGATATTTGGCATGATGTGCTTGGTTGTATTAGTGAGTACTTTATCCTTGATGGTAGGAATAAAAGAGTGCACAAATTCCACTTTGTCTTTCTTAACCATTTTAGGTATAAGGACAAAATTTCATTCCCTTTCTATTTGCATTTCTCTTTGCTTCAAAGCTTGTATGCCCATAGAAAGAAAGAGTCATGACCCATCTTACATGAAGGTTTGATATTGCTCATAGAGGGTTTTTGTAAAAATAAATCCATTGCTTCGTCTCCCTCCACTAAAAAACATAAGGATTCTCAATCCATAAAATGTAAAATTGATGAGAATGCTAAAGAGAAAGATAAGGCAAAACTGAAACCCTCTAGCTCTCGAAGACAAATTGTTGAAGAGGATTATGAGGCGGAGAGTACTAAAGGCTCAGATAAGGATGTCCCAAAAGAAGAGGAAGGGATGGATGTTGGGGAGTTTAGCTCTAACCTAGAAGGTTATTCGAGAATGAAAGGCAAAAATGAGAAAGGGAAAAAGGAAGAAACAACCGAGGATAAAATGGAACAGAGCAAGTCTAATAATGAGGGTACTCAGACTGTGTTTGGGGGAGGTGATAAAGATAAGGATAATTTAATTGATGATCTAGCCATTATGAGTGAGAAGGAAAATAGGGGGAAGGCTTCCACTCCTGCAAAAGAGACTGAGGGACAAGATAAGGAGGTCCCTAGTCAACATGACCCTATGGAGACTGGAGAGGAGGAGCCATTGGATGGGGAGGAACAAATTGATAAAGTTATGTCCCCACCCATGCCATTGTTGAAGACATGGGTGACTCCCTAGAGAGGGAAACCAAGCTTTCCTTCCTGCATTCTGCCAAACTTAAAGCTAATTCTATCCTCCAAGTCAATTCTTGGATTTATAATGAAATAATGGGGTTGAAGAAGAAAGTGAAAACTTTGCAACATAACCAGGAGGCTGATCAGGCTATTATCAAACACTTGGAGGTGCAAATGGGAGACATCCCAAAAAAACTTAAGGATTATGAGCAGAATCTTAGAATGCTTATCAAGGAAAGTGGAACAAAAATGGAGTAGGTTACTTCAACCATCTATGCTGCTGCAACGAGCCTGGGCAAAAGAGAAAATGAAGGAACCATATCTTTAGAGGGTCCTACCAAGAGGACAAGACAGAGTTTGAGAAAGAAAGCCTTGATTGTTGCTACTTCTTTGGTTGTTAACTCCATCTAGGATATGGCTATGATTGGTAAGGAGGAAATTAAGATGATCATGGAACTGCAATAGTTTCTTTGGGTCTTCTTTTCTGGTTGGGTTCTTGTTCAGGTCCTTTTTGCTAGTTGTTACATGTAGTTCTTTTGTTTGGTCATGTTTTCTAGTTTTTAGTTTAAAACTGCATTGGAGGTTCTAGGTCCTTGTAAAACCTAGGTACTTTAATTGGACTATGTAAGTGGTTTTAGGTCCCTATAAAACCTAATTTTTGTGCTACTTCTAGTAGGTTTAAAGACTCTTTTCCTGATGGCTATCTAGCTTTTTCCTTTTTGAGGATGTGAAAGGGTTTCGAGGTCCCTTCAAAACCTATTTTTACTATAATCTAAAACAAATCTAGTACTCATCTTATCATCTCCCCCAAAGATGATATCCTCTACAAATATCTTAGTAATCAACAAACTATCTCATGTTTTCTTCTTTAGATATATGTTGTTGTTGTTACTATTGGAATCTACAATTGGAGAAATTGTTATGTTGTCATTGATGTCAAATCTATGGGAGAGACATTTACTAAAAAAGTAGAGTGCCATATCTATTGATTAATGAAGAGGATTTGAAAAGAAGAGATGGAAATGTGAGCTAGTGTTGTTGATAAGAGATGAGAAGTTAAGTATCATGGAAATAAAATGGGAACTTGATAAGTTGGTCCTTGACAAGATAATGTGTTGTTGAATCAATACATGAATTGAAGAAGAAAATTGGATGAAGCTTAGAGTTGGAAAAAGTCAAAAGATAATCTTGACTAAGTTTTTGTATTGGTTGGTCAATAAAGGAGCTCAAGAAGAAGACTAAGGAACTTATGCAGAAGCCAAACAAAATAGTTCAAGATGAGTGCTAGTTATCACCAAGAAATTGTATGAAGAAGTGTTCATAGTGACTGAGTGTAGTAATGGTTGAATGAGCATGTTGTAGCTGAGTGAGAAAGTATAGTATATGTTGAAGTACACAATGATGAGTGAGTAGAAGAACATGATGATTTCCAAGTGACAACAAGAGTTAAGTTTGACAAAAAAATTGAATATAAGGTCAACATAGTTGAAATTTTGAATTAGTCAAAGCATGTGGAAGAAGAGGATTGGTGAGTAAGAATTTTTAATACATGAGGAGAGTTTTTTAAGTGATCAAAGGAAAGGATTTGATGAGCAGTTTTTAGAAGAAGAAGAAGAAGAAAAAGGATAGAAGGATTTGATGAATCTAACCTAACCCTAAGATCAACGATGATGTTTAAGAGGAAAAATATTTTGATATTACCTATTTAAAGAGGCATAAGAGATGTTTTCTAAGGTTGGTTTATTGTTGAGTGGAAACCTTAAGGAGAATCTATGAAGAGTAGAATAATATAAGAGAAGTGTGAAGAGTTTGGTGAAGAGTGATTACTTGAGGAGATGTCAAGTAGATCATTGATGGAGATGACAATGGAGGCCAATCAATGAACCAAAAAATGAGTAAATAGAGATCTAAATTTTCAAAGTGAGTTGTACTTTACTGATCAAACCAACTATTAAATTCTAACCATTGTATGAGTCAAAATGCTTTAATTAAGGTTGACCTAATATTAATTTTATAAATCTTTTAATCAAGGTGACATTCTAATCAAATGATCCAAATCCCTCTAACAAGGACACTCCTAACAAGGTGATTAAGTCTTTTTAAAAGGTCACATTTAATAGTTTGTTGGATAACCTTTAATAGGGTTGGATCATAAATGAGCTAATTTTAGAATAATGCAAAATATGTAGCATTTTACTTGGTATTTTTTCCCAAATTGGGTTTCCACAATAAATCTTGATGCCAAAGTGTTATTTTCATGTGTGGATGTTATTGTTATGCATGTTATATTTTTCAATAGTTTATCTATTGGCAGTCGACACACATAGAAATATAGACTTAAGATATTGCATGAAAACTAAATTTTTTTGATGACATGCTATATAGACCAAGTGGTTATCTGAGATTGATTAATCTATTTGAAGTTAGTAAAATTTGAATTTGTACATTTGGACTTAAGGATAACTGATACACCCCACCCTCATAGTTATTTTAAATTATTATAACAATTGGTATCAAAGGTTTGGTGCTTATAAGGAAATTTTGAAAGGAATAAAGACAAAGATCAAGATGTACAAGATAGAGATACCTAAGCTGAACAAGGAGAACTTTCTAACATGGAAAAGACTAATGAGATTTCACTTATCTAGTATTAGAGATTCTACATCTTACTACTTGGAAAATGAAGACATTGAGGTTCCTAAACCCATGCTAGCTGAGCAAATGAAAGAGAAGCATGAGCATAACCAAATGATGATTGAACTCGCAAGAACCCTAAGTTATTCAAAATTTGATGATGTGCAGCAATTTTCTAAGAAAATATGGGACAAGTTGGAAAAAATCCACCACGGAGACAAAAATCTGTTGAGAGATAAGGCATAAAGCTTGAGAGGAAAATTCCAACTTTTAGTTGGGGTACTTGAAGTCCAATGAAGAATTTGATCTCATTGATCATGGATATTTCAAATTCTCTCTTCATTTCTTTAGAAAAATTAGTGCTCATCTTATCATCTCCTCCAAAGATGATAGCATCTGCAAATATCTTAGTAATCATGAAACTATCTCATGTTTCCTTCAAATATATGTTTTTGTTGTTACTTGTTCTTACAAAGCCAATTTTTTAAAGTATAAGTTTAGTATCTCATACCATGCTTTTGGAACCTATTTTAGTACATATAAGGATTTATTCATCTTGCATACTTGGTTCTAGCTTTCTTTAT